>CM046797.1:30459856-30964856 GCA_025617405.1 Perca schrenkii
ACTTTTATAGTTAGTTAGTTTTAGTTCATTTTGAACATGTTAAAAATAAAAAATTAATTAAAATTAAATTAAAAAAAAGATAAATAAGAACATCTTCCAAAATGATTGTAAGTGATTCAAATAAGAAATCCCAATGTTCTAAAAGGAGTAGGAAGAAGTTAAAAAAATCTACCCCCTTTTTCTACTTTTATACTTAAGTTAAATACAAAACAATTTGATGCTTCACTTATTTACACCTGTTACATACACATACATGTATCGTATATCTACCTACCTACCTGCATGCACATAAACACATAGACACACATAGACACACATAGACACTCATAGACACACATACATTTACACATTTTTTCTTTTCCATCTATCTACATCAAACCAAATAATAACCCATCCAAACTAGAAGTAGTGTATAAGCCCAGGAACCATACAGTCAATACACAATACTATCACCTCGAGTCCTTCTCGTATTCCATTCAAGACATTGATTTTAAATAGTCTCTTAAAATTGCTCGTTGCTGCAGCTGTTCCATAAATGAACTCCTTTGGTTGGGATGTGGTGATATTTAGCTTGATGTTTGCTCTTTCTCATTTGAAACAACTAGTGTTAAATAATGTATGTTAAAATGGGTTCAAATGAACCCATTTGGCAACATGACGGTATTAATGAAGAGCCAATCGGACAGATTTTGTCACACGAAAGTTGAGAAGCATGGTTCTCGACATAACGGGGCAGTATAAGTAACAAGTAGCTCATGAGGTAGCTTAGCATAAACAAAGTCCTGAACTACAGCAGACAAACTAAATCCCCTTACAAGGTGCAGGTGGTGGAATTGTGAAATGTAAAAATTACTTCATCACTCCCTTCTTTCATAAATCCAGTGGGAAAGTTGGTTACTAAAAGAAAAGCCAAAAAGTGTTATTTTGCAAAAAGATTGGAACAATTCGATTTTCCACTCCATAAACTTCTTCAGAATTACAGTTGGGGCCGTGAGGTTTTTCTGTCAAACACTTTTGTGAAGGGCCTCATTGCGCCGCGCGCTCCAGTAGAGTAGGTCATCCGTGACCTCGGACCCACCTCCATGATTCACTCCCTCGGCTCATTAACGGCTCTCACCTAACAGTTCACGGTGACGGCACGAAGAACAGACGCATCGGGAAGGGAAGAACGAAAAAAAATCAAAACAAACAAAGGATATGTTCTTCAGGCCCGAGTCAACAAAAGCCTTGTAGAGATGATGTAGCTGGTTTTCCCCTCTCCAGCACAAAGCCCAGTACAGTATATCATGGATTCCATGGGCTTGACTCAAACACCCCCCCCCCACCCTCATTCAGTGGACTCTCCCAACAACCCGGCCATTTGTTGCTGTTGGGAGGAAAGTGACTCACAGATCGACAGTGGGGGGATGCACCAGGACCCAGCCTATTTGATGTCAGAGACTCTGTGTGTGTGTGTGTGTGTGTGTGTGTGTGTGTGTGTGTGTGTGTGTGTGTGTGTGTGTGTGTGTGTGTGTGTGCGTGCGTGGTGCAGACACACAGACCGAGGGTGGTATGCCATTGGGCTCCTGTCTGTCTCTCTCTACATTGCTGACTGATGATTTTCTGCACAATAACTGCTATACATTGCTGGCTGTGCTGACTCTGTCTGTGTATGTGTGTGTGTGTGTGTGTGTGTGTGTGTGGTGTGACTGACTGTGTGTAATCGGGCCTGTCAGATAGGTTAATAAAAGCGTCTGATTTCCTTGTAAACGGCGTTGCCGTGTCTTGAGTGACATTCCTGTGGCTTCACTTCGGTGAAGCTGTTGCAATCTCTGGTTTGGGTTTCTGCGGCCATGTTTCAGTATCACCCCGGCTACTCACTCTGCTGTGGCCACCTAAAGCATCAACTGACGCACTCTAAGTAGTGGTTGGTCTGTGTCACTCGACCACTAATGATTTCTCACAACATCCAGGATGCGTAACGCTAACATATCTACTACTGCCACTGCCAAGAAGAGGAGGAAAGGCTTTTCAGGCTGTGTTTAGACGGAAAACCATCTGAAGAGAAAACGCTGCGTTCTCACTTTTTATTCCGCGTTTAGACGAGCGTTCTAGGGGGGAAATCTGCGTGCATACGGTGACGCAAAAGTGTGTGAAATTCGATGTAGTGTGCACACCAGAAGTGGTGGCGTGAAGCACTGCCGCACAACACCACCAAGTCCGCGCGCCTGCGTAGAACTTTCCTTCTACTTCTCTCCCTAGTAGCGCCAAAACATGAAAGCTGACAATTTTGTCTGGACAGACGAGGAGGTGGCACAACAGGGGGTGGAATGGGAGTCCTGCCAGTATAAATATATATAGACATATGGACCAAATGTCTTCAGCAGTGTCCTGTACCTGGAGGGACGTCATATCCACACCAGAAAGATGCTATCTGTAAAAGTCAGATATCATCATAGCTGAAAGCCGTCCGGACCAAGTACAGGCAGGCTGCGGATACCCAACGGGCGAGTAATCCCTCTATATTTTGATTTATGTAACGATATATGGGGTGGGTCGCCAGCAGTGTTGGTCAAGTTACTTGGGAATAGTAATTAGTTACTGATTACTGATTACTTCTCCAAGAAAGTAATCCAGTTACTTTACTGATTACTTATTTTCAAAAGTAATTTGTTACTGTACTAGTTACTTTACTAAGTTACTTTTCAAAAACATGCGTCGGAACGATTCAGAGTCAACAGTGGAAATTGGCAGCATGTCCTCGACAATATAGCCAGCGACGAGCTTCTTCAGTTCAGCAGCACTAAGTCCTGTCGCTTTGAAGTCTATTTCTACCTGTTTAGCAGGAGAGGGGCCCACGGAGGTTCGCCCGGGAGAGCTGGATGTACCCGCAGCAGTCATGTCAGTTGGGGGTTCAGGTTTTTTTTCCAGTGAGTTTCACATTCCTGTGCCGGCTTGCTAGGTGCTTGCTCTGATTTGAAGTGGAATTTTTCGCTGTAGATAAAAGTTTTCTTCCCACGCAGAGTGTACAGCGGACGCTGATGTTTTTGTCACCTTTAAGCGGAGTCAAACTCAAAGTAATGTCGGTACTTCCAAGCATTAAACGCTGTGCGGTCCTGCTCTCTCCCGCGCCCCATGTTGTCTCTTGTTCAACACTACACATGTCGGTGTTTACCACTGACGTCGCGGCGCTCATACGTCAGTCACTCACGAGACAGTCTCACGAAACAAAATCACGGTTAACTAACGCAGTAACGCAGCCGGCTTACTGGGAAGTAACAGTAATCTAATTACTGTTTTTGCAATTGTAATCCCTTACTTTACTCGTTACTTGAAAAAAGTAATCGGATTACAGTAACGCGTTACTTCCAACGCGTTACTGCCCATCAGTGGTCGCCAGCCACCACAACAATAGAGACTTTTGCGTTTTTACCCTTTAGACGGGAACGCGACGGTGGAGCGTTTTCAAGATTTCCACTCTGGAGGGTGGTTTCACTTTTTTTGCGTTTTTAAGCCCCCAAAAAACGCAGTGGCCATCTAAACGAAAGGCACATCTGATCAAATATTTTGTACATTTTGACCCGTGTAAACGGGGCCTAAATGTAATGATCATACAGATATTTTGAGTCAATAGGAAATCAGTGTGTGCGATACGGCTGAAAGCTCTGGAAAAAAGCGAGTAAGTGTGCCTTTAGTTAGTGCCCGAGCGCCGACAGGGGCGAAGGACCTATTGAAACTGAAGGAATTATTTTCTGCAATTAAATTGGCTTTTTGAGGGGCTTAACATATTCAAAAACTCACCAAAATTGGCGGTCGCATCAAGTCTGGTGAGAATGTACGTATTTTAAGGGTTCCGGGAATAGGCGCGCAAAAATGCTCGCTAACGCCCCCTAGAAAGTGAAAAAAATGGAGCCCCTGCAGTACGTTTAATGCAGACTCACGAAACTTAGTACACATATGCAACATGTCAAGATGCACAAAAAACATCATTGGAGCCATACCCTAAACCCAACAGGAAGTCCGCCATTTTGATTTCAAAGTAACCCCGACGTGCGCTGAGGCGAGAGGGCCCGTCCATCGCTGCTTGCAGCTTTACTTGTGATTGTTTTGCAAAAAAAAAAGAATATAGGATTAAATCATAATTATAGTTACTGAGCTGAACGTTAACAACCTCTATCTGTTGATGAAGACAACCAGAAGAAAAGAAAAGCGAGTAAGTGGACCTTGAGTTGGGATTGTTTTCCCCTTCTGCAGCTTCTAAAACTCCCACAGCACAGACAAAGAGAGCAGAACAGTGATTTCTGTAAAACAGCCTTATTAGGTACTTGCGCTATGTAGCCATATACCAATCAATATACTAATCACAGTTTTTGAAATCTATTTTTCAAAATGTTTATTTTGTTCAATAAACAGTTGAAACAACTAAAAAAAAATGTACATGCTGACACATTTTTCGGTTAGTGTATCCACGTCAGTTAGTAATCGGACTTTCCCAATTTATTTTTACTTTTCTTTTCTTTTCTGGGCTCACTTGCGTGCTGCGTCCCTGGGTGCGGACACACTAGTTAGAACCAATCCAGACATGAAAAATGATGCCCGACATGTGTTGAAAATATGATACATTTGACAAATAATAATGAAATCTCTAAGAGCACACATCATGCACCCCGACACCATACTAATGTGGTTTTATAAGTGGTGTTTAACGTGGCGTTATGTCTTCTTGGGCTCTTCTGGCTGTGATTAACCCTTGTGTTGTCTTCCTGTCGACCATGCAACTTTGTGTTTTTCTGGGTCGAAATTTCAAAATTTTGTACATTTTTCTTGACATTTTTGTCGATTTTATTCAAATTCTTTTGGCGTTTATTTTAATGTTGTTTTTGTCAATTTTTTCAAGTGTTTTGTCGCTTTTTCAGATGTTTTTTTCCCACTTTTTTGTCACTTTTTTTTAACAAGTTTTTAGCACCTTTGGTGATGGTTTTTTTGTTGTCACTTTTTCAAATTATTTTTGTCGATTTTTTCCTGCGTTTTCGTAGCTTTTTCCAACATTTGTCACTTTTTTCAACGTTCTTTTGTCACAGTTCTTTTTGTAAACGGGTCAAATTTGGCACGAGGACAACGGGAGGGTTAAAGCTCTCAGGTGGCCTCGTCAGCTGTGAAATTGTCTCAAATCTTTGAACTCCGTAACAACGGTTACAGTATCAATCTCAGGCTGCTGCTGCCGGGCAATGGGATGAAAGATTTGTCATTGTTGCTTAAGAGCAGGATGCTGGAGATTTTTCTCAGTAAGCCTTCTTTTTTTTTTCTTTTTTTTTCACCAAAAGGGAACAACAGAGATTTAGATCTCCACACACCCCCACATCTCCCCTTAATTTGAAGCCTACTGGAAATGACTTCACCCAGCCAGGTCAAGCTGAGCCATATCCTTGTATGGCCTCTTGTTGTCTGCCAGCAGGGCTTCCCGCCGCTCAAAAGATCAGAGATGTGCGTGTAAGACACATTCCTCGCCTCCTGTATCACTATACAGCCTGCAATTAGGCATTCCCACACCTTCCCTCTTTCTCTCCATGTCAGACAGACACCTTCATTCATCCACTACACAGAGAGAGAGACGCATGCTGACAGGTACTGGCCATTGTAGCGCACATTACCTAATTATACATTCGTGCGTGTGCGGTACGATCTAATCACAGAGCAACAATGGGCTGTTTTGTGCAGCTGTATCCAGGCATACTCAAAGATGTTATCGAGAGCAGCTTTAATAGATACAGTACACATCCCCTCCTGTTTCCTTTGGCACCTGCGGCACAAGTTACAGCAACGAGTTGGAGCAGCCTTGGTTAGTAAAGTGACCAGACTTGTTAATAGGTGCAGTACTGTACTAGGGGTGGGGAGAAAAAAATCGATACAGCATAGTATCGCAATATTTTCCGTATTATCGATTTATTATTATATACAGTACAGGCCAAAAGTTTGGACACACCTTCTCATTCAATGTGTTTCTTTATTTTCATGACTATTTACATTGTAGATTCTCACTGAAGGCATCACAACTATGAATGAACACATATGGAATTATTTACTTAACAAAAAAGTGTGAAATAACTGAAAACATGTCTTATATTTTAGGTGAGACGTTTCTGTTTTTAGATTGACTTTCTGTCTTTCTCGTCAAAATTTAAAATAAACCTTTTTTTTTCAAATGTTTTGGGCATCTTTCCACCCCCAACGTTTTTTGGTCACTTTTTCCCCTTTTTTTCGTTTTTGTTCTGCGACATTTTTGTCACTTTTTTTTCCAACGTTCTTTAATCAATTTGTTTTTCTCAAATTATATAAAATTGAGTAAAACACCCAAATTCAAAGAGTAGTGAACTGACCATTCATTTGACTTGTGAAGAGCGTTGTAGGGAACCATCCACGTTACTTTTATTTTGAAAATTTGGTTGAAAGAAACCCAAATTTCTGATTCTAGAATTATTTTTTTTTAAATGGGTCAAATTTGACCCGAGGACAACAGGAGGCTTAAACAGGTGCTGGCAGAGTTTTCCTTTGGGGACATAATTTGAAGTTGGAAAAATAGGTAATAAACTGCAATAAGTCACAGAATATTGCAATGGAAGTATCATGATAATGTCATATCGTGGGGGCTCTGGGGACCCACCCCTAAAGGATAGCACTGGTGGAAGAGGTACTTGGATCCTTAAAGTAAAAGTAGTGATTCCACAGTGTAAAAAAAGAGTTGAATCCTGCACTCAAAGCTTTACTGAAGTACTGAAATATAAAACAGATTTTATTAGTATTATCGATGCATTTGCTCGTTAGCAGCAGTTTAATGTTGCAGCTGGTCGAGGGAGTTTTTGTTCATTTAATATATAAAAATGCATCATATTTTGTTTCAGATTATTTAAACCTGCAGAGTAACTCGTAACTATAGCAGTCAACAAAATGTAGCGGAGTACAACATGGTACATTATAGTACAATATTCCCTTATTAGTATAAACCAGGTTAAAATAGAAACACTTCACAAACAAAGTAATTGAGTAAATGTACTTTCCACCACTGAGGAAATCTTTGGTTACACTTTACTTGAAGCTGTCTACATAAGAGTGACATGACACTGTCATCAACGTGTCATAAACAGTATAAACAAGTCATAAATGTTTATGACATAACACTTCTTTTAGTAAGTGTCATTCGGTTTATGTCATGACAAGTTAGGGTTAGGGTTCATGTGTCATGACAATGTCATGTGTTCATGACAGCGTTTGGTATTCTTGTTAGGTGAAAGAATGGAATAATTAATTGCTGATAAATGCTCTGCTCTTCTACTAATCAATTAATCAACATTTTAACATTAATTATTGGATACAAAATGTCAAATACTCAACAAGCCAGGCATTTTTCATTCATTTAGCAAAACTCTGAAGAAAAAACTAAATTATTTTCACGTTTGGAAAATTGATGGACTTCATCGGTAATGACACACCTTGACAAAGTTTAAAACAATAATATTACAACATAACGATACCAGGATGTGATCTCTTCATTAAACGGAGACAAAAAAATTAAATATAAGAGCACATGAAAAAGCTTTATTGTCACACCAAGCTTCAACAAACACATTTCAAAAGGTTTTACTTCAAGCTTAGAATGGGTAAACTATCCAGCAACGCCACTAGGGAGGACAAGTAGTGAACTCACTGTTATATAACTTACATAATTTATTAAATATCTTCATTTGGCAGGATTTTACAAGGAAGCAGGAAACATACAGGAGTGAGTAAAGGTGAGGTACATCTCTCTTTCTTCAATTCTCCAGTCTGAAAGGCAGAAAGAAACACTGGGAACAACGTGAACAAAACAGATCGACAGTTTCTGCTTCTAAATGGAGTCTTTGCAGGGACACATTCAGTTTCACAAACACAACAATATACAGTAGAGCTATAGGTCGTTTGGGATGCACAGGAATGTAAAGTAGATACAGAAAGAACACATGAGAGGGGGCAGGGCGATGGGGGAAGAAAAAAAAAAAAAAACTTAGTTGTCCTACTTCAACAACTTAACATTCACGCTGGGAGAGAATTTATACACGGTGATGCACTCTCTTCATGTCAACTCCATGGCTCTTTATACATCCCCTTTAATGTAAACCAAAATATATGCACTCGCTCAGGTTAATACTTCACTGGGTCTTCTTTTTTTTCTACCGTCCTTCTTTAATAGCAGGTCTAACATGGGTATCACTTTGGATTTTTTTTCTGTTTCATTTTTTTTTTTTAAATAGCAGACTTTGTGATATATTCATTTTTTTGTGCGCATGTAAACAAATGATGCAGGACAAACACCTTTAAGATTATAGGACCATTTGGCAGCCTAAGCAGGAACAGACAAGGCATCTGCGGAGGCCCACAGCGTAGGCAGCGTGGACACGCACAAATCACTGCAGCTCAAATAGTGAAGGCCGATACACAAAGGGGAAGAATAGAACGTCGAGCTTCAAAAGCCAATGAAGATTCAGCCATGCAGGTGAGCGCCACCGACAACACTTAAGTTTATAATAATAATAATAATAATAATAATAATAATAATAATAATAATAGGTGCGGAGCTGTGGTATATTACAGTGTTTCAAACTCCGAAAAGGGAAAGTCCTGATAGAAATCGGAGGACATATGTCATGTCATTCTTAGGTCCCTTGTTCTAAATAACAAATAAATAGCAACGTTAAAATGTATCCCAATGATCTCTTTTCTTCTTTTTTCTCTTCTGTGCATGTACGTTAACTGACTGCAGAGCAGACCGTCCATGCTGGGAGGAAATTCACAGCGGGAGGCCAGGAGAGAGTGTGAGGGCAGGGCTGGAAATGCCCAGTCTCTCCTCGGCCAAATAAACAAAAAGTGCATTTCAGCAAGTAGTTAGTAGTGCTGTGCGTGTGGACGCACACATGGGGGGGAGGATGGGGGGCTGGTGAGTAACAAAGGTGGGTGTGTGTGTGTGTGTTAGTGCTGTGTGAAAAAGATGTGGTATTCAGAGTTTCTCATTCCACAAGGTGACTTGTGGAGCGTGGGTGACCGAGCGTGTGAGTGTAGGGTTGAGCTATGCTGTTAGTTTGTGGTTTTGGAGGTACAGACTGGGAAAGGGTGTCTTTAATTACTCAAAGATCAACTATCTGCGTCACTGGATCTTCCCCGTGACCTGGACGTGGGCCACCGATGACTGGCGCGTCATACGCTTATTACCGACTGGAGGCGAGGAGAGTCACCTTGTACGCTTAACATTTGGCAACATTAAGCCAATATCATGGCTTCTTTCATAGCTTTGAGCAGCATTTCATGTTTGATTAGACATACTCTACTCGTATTTTTTTTTTTAATACCGACAGCCCTGGTAAACATCATTCACTCTAATTTTTATATATATATATTTCTTTTTACTAAGTTTGACAACCAAGGAGATTGAGGCTAGGCAAGCAGCGTTATAGTTTTAAGATACAACAGGAACACCAATAATGGCAACTTCATCAAGTGCTTTTTACCATTCTACAGCCAAACGAGTGGCCATTTGATCATCAACGCAAACGGACTGTAGTGTAACTTACTAAAGATATTGGTTTTGCAACTTTTAATAGTGCCTTGTCCATCTGTACGTATGGCAGCATATCAGTCGACTGTGACGAGTCGTTATACCGGCATTTAACTCCGTCAGAGCTCCAGAGGAAAAACTTCACTGGCACCAAATGTGAAAGACAAGCACAGTCACTCAATACAATCATGGAATACTACGGGGGAATCATTTTAGATGGAGTGGTGTCAGTGTATCTTGGATTCCCTCTGATAACACAAGGGTGTGGTGTGTGTGTGTGTGTGTGTGTGTGTGTGTGTGTGAGCGCATGGTTGGTCTCTTAACATGTGGGAACACCACAGAGGTGAGCTGTGGGTGTGATGACATCATCTGCCCAGCAGCTATGGGGATTCCCTGACAACAACAACCTCATTCTCTTTCTCTCTGTCTGGAACAGATGGGATGGTCTCTCTCTCTCTCTGTCTCTCTCTCTCTCTCTCTCTCTCTGTCTCTCTCTGTAGCTCAAGCACAATGGCAGCAAGGTGTGAGGGCTTTGATTCAGAAGTGTAGGCGGGCGAGAGACAGCTCACTAAATCAACACGGGTGATGTATGCTGCTGCCCGATTAATAAGAAAACTGCAACAACACAACAGAAGGTGGAAAGAAAAAATTATCAAAAACAACAGAAGTACTCCAAGCCACAGCATGCAATGCAAAACACCCACCGCCCACATTCATCAGAGTTAAGTTAGATCGGTTGGTTTGTTTGGCGCCCTCTAGGAGCTGTGGAGTTTGCAAAGCCCTGTTTTAGAACTAAGGAGAGGAGATGAGAGGAAGGAGGAGAGAGGAAGGAGGAGAGGAGATGAGAGGAAGGAGGGGAGGAGAGGAGATGAGAGGAAGGAGGAGAGGAACGGAAGAAGTAGAGGAGAGTAAGAAGGAGAGGAGATGAGAAGAGGACGAAGGAGAGGAAGAAAGAAGAGAGGAAGATGGAGGAGATGGAAATAAGAGGAAAGAAAAAACAGGAGGGGAAAGGGAAAGAGGGAAGGAAATGAGAAATAAAAAGGAAATCAAAGGCAAGGAAAGGAAAGAAGGAAGAAAGGAAATGTGAGGGAAGGTAAGGAAAGGATAGGGAAGGAAATGAAGAGAGGGGAAAAAGGAGAGGAGAGGGAAGGAAATGAAGAGAGGGGAAAAAGGAGAGGAGAGGAAGAAGGGAGCAGATGGAAATGAGAGGGAAGGAAAGGCAAGAAAGAGGGAAGGGAATGAGGAAAGGAGAGGGAGGAGAGAAAAGAAAAGGAGAGGGAAGGAAAGGAAAGACAATTTGAGGGAAGGGAATGAGGAGAGGAGAGGAAGAAGAAGATGAGAGGAAGGAGATGAGAGGAGAGGAAGAAGGAGATGAGAGGAGTGGAAGGAGAGGAGAGGAAGAAGGAGATGAGAGGAGAGGAAGGAGAGGAGAGGAAGAAGGAGAGGAGAGAAGAGGAAGAAGAAGATGAGAGGAAGGAGATGAGAGGAAGAAGGAGATGAGAGGAAGGAGATGAGAGGAGAGGAAGAAGGAGATGAGAGGAGAGGAAGAAGGAGATGAGAGGAAGGAGATGAGAGGAGAGGAAGAAGGAGAGGAGAGTAGAGGAAGAAGGAGAGGAGAGGCCCTAGGCGTGCTCCAGGAGCCACTGGAAGAGGGGGATGCGGTGAGGTTCTCTGCCCGCCTGCAGTGGCTCCTCTCTGGCCTGGGACGGACTGTGAGCCTGGCCCTCTTCACAGTAGCGCAGCAGCGTGTGCAGCAGCTCCCCCACCCTCCACTTCCTCTCCCGAAGCCTTTGGACCACCGCCGGGAGCTGAAAGGGCACACAAGTTATCATTCACTTCGGTAACATAAAAAGGAGGCCACAAAAGGCTTATCATTTGTAATTCAGATTTATTAGTTTAGTACGCTGCCAAGAAGGGGATGTGGGTTTCTCATTCATTAGTCTTGTTGAGTCATGTCTCGTAAAGCAGAGATGTGAAATAGTTGTCCAGTTGCCAGAGGAAAGGCGGACCAAATATAATCTTTAACTGGGATAGACCACACAGTTCTTCCTTTTCAAGACGTTTCTGAAATATTTCCTCTGTCCGATTTACATTTTATTTTCAGGAATTAGTAATTCAGGAATCAGTATTTTGCGGTGTAATATAAATATAGTCAAACAGAAACTTCTAAAGATCCATAAGGAACAACAGAAGAAAGATATTTGGAATGAGACAAAGCTCAGAAACTACGTTCAAATCAAAGATTACAACATAGAACCATATATAAAATTGAACTAAAGCCCAGTTCACACCAAAGATTTGCGAAACCGTTTTAGAACGTAGCGGGGAAAAGTTGCAGCTGTCTCGACTCAAACCAGCTGATGGTGTCAGCTGTTCAAGTCGCAGAGGCTGGTTTTAGAACGTAAGAGACAGTCACCTGTTTCTACAGCCAATAGAGAAGTCAGCTGGTACAGTGATCCATAATCCATTTTATTTTTATGTCACAAACAGCTGGTCGAAATGGCAGAGTTTCAAGGGGCGAACGACTAATCGAACCATCTAGTAGCTGGTTCCCTCTATCTTGGCACGTAACGTTATATGGTCGCGCAAGATAGAGAGTGAGTGAAGAGAGAGAGAGTGCGCCCAGCGTGAGAACAAAGCCGTGAATCTGAGAAATAAAACGTGTTTTCGCCGATTCATCTCTAGAAATGTAACTGTTAGCAAGCATCTCATCACTTGGACGCGCCGACAGTGTTGTTGTCATTACTTGGAATTCCTCATGGCGGGCGACAGAAACTACGCACCATATCTTTAAAGAAATAGATCAATTCTACAGGATGGTCAAAGAAAGAATATTTGGGAATTTTACAAACTGGGTCACAGTTTAATGTTGATTCCCAACAAGGGGTACTTGTTAGGGCTGTGACGGTATAGTTTTTTTCTTACCGCGGTGAAGAAGCAACGTATCACCGCGGTATGGCGGTTAACCGCAACCCCCTTAAGAGAGTAGCGTAAATTAGAGCAAGAATAGCAGGGTTCCTTAAGTGTGTGATGTCAGTGCTCGTGTGGTCGCGCAAGGAGAGCGAGCGGTAACGGAGAGTAGTGTACGAGTGCAGCTGTGAGGAAAAGTGAGAGGATAAAGAGATAACAAAGATGATGTAAAGTGACTTAAACGTGAACAATAAAACGACAAGCTTCTCAAGACACGGTGGCTTTATCTGTTGTCAATACTGCCAGTAGAGTGAATAGCGTTACCCCCGAAAAAGCATCGGCTTAAACCATACAACATATGTTGCAGTCATAGACTGTATAAAAAGACTGCAGTGTTTCCATTTCAGCTCAATGTGAGAGTCTTTACTGTGTCTTGCTGTCATTTAAGGCCGCGTTGCCTTTTCTCCTCTCCGTTGATCTATTCCACAGACAGTTCAGAAAGCTCTATTGTCGATAAAGTTAAAAATAAAGTAATTGTTAGCCGACAACGGCGAGTGCAGATACTTCGCAGCACAGCGGTCTAGCAGCTGAGCAGACAGAGAGCAGAGAGGGCAACTCGGCACTCCGCTAACTTGTTGCTCTCACTACCAACATGAGCTGCTCTGTTTAGGCTACAAAACGTGCATGCAGGCTGAAATTTAACCGTGCGGTTTTGTCAGGATTAATCTATAAACAGAAGGAAACTTCTCAAGTAGTTTAAATAAAATGAAATTACTAATTGATTTTAGGGATGCACCAAATCCAGGATTCGGCTTCGGACGAATATTGGGCTTTTTGAGTTTGGTTTCTGCCGTACCTTAGAATTTTTTCCACCGGAACCGAACCCTACGCTTGCGCTACGCTAGTCGACTTAATGATGTTGATTACGGGAAGGTGTTTTTACGTAGGTGGAGCATTCAATGCAGTAGGCTGTGAGAAAGTGAAAATGGAAATCGTGAGCAGAAAAAGTTGTTGTTTGGTAGTACTTTCAGTCAAAAGAAGGCCATTCAAGTCCAGCTACATGTTCAATTTTGCCGATTTGTCTCGTGGTGGCGAGGACCCTAAACAATACACATGCCGCCGTTAACCAGACAGAGCCTCTCCCGGGCTGTCAGCCATTCTCTCGGCAAATGGAGTCTCCCTACAGTGGGAGGGGAGCGACCGAACGGCCAGCTGCTGCTCGTTAGCTAACGTTAGCTTTCTAATTTCACCCACCCAACATGCCTTCATCATACATTGGTTAGCTTAAATGTATTTAATCATCTGCCGATAGCGATGTGCTTTCCTACGATGTGAAAAGATTGTTTGAATTCAACATTAAGTTGTTACATTTAACTATTTTAAAGATTATTTTTGGGGGCTTTTCCCTTTATTGGATAATGACAGTGGATAGACAGGAAGGCTAACTGCGGTGGAAACCAGGATACCACGACACAAGATTGCTAACCTTTAAAACTGACATTTGGCTTTGGTTAAAAGGAGAATTCCGGCCGATTTTTACCTGAATCTTGATCACTATATGTCTGCGAGTACTGTCGATAAGAGAAAAAAAAAACGACCACAATCGGTGCTAGTAAACTGGAGTTGCTGCAGCTACGTCCAGAGCTCCCAGTTAGCTAAAATGCCAGTTGTCGGGGCATCTTACAAAGAGTGCCTTTGTGTCTCTTAACAGACACAAATGCAATTAAAATGTCTGTGCAACATGAACAGGGCCCTTACGTGACAACAAGATGCGTTTTCAACTCAGACATTGTGAAGAAACCGTTTAAATTCAAAGTTTGTACTGTCACCTAGCCTACCTAGTCTCGATCCTGCCGGTAGCTAGCTCGGCCTGCTAACTGCTAGCTGCCGTCCAGGACGAGGGGGATGAGAGGTACAAAGGCACTCTTTATAAGATGCCCCAACAACTAGCATTTTAGCTAACTGGGAGCTCTGGACGTAGCTGCAGCAACTCCAGTTTACTAGCACCGATTGTGGTTGTCGACAATCATCGCAGACATATAGCGATCAAAATTCAGGTAAAAATCGGCCAGAATTCTCCTTTAAGGAAAGCGTTTATGTTTAATTACTAGGGATGGGTTCCAAATTCAATACTTTTTAGGCACAGACCAAATTGCCTCAAAAGTATTGAGTATCGAAAAATGCCTCATCATTCAATACCCCAATTTCAATAGCTATGGAGTAAATCTCAGAGTCAGTGAGCCAATAGGCACACAGCATGCTTCTACCAAGATCTAATAACACTTGTGATTGGCTGTCATTGGCCGTTACAGGCGTTCACGTAGTAGGAGCTGAAAAAGAAATAAAAAGATTTGTGCCGTAATGTGTAATTTTGTATCGTTTAGGAATTACCGCTATCAAAAATATATGAATGATACCCAGCCCTATTAATAACGCTCAATGGTGTTTTTTGCCCCCAACTGCTCCTTCCAGGCAGCACTGCGACCGCTGCCTTCAAGGCACCTAAACCCTAACCATAACCATAACCAGTGCCTCCCAACGGTGCCTTCCAGGCAGCGCTGCCTGGAAGGCACCGTTGGGGGCAAAAAAACACTGATAAACATTAATAAGAGATGCCACAGTGATGGTAGCTAATGAACATGTTCAGAAAAGGACCCAGGGGGTATCACCTGCTGGAGCTCTCTGTCAGGACTCAGCTGGATGTGGGGGATGTCGGTCATGGAGGCTGCCACCCACTGCAGCATGCTCCTGAGCTGAGGGTCCAGGGTCACGTGTTGGGGGCCACGGCCCAGCTCCCTGACATCCGAGTTCACTACGACCAGTGCAGACCTGGGAGCCTGCACCTGAGTCCTGTCCACGCACAGAGTCCCTGCAGCACAGACAGATTTGGTTCATTCAAGATGAATCATCCCTGCATATTTTAATACTACTGTGTGTTTTTATGTAGAGACTACTGTACATATTTTCATTCTGCTGTTTTTTTTTTTTTTAGACTGGCTATTTTAATCAATGATCAGAGAAACGAGTCTACCGTACATAGTAGTGCTTTTTTCCAAGTTTTTAATCACTTTTTTGTGCTTTTCTCTTGATGGCTAAGGAACTTTTTTGGCTGACTTTTGTTTAAAGTGAGAAGACTTTAAAAAAACTAATACAGTCAAAGAAGTTTGACTTTTTCAAAATAAAAGCATGTCACTTAACTCTACATGTCTGTCTCTTGATCCAATTCGTATTTTCCCAGTGTGGCCCTTAGTGAAACAGTTTTTTTTAGCATTTTACACAATACTACTGTAGCCAGCTCTTTTTAGTTTTTACTCCTATTGCTCTTGATTCTTAGTGGCCCTTAGTGAAGTTGACTTTGACAACCCTGCATTAGTAAGATAAGATAAGCCTTTATTGTCTCCTATAGGAGAAATTCGTCTTGGGCATTCGAGAGAAATGAAATGGCGACACATCGCGCATAAATACATAATAAACATACAGTTAACCTACATAGAAACATAATCATACATTATCTCATCCAATGCTTCAATGAACATCTAATAAACCACACACTATACCCCCCCCCTCCACCTTTCCTCACAATCACAGAGAGAAGAGAACCCACAACACATCCTCCCCCTCGTATTGCACTTCATTTAGATAATTTGTGTGATTCTCGTGTTAACGATATTTTCAGCCTCGCCTATGTCTTTGTATTGCTCAGATTACTGTTGCCATTTCACCAGCGGCATAAAGGTCTACGAGGAAACTTGATTGCGGCTGGTTCAGACCTGCTTTAAAGAGGCGGAGAATTTCCCCCGCAGAATAGAGACGCGCTCTTACTGACAGTCTTTGTAAATACCACAGAATATATAATTAGGCGCACTTTGCGCTTATCCTCCCACCTTTTTGGGTGGAACTCCCACTTTCCCCATGACCCTCCCACAAACGCATATTGAAAGCGCAACTTGTCTCTTCTCGCTCATGTGGTAGGCAATCTGCGATTTTACCCAAGTGCGCCCCGTTTGTAAATAGCCCGCATTGGTTACGTCCGTCTTTGCGACCAATTAGCGCCTGGAAACAGGCGCAAACGGCTTGATAAATCTAGCCCTAAGTGTAATAAACAGCCCTTTGCTCGCCCCAGGCCTGTTCTGCCTAGTGCTGGGTTCCCTCTCACTGGGGTCTGCTCTGGTATCACACACACACACACACACACACACACACACACACACACACACACACACACACACACACACACACACACACACACACACACAAGGGAGCAGAGTGGTTGAATGAGCATTAGTATGGCTGAATACGGGGGTGGTAAAATCCCCGGCTACGACACACTCAGACAGGCAGACAGACGTAGACAGCCAGCCGGAATCAAGGCCAACTGTTCTGAATCCCAAGGACTGGAAATACCTCAAATTAGAGAGGGGGGGGTGGCTTGTCTTTTAACCATAGCCCACTGCTGTCAAAAAGTGTGGTAAACTGTAGAGCTGCACAGATGAATCGATCCGCCTCCAGCTTCTTTAATGCAAACATGTGCTAGTGTCTTCTCTCCTCTGTGACTGAAACTGAATAGCTTTTGAGTTGTGGACAAAACAAGACATTTGAGGACGTCATCTTGTTTCACCATTTTTACAGATTAATCGCTTAATCGAAAGAATAATAAGACATTAATCGACAATGAAAAGTCTTGTTCACAAAAGCATTTATTGAAATAGAAAACCCAGCCTACTCTGAAGGTGAAGTTGCAGGAAGTAAAACATCCTTACCGCTGGATTCCTCTTTCACCTCAGTCTCCTTGTCCTCTGTGTTGTCACTGTTGGATGAGAAATGTCACACAGGTTAGTGAAGAGGGAGAGATGGTTGGGGAGACGAGGCTGCATGCAAGGGGATACAAACAACAATAAGCATGCTTAAGCTAAAAGCGTAGCAGGATATCAGAAGCCACATGTGTACTGTAATCAAAGCAATGCTGATCAAAAGACGTCGAGGCCGCTACGCCGCATATTTCCCGTCAACTGTTTTTCCTATATTCCAGTAAATGTATTTTCTTTTGTCAGTTAAGACACACTGACTGAGAGCCCATATTTAAAGTAGATTTTTCCATTCTAAATAAAAAAAAAATAAAAATCTACTCATCCATTCTGTCAATTGCGCAAATGTTTGCTGTGTGACATGGCAACAGGTAAACAGTCATTCCTCCACTTTATAAGATTGTTAATCACAGTGTTGTTGACACAGCCCACGGCTATACACTCTAAGACTCTGCTGGATATCATATAAGGATATCATAGAAAGGAGGATGCCTAAGAAAGAATGCTTTTCACATGCTGGGCCCTATTTTAACGATTTAACCCTTTCTCATTTCTCTCCTGAAGAAAAGACTCAGGGCCTTATTTTAACGATCTAAGCGCCTGGCGCAAGTGAGTTTAGGGCGTGTCTAAATCCACTTTTGCTAGTGTGACGGCGGAAAAAAGGGTCCATGTGCCGGGGCGCATTGTTCTAAAGGGTTGCACTTAGTGTCTTCATTAATTCATAGGTGTGTTTTGGGCATAACATGCAATAAACCAATCAGAGATCATCTCCCATTCCCTTTAAAAGCCAGGCACGTTTGGACCTAGGAGCATTGCCATTATGGAGGATTTGCACCGTAATATTTTTTATTGTAACCTTTTGCATGTTTGTGTGCTGCTGTGCTTCCCTGTGTGCGTAACAAGCATAGTGTGTGTGCACGAGCCAAGGAGCATTTTACTAACTTGCTGTTAAAATAACAATAAAATGCTGCGCTATTGACTTTAGACCAGGTTTTTGTTGGTCAATGGCACGATCACTTTTCGCTGCCTCAACATAGCAATACGCCCAATATCCACCTGAACACACCTCCCTGTAAGACCAGCACGCCCATGGGCGCAGGTGCATTTGCTATTTAAACGACGTGGGCGCTGGATGGGAAACGACTGCGCTGGTCTTAAACTAGCATAGACACTTGCGTCGGGCTATGTGCTTGTTGTTAAAGGAGAGGTGAGCAACGGCCACAAACGGAGACCTTTAGCAAAACCGACGCCAATGTTTCGCCACCTGATTGGGTCATGGCGTCTCGTTTTCTGAGACTAAGCTACTAACGTTACTATGGCAACTACCAGCAACGGGCGGAGTCTACACATTGCCTCCTGTTGACCCCGGCATGATGAGATGTGCGGTTTGGGCGGGTTAGTTTAAACAGAGATTAGTGCTTCTACTGGAGCTACAAACATTGTTTTTGGCTCAAAACTGCTTAGAAACCGAAACGTAGCGATGTAAATGTAGCCTAAGACAGACAGGGCAGCACCAGCTACAAGGTCACGCATTAAAAAGACAATACCAGTGTGACTTTAGTTTTATCTATCATCTATAGCTGGTTATGGCAATGCCTGAGGAGTCCAAACCCACCAGTGTATTTGCTGCAATTGGCAACAAGCAAGAAAAAGGAAAAAAAAAAAAAAATCTTTGGAAGTAACAAAAACCACAAATGGGAATCTGTGAGAAACCTGCCACCTAAAGGCAGGCCCTGAACTGGCCAACTGCTAATTGCGGTTGATCCTGATTGCTAAATGTTCTCTTGGGTTGAAATGGGTAATACAGTATGTATGCAATTATTTTGCATCGCAATATCTATTCTGATTAAAACATTTTCTAAAAAAAAAAAAAATCAGCAGAGATACTGTTTATGGAAAAGTTAACTAGGCAGAAATGTCTGTTTTTGTCAAGTTAAAATCAAGTGAATTAAATACTTGCATCACACTGAACTTTGTTTTTTAATATTGTCATTAAGCAATGCTGTAATTGCTTTGCAACATTGCGTCCAGCGGTCTAATAATGGTTGAATAATCACCGTATAAACTTGATGGCAAAATATCTGACGGTTGACGAATGCATGTGGTATTTAGGTCATATTGCCCATTGCCTCCTACTGTGTTACTTTTTGGAGAGTGACACCAAAGACCAGGTACAGAAACAGCATTTGGCCAGTCCTGTCCTGTCATCTGCTTTTCATCAGATTTCATCAGGCCTCACAGAGATGTGGATTTGGGTTTAAGTTACTCTTCAATGTAGAGATTTTTAAATTTGTTTCTGTAGGTACAGTTCCATTAACGGTGAAAGGTTGGAACAAAAGGGCTGTAAAAGTGGTTTTATAAGTTGTAGCCCTTTTTAGACTGTAGCAGTTTTGCCACTCGTTTCAGGCCGGTATCAACATCAACATGCATCAACATGCTTAATATACTCTAAGTTATCCATTACAGTGCACAATTTGGGAGTACTGCTCATGCAGTTGCCAGGCAGTGATCGCCTTGTTGGTTCATTCAGATATCAGTCGGTAGCCCTGACATCTAAGAACTAGTTTTTTAAGCTGCCAAACAGAACTGAATTCATTCATTCACTATCTAGATGAATAATAAAACCCAGGAAACGTTAAAGTTGTTTAAAGGATAAGCATTTTGCATTTGAAAGATTGCTGTTCAGTGGCAGCCTCTCAACCTCAAATGATCCTTGGGAGTTTTCTGCAAGCGCATGTTGATGAACACGTTGATTGAGACCGCTATGAGCCGCAATAAGCAGCTACATGGATGGCAGCAAAAACACATTCAGCAGCCTGAGAAAACAATGGTGTGTTTATAAATGGCTGGTAAAGATTATGTTAAATGAATTGGGGCCCATGACAGCACACCTGCAGGACTAATATCTGAACGTATTGGTGGGTTTGAACTGTTAAATATTATTAATGCAAGGAAGGCAAGACTCACAAAATGTAATTACAATACAAATGATTCTTTTAAGCAACTCAATTACATGAAAGCTATGCAGAACCAGCTAAGTATGAGCAATAGATCACATGCAAACATCAACAAGCATATGCCATGTCGAACCTATTTTTACTTAAAGCTTTGTCTTGTCATGCAAGGGGCTGGTGGTTCCTAGAATGAGACAAAGTATAACTCAAAATACCATTGTACAATCTTGTGCATCGTTTTCATAGGATGAAAAAAGTCCCCTGGTTCCAATTTTGTTCCACTCATTGATCGGTTACACGTAGGGCTGGGTATCGTTCAAAACATTTCAATACCGGTGCCTATACGGACACCATAGTCTGGCACTGCCATTCTGGGATGGGAGAAAAACATGCTCTGGTTTATTGGCATTTCTTTAAACCAATCACAATCGTCTTGGGCGGTGCTAAGCCCTGTATGGAGCAACAGCGCCTCTGCAAAATAGCCTCGGGAAGTCCCAGAAATGGAACTTTGTGTATATAGACTACCGGTACCGTGACTTTGATACCGGTTCTCAATTGATACTTTTTTTCGATACAAATTTTATAAAATCCATTTTAACAAAAAGAAATTACAACATTACACAAATCTTTTCATTTCCTTTTCAGCTCTTCTACGTGAGCCCCGTCTCCGTGTGTAACGTAGAGTTTTCTTGTGTGTCTTTACGATGTGTAACGTTAGACAGCCAATCACAAGCTTTATTAGATCTTGGTAGAAGCATGCTGCGTGCTGATTGGCTCACTGACGCTACTAAGGAGGTAATTCGATCGGTGCCTAAATAGTGTCTAATTTGATACCCAGCCCTAGTTAGACGCTTCCTTCTATACTTTTGGCATCATAGTAAATTCAATGACTCAAACTATTTCTTTGTCCCATTCTTAGTGAACCCCCAGGTCTTACAGGCATTTTTGGAAAGGTCACTGTGTCAACCAGTTCGCTGACCAACCTGTCCGAGGGAGAGAATGACATGCGCTCCTCACACGCCTCCCCCTCCAGGCCCAGACTGCTCCAGCTACTGCTGTTCCCATTGCTGCTGGAGAGAGAAGGCAAACGCAGCGCTATAACACTGACAGGGGGCTACCCACTGAGAAGGACATAATCACAAGAGAGCTTCTGAAATCAAACAAATTCAGTTCAGGATATAATAAGCAGTTTCATCCCATTTGCTAGAATGACCACATCTATCATGTAGGGCTGTACCGAATAGTTTAATTCGTAATGTTGACAATCAAATTCAAAATTTTAATCCTGTGTAGCTTCTTTTTTCCCCTCCTCTGTCTATTCATTATGTTTAAAGCCGGTATTTCTGCACAGTTGCAGATACAGATTAGGCTACACTAATATTATTATTATACTATTTGTAGAATTAGATTGCAGTGGTGGCTGCTTAGGATTGTTTCTGACTCTTGTGATCCAAACCGTTCCAACTGCTCCAGAGTCAAAATTTAAATGCGAAAATATAAAACATGTTTTTACCTCACAAAATAATCTGCTTCAATTTATATCTGTTGGTGTTTAGCCTTTCATAAACAAAATTTCACTAAGGTAAAAAAAAAAAAAACTGCTCTCCCACTTGCCACTCACAAGTCTATTAATGCCATAAAATTACATTTATAAAACCAAATTGAGACATTTGTTCCAGGATTTGTTCCAAAACCTCAAAAGAAGCTTTGGATGTAAAAACATGACAGTCGGTACAGCCCCATCATGTATCATACAGCTTCCACAAACACTACTCAGGTAGATGACCATTTCTGGCATGTGGACTAATCCTTTTAATGACAGGTGAGGTTCCAAACAGAGGAGGATTCCTTAAATGATGCAGATCTTTCCACCGCACATCCCACTGAATCATCTGTAATGTTGATCGAACCAATTAGTTGCTAAAGGCCTGAAATGTGAGATCATGACATTCTCGTCCTCACATTATCCCGTTAATCCCGTGGGTTCCAACAGGACAACCGGCTGGCAACAGAAGCACAACAACACACATTCTCTCTGTAATTAGTCAATGATTAGCCTGCTGGCAGGAACCTGCACTCTCGGTAGGGCTGACGGGAGGAATATTTGGGATATCTAAAAATACTTTGGTTGATCTGCATTACCTCAGCTACAGCTTTCTCCCTGCGGTTCGGGTGAATGACACATGGTGAGAGCGTGTTCAATTAGTCAATCATCATGCTCAGTGTCTTAATAAGCCTTCAAAGTCGTCGTCTTTTTTTCTTTTTTAGATTCTGTTATTTCATCTGCCGAGCGGATATGGTTGCAGTGGGCTTTTGAAGCGAGTCCACCAACTACACATGGTGGACTTTGTTCCTGTGGAAACACTGCCTCAAGTGAAGAGAGCACTCAGACACACCTTTAGACAATATTATGATACATTAACTTGGCCCTGATGGCAAAATAACTAGATGCCAACACAATGTGTGCTTTCGGTATCTTGGGAAAGAATTTCAAATGTTGTCAGTTTCGCTTCCGTAGAGATATCAACCTTTGCCAGAAATGTCAACAGCCTCATTTCCCAGAGGCTGGAGACTTGTATGAGACCCTGTCACTTAGAGGGCTGATACTCAGGCTCACTCGGTCCAACTCCCACTCTCTCTTTATTTTATTTATTTATATTTTTTTGCATACGTACACACAAATAGGGACAATGTCCATATAAGAACAGAAGGCCAATTCTGCTCCCTGTGGTGTATTTCAATCTGTAAAACTGAGTTTTTCCCACAAAGAATCATGCAAAAGCACCACTTAAAATCTTGTGTTTACCAGAGAAGTACGCATACATTTCTTGGAAATAAATCATTTAGAATGAAAAAGCATAAAAAAAAAAGAGTAATCGACTAAAGAAATCTTAGTCAACTAAGACCAAAACTACAGATTAGTCAACAAAGGGGAGGGGGGGGGCAGCCCTGTGTCAACATAGTCCCCAGAGAATTCAACTGTGCCAGAGGGTATCTTACAGTATCTTACATATTTTATAGAACCCATGAGCAAATTGTTCACATTTAAATAGAAGACCAAAGTAAGAAACGGAGTGGGCATTCATGTGGCTGAGACAGTAGCATGTGTCGCCTGTCGTTGCCACCCTTTTGGAAAAAGCAACCCAATCTCCTGAGAAGACGACACCAGCAGCTGTCATCATATCAAATGAAATTATCGCTGCATACTCTCTGGGAAACACTGGGAAGACAAAACTGTACCCAGTTCACAGGAGGGTTTCAATAACTCCTACTCCTCCTACAAAATATGGAAAACACTGCCCGAATACCTGAGCCACTAAAAGCTCCAGAGGAAAAGACTGGGAGAGCTAAGAGCTAGATTTAATCAAGAATCAAATTCCCCCTGTCATCTAATATTGTGTATGTTAAAATAAAAAAGCCACAGTCAAAACAGAATCCATTACAAGCCACCACATGAATAAAAAATGACATGCTTTTAACATTTTGGTATGATGCTGTGCATCTTGGTTATTGCTGCAATAGTAAAACCAGAAGTGTAATACTAAACATATGAGAGCATTTCCTACACCCACACAAAGACATCTATATCTTTAGCAGACATATGGTTTTGGTGTCTGGTAATCTGCAAAGTGTACTCATTATCTATTACTATGGTAACATTCACAGAAGGGGAGATAGCAGCAGTGTGCCCTACAGGTAACTGGATATTTGGTATACGATGTATGAGAAAGCTAGTGGTTTAGATAAGATTAGATTAGATAGACTTTACTGATCCCAAATTAGGAAATGTCAGTGTTGTATACGGGGCTTGACATTAACTTTTTTGTTCACCAGCCACTGTGGCTACTGGTTTTCCAATTTCACTAGCCACTATTTTGTGGGGAATTCCTTTTTATTTGAATAAAGTTGACTGTGGTGTGCCACAATTAACTTGAAGAACCAGATTTACAACCCCCTTTAAATGCAAATGACCACTGACCACACCCAAATCAAGACTGCATAAAAGGTATAACACTGCAGTCATAAAACATAAGCCATCATGTGTGTAAAACTATTTTTGTATGAAAACATGCAATGGATTAAGAGACATGACAAAGTAGCGTCTTATTGCACAGGTGAAGCAGGGGTTTAGAAGATTAATTGAAAGTGGTTTGGAGTGATCATTCGCGTGTCACTCATGCAGCACGTACGCGCCCCCGGTGGCGGGAAGCGGAGCGCACAGAGCAAACGCTTTTTAATAAGTCTATTGTCCTGCTGTGCACTCTCTCTACTTCTTTTACAAACCTCTTGTCAAAATGTTTTAACTCCTACAGACGCCAACCGTTGCCATGTAGCATGGGGGATATTTTACGGGATTGGCCAGCTTGCTGGTCTGGTGTGCGGATAGGCCACCATGCTTCGGCCGTGGGCTGCACACTGGATCACAGCTGTGTTCCTGTGTCGGGCAGTGGCACTGTGGCAAGAACTCCAGCGACTAATATTTTTGGAGGGCGGGCGGGTGCCAATGTCAAAGCCCTGGTTGTATACCTGTCACTGAGGTGGAGGAAGCTGCTGTTGTCGTCTGGGTGCTCATCCTCAAAGCTCAGGTTGGACCAGCTGCCCAGACTGTCATCTCCTACACTCAGCTGCTGGGACACAGAGGACTCAGTGGCTTCCCTGCCTGGGAAGCTAAATGCACAGAGAGATGGAAGGAGACCACAAGGAGAGCGCTTCAATGATGCTAATATTTACACTTACAGATTCATGATGACAATTCTCTTAATGTATTTAAATGGTAAAGTTAAGTAAGTAAATATGAATGGTAGCAGCTTTAAAGCACCATTTTGTAAAAAGGGTTTTGGATTTAATTAAACAAAGCTCCTTAAATGCTACAGTATGTATGCATGGCCCTAGCCATAACAGGAAGATATGGACATGACGAGACAAAAAAAGCAACTACTAAAGTGAATCTTGGTGTGGTTACCTGATGTTACCGGTCTGGCAGATATTGGACAAGGCTGACGTCATGATCTCAGCAGTCAGGCTCTCAGCATAGCTGGTTCCATCATGGCCGATGCCACTGTCTGCATTAAGGCTAGTGTTGCTCAGCTCCCGTTTAGCTGTCTCCATTGCCATGGACACCATCTCCCCTGCAAACACTGCCCTGTGGTCCAGGTCAATGTGGATCTTGGGAATCTCCAGGCTAGAGAGCCGCTCAGCCCTTGCTTGACATTCTGACCCCCTTTTCCTCCTCTGTAATACAGGCTGGTGGTGGTGCCTGCTAGGTTTTGTGCAGTACAGGCACTCCTGGACCTGACAATAACGGCATGCCCTCTCCCCCAGGGCTAGGCCCAGTGATGGCCCCTCAGACAACCGCTGGGTGTGAGAGTGTCTGTTGTGGCCCTGGGTCTTCTGGTGCTCTCGGGATGAATGTCCAACTGAAGCCAGGCTCATCTTTAGAGTGTCATCAACGATTTTCCTGGCATAATGCTCTACGACCTGCATCACTCTAGTCCTGTAGCCTCCATCATACAGGCTTCCTGTACTGTGGTAATGCCTGCTCTTACCCTCCTTGGACAACACGGGGCAGGAGAAGGAGTTCCTGATGAGATTCTCTGCCATGTCTTCAAGTTTGGATTTCTTATAAAGACAGGAGTCGGTGAGAGACTTGGGCAGTCGTGCAGAGGAAAGATGCAGCTTGCGTGTGACATCACAGGTGATGTTGTAAGCTAAAGACTCAGCAAAGTTGACCAGACCCATGTACTCCCTCTGACCTTGCTCTTCAGAGTCCCTGCAACAACACTGAGCATCCTCGCCCGATGGACCAACTACTGACTCTACTCTGTCCTTGGGCGACGAGGCTTCACTACCAGAAGCTTTCCATTCATCTGGCAACGACTTGGATGAGTGAAGGCGGGTGCTAGAGGATCTCTGCTTGATCTTGCGACTGGCATGAGCTAAGCCCTGTTTTATGGAGCGGTAAGCCAAACGGCTTGCAAACTGGTCCAGGACCAACTCCCTACTGCCTCCTTCCTTTTTCAGCACCCTGATAAGGTAGCCGGCATATTCATCTGTCACACTCTCGCAGCTAGGATACTCCGAGGACAGGCCAGAGCTGGAGCTGGAGATGGTGCTTGAAGTGGAGGTGGGAGACCGAAAGACCGAGGCTATCAGGTCATTAGACCATTGCTCAGCCAGCCTCCCTACCCTCCAGTCTCTGTTCTGATCTGTACTGGGTTGAGAGTGGTGTTGGTGGTGGTGAGACAAATTATCAGAGCTAGATCTGTCAAAGCTTCTTCTTCCGGGAGCTCTGTGATATGGACACTGCTGTGCAGCGTTCACCATCCTCTTCACATCATTGATGACCTCTCCTGCTACCTCCCCGGCATAGACCCACAAGGTGTTTAGGGTCTGCTCTGAGAACTGAGCCACACTGTCTCTCCTTTTCTCGCTGCCATTGCTCATCGCTTCCTCCTCCTCTGCAACTCCCAGGGTGTCCATCTCTGTTGCCATGGAGACGATGTGGCAAGCCAACCGCTCAGCATAGTGGAGAGCTTCCTTGTTGGACATTCTGCAAGCGGACATCTGGTTCAGTACGTGCCGGCCACCCCCCATCTCTAAACAGCTGTTAGTGCCACCAACACCAACATCTTCTGCCAATTCTTCCTCCTCTTCATCCTCATTGCCATCTGCCTCCTCAGAGAGAGACCTCATCAGTCTAAGCATAAACTCAGCCTTGTCTGCCTCAGGGGTGTTGCCTTTTGGCCCCGGGCCAGGCTCAGGCTGATAGTGAGGAGTGGATGGGGGGGTAGCAGGGGAAAATTCCTTGGCCAGCTTGCTTTTCAGCTTCTTGGAGAACTGTTTTATCTGTTTCTCCTTGGACACCTCAGTAGGCTGCTGAGGGGTAGAAGGAGGAGTGCC
The DNA here is from genome assembly GCA_025617405.1 of Perca schrenkii. Lineage (NCBI taxonomy): Eukaryota > Metazoa > Chordata > Actinopteri > Perciformes > Percidae > Perca > Perca schrenkii. The sequence continues at coordinate 30,486,988 of CM046797.1, forward strand.
AGGAGTCCCACCAGATTTTTGGCCAGAGCTTGGAGCGGAGTCATCCCCAGGAACAGATATCCTCCTTTGTCCACCCATCTCGTTCCCCGGCACATCAAGAGTATCCATCATCACAGGGTGCGTTTCAGCCACACCTCTGGTCCTGGGGTCTAACTCACAGCTGGCTCTCCCCTTGCTTTGAGAGCCTATCTGAAAGGAAATGTGAGGAATGCTATGGTCGGTTGCTTGCTCAACAGGGACGCCCTTCCTTGCATACCCAGAATCTCTGCAGTCATATCTGAAGCAAGCTCCCTGCTCTGAGGGGGAATCTGGAGCGTCATAAATAACCGCCTCCTGCTTAGAAGAAGAGTCCCTTCTGCTTCCAATGGTTTTTGTAAAGAAATCAGCACAGTCGCCAAAACTCTTTTTCATCTTAGAAGCAGTTATTAGCTCACAAGCCTCAGTTACTATCATATCCATCATGTTGCCCGAGAAGTTTTGGAATGGGGACTTTCCTTGGGAGGGGTCTTCTCCGGGTATGGGGGTCTGAGTTCCATGACTGTACAGGTGGGTTTGTGTAGATGTGGTAGTGTCAGAAGAAGATGAAGTTACTCTTTTGGGGCTGGCCTGTGGGGTATCTGACAAGCTAGACTTGCACTGACAGGTCTCCTCAGAATCCTGGAGGTGGGAGAGGGCTTGGCCTGCTTGGGGCACAGGAATACAGCTGGCCATGCCTGAAACAGTGAACAGGGCTTTCTTCACTGTGCAGGTAGCATCCTCTCCTGATGGCCCTGGGGCCGCAGCAGCTAAGCTGGCACTTAAAACCTGCTGGTTGGCAAAGGTACTGCAGGTTTGAGCGCTAGTGTTCTCTGCACTGACGTAACAGATGTTGTCCAGGGACACACTAATAGCCGCTTGGCTGGTGAAGGCAACATCAGCCTGAGAGAGCTCTATGAAGGCCTCTTGGATAACAGACTCAGACAAGTCTGAAGCATAGGAGGAAACTACCTCCTCCTCTTCCTCCTCCCCCCCTTCTTGCCCATGGCCAAAGGACCAATCACTAGGGGTGAGAGGAGTTGAGGGGTGGGAGAACTGACACACTTCCATAATGCCTTCAAACACAAGCTCTTCAGCCAGATCAGCAGCGAAACGTGTCACTGTGCTGTGGAAAATCTGCTTTTTCACGGTCAGAAAATCTTTCAGCGCCCCAGACACAGCCTCTCCGACCAGGAAGCCAGCTAATCCATTGATTGCTCGTTCTTTCAACACATAGGCGTGGCGCATGCCAATCTCATGGAAGGCCATCTGAAACACTGAGGAGGTGAGCCTGGCAGCCAGGTGACACAAGGTGGTGGTACAGGAGGATACACCTTTTTGGAGGTCTCGCAAGGCGCTGCCCAAGCTCATTTCCACAAGGTCAGTGGCAAACCTCTGAATGCCATCCTTAAGAGACTGGGACTTCTTCTGCAGCGTGGCCACCGTTACGGTCTCTTGGATTTCCGAGAGCTTCATCAGGTAGCCCGAAGGGTTCTTGAATTCCTTGTGGCAGACGCAGCTGAGATTCTTGTTGTCACTGATGTCATCGGCAGACTGGTAGCCACACACAGATCCCAGAATTTCTTTGGACAGACTGCTGGCAAAGTCCGAGTAGGTTTTATACAGAGAGCAGAGATCCTGGGGTTTACGTAGCTCTGAGCTGTCCTGTCCATCCTCATCTGCCTTCCAGAAGTACTCCATTGGTCCGCTAGAGTCCACCAGGGGGCTGAACGCCGAAGAGCTGACAGGACTGAAGAGTGGGCCACCATTCTCCTCAGAGGGGGTCTGCACTGGGCGAGGGCAGTCAGGCACCTCAGAGTGAAGTGAGTAAGGAGAGCCTGGTTTCAGAGGAGTGGGTTTTTTCACATTGGCTGGGAGAGTGCGCTGGTCAAAGCGGTGAGGATTCATACCCTTGGTCGAGCAGCCCCTAGAAACATATTTGGATGCCGACCCAGTGGTCTGGTTCTGTGTGGTTGGGGCACTGATGGCGTCCAGAGGCAGTGAGAGAGCGCAGTTCTCTGAGCTCAGCTCCTCCAGGTCATCAAACTGGTCAAAGCTGTCAAAGAATTCACTGACTTCAGAGTCTGAGTCTTCAACTCGCTCTCTGGGGCCCCCTGGCACCTGGGGGATGTCTAGCTTGGCCAGCAGGCTCTTCTGGTAGCCCACCTCATCCAAAAAAATGATTGGGCTGGGGTTGGAGCAGTCTGACTCTTCCGATTCACTGACATGAATCAAAGGTGAGGGGAGACGAGCTCCGGGACTGCAGTATGTCCATTGGGATTCCACGCCCGATGACCTCTGCACTGTCACAGATGCATCTGGACCAGGCCTATGTTTGGCTGAATTCTTTTTTGAAGATGAGCTAATGATAATGCGGGAGCCTGATAATTCCTTTTTTCTCTTGTGTGCTGGGACTGTCTGGGAGGCCACATCACGCTTTTTAAAATGGCGATAGGAGGCTGCAGATGTGGAGATGGACATTAAGGGGAGAGGGGATGAAACTTGTTAAATACTGATCAAGAGGAGATAAAAGATAAACATGACAAAAAGTTATCCACAAAAGAAAGCTAACTAAAAACAAACGCTGATCATTTATTGTGCCTTGATTATATGAAAAGGTAGAGGAGAAAGTGCATCCCAACTAGAAAGTAACTTATGAGTGCCATCTAGCAGTGAACCAACACAAATAAAATTTTTGATACATTTTTAAGAATGCATAGATTATGATGGTAAAAAAAAAACAAACAAAGTATTTAAAAGGAGAACTCCGGGCAATTTTTCCGTTAATCTTGATTGCTATATGTATATGAGTACTATATGAGTATAGTGCCAAACCACTATAGTGCCAATTACCTATTTGTGAGGGTGAAATAAAATACAATTTTTCGCCGCCAGGCTTGAACGGTCTTCTGGAAGACCTCCACCAGACCAGCGGGCGCTTGTTGGATTGTTATCGGCCTCAGCAGGCGAGGGAGGCGGCTATAGGAAGTAGAAGGATGCCGGTCCGGGCTGCTAGCCTGGCTAAGGAAACTACCACACAATTCGCCACTGCAGAGACTCATATTCACCAACGACACCACACAAAATGGATATATATGCTACAAATACACATGGAACTGCTGCGTGATGATGATTATTACCGGAGCCTGGCTGAACACTCTCACTCATCCCAGACAGCAGCTAGCAGCTAAGAGGGTAGGTGAATTTAAAAAATGGCTAAGTTGCTAAATGCTTCTTGTTGTCATGTAAGGGCCCTGTTCATGTTGCACAGACATTTTAATTGCATTTTGTGTCTGTTAAGAGGCACAAAGGCACTCTTTATCTTATGCCCCCATAACTGTCGTTAGCTGAGTGGGAGCTCTCGGCATTAGCTGCAGCAGCTCCGTGTTGCTAGCACCGATTCGGTTCGTTTTTTTTGCTATCGGCAGTACTCATATACATATAGCAATCAAGATTAACGGAAAAATTGCCCGGAGTTCTCCTTTAAATTCAGTTTATGGGGTCACAAGATGTTCTACATAAGTGACCAGAAGCTACTAAATGCCACTGAGCATTAGATGTTAAACCTACAGGGATTGTCTCCTGTGTCGTCCTCCTCCAGATGCTCCAGGGCTGTGACAAAGTCATCCTCGATTGAGGAGACCGACTGGTTGGTGTCATCTTCCTCTGGCTGGCTGGGCTCAGCTGTGCCCCTCTGATGAGCCTGGAGCTCCAAAGCATAGCGTACACCTGCCATGTAGCACCCCAGCAAGCCCACCAAAGATGCAACACTGGCCTGAGGGTAGACACTAGTGCTGGGATTATGCCTTAGCACACACACAGCCTTTAACCAGCACTAAAGGCAGAGGAAAACAGCACAGAAAGAGACAAAGAGTGGAAGAGGAAAGGAAGAGAAGGGAAAGAGAAATAATAAATGTTAAACATGGCGATGTATTCAGCTCATTTAGAGAAAAATAACAGCCTTTGTAACCAACAGGCAGACTATAAACTGTCAAACCGATCGCGTCCCGCAATCAGCTGAACAGCTGATATTGTGAAAGATCTTGGCTTTTGCAAATTCACATGGGAATTTTCATATCCTAATCTCACAGCAGGAAGTTGAGTAGTGTATTGTTATGTCTGTACTCTGATTGCGAGTTGATCTGTTGCATGAGCAGAATCACTCTGTACAAGTCGACTCAATGTCTGAAACGGACGGTGAAACCACAGAGTGAGCTGCAGGGCCTGTGTGTACCCAAACACGGCACACGTGACCAGGAAGGACAAGGCTAGAAAATGTGGGCTGGAAAAAAACAACATCTTTGTCTGCCTATCCCACCTGCACTTCTTCAAGAGTGAGAAAAATACTTGGTATGTGTGTTTACCTGCAGGCACAGACAAGGCCAAATATGAGGAAACAATTCACAAATGAAAGAATTTTAGGAACACACAACAAAAATGCCACACTTTAAAAGTGATTCAGTTTTACTGATGAACATTAAAAGTTAAATTTGTCTTAAAATATAATAAACATCTGCCAAGAGGGTCAGATATCTTTCATTTGACTACTCAAATGTGCATGTTTTTAGTGTAAATAAACTTGTTTCTTCTGGTTTCATTAGCACTTGTTGAGTTACCCTAGCTTTAGGGTAAGGCTACATTGTCAAGGGAAATTATTAACACAGGAGCTAATTCTTTGGAAATAGAAGAAATAATCTTGATCCACTGGTACTTTTTTTATTATACATTTTGTTAGGATAGATTTAGCTTCTTGCACCAAAAACTACAGTACAGTCGCTCGTTCTTACTTATTATTCTCTCTCCTCACTTCCCTTCCTTCTGCTCACTTCTGCTTTGCTCAACACACTGACTGAGCACATACCTTCAATATGAAAGATCTGTCACCTACCTGAGGCCCAGTGTCCTTGTGCTCTGCCAGCCTGCGGGAGTCTTTGAGCAGCAGCACCTCGTCATTCTTGAGGCTGTGAACGTGGAGGGACCTCAGAAGCTCACACAGCCCTCCTGGCATAGACGACAGAGCCTGGGGAGAGAAGAAGAAGAAGATGCAGAAGCACATTAGCTTGTTGCTCAAATGGTTAATTTCAGGACCTACAGATAAGACATTTTGTTTCCATCACATTAATTCACGTTTGTAATTAGGAAAACATACCTGTTGGGTGACATCTTCCCCTTCACACTGACCAGGCAGACACACAAAATGAATCTGAAAAAGCACAGCTGATTGTCAGTACCAATGCGTCTCATGTTTGAATATGGCTGAGCTCTGCATATGTTTGCAGTGCTTTCTGTGTGACAAACCTCCGTCAGTCTTGTGGTGTCTCTGGGTGGCAGCTCCAGGCCAACGCTGCATAGCTCCTTTTTATTCCTAAAGAGGTTCTTCACACACTGCGGCCCACTGTCACGCACAGTCTGCAACACGTTCATTGTTTTTTAGACAAACAGAAAGAATGAGAAACCAATGTGTATGTATTTATCCAACCACTGTAGCATTCACGAAAGATAAATGAAGAGCATTATTGTGTGCATCTACTTTTATGTATCCGTCTGCTTTTAAACATGACTTTAATATAGATTCTAGCCGATTGACATTTAAAAACACTTTAAGATTGCGTTGGCCTATCCACTCGAGTGGAAACACATCTCACCACATTAGAAACTACACTAAACATCTAGCTACAGACCACAATCACACAAAACAAAGAGTTAAAGTATAGTTGTACGGCATTATCACACACACAACTAAGACACGATCTCTTGCATATTAACAGAACGTCAGCATTACAAGTTTAGGGAAAATGCAGCAGTCAGTGTTATGTGAGCAATCTAAATCTGATTTCAACGTGTCCTGCAGAAATGCTTTTAAGTATCACGTGCAAATAAATAAAAGCCCCATGTCAGATGGTATTGCTGCCAAAAACAAACACTGGAGAGTCGCCGCTTGAAATCTCACACTACAGATAGTTGCAGAATGAAAATGCAATGACCCGGAAGACAGACCTCTTTCCGAACTGAGGCCCTGGACCTTAGGGGGACTCCTCTAATACGTGCACAGGCATCCATAGCAACAGAGAGCTGCACGGGGCTGGCTGACTGGCCGCTCACCTGTAAGCAGAAAGGTGCCAGTGGGGTGAAGGAAAATAGAAAATGACAGAGTTAGTGACATGGCAAAGAAGTTTAGAGAATAACGTCAAACTGCTAAAATAAAGAGAGAACATAAAAAGTTATGAGAGTTATATCATCACTTTCAGCCCAACAGCTGAGCTTTGTGTCTGAGGTTCTCTCTCTAGTAGGCCTGGGTACCCAATTCAATACTTTTTAGGCATTCAATACCCAAGGAGTAAATCTTGAGGTCACGGTATTGGTATCGGTATTGAATATTTGTGTCAGTCAGTCTGACGTTTATTTCATCTGTAAAGAAGAACATAACATGAATTGTTACATCCCTAGTAATCTCGCTTTGCCAGACCCTCCTCCACAGTGTTTCGGAGGAAGGTCTGGCTAGTCCACACAGCTTTCCGGGATGGGAGGAAAAGGTGCTCTTGTTTATTGGCATTTCTTATAACCAATCACAATCTTCATGGGCAGCGCTAAGCGCTGGACGGAGCCACTCTGAAGGAACTTGTTTTGGTGGAACATGTGTACGTTCAAAAGTAGTTTTAGTCGTGCGAGAGAAAACTGATTGGACAGATAGTCTAGCTAGCTGTCTGGATTCACCCTGCAGAGATCTGAGGAGCACTTAACCATAGTCCTCACAAATCCACCGGAGGTTAGAACGCCAACACAAAGAAAGAGGAAGGAAACGGACATCAGCGAAAAGACATGCATCCGGCAGTATTTCCTGCGGCACCGGAGCAATCCCGGAAGTGGGAACGTTGTGGGTCTAGAATACATCCCTAGTGGTTTACATGCAACAAAGAGCTATGTCACTGCACCTGTGCCATTCACTAATTCCCTGAGCCAATGGAGTCAAGCCTGTGAAACAGATTACAAAACATTTCACCACAAGAGGCAATACTAAAAAGTAAGCAGGAGGTTAACTCCTGCTGCTTTTTTTGGGATTGTACAGCCAAACTTCTAGACCACAATTCCTTCAAAGCCCGTGTGAAAATAACATGAATCGAGTTTCTTATAAAGTAGGCCTAGACTTGTCATGCTGGTGAGGATAAGCTATAGTAGGCCTTTTCTTCTTTTGATATTCTTTTTTGATATAACAGCCAGGCCTGCATCAAAGATCAAACAGCAAGGCAAGAGAGAGCAGGGGAAACACACTCGGTAAGCAGCATTGAGAGAGCGGGTGAGGGGGGGCGGAGGAGGCAAAATATTTACAGTGTACCAGAACGAAAAGTTTCCCAAGAAATCCAAGCCTCTCCTTTGAGGTATGGTCCAAAGCAGCTAGATGAGTCTAGACACAGGCAGGCGGTCCTATTGATCAGCCCGTCCTGCATCCTGAGAACCAGAGGGGTAGAACACATGCCACTGGCTTCCTCCGGCCATCCAGGACCTCCTAGCTTCTCACGGGCGCTTTGGTGGGCTGTACAAAAAAAAAAAAACAACAACACAGCCAGCCACTGCTGCCTAACCTCAACTATGCAGTACATCCCAAATCCACTCACAAGGAAAGCAGGCACAATGACATCCATTATAGCTGGGACTATCTCAAACTGAAATGAACAACATGAAGTAACTGGCAAATCAGCTTTTTTTTTTTTTTTTAACCTGGGATGTTTTAATGTTCATTTCACAGCTTTAGAATTCAGTGATGCACTATATGAGAATCAACTAAATAGGCCTACGTCATCGCCTTTTATGCAACCAATGTGGTCACATAATGCCACATGTATTCGGTGTTAGTCATGTCGTGGAAAAACGGCAATTAAGTGTAACTAAGTTAAGGCTTGAACAAATTCTCAAGGGCTGATTCATGAAGCTAATTATCGTCGTTTGCAGAGAGAATGTAATGAAGCTAAGCGAGGATTCTGAGGGTGTTTGTGATCATCTTAGAAGGGAGACAGCAAAACAACCTGTCAAAGGCAGAAACTGTGTAGTCTAAAATCTTGTTTGGAGCTGATGTGGGCAAATTTTGAGCATGAGTGTGGGTGGCCTTAGGATAGATAAACAGAACAGAGAGAGAGCGAGAGAGAGACTGCCACCAGGACATCGAAACAGTATCACATTAGTTTTGTGTATATGTCCCAAATATAAAAGACTTAAGAACCAAATATTTCCAAAAAAATGCATACCAGGCTTCACTGCCTACACTCAGGACAAAAAGCTTCCTTTTTTATTAGGGGAAGATAAAAGTAAGGCATGGCCAGCCGCTAAATGTGTATTCTGCTGCCACAATATAAGGCAAAAATAAGTAGAGAATTGTATATATATATATATATATATATATATATATATATATATATATATATATATATATATTTATTATCATTATTTTTTTGTGTGTGTTTTTTACAACCATAAATGTAAATATATTTCATTGGGATTTTATGTGATAGACCAACACAAAGTGCATAATTGTGAAGTGGAAAGAAAATGATACATGGTTTTCAAATGTTTTTACAAATAAAAAACCTAAAAGCGTGGCGCACAAAAGTATTTAGCCCCCTTTACTCTGATAGCCCTAAATAAAATCCAGTGCAACCAACTGCCTTCAGAAGTTACCTAACTAGTAAATAGAGTCCACCTGTGTGTAATCTAATCTCAGTATGAATACAGCTGTTCTGTGAAGGCCTCAGAGGTTTGATAGAGTGAACAATCAGCATCATGAAGCCCAAGGAACATACCAGACAGGTCAAGGATAAAGTTATGGAGAAGTTTAAAGCAGGATTAGGTAATAAAAAAAAAAAATACATCCCAAACTTTGAACATCTCACGGAGCACTGTTCAATCAATCATCCAAAAATGGAAAGAGTATGGCACATCTGCAAACCTACCGAGACATGGCATTTATGGAAGAGTGGCAAGAAGAAAGCCATTGTTGAAACAAAACCAGTAAAAAGTCCCGTTTGCAGTTGGCCACGTGGAAGACGCAGCAAACATGTGGAGGAAAGTGCTCTGATCCAAATCGAAAGTTTTTGGCCTAAATGCAAAACGCTATGTTGGCGGAAAATGAACACTGAACACACCATCCCCACCGTGAAACATGGCGGGGGCAGCATTATGCTGTGGGGATGCTTTTCTTCAGCACGGACACAGAAGCTGGTCAGAGTTGATGGGAAGATGATGGAGCCAAAAACAGGGCAGTGTTAGAAGAATACCGGTTATAACGCCTCGCATGGGTTTGTTTTCTCCGGAAATTCAAAGCCAGACTGTCATGGCGGCTTGTTCAGAATACGATCTCATATTGTACTAAAATAGTTCACCGAAACATGTTTCTGAAAACATTTTAAGCGAGAAATAGGCCATGCAGTTGCTGAATCTGTCTTCATTTCAGATCAACAAAAGGTCAGTTTAAAAGATTTTCGTCAGATTTTGAGAGACTCTAGTCACGCTCATTCCACTCCCCATTTCCGGGTGAGTCCCGACTGCCCTGCTGCCACCTGAACATGTCAGGTCGGCCAAAATGAACGGCGACAGCCCCTCAGACGGACGACGGCACGGGACACACCGAACAGACTCGAGTCACCAACCTCGCCAGACTGCGTCCCGGCCTTTAGAGTCTGCAAAAGACTTGAGACTGGGGCACAGGTTCACCTCCCAGCAGGACAACGCCCCCAAACATACAGCCAGAGCTACAATGGAATGGTTTAGATCAAAGCATATTCATGTGTTAGAATGGCCCAGTCAAAGTCCAGACATAAATCCAATTGAGAATCTCTGGCAAGACTCGGACAAATTGCTGTTCACAGACGCTTTCCATCCAACCTGACTGAGCTCGAGCTATTTCTACTCAGGGTGTCTGAATACTTTTGCACGCCACACTTTTCAGTTTTTTTTTAAGTGTCACCTCTGTGATGGTCATTCTCTCTCTGACCACTGCTGAAAACAACCTTCCAATATCAGAATCTGAATGAGATTGAATGCCAAAATGTTCACCAACTTACATGGAATTTGCCTTGTTGAATTTGGTGCATAACGTTACAGCAAGCACAAGGGAATAAACTAACAATAGTACTACAGCAGCGTAGAAAATAAACCTAGAATAGAAATATTGAAATAAAAAAAAATATGTAAAAGACACTATAACAAATATGTACAAAGAAAATACTCTTCACTCAAAGAAACATGAGCCATGTTATCTGGCTAGGCCTATGAGAAATGATGTATTCACTAAACACTGTGGGCCACACAGATTTGTTCGATTGTATTGTAACGCCATTGCAACATGACACAACACAACATGACTTGGCGGACTGAATGTTGTATTCTACACCACTACGTATGTATCTAGTAGGCCTATTTACGTTACCAAACGCTTAATAAAAAGGCAACTCAACCGGGCGCTGGACGTTAGGAAGAATGGCTAGCTAATGCTCCAGCAGCTTGTGGGGCTGGTACCCTTCGCGACAGGCCACAGAGGAGCCACACACTGCGGATGATGATGTTGATTCACGACCGCTCAGGCTCCATGCTACCATAAACAGACAAACGGCTAGCTACCTCGCTAGCCACATTATGTAAACATATCAGCTCATAACGAACCGCCGTGAAACACGTAACGACTTTAAAACCCACAGCTCGGGTAACCACCTCTGCTAGTTGACAGGCTGTCAATCACTGGGGGGGGGGGGCTAGCAGCGGAACCAGGCCGCGGTCTGTGATGTCACCGTTATTGTCGTTAGCTAACACCTAGCCACCCAGCTAACGATAACGTTACGGTAGATTCTGAAAGCTAACCAACAGCAATATGCGGAGATTTGCTGCATATTCCAAACATTATTAGGTGGTTTTAGCTCACCGCTCAGCGTCGGACTCCAGCGGAGTTGACGGTGGCCGCTGTGTTTGATGCGCGATGCGTAAACGATTCGTCCGTTTTGAACGATTCGCCATGTGTGTCCCCACTACTGTTCTTCTGCTTCACAGTGAGCACAAAACCAGTTGGATGCTTCCTTTATTACTTGCTCTTTACGTTCTGTTCCCCTACGTGTTCACCGTTCTCTGAATACATCCATGGTGGTAACATAACTAATGTTCATTCTTCTGGATTGAGTGTAAACGTCTCCTTTTTATGGCATTTCTCGATGTTGTTGTTACCACTGTTGAGTTACTTTTCTGCACGTCTTTTCCCTCTGATTTTGATATTTTAATATTGACTTCAACAATTCCTTTTTCATCTGCCTCGTTTGCGTACCTGTCTGCTAGGCTACATATTTCCGAGAACACCTTAATGCGCTGGGACACGACCCGGTTGTGAGCAGAGACAGGATCACAGTTCAATCTATTTTCAGAAAAATAGCTATTTCAATTTTTCCCAAGAGCCATATACATGTGCTCTGAAAATTGACTGGATGAGTTCATAATAATATAAATACACTTTACCATCTGACGATTCAATTTCACCGATTCTCAAAAATGAAACGGACTCCCCATTTCCTGTGCATCACCATTCTTCCCATGATAACAAAGTGTTTGAGGCATCATCAATCGCACGCCGAGAAAACGATATGTGTCGCACTGGCACTGTCGAACCCACAGCAGTCAAACTACAAAAGAGTTTTATTTGTTATGTGTTTTATATTAACATTTATGTGTTATAGTATAGTATTGTATGCCACAGCAAAAATATAAATTTCATATTTTCTGTAGCTGCTTGAAACAAGTTTATATATAAACTTATTAGCACTTGCCAGAAACACAACCTGCTGCTTTGCATTTGTACATTTACACAGTTTTATCACGGAATTTATTTAAGGAAATTACGAAAGAATTAACTGCTTAAAAAGGAAATTAAAGATCTTTGATTGGTGCTGGTGACTGGAAAGGAAACATATGTAGAATGCCAAATTCTGATTATGTTTATATATATATATATATATATATATATATATATATATATATATATATATATATATATATATATATATATATATATATATATATAGTTATTAGTTTTTAAAAAATTATTGGTATAGTATAAAATTATTGGGTTGTTGACCACATTTAATTAGTAAAATCAGATTTCTCTCAGATGGCTTCCAGGGAGTTTTTGAGATCTCGAGCATTTTGTAAAGGCTAATAATCCAGATAAAAAGAACATTGTTTGTTGTGGTTATTGCCTAAAGGAATTAAGAAATGCAACAACAACAAAAGACCCTGAAAGGGGTTAGTAACTCAAGTCTGATGACTTAATGTTACCCATATGTTTCCATTTCCTTATCATCACAGATGTTTTATTTTTTTTCAATGTCAATTTTATATATTATTATCAATATAGTGCAGGGGTCTTCAACGTTTCTTAAGCCAAGGACCCCTTAACTAAGAGAGATCGAGAGAGAGAGACGGAGCAGGGACCCCCTACTACAAATATTTCATATTAAACTGGGCCTACAATAAGGTTTTGGCTGCCTAAAGCCTTTACACATACCTTTTTAGTACATAGAATACTAAGCTATTCAAATAATAATTGTTGGCATGATTTTATAAATCATAAATAAAGTTTTAATGTTAAAAATACATTTGGCACAGTGAATCCTTAGGATGAACTGTATATGGCTGCCTTAGAGATTTTCTTACCTATTGGCCAGTAAACCTATCACATTTATATTTGATAATAATATGTTGGATTCATGTTAAGACATTTTAATTTTTGAAAAAAATAAATAAATGAAAATAGATAAATAAATAAAAATCAACAATAACTTGGTGGCCCCCACCTGCAGTAAACTCGATGACCCCCTGTTGAAGATATCTTATATATTGAACTTCAACATGGGGGGTGGGGGGTTGAGGTGACTCCTCAACATGTTGCCAGAGATGAATTGAGATGACATGAGAAAAAGTAGAATGAGTTCCTGAAAATATTTCTGGTTTAAAAATAACAAATGGATACAGCAAAACTAGAACGAGAGAAGATGAGAGGAATGTCAACAGGAGGAGAGGATGTGGAGAGAAATGCCCAGGGATGTGGGTGTTCCCAAAAAACTTCACATGTCACAGATGGCCCGCTGTCACAATGTAGCTATTCTTCGTTTGGTTAAGAAACGTTGATGGAATTTACCACAACAGATTTATCCTATGGCAAAACAGAGGAACTTTAAAAGATTTTTTTTCAATTGAGAGCAGCACAAAGCTGCTATATATATATATATATATATATATATATATATATATATATATATATATATATATATATATATATATATATATATATATATACACAGTGAACTGGAACACATTCTATTTCCTTAACCCTCCTGTTGTCCTCTGGTCAAATTTGAGCCGTTTTCAAAGTTTCTATATCAGAAATTTAGGTTTCTTTCAACCAAATTACCCCCAAAATAACAGGGATGGTTCCATACAACGCTCCTCGCAAGTTAAATAAAGGATCAGTTCACTACTTTCTTATCAGAATCTATAAGACTGTAAGTTTGATCCGAAGTTCGAAGAGAGCACTTGGGTCTGTGCAACAGTGCATGGCTAGGTGTTCTTCCTCATGAGAATCTTGTTCAATATTGAATAAAGCTGCCTATAATCTGAAATCATCGGAGTCGTCATCTTTGAGCATCTCCATCATCCATTTCCAGAGAGTTCCATCTCTCATAATCAAAACAGAATGAGGCAGAAACACGCTGCATATGTATTTGGTTTTTATTGAAGAGAGATATGAATAGGTAGCCTGTTTTAAGGCACCTTTAAAAATGTACAACAAAAGCTGAACCATTTATTTATTCAGAATACAAAAATACACATCTCAGTGACTCCAAATTGTAATAAATAGTTAACCATGCATTCTAACTATAAAAAGGCACAGAAAACAGTCATTTAGTAGTCATAAAAATGATCAACTACTTTACCAAAATCATCCAGATAGTAATACAGGTGACAACTGTAACATTATATTCCAAATGTGAAAACACAATAAACATCATGTCATTTTAACCTTAGGCAATAAATATGCAAATATTGTTTATACCTACATATATATATATATATATATATATATATATATATATATATATATATATATATATATATTCTTACAAATTAAAACTGTGCCATTGTAAACATAATGTAAACAAATGAAACTCACTGTTCTCCCATCACTTTAGGAACCACGTCAAAGACTACATGCTGTCCCGTCTTTAAGAGATCCTTGCATGGGTTTCGTTGGTTTTTGAAAACCAGGCAGTTTGCAGCATTATTTACAGACCAGTGGAAAAAACACAGCAAGGGAGAAAGGTGGCTACTTCCACTTTGTATTGGAAAAAAGGTCAAGCATACTCTCGCCTGGAGTCTCGGGGCCTAAACACTGGGAACCCAGAAGACCCAGAGAACAGAAACACAGACAGACACAGCTCAGGAACCAGGGATGCACCGAATCCAGGATTCAGCTTCGGATTCGGCCGAATTTTGGTCTTTTTGACAAGGTTTGAAATTGTTTTCCACCGAACCGAACCCCACTCTTGCACTAGGCGCGCTACGCTTGTCGAAGTTATGATGCCGTCGTTGATTACGGGAAGGTGTTTTTACGTAGGTGGAGCGTTCAATGCAGTAGGCTGCGAGGAAGTGAAAATGGAAATCGTGAGCAGAAAAAGTTGTTGTTTGGCAGTACTTTCAGTCAAAAGAAGGCCATTCAAGTCCAGCTACATGTTCAATTTGCAATGCCGATTTGTCTGGTGGCGAGGACCCTAAATGATACACAACATCGCCGAAAGAATACGAGTTGTGCGCGAAGGAATCTACAGACGGCAGCCAAAATACAGCAACTTCAGGTACGGCAAAGGAAGGACAGAAAAGGACAAAACTACACTGCTGTGGACGTTGTTTACTTCATTAATGTGTTAACTGTGTTAATGGACTGAGGATGGGAGGAGGATTCGGTATTCGGATTCAGCAGAATCTTAACCAGTGGATTTGTTATTCAAACCAAATATCCAAAAATCTGGATTAGGTGCATCCCTATCAGGAACTGCAGTATTATTGGATTCAGTTTGGTGACTGGCATGATGGAGATTAACCCTCTGAGGACAAAAGCCATGTTTGACAACACTCCTACTCAAAAAACAATATTACAAAAGTTCATTTTAGACATTTATTTACTATTTTATTCATAGATTACCCTACTTTTGTGAACCCAGTCACTTCACAAGAGATTGGAGAAATATTTAAAAGCGATCAACTCAACTTTTCAGCTTTAGGGCCAAATTATCTCTTCACACAATGGGATCCAGTTATATGCAAATATCCTTAAAATGTGAATTTAAAAATAAACGTAAAAATGTCCTTAGACCTCAGAGGGTTAAATAGATGTGAGGCCAAATTTAGACTTCAGCTTAGACTAAATCCAGAGTTTCTGGCTAGCAAAAAAGCCAACTGTCATCAAATAAGGAATGATGAGTCTGATCGACTGAAGTTCTGTCCGTGACACTAAATGGTCTTTAGTCAGATAGAGGTGCAATAAAATGGGGTTAGAATCTGATGTTTTGAAATGTGTGGTTTATAGTAACTAACCTATCTTTGGCTATGAGTTGCATGAAAGAAAAATATTGGAATTTGAATGATAGGCTTATAGATTTTCAGCATGCCAAAGAGCAACACAGCACTATATCGAACACAGTAGCCTGATACAACTGATTGTCGGCATGAGCAAGTGTGAATCGGTGCTGTTTGACAACGTGAGCCAGGGACTGTAGAGAGGGTGAGATGTGATAGATCGCCCTCTGGTGGGCTATTAGAGACAATACACTGTAGATCCAGCCCGATACACTCACGTTCTATTATTATTTAGTATACTTTGATGAAAGATGAAAACTTGTGCGCATCTTAATAATTAGCACTCAATATTCAGTAAAAAAAAAAAAAATAAACTAATTCTTAACAGAAGGCATATTACTCTTAAAGGTGGAAAAGCCAGAATTAAAACCAACCTACAAGCAACAAATTATTCTCCAAAAGGGGGGAAACTATCAGATATGATAAAAGCAGTTAGCAATGGTAAGTATACAATTGCTGATAAGGTACAGTATGCCACTGTTGTAGTAGACACACCCAAACGCACACAAATATACATTGTGATACACATTACAGGTTAACACCACAGTCACGTCTGCCCATTCTACTCATTCATTGACACAATCCTACGTCGGTGTGTCATCTTGGAAGCACGGAGGAGCAAAACTACAAACTGGTGAACCGCTGGAAGAAATTTGAAGTCCATAAGAAAACGCAGTCTGACTACGGGCCTCACTTTTTCTTTTTCTTTTAAATCGAATCCCAAAACCGTCGAAGGAGGAGTACACATACAAAAAACTCTTTCAAGGTCCCCCCCCCCCCCCCCCTCCCCAAGGAGAAACATCATGTCGGAAAGCTGCAGAGACAGTATCAAAACAAGAGATCAAATATTGCACCATCATTAGAATACAACAGCATTGTCATGTACAAGAGATTAGAACAAAATCAACAATACACAATTGTTATGGTGTAATATACACAATCAAATGTGTAAGCTGTTGACACTGCATGCCATGTCAGCAATCTACAAATGCATTAGACTACAACACCTACAAACATTGTTTGCATTCACTGGTATACTATATATACAGTGCATATATATACATATACATACATATACATATATATATACATATACATATATATATATATATATATATATATATATATATATATATATATATATATATATATATATATATATATATACACACAAACTTAGCATCACATATAGAAATATACCCTGTAATGCCACCAGTCTTAAAAGAAACTAAGTAAAAGTAGTGTTCTATCAACTTGTTATTTGAAGAAATAAAAGCTGCACTTGGACAACGCTATGCAGGCTGCAGATCAACTGCTCTATTATATATTCAAACCCGATATATCTAACTGCTATTCCCATTAGTGTTAAATACTGTTTTAAATTGCCAAAAGTTAAAAAGTTGAGGTGAACCGTTAATTCTATGTCATGATATGAGTATTTGCACTTGCATGAAGCAAGAAGTAAAAAGTGCCTTTTTAAGTGTTCCTTAAAAAAAAAAAAAAGCCTACAGTTTATGTGGTTGGCTTCAGGCCAACACGTTTACTTTCTTCCTAATCTCTTTCCCATTAAGATCTAAGAACTTACTTAGCTATTAAATTAAGAGGCACGAACTGAACAGTCATCAGATGATCATGTTTTCTTGGACATTCACTTTGGTACTGATTTCACATCCACAGAGAACGTGTCCACTTACAGGTATTAATTCCATATATTCATACCTCAACAACAGCTTCTTTAAAACTTCTTATGACTTCTACCAATAAAGCACATTTTCCACTAAATGACTGAAATATATGGCACGGATCTTTTGACACACGTCATTATCATGCAAAAAAAAATAAAATTTAAAATTAAAGCTAGAAAAACAAAATAAACGGGATGCTTTCAGTAGTAACAAATGGCATCGTTAATACTTAAGTCATGTAAAACTTGTTCAAGTGTTATTTTTGCACGCGAAGAAATCAAGACACTAATCATGCAATTAAACATATCGAAAGTTGAGCGAGCATAGCATGCGACGGCATCCCACTGTTTCCAGACACCACACCTTTTATGATTACCACCGAGAGACTGTGATGTCACCACTTTATCGTCTCCGTCTCCACCGAAACGGCAGTGCTACTGCAACCTGACGGTTGCTTTGACGCATCTGCGGTTCTGTGATCCAGCAAACGTGTCAAGTTTTCACACTCGCACCCAACTGAACTGAAGCTAAGTCCCACCCTCGTCTCATGGAAGTCCTGTTTTTTGCTACTAGTTTGTTGTTAAGTCAACCGTCAACTGTATGGTTAGTTGCATACCTGATTGTGTGCTATGAATGGTAATTAACTTAGAAATGGCTTTTTTTGTTTGTTGTTGTTGTTGTGAAGATCCATGACTTCCTTTTGCATTTCCATTCATTCGACTGCTATTTTGGCACCAAAGCACAAACGAACACACTTATGTATCTTGTTAACAACTTCACAAAGGCTTTCTCAGCAGAGGGATACAAATCCAGCTCTCCTTGAATACCCATCTTCTTCTCCTTTCAGTGCCTACAGTGCTCCCAAACTCTTCCACTGACTGTAAAGGGGAAATGTTTGTTTCCCCCTCTCCGGTAGCGTCTGCTTCCGGGTTAGAGGTCAACCATGGACACCTTTGCCAGGTCCTTAGTTCCCTGGAGAATTCTCTTCATATGACCCACTTTCGATATCCCCAGATCCTAAAGGATAAACAGGAAGACCGACACATTATAGACATTTCTATTTCAAGTCACTTATTATAACCAAACATGGGCCTTTAGGGCGACCATACTGAATTATCTCAACAACTGTTGTGTTGCAGACTGATCTCATGAAGTGGTACTTTGAGGAATCTAAAATATAAGACATGTTTTCAGTTATTTCACACTTTTTTGTTAAGTACATAATTCCATATGTGTTCATTCATAGTTTTGATGCCTTCAGTGAGAATCTACAATGTAAATAGTCATGAAAATAAAAAGGAAACGCATTGAATGAGAAGGTGTGTCCAAACTTTTGGCCTGTACTGTACACACGGATAGCTCAAAATGTTTACAGATAACACACCACTTGGCTTTAGAAAGTGGCATGTATGTTTACGCGAAGTCATGATGTCACGTTGTGTGTTGGATGGATTGATTGAGTGTGTGTGTGTATAGACATCCATGGTGCCCAAATGAAATTTGAATCCTAAAGACTTTGGTTGATCCTATGACTTTTAGCTCTAACTTCACCATGAGGTCGGGCAGTTTTGGTTCGGAGTGAAATGTCTCAAAACTACGAGGAGAGACATGTCTCAGAAGATTTGTGTGAGCAGATTGACAATCGGTGTGTAAATGTGACAACCTGTAAATATAAAACACATTTCACACGTACAAAGAAAAGATTTGTAAACTCACAAAAAGAATTAGCAAAATTAAAAAAATATATCTGTAAGTAAATCACACACATTTACAAATAAATGAAAAGCATTTGTGAACATCTTTGTGAACATTTACAACTTTCAAACCGACATTTGGGAATCCCAGTTGTTTATCTGTGAATGGAAAAGGCATTTGCCGATCTCATTTCTACACGTGTGGATCTGCATTTTACACACACACGTACACGCACACACACACATATTCCTGTTAAAACAAATACCCACTAAGTGTGCAGCAACATCGAGTTAGAGTGTAGTTTGGTCACCTAGAAATCTGATATAATATTGAATATGTGATTCTGGCTGGTTCATTTTCAAATGAAATAGTCAATCCCTTTTTTCCCTTTGCGCCTTCTGGAGCCATGTTGACAGCTGGATGAGAGCATGAATGGAGGGGAGGGAGTGCCGGTTGATGGTTAGGGTCAGACTGTGGGATATACCACCTCAAACACACACCCGTTCTTTGGGTTTCTGCCAGAAGATTACAAACCAGTCTTTTTTTAATGAAAGACCAGTTGACATGTCACAGTAGGAAAAGCACAGTTGTAAATAATAAGATGAATGACGGTAGAATTCCATTTAGTTGCTTTGGCTTTGTGCATGCTGGCTCACTCACACTGTCATCACCGGGGCCATGTTCAGCCCCGACAAAACGTAGCAACACGTTTATTAAACTGAAAAAGCTGTGAGTTTACAGACATGTCTCTGCTGATTGGGGTATCACCTGTGACGCAGCCAATAAACGAGAGACACACCCACCAAACGAGAGAAAAAATATATCTCAAAGCCGTTGCACACCGCTTTGAGGAAACATGTCGTTCAACCAGGAAACCGTAGCAAAACGTTGCACATCGTTTTGAGATTGAACGTGCCCCTGAATAGAACAGAGCCATTGTTAAATTTATAAGTAACACCTGTGCTTTTTTTTACTGACGAGTCAAAATGTCTGCGGTAACAACAGTCTGTTGGCTGAAAGGGGAGGGTAGCATGCTAGCTGTTGCTGATGAGATGCCGTGAGGAATGGATCACATGGACTTTTCCGCCGTGGCATCGTTGCCATTTAAACAGAATGACTGTGTTTTTTTTCCTGTGGTTAGCTGTCAAACCGACAAAACAAAAAATGAATACAAGTGGATTGAGTGATCTTGGAAGGGGTTGATGTGCCTCCAGCATTGCAGTATCACAGAACAGTTGTGCACGCCACGCTGCTAACCTGGTTCAAGCAGGCGAGCAGCGGACAGGGCATAGCTTACCGAGGTCAATCATGGAACCAAAGTTTCCAGTTCTCCACTGGATTACCAAACACACCAAACACAGTTCTCCTGGTTATCTCGGCATAGATAATTGTGCTGCTTTTAAAGACATCATTCTTTATTAATTTAGTTAAAAGAATCTGTTCAATGCTTCAGAGGTGTCAGTTATAACTTTACTTAACATCATCATTTAACCTGGGGTGCAACTTAAAAGGTCCCATGGCATGACAATTTCACTTTTTTAACATTAATATGAGTTCCCCCAGCCTGCCTATGGTCCCCCAGTGGCTAGAAATGGTGATAGGTGTAAACCGAGCCCTGGGTATCCTGCTCTGCCTTGGAGAAAATGAAAGCTCAGATGGACCGATCTGGAATCTTCTCCTTATGAGGTCATAAGGAGCAAGGTTACCTCCCCTTTCTCTGCTTTGCCCGCCGCCCACAGCTGCCCAGAGAATTTGGCCCACCCATGAGGAAATAGAGCTACAACCGTGGCCGCAAGCTGGTAAAGGCCACAGCCCTACCCTGACAGCTGTCAATCATGACGTTTGGCCCTGTTTTTTTTTATAGCATCAAATAACTATTAAAAACCAAACTGATCAGGAAAATGAACATTTGAAAAAACATCAGCGTGATCAGAGCTACCTAAAATGACAGAAACCATCTTTGGTAAAATTCTATTTGACATGTATTTAGATTTTTTAATTTCACTAACATGGAGGGGGCGAGGTATATGACCTATACTGCAGCCAGCCACCAGGAGGCGATCCAGATGTTTGGGCTCCACTTTTACAGTCGATGCAACAACCGCCTCCCTTTCCAAGCCTGTAGAAGCTACGGTGGCCTTCAGGCAACATTAGTGTCCATTTAGAAACAGTGTCTCCAGTACATAGTTTGTCCACAAGAGAGCACTGACACATTTATTCTTTAACTGTAGACTTCTTACAATATTTTAATGACCAAATCTAAGAGATAATTATCAAAATCTGTTTGTTTGTAATATGCATCGTTTAGAATGTTCCTGTAATCATATTCTTTTAACTCACAAATAGTGATATTGGGATCAGAATAATAATCCAGTCGGTCAGGCTTTTATTTCTGTTAATCAATGTTTTTTTCACTTCTGTGTACGGGGGTTTGTTTGTGCTCCCTTTAGAAGCACAGCAGGAGAGCTGGTGTTTGCATGACACCTTCATTTTGAGGATGAAGGCATCACGCAAACGTCCAACAGATCACAATAAATTTAAGTGACTGTGTGAATGACTGATTTAATTCTCCTGTAAACTCCATGGGAAGGTCTCCACACAATCTTCAAATGTCACATCTAAACTCACTGACTGACTTTGCACTTCTTCTGGTCCTCTACAACCAGACCAATTTTTGTCCATCCCATCCCCCATCCCCGCCCTGTAGGCTTCCCCTCTTCAGCAGATACACAATGTTAGTGGGTTACAGCGAGTCTCTTTCACCAAGCAACGATCAGACAGTAGAAGCCAAGCAGAGCAATGCAGCGCAGCACGAGAGGTGGCAAAAACAGGGAGACATCTAACAGGTTGAAGAGCAAAGAAATACAGTAGACAGAGAGAAAGAGTTGATTGTTGGTTGGACGAGAGGGCTCACACAGATTCACTTAACAGGTGTGTGTGTGTGTGTGTGTGTGTGTGTGTGTGTGTGTGTGTGTGTGTGTGTGTGTGTGTGTGTGTGTGCGTGTGTGTGTGTGTGTGTGTGTGTACCTTCAGGTCCCTCCTCTCCAAGTGCAGAAGCTCCGAGCCTCGGATGTCGTGTCTGATGAAGGTGTCTCTGTACTCCCCCAGACTCAGCTGTTCCAGCCAGACGCCCACCTCCTCTGTGCCCCATCTCTCCACTACACACACGGCAGAGCAGAGAGAGGCTCAGGGCGCCTACCAGGTATCCACACACACACACACACACACACACACACACACACACACACTGCCACACACCGCAAGCTTTCACTCTCAATTTTCCTCAACTGCTTGTCCCATTCACATTCTCTTTCTCTCTCTTTCTCTCGCGGCACATATATATGTGAATATGAATATGTCATCACACACACACAACCTCACAAATGGGCACAAATTTGTGGTAAATCACTGAAACTAAAGATGGAATAAAAATGGAGGTAGAGCGCCAGAGAGGAAGGGAAGAGGGAGAGCAGTGGCGGCAGCTGGCGGAGGAGGAAGGAGCTCGACAAAGGCCAAAAGGTTGGTCAGAACAAGGCAGTGGCCGATGCCGTTCCAGGGAAGAGACTGGGGGCATGCATATCATCGACCAATATCAGAACACACAGAGAGAGAGAGTAGGAGGCAGAAGCCTGTGCGGTCTGCAGGAAATACAGCCCAACTGATCAAGAAACCAGCCCACGATGAGAGCAAGGGCTCTTAAACCTGATCTGACTGCTGAACATATACTTTTTTTATTCCTGTTAAAACAAATACCCACTAAGTGTGCAGCAACATCGAGTTAGAGTGTACTGTTTGGTCACCTAGAAATCTGATATCGAATTTTTGTCCGCATTTTGTTAAATATTGAATATTCAACAAAAGGGATTTGATTTCTGGCTGGTTCATTTTCAAATGAAATATTCGATCCCTGCAGGCTTTTTTCCCTCGGCGCAGCCTTGTTCTTCCTGACTTTGCGCCTTCTGAAAGCCATGTTGACAGCTGGATGAGAGCATGAATGGAGGGGAGGGGGTGCCGGTTGATGGTTAGGGTCAGACTGTGGGATATACCACCTCAAACACACACCCTTTATGCGTGTATTGTAATATGATGGTAGTGAAAGGTAACCATGACCACTGTCGGAAGAATCAAGTTTATTTTGTGTGTAAAGTTGAAACACAGTGGTCACTTATACATTATGAATGAATGAATGAATGAATGAAGGATGGTAGCACTTCCTGCTAATCCTTCTCGTTTCCACTTTGTGGAAGTATAAAAATAATCTACGTGTCTCATGTATTCAACCACAAGAAAGCTAAGGGAAACAAAACAGCATCCATACTATCTCACGCCACACTACGATTGACAAATCAAATCTTGCTTCGCCTCTTATGTAGAATTATTGGAGCCGCAGCAATATTTGAGTTTGTCATTCAGTGCATTTGGATTTAATGCTACCATCCTTTCAAATAAAAGGCAGTTACAAAACATTTTGAGGCGGACAGAGTCGGCAGATGAGACAGACTCTGACTGATTCCCCGTCCTGTACTGTCCAGTCTGTTCACTACTGAGGGGAAAAAAAAGTGTGGGCACAGCCCTACCTGACTGAGGGCTCGTCTTCTTGGCGGCCTTCTCCTTCTTGAACTTGGGCACTATGCGAAACATGCTGCTGCGACTGTTCCTCTTGCCGTAACCCAGAGAGTGGTCCTGGTACACAAGCACAGTCAACCTATAGCCTTTCATTTAGCTATTCAGCTCTCCCGTTACTGGCTGGAGCCATGTTACACTGAAGACGTACAGTATGTGTGTGTGCAGATAGCTCTTAGTCATGATGTGCAGGAGTCTAACACAATGACTACTTTTACATGCACACCGGTTTTTGCCCTTATTCCGAAAAAGACAATATTCCAACTAAGCTGTTTACATGGCTAACGAAAGTCAATATTCCACTAATATACATG
Source organism: Perca schrenkii (assembly GCA_025617405.1). Classification (NCBI taxonomy): domain Eukaryota; kingdom Metazoa; phylum Chordata; class Actinopteri; order Perciformes; family Percidae; genus Perca; species Perca schrenkii. Next base: position 30,510,980 of record CM046797.1, read on the forward strand.
TTTACATGCAGCCGTGCAAAACAAGAAGTTTTCCACCGGGGGCGGACTTGTTGGACTGTGCGAACACAGCGTCCCTCTTTCTTTCCCTTTAACCACCTTCTTGAAAAGGTCACCGTTTGTGCATATCCAAAAACCTGTTTATATCCAAGTCTTTCGTAATGTCTAAAAGTAGCTGTGTGTTATTTTTTTTTGAGCATGCATCTCTACCACAGCCAGACTCACTTGAACTGTTGGCTGGTTTGTGTACAACAACCATAGCAAAACACAGAGCTGACCGAAAGCTGTAAACTGGCCATAAACTGTTACAAACTGCACTAAAAACCCAGATTAAGACGCATATTCCGAATACGCTGTATACATGTCCAAAGAATGCCTCTATAAATATCGGGATATCCCACATCTTAATCAGAAAATACTGAATTCAGAAAAAGGCCTCCAATGCTGTTTACATGACCCGGATCAAATTCAGGAATATTGTCATATTCGGAATAATAGTGGAATGTTAGTGTGCATGTAAACGTACTGAGTGTCGTGTACATGTTCATATGTGTGTCAGTCTTTGCCGAGGCTGCTTACCTCCTCGTCATTGGGCTGCAGTATATGGTAGAGCCAGGGGACCTCTCCCAGTTTTCCCAGTTCCAACTCCAGACTCTGCAGAGCACTGGACAGCTGGTCCTCCTCTGGCTGGTCCAGTTGCTGCGAGAGGGGGAAAACACAAGTCAAGATCAACTACACGCAACCCCAACTTACAATAAACCTGAATTATCCTTTAAGCCACAGTATCGTTGAGACATTGAAGCTAGAGCGCGGAGCTTTTACATATAAATGAACGTCCGTTACATTCAAGCCCTTGCTAAACAAGTTACTGCAATGCTCAGTAAACCTATCGCAGCGTGAAATGTGCTTTATTATAGAGAATAATTTGTACTCAGAACAAATAGTTTATTAACACCACAGCAACGTCGTTACATGAGCAGTACACAACGTGCTGTCAACCAACCTTGACACTTACAGTTATTCCCAGCGAAGCTTCTTCTTTTTGCTATATTTTGACCTTACCAAACTCACACAACAAATTGCCTTGCTTCAAGACCCACAGGTTCACTCTTGAGTTTGGTAAATCTGCTTTTTGTTTCCATGCACCAAAAGCATGTTCACTTAAGCTGGACACTCTTACTACCCCTGGTCATTTTAAGACTGAAAAGTTATTTCAGATCATTTCACTTCTGTGTGCAACTGTTTTCATTGAGTATTATTTATTTGTTTTGTGTTTTATGTTTTATCCGTCTTGTATCTAATTAAAAAAAAGAAGGACGAATGATTTCCGAGATTTTTAAATAAAAGGTTATAATAATATTTCGGCCCTCTGATTGGTTACGAAACATCAGTCCACCTGTTTCACCCAACACCTCGACAGACTCGACTTAAGTGCGTCGAAAGTGTTTGTGTAATTACACTCACTGCCAGAGGGGGGAGACAAACGTTCTGCACTCCAGCATTAAAGGGCATGAAAATTTCACTTTATGAGGTTTTTTAACATTAATATGAGTTCCCCCAGCCTGCCTATGGTCCCCCATCCTGCTCTGCCTTTGAGAAAAAGAAAGTTCAGATGGGTCGATCTGGAATCTTCCCTTCATGAGGTCATAACAAGCAAGGTTACCTCCTCTTTCTCTGCTTTGCCCGCCCAGAGAATTTGGCCCGCCCATGAGAAAGAGAGAGACATCATGGCTTGCAAACGAGTGAAGCATGGCAGTTGGTTAAGGCCACACCCCCACCCTCCACCTTGCCCCCCCTCTCTACTCCTCAATAGCATTTAAAGCTACAGACACAGAAATGGCACATACTAAGGAAAGCTCATTGTGGGACTGGCTCTAGTGGCTGTAATTCTGCTCTTTCGGGAAAGAGACTTCAGATACAGTATTAGGGGACCACTAAGGTCTATATAAAAGAGACTTCAGATACAGTATTAGGGGACCACTAAGGTCTATATAAAAGAGACTTCAGATACAGTATTAGGGGGACCACTAAGGTCTATATAAAAGAGACTTCAGATACAGTATTAGGGGACCACTAAGGTCTATATAAAAGAGACTTCAGATACAGTATTAGGGGACCACTAAGGTCTATATAAAAGAGACTTCAGATACAGTATTAGGGGACCACTGAGGCCTATATAAAAGAGACTTCAGATACAGTATTAGGGGACCACTGAGGCCTATATAAAAGCATCCAAAAAGCAGCATGTCATAGGACCTTTAAATAATGTGGAGAAAAAGTTAAAAAAAAGTAATGAATGTAGCGATAAAGTCTCCATAATAACTCACCAGAGAGACTCGGCCCAACAGCAGAGACTCGGTCTCGTTGTACAGAGCCTTGACAGTGCTGGCCACCTCTATAGCTGTGTTTCTGGTCAGACTCTGGAAACAGGACACAACAGTTATTTAGTCTCATCTCACACATCCCACAACAAACACAGCAGTGCAAGCATACATTATATTACAATTCTGTATAGCTGTTTCTTATTTGGAACATTAAAATAGCTTCGCTTCAGGTCGAAACTGGTTGAAATGGTTTGTTTGTCGTTTCAGTTTGTCAGGTTATCAAGAACTCTTTTTAAAAAGTAAAGGGAAATGTGACACCTTTTAAAGCATTAGTCTGTAGCACTATGCATAGAGATATTATTGTTTTAAAATATATACATCTAAATGTGTTTAAACACAAACTGCTGATTATTTAGACACAGCATTCACAGGTTTAATAAACTTGTTGGGTTTAAACTTGTCTTCAACTCTAAAATGCTGCTGATGACAGCAGCCTGACTGAAAACCTCCATATGTTGTGTGATGTATGTTGATAGCAAACCTCTGGGAACTTGGGGTGTGTTTTGTTGATGGCGTGAGACGAGGCGTTAACAGCATGAGCCAGCTCTTGCTCTAAAAGCCCATTGGTCTTCGCAGCCTCACATATCCTGTCATTGGACAGAGCACATGTCAGTGGGCACCATTCATGATAAAACAACATAAGAGAAAACAGTGATTTCCTGGATTCTACATGCATATCTGTAAAGCCAGTGGACCTGATATTCATGGGAGCACACGTTTACCTTGTAATGAGCTCCTCAGCGGCTCGGGCGCACATCTGCACCAGGGCGGCCTCCTCTTCCGTAGCCAGATCCACAGACTGCTGTGGGTAGAGGTGAGGCCGCAAAGGAGGCTTATCATACTTCAACTTGTCCTCCCATGACTTCAACGTGTTCTCAAACGCCTGCAGGAAATATCAAAGGATGAGTAAATATCACGTGATGTAATTCTTGTAAAGCTTTGTCCATCTACCAGCAAGTAAACCCAAACTTGTCACTCATGTTCATTTTATTCTCCAAAAACTTTCCAGACACCTGCTGATATTCACTGAGCCCCACTCATGGATGCACAATAAGATGCGGACACCATTCATTCCTATGAGAGTTGCTTAGTGGTGCATGAAGCCTTCATGGAGCCAAAAATGACCCGGATGATCGGGGCTTCTTTCGCACTGTCGGGCCCACAGAGCAGGCGCGCTGGAGACCTTCACTGGCCGAGCCGGCTACTTCCGGTTTAGCGCTCCGCTAACTTGAATAGGGATTAAATGATTTAATCGTGCGGCTCTTCTAGACTTGACTTTCCAAATGTTATCGGGCTGAATGGATCAAATTCTGATAGTGAAACAAGTCAATTTGCGGGGTTTGGGCCAGAAGGCCTCACATGACGGGCCGGGAGTTGCAATACCACCGTTTGGCCGGTATGTTCAATTTGTTTCAAAGCCTGGCCCCACTTCCCCTCCGTCCCTCTTCCTCACCCGGTCTCTGGTGAGCATCTGAGCCCTGTTCTTGTGCTGGATCTTGATGACTCCAGGCGGTTGGATCCAGGCCTCACCGTCCACCTGAATGGGAACCCCCTCATCACCGAGGATCGTAATCTTCACTGTGCGACACTGATTTGGGCAGAAAAGGTTTCAATTAGACGTGCTCAGGGCCTGAAGTTAACTTCTTTGGCCACCAGTCAGTGTGGCAGGTGAATTTTAAAATCCACTAGCCACACAGGCTTTTTACCAGCCATTTTTTGTTGTTGTCGTTTCCGCATAAAAGGTAAAACACAGGAAATGCACATGCATAATTTATGAACTTGTTAAGAATACACATTTAAGTGCTGTCAAGTTATTAACAAAATCAATATAATTAATGACTCGTAGAATATATATTTGTAATCTTTTTATTTGTTCTGTACTGCTGTCATGAATCAGCCATTCACGAACCATGCCATTGTCGCCCACTGTTCACTTGGTTTTAAAACGTCTTCTTTTCTTTGAATCATCCTCATCTGTTTGTCGGTTGCTTGTTTCAGCCGGCCTCTTTACCGCAGTAATGTGCCGCCACTTTCTTTTTTTTTAAAGCTCAAACCAAAGAAATTGCGGACTTGGTTGAAATTTGAAAGAACAACAGTGGCAAAAAAACAACTAATGAATCACTCAATTCTCATTGGCTACCCGCCAATGTGGCAGGTAGATTTAGTTTCACCCGCCAATGGCAAAATTCACCTGCATTTGGCGCGTGGTTGGGTGTTAATTTCAGGCTTTGGATGTGCTTCTTATGTGTATTTCTGTTCATGTTGTTCTGAGTGTGTGTGTGTTTTCTCACCTGTGCTATGCGGTGGTGTTGCAGTTTGATGACTCTGGACACAGCCATCTGCATGCTCCCAAACACAGCCACGACTTCTAGGATCTTATCATCAAACGATGGGGCACAGAAGATCTGCACGACACACAATGACGACATTCAGGAACTGTATGTGCGCTACCATGTTGCATTTATTGACTGTGTACTGTATAACCAATCATTTAAATCTATTTCACAAGGGTTAGGCTAGTGTTGTTCTATATTATATAAGTTTCATGAAAAGATCCAACAATGTGTTCATCTGTCTCTCAATACTCAATACTACCAAATGCTTTTCTTCTTACTGACGATGTACATTTCAGAAAAGTATAAACAATTTCCTGAATATTATGCAGTAATGTCAAATATTCCAATATTGGCTTTGGCTCCACAGGAAATGCAGGGTTGATTCATTTGTTAACAATAAGAAAACTATAAAATATCACCAGCGAACATCCTTTTATGTTATTGTAAGAGGGAGGATTTGTGAGCCCATATTTCTGTCTTTTGTCAATATTTGTATATTTAAAAAAAAAAAAAAAAACTGCCTCAAAGGAGACAGTTGCGCTGTCAGCTCAGTTTAGCTGCAGGCTGAATGTGAAAATAAATAGTTTCTGAAAGGCCAAACAAGCCTGGTATTGATCTCTGCCAGCAAACTGCCCGTGAAAAGGTCAGAGCAATGAGGAGTCAGAATCTGTCCCAGTCAACAACATGATCAGATGTGTTGTCATGTGTGGCCGAGGACACTAGATGGAAACCAAAACACATTCAAGCTAAACGTTCTGAACTGAACATGTTTATCAGTGACAAAAGTAAGATATTTCCCTTTATCATCAGTGTTTGGTACCAATGATGTGTATTTTCATGTAAACTATCAGTCTTTGTTTGATAGTGAAACTACAGATTAGATGCAATGTGTCAAAGTGTACGGTAAGAAGAAACTTTGAGTGTGTGTGTGTGTGTGTGTGTGTGTGTGTGTGTGTGTGTGTGTGTGTGTGTGTGTGTGTGTGTTTGTGTGCGTGCAATGACTACGTTTTGACTAAATGTCCTCTCCCTGCTTCCTCCTCTCCAAAAAAACAGTTACATAATGCCAAATGCACATACTGCATGTGTGTCCAAGGGTAACCTCTGCAGGGGCTCACGAAGGGTTGTGTGTGTGTGTGTGTGTGTGTGTGTGTGTGTGTGTGTGTGTGTGTGTGTGTGTGTGTGTGTGTGAGTGAGTGAGACTCTAATCCACACGTGTCAAACTCAAGGCCCGCGGGCCAAATCAGGCCCTTTGCAGATTATGATCCGGCCCGCCTATCCATTTAGGTTCACAATAGATTTTGGCCCGCCTCGTTATGCGCCAAAAACATGGGAAAGTGCTTTTTTTCAACTGCAGTTAAATAGACACTCAAAGCAGAATTTGGCAGATTTGCCGACTTTGAGACTCAGAAATTTCTTCATATTTAGGCAGAAACGTTGTAAAAAGATAATTGTTTTTGCTTGATTTGCTAAATTCTATGATGGCTAAGGAACATTTTTGCTGACTTTTGTAGGGCTTTATGTCGACAAATGCAACAAAAAGCATAAAAAAAATGAAAAAAAAGGCGACAATTTAAATAAAAAAAGGTAACAAACATCTGAGAAAGCCATAAAGAAGTCAGAAAAAAACATACAAAAATGACCACAGCGATGTCCAAAAAGCGACATGCTGTAATACAGTCAAAGATATTTTACTTTTTCAATGAAACAAAAGCAAGTTAATAAACTCTACATGTCTGGCCCTCGGTGGGATTCTCTTTTTCCAGCGTGGCCCTCTGGGAAAATGAGTTTGACACCCCTGCTCTAATCCCTCAGCAGCCCTTGTGCTCTGGGCCTTAAACAAACAAGCACAAATATCTCTCGAACCATCCCTCTCCCTGCACCTCCAGTCCAACTGGCTCATGTTAAACCAGGATCCAGGCGGCCTTTTCATATGTAACAACAGAGTATAAAACAACAAAGAGAATGTGGGGCGTTGATCCACTGGTCCGGCCAATTGCTGACATTGGCTTGAGGAGGAAAAACAAAAAACACCCTTTCTTCTCTCCAAAGGTGATCTGAGTCGCCTACGGTACCTAAGGAAACGTCCAGCAGGATGGAACATTACACAGATTTCATCTGGTGTTCTGTAAATGCCACTCACATCATCCTCCTTGGTGCCGCCCCAGAAGTTGGTCCCGCCTGCGTAGCTGGGAATGTTTAACACTGCGATCCCCTGAAGGCTGGGCAGGGGGATGTACTGGCCGTCACACTGGGAAAGACAAACAAAACCCAAGCAGACCAGTAAGTGAAGGGAGCAGGGATAGAATACATATCTATAGGAGAAGGTTTCAGAAACATTAAATCCATTATATTTTACTACCTTTGGTTTTGGTTTTTTTAGGTATCTGATACCTAAAAAGAATCCAAACACATTTCTGAAGTATGAATGGGCATGAAGATAGTTTGGAATTTTGGAAGTGGGGTTGTATGAGGTGCTTATCCACCGTCAGACAGCCCATTACAACGTGAAACTGAAGCTGTCATATCTTTCTCTGCTCTCTTCAAAGCCACCGGACTCCTTTGACAAAAACAGTAATTTTAGCTCACAGAACACGGGAGTTGCTGGTCTACCGCTGCCTCCATCGGTTAGTTAGTTTGTGTTATTGTGTGAGTTTGGTTTTTTAAACGGTTAGGAACTAACAAAACTATCAAACTAACTAACCGATGGAGGCAGCAGTAGAGCAGCAACTCCCGTGTCCTGTGAAGTAAAATTTTTTGTCACAGGAGTCTGGTGGCTTTGAAGGGAGCAGAGTTAAAGGCTTCAGTTCCCCGTCGTAAAGGGCTCTCTGACAGCAAGGTAAATAGCTGAAGTCATTCTAAATATAGTGTCCATAAACTGATGTCATTTTTTTTTTAGGTGTCTAAAATGTGTTTAGCTGCTGCACCCCGTCCACAGCAGGACATTAGCTTAGCTTCCGTGTCGGTACTGCTGTCACCTTCTCCAAACTGGGGGAGTGACGACCACCATCTACTGTAGCTAACACGCAGACTCTGGATATGAAGGACTGATTTTCAGACTGGAGAAGCGTGACAGCTTTTCTGTAAACGTTGTTTCTCCTGAATCAGTTTTGAATAAATTTGAGTAGAGAAATAGGCTGTGCGGTTGCAGAATCATGCTTCACCCTACATCTGCAACACTTAATGTTTAAATAAGGTTTCAAGAGTGTTGAGAAGTGGCGAGTCATATTCTCATCAAAATCACTCCCCGCTGTTTGCTGATTGGTGCGGCCTTCAGCTGCCTTGGTTTTTTAGACTAAAGTTTCAAAGTAAAACCTGAGCATGCAAGATGCTTTGCACATATGGCGTGACTTTTCTTTTTTTTTGTGACAATTTATAAGTATGTGTTTTCCCTTTTTCACCTCTAGCTGGACCTTCTGCTCCAGGTTCTTGTAGGTTCTCTGCAGAAGCTCCTTTGTGCCCAAAACACCGTACCACATCATGTTCTTGGTACGACTCCTGTGTGGGAGGGAACAGGGGGTGAGGTTAACAGTGTGGTGAAAAAGGAAAAGGGTCGTGAAATTAACTGAAAGGACCCTAAAAATACTAAAAATAACAATTAACAGTGGACAGATAGATGGAAGAGGTATAGCTATAAACCACACAGACGCCAGTAAGCGTTTCTCACTTATTACAATTGTTTATAAGCATTAATAGTGGACGATAGCCTACAAGGATTAGGTTTCCTTTCATAAGAGTCAGAACACAAAAAAAGCCTGGCTAATCAAAATATATGTAGCATCTGAGGATGAATATGCACCAGGGCTGTAGTCAAGTCCACCTTTGTCAAGTCCAAGACCAGGAATAGTCGAGACCAAGTCAAGACCGAGTCCAAAGAGGTTCAAGTCTAAGTCAAGACCGAGTCCAAATGAGAGACAGTCAAGACCAGGGGTGTCAAACTCATTTTCCCAGAGGGCCACGCTGGAAAAAGAGAATCCCACCGAGGGCCAGACATGTAGAGTTTATTAACTTGCTTTTGTTTCATTAAAAAAGTAAAATATCTTTGACTGTATTACAGCATGTCGCTTTTTGGACATCGCTGTGGTCATTTTTGTATGTTTTTTTCTGACTTCTTTATGGCTTTCTCAGATGTTTGTTACCTTTTTTTATTTAAATTGTCGCCTTTTTTTAATTTTTTTATGCTTTTTGTTGCATTTGTCGACATAAAGCCCTACAAAAGTCAGCAAAAATGTTCCTTAGCCATCATAGAATTTAGCAAATCAAGCAAAAACAATTATCTTTTTACAACGTTTCTGCCTAAATATGAAGAAATTTCTGAGTCTCAAAGTCGGCAAATCTGCCAAATTCTGCTTTGAGTGTCTATTTAACTTCAGTTGAAAAAAAGCACTTTCCCATGTTTTTGGCGCATAACGAGGCGGGCCAAAATCTATTGTGAACCTAAATGGATAGGCGGGCCGGATCATAATCTGCAAAGGGCCTGATTTGGCCCGCGGGCCTTGAGTTTGACACGTGTGGTCAAGACCGAGACAGAAAAAAAAGAAAGAGCACTTCATAACTTTTTATAATTTATGTGATGTGAGAGACAGTATGTCTTCTATTTTAAGACGATCATTTTTGCTCTATTATTATTTGTAATGAAAAAAAAGCAAGTGCAACACTGTAGGATCAAATTAGGCAATATTATTTACTTTAAGTAGAGCAATTTCACCCTAAGTGCTCATATTATGCTTTTTGGCTTTTCCCCTTTCCTTTATTGTATTCTATATCTTTTTGTGCACATTATAGGTTTATAAAGTGAGAAAGCCCAAAGTCCCCCCCAAAGGGACTTACCATCTCCAACAGAAAACACTGTTCACAAACTGCTCCAAACAGCTCTACTGTAGTCCAGCCTTTACTTCAGAGACAAACGTGGTCACTTTGTAACACACGTTATAATGCTCACCTAGCTGCTAGCGTGGCACGCCCTCATACTCTGCTTCTGACTGGCTAGTAGTCCTTACCTAGGTACTGTCAGGGCACGCCCTCATACTCTGCTTCTGACTGGCTAGTAGTCCTTACCTAGGTACTGTCAGAACACGCCCTCATACTCTGCTTCTGACTGGCTAGTAGTCCTTACCTAGGTACTGTCAGAACACGCCCTCATACTCTGCTTCTGACTGGCTAGTAGTCCTTACCTAGCTACTGAGCATGTGCGACTCCCAACAAAGATGGAACAGAAGTGAGATGTCTCACTCTGTAGCTAACACAGAGAGCTCAACACACAGGGTGAAAAGAGGAGCTGCAGCAATGTGCAGTACAACAAAAATATGGTGTTTTTTTGAAAATTAAACTATGTAAACCTATTCTGATATAACCTCTAAATACAATTATGAAACTGAAAATGAGCATAATATGAGCAATTTAAGTCACATAAAGCTGAAGTGCAACTACACATTTTAGATGTACATTCTGGACTGCCGATGGAAAATGTAACAAATATTCCCATTCTTAAACGTATTACTTGTCTTCAAGAATGCATAGTACAACGTGCTCTCTGACATTGTGTTTGTGGCCGAAATGAAACAGAGTGATACCTGATGATTGAGGTACTGTATATTACTCAGCTAGGTGTATACCAGGCGACCAATGTCAGTGCCCGTTCTAGATTTTGAATCAAACCAATACCTGTTTCCTGAACAAGCACACATCAACAATGGTTTTGTTTTGAGGGAGAAAGTTACTTTAGAAAAAAGCATATAGTGCTGGACTCGGTTGAGACCGACGAGAATATCTGGCGAGTCCAATAGACCTTTTTCATGGCAGACATGTTGACATGTCATAGTAGGAAAAGCACAGGTGTAACCAAACCCATTAATGATGGCTGCATTCCACTTAGGAGAGGCCCTGGTATTGTTCATGCTGACTCACTGAAATATCTTACTGGGACACTTGATGGAACTGAGCCATCGTTAAGATTATCAATTTCAGCTGTGTTTTTCCTACTATGACAAGTTAAAATGTCTACTGTGAAAAAGGTCCATGGCCGAGTTCGAATACCAACGAGTCTAAGACAAGTCTAAGAGACAACAGAAAAACATGTTGAGTCTGGATTTGACTCAAGTACTACAGCGCTGATATGCACATGTTGGAAAATACCATTATAAGCAGTCTTTTTTAATCAATATTGTATTTGTCTACGTGTGCATTAGTCTCTTAATCCACTATTTAATCTCCGTTTTTCAATCAGTGTGCAGCACTTTGAATTGCATTTTGTTATGTTTGAAAGGTGCTATATAAATATAGCTTGATTGATAAGAAAAGCTTTGTAAATGCAAAGTAGGCAATGGCGTAGCTTTCACTGATTAAAAAAACCACTTTCCCTAATATGGCTGTTGCCAATGACAATATTGGTTGATAGGCTGAGAGATGCCTGAGGATAAGAGAAATGTGTCTCACCTGCATTTCTCTGGATGCTCCTCTCGCTTGTTGTTGAACTCCAGGGAGATCTTGGCATCTAGGCCGATGCCAAAGTAGTTGTTCATCACACACTTCTCCATGTAGCCCTCTCTGGGTGGGAAAAAATCCCCGCCACACAAGCAAACAAACAGTCAGCATACTGAAGCTCACACACAAATGTATTGAGGACAAACAGAGAGAGAGACACGGATGTGGATATATAGATTTACACACGAGAGAGAAAGGCAGATTTTCAAAACAGTGACAATGATGGGAGGAGACACACAAAGAGAAGCAGTTCTTACAGTGAGTCGAGGTCGGGGTCGATGAAGGGTGTGGCACCAAAGGGGTCGATGTTAGCCAGCAGCATCTTGCTAATGATGGAGCTGCCAGCGATGGAGGCAGCCAGACCTGCCCGCAAGCCTGCACACAAACACACACATTTGTCACACAAGGCCCAGGCCAAATGTCCTGATGACCCTGTCCTTGTGTGTTTCGCTAAGGTCTGCCTGACTAATCGCTTGTTGCACGATATGAGGAAAATATGCAATATGCGATAACGTTAAAGTGTACTTAGCTCTGCATTTCTGCTGCTTTCAGAATTCTTCTACAACACAACAAATTGCTTGTTGACTTAAAATAAATGAAAGGAAATCGTTTCCAACATTCTTTTATTGAACAAATTGAAATAATGTTCAATTTGATTTCATTTAAAATAAAGGCACCACTAAAAAAAGAATGACTGTTACATTTTAGTGTTGCAGTTTTCTACTGATATTTTCTTTCAACATACACAAAAAAAAAACAGTTTTTGTGTCCATCACGATATGTCGCAGCCTTTCGCAATGTGTATATGGCGCCAGTTGATATTGCGATGATGATAAAAAAACGATATATTGTGCAGCCCTACTCTCAATCCTTTTTTAATGCTTTTTTCATGCTGAATTTAAAGTGATTTAAAGTGGTGCTCTTGCATGATTCTTTGTGGAGAAACTCAGTTTTAATCTCTCGATTAAATCAACTAATCGATTAGTCAACAAAATCATTGTGAGTGTAAGTCGACTGAGAATTTCTTTAGTTGAGGACAGCCCTAGTTTCATTAAAGGTCCAATGTGTAGGAATTTCTCCCATCTAGCGTTGAGATCATATATCGCAATCAACTATCTCGCACCACGCAGTTCAAAGTACGTATTACAGCTACGGTAGCCTTCACGCCTCAAAAAGCCGGTCTCTTGCTCTTTTCAATATCCTTTTTATTTTTTCTGGGCGAAGAAGAAGAAGACTCCTGTTCCTGAAATTTGGTTTTTGAAGACATATGGTCCTCCATGTTTCCTTCTTCAAACTTGCCGGGGGCCGGGAAGCTACGATACCCGTTAGCAGCATTAGCAGTATGTCCTGTATGTTCCTTACCGGCTAACGTATTTCAAGATGAAGCATGAATATGGAGCGTCTACCCCAGTTCATGTGAATGCAAATGTAAAATTCCAAGCCAAAAGGAATACTTGGAATTGATGGTGGTGGTAAATAGTCATGAAAAAGGACATGTTTGTGAACGGGCAACACAGATTTTGATAATTAACAACACGTTACACACTGGACCTTTAATGTCTGTTAAAAGAAAATAAATTGAAATATATCCTCCTTTACTACTTATTTGGAATACCTACAGTATCTTCCTAATCTGTTTATTTTCTACTTGTACTAGGGCTGCATGATATGAGGAAAATATGCGATAACGTTGTTGAATATGGCGATAACGATATTACTTGTGATAAATAAACAGATATTAAAGTGTACTCAGTTCTGCTTTCAGTATTCTGCTAAAATACAACAAACTGCTTGTTGAATTTAAAACAAATGAAAGGAAATCATTTACAAAGTTCTTTTGTTGAATCTATTGAAGATTGAACTGAATATAAAAGAACCTTACATTTTAGAGTGCGGTTTTCTGCTATTTTCTTTCAACTAGCACAAAAAAATCTCAGAGTGTCTTTTGTGATATGTTGCAGCCTTTTCGCGATGTGGTTATTGTGCCAGTTGATATTGCAATGATGGTAAAAACAAATAAAACAAGAAACAATATATTGTGCAGCCCTAACTTGTACCATAATTTATTCTGGTCTGAAAGGGTTTTATTTTGAAATGTTAACTTCATGTCAGTTTCGCATTGCCAGACCTTCCTCCACAGCGCTGCAGAGGAAGGTCTGGCTAGTCCACACAGAATTCCGGGATGGGAGAAAAACGTGCTCTTGTTTATTGGTATTTATTTATTAACCAATCTCAATCGTCTTGGGCGGCGCTAAGCTCCGGACGGTGCCGCTGCAAAAATAGCCTCGGGAAGGCTTTGTTTTGTGTGTTTTGTGTCAGCACTAGGAAAGTGTTTACTTGAAATAAACAATTCATTGATAAATGCGTTTACCAGGGCAGATGATGCGTGTGTTGAGTACAGGGAGGTTCTCCTTGCTGGTGGTGAAGGGGGTGATGGTGAAGGAGCCATAGGACTGGGTGCTGCGGCTCACCCTCCTCTCCGTTGGAGAACAAGGACTCTTAACAGCTGGAGACAGAAAAAAAAAAGAATCATATCATTATCAAGGCTTTTTTTCTTATTAAAATTGTTTTCTTGGTTAATATTGCTTGATCCCCGGGACAATCACAATTGAGGGTTTTTAGTTTAGTTTATTTCGATAACATAAATGGTAAAAAACTAAACAAAAGGGACACCTTAATTCATAGAGTGTCATCTTAAAGGTGCCGTAGGTAGGATTGTGAAGATCCAGGACTTAGCCCAAAAATGTTAACATTGACAACTTCTCAGTCCCTCCCCCCTTTCTGCTAAAGCCCAAAACGATCTCCTAAGCCCCTCCCCCCACAAGGGAGAATGAATGCGTGTGCATGAGCAGTGATTGACCCGCAGTTAGACACCGCCCCTCTGGCCCCGATTGGTGCATCTGAACAGGGAGCGGTGGATTTTTGCAAATCTGTGGAGCCAGAGGAGCCAAATTTTTTTTTTAAATGACCTGCTTCATGAAGTTCTACAGGAACATAGGGTCAGTTTCAGCAAATATGACAGAAAGTTAGTTTTATAAGTCTTACCTACTGCACCATTAAATCGTTTCTAATCAATACTGACGTGTAGGTTGAAGCATTTGCTTATTATACCTACCCTTTTTACATTCTATTTTATTGATATTTTGCTCTTAGGTCCCTCAGAATCTTTTCAATCTTATTCAATGTATTGTTATTCATTCCTGTATGTTATATACACAGGGTACACAATGACATGATCGGTTTTAATGTGATAGCACCATCTCATCCCACCAGGGGGCACACCAAAACTAGGAGGTGATACTAGGAGGAAAACAAACCAATAACTTTAAAGAAAAAAATGTTAAAGCCATCTTTGACATTAATCCTTATTAGGAAATTGACAGTCATGGGCAGTGGATATTGAAACATCTTATGCGTACACAGCTCAACACTGTTGAATTGACATTATCCTGAAAATAGAGAATATCTCTCCACCGTTACATATTCCATATGCACGGGGATGATCCCCCTGAGGTCAGGTATGTGGATACTTCTTTAAGACACACCGGCTTGCCCGGCCACGCCTTATGGACCTTTTTCACAGCAGACATTTTGACTTGTCATAGTAAAAAAAGCAAAGCTGAAATTGATAACCTTAACGATGGCTCAATTCCATCAAGTGTCCCAGTAAGCTATTTCAGTGAGTCAGTATGCACAATACCAGGGCCTCTCCTAAGTGGAATGCAGCCATCATTAATGGTTTAATACCAGGGCCTCTCCTAAGTGGAATGCAACCATCATTAATGGTTTAATACCAGGACCTCTCCTAAGTGGAATGCAGCCATCACTAATGGTTTAATACCAGGGCCTCTCCTAAGTGGAATGCAACCATCATTAATGGTTTAATACCAGGGCCTCTCCTAAGTGGAATGCAGCCATAATTAATGGTTTAATACCAGGGTCTCTCCTAAGTGGAATGCAGCCATCATTAATGGTTTAATACCAGGACCTCTCCTAAGTGGAATGCAGCCATCACTAATGGTTTAATACCAGGGCCTCTCCTAAGTGGAATGCAGCCATAATTAATGGTTTAATACCAGGGTCTCTCCTAAGTGGAATGCAGCCATCATTAATGGTTTAATACCAGGGCCTCTCCTAAGTGGAATGCAGCCATCCATGGTTTTAATACACCCGTGCTTTTCCTACTATGACATGTCAACATGTCTACCGTGAAAAAGGTCTATAAAGCACCTGTGCTGGCGTGGAATCACTGATCTCTCTCTGATCTCTCAGATCTCTGATCTGTAGGCCGTCTCTGAGTGGCCTACAGCTTGAGAGATAATCTATTCATTCAGAGAACCAAGGTTAACCCAGCGTTCTACCAGAAACAGTAGTGGTGTGTGTCCATTGTCAGCATCATTTCCCCGCTTCCCATTCATTTATTGGGGTGGGGGGACGGGGGGGTCGGGATATGTTCATGTTGCGAATTGTATGTTTTTTAAAAAAAGAAATAATAATTGTTAATCACAAAAAGAAATATGCGTGCTTAGTTGGGTAGAGTCCCACAGCCCCTGAGTAAGAATAGCTTCACGTTGCCTGTCTGCTTTTTAGCTTTCAGCTGTTTTTCCATGTGAATGCATGATGACAGCCTCGGAACATTGCTCATGTTGACACCACGTGAATCCTCTATGGGGCGAACGAATACATGCAAGATTGACAGACTTGGAGACTGACATTACGTGAAAGTTGGATTTAACAAGCCCTTCTGTTCACATCCTCTACTTGCTCAGTGTGGTTATTTTTTTTGTGTGTGTGTCCAGGGTCAGGATGGAGCAAGGAGGCAATAAGAGGGGAACAAGGAGAGGATACAAAGCAGAGGGTTTGACTGATACCTCCTCGTCTTCCAACGGCTGGAAAATGTGTGGAAGGAAGGAAGCAGCCCCATGATAAACAGGAAGAACTTCTGCCCCTAAGACAATAACACATCCTGTGGCCGTCGCGCACACACACACACACACACACACACACACACACACACACACAAAGCTGCCTACTTTAAACACGTTAACAGGCACACACAGGCATTATATTGTCCCGTCACCACAGTTTCGACAGTTACAATCATTTATTATTAAAGCAGTTCTCCGTTGCTGCAGACTGTTGTGGAGACTGAAGATGGAGAGATAGACGGCCTGGCCTGGTGCAGGAGGTGGAATATCACAGGAGAGCACAGTTTCTCTGCACACTTTTAGCACTAATCCTTGAGTTTATTTATGACAGGAAACATGATATGCGTCAGCAGCACTTTTTTTTCCATTAGCTATGAGTCTGGTTTTACTGTGGTGCAGGGAGTGCAATATACACAGGGTGGCGACATTTAAATCCTGTATCTTCAATTGCAGTGGTTCCCAAATTTGTGTCCCCGGACCCCACTTTTATGAATCACTGTCATATTGCACCTATTTCCTTACAGTTTTTGTCAAACCGCTAACTTACTACCAGATGGTTGTACTACCAGTTACAGTTTTTGACGTCACAAACACATAAACAACAATGGCAAACCCCTGTTGATGCTGTACAGATGCCAGTAAATAGACATAAATAGGTGACGTAAAGTAATTCCGCACATTGTAATAAAAAAAATACACATACGATTGTGTACTACTACAGGTTATGTTTATTAAATGAAGCCCAAAATATGTCGCCGACTATAAATTAGTATCAGCTAGCGCTAGCTAACGTCAGCGTTTTAGGTAGCCGCTAGCTAACGTCAGCGTTTTAAGTAGCCGCTAGCTAACATCAGCGTTTTAGGTAGCTGCTAGCTAAAGTCAACGTTAGGTAGCCTAACCTGAACCCTGGAACGCTACCAAGTCGTGAGTCGTGACCTGAAGTCGTAACTTACGGGCTAAGAATTGTGTCTGGAACGCAGCATTACAAACAGAAGTATATCATGATGTCACTTCCTTGCAATTCCAAAGCACTGACTCTCAAATGACCACACCTATGAGCCAATCTGTGAAACACAGCCATCAGGCACGCAAACACATGATTGCTTAATTGTAGACACACCAATCAGGTTTAAGCACTATAAAAATGAAGAAGGTAAGTCTAGTATTGTCTGTACTGTATTTTCAGATCTTTTTTTTGTTTGTTGTTTTTTGTTACTGTAATTGTGACTTGTACTGGATACAGTATTTTATGTTTGTCTGTTGTTTGCTGAGCTAACAGTGTTATCGACACTACTGTAGTAGCCGTATGAAAACTGGGACATGTTTTGTTGTGATTCTCCATGTTGACATGTTGACTGATTTGGGTATATGGAGAGAAATTCATGATATTTTCCTCAGTCTGCAGCATTGGTCTTGTGTAGTGTTTGGTGAGTGTATTGTATATTTGAACTTTCTCTGTGTACTTCATTTACAGTACTCTAATCACTGAGAAGTAGAATTGCTAAAAGTGTTTTAGGTAGACAACAGCAGTGTGTATCTGGTTCAAACTGAATTAAGTCATATGGAATGTGTGTGCTTCATATGGTAACAAAATATGGTTTTCATAAAGGGTCTGAGGTCTTTTGCTGATTGGGTGTGTGGTTGTGCTAATTGTGTGTAGTGTTTTTTTTTTAAGATTATTTTTTGGGGCTTTTCAGCCTTTCATTTTTGACAGGACAGCTAGGTGAGAAAGGGGGAAGACATGCAGAAAATTGCCAAAGGTAGGACTAGAACCCTGGACCTCTGCGTCGAGGAATAAACCTCTCAGTATGTGTGCACCTGCTCTACCACTGAGCCAACCCGGCCACTTGTGTGTAGGGTTCTTAAAAAACGGTCCCTGCTTTCAAAATAGTGCTTAAGCAATCGAAAAAAAACTGAAGTAGAATACAATCTTAATGTTCTTCTGTTTACCATTAAGTGGAGAACAATACAGGATTTACCAAATGTTTTTTTGCCTAAATAATAGAAATATTTCCCTCTGTCAGTATAGATAAGAGGGAGGTAATGCGTTCTAACAAATCCCCCAGGTGAGGCATTGAATTATCTTCTTGAAGTAAGCCTCAACTACTAATTAAACCGAATGCCCTTTAAGTGACTGAGAACCATGCCAGCTGGCAAAGTGGAAGACTTGGCAATCAAACCGGCGAGGCGGGACAGGTTAAGTGTTTTGGAAATGGCCCAGGATGGAAGTGCATCAGGGCCAAGCAGGTAAAAGGTTAGCAAGGACATACAGGTCAGAGATTTGGAAACAGGGCAGCAGAAGCAGCAACGGTAGCAGCAGAAGCAGTGGCGCACTTACATGTGACTGCTTCCTGTTCCTTGGTGTCCTCATCCTTCTCACTGTCTCGGTTCTCGTCCTCGCTGTCCTTCCTGAACTCCAGGGGGGACGGCAGCTCCGTGTCCTCTGTGTGCGAGTTCTGCTCATCCACCACTAACCAGAGCAAACAGAGGAGACTAATCAGCATGCATTACGTGCCGCAATGACTACGTTTACATGCACACTAATATTCCACTTTTTTTCCGAATATGACAATATTACGAATTTGATTCAGGTCAAGTAAATAGCATATTCCGTATGGATATTCCGAATAAGGCCTTTTTCTGAATTTAACATTTTCAGATTAAGACATGTGGGATATTATTCTGGTTTTAGAGGCATTCTTTGGACAGCACATTCAGAATCTGCGTCTCAATCAGGTTGTTTTTTTTTTAAGATTATTTTTAGGGCATTTTCAGCCTTTATTTTTGACAGGACAGCTGAAGAAATGAAAGGGTAGAGAGAGGGTGGAATGACATGTAGCAAAGGGCAGCAGGGCGGAGTCTAACCCGGGCACGCTGCGTCAAGGAATAAACCTCTATATATGGGCGCCCACTCTACCAACTGAGCTATCCCGGCGCCCACAATTAGGGTTTTTAATCGCCGTTTGTAACAGTTTACGGCCTCTTGCCTGTTTACGGCTTACGCTCAGCTCTGTGCGTTGCTATAGCTGCTGTACATAAACCAACCAGCCAACAGTTTGCGAGGCTGCAGACCCGATAGGAAGGAGAAACACAGCTACTTTTAAACATTATCAAAGACTTGGATATCAACAGGCTGTTGGATATGCGCACACATCGCAACGTCGACCTTTTCAAGAAGCTGGTTGAAGGAATGAAAGATGGACGCTGTTTGTTCATTTTCATCAGCCATGTAAACAGCTTAGTCGGAATAATGTCATTTTGCGGAATAAGGGCAAAAACTGTGATATAATGTGCATGTAAATGTAGTCACTGCATCATTCTACAAGTTTCTCCTTCTGTGTCATTATGAAACCGATTACCGTCTACGTGATTAAAAGCCCTTCTGCTTTCATAAGCATTGATTTCCCTCACAAAATCCTGCTCCTCGTGCAATTTCAAAACAATATTTTAAAACGTATGATAGCCAGACAGATTTTTTTAAGAGGAATGAAGGGATGTTGTCAATCCAGGAGGGGTCTTGTGAGATGGCGTAATGGTAAAAAATTAAATAAAAATTGTTAATCACAACAACAAAAAATTTATATGCCGGCCTGAAATGTGGTTAATTATTTTCCTTCACAAAAAAAGTTGGGTAAACTGAGTTCAGGTGGGTTTTTACCTCCATAACAACTCGGTAGGTGTTACCTTTCTCGGCCTGTTCTATGATCTGTCGCACGGCTTTCTTCAGACTGTTGGCCCTGAGCATCATCTGCTCCCGGCTTTTGAACAGCTGGTGTGGGGCGCCTCGTCCTCCTTTCTCCGTCTCCTCCTCCTCCAGCTTCTCCTTCAGCTCCGTCAGGCTCTCCTCGCTGGCCTCTTCCTCTTCCTCCTCGTCCTCCTCCTCTTCCTGCTCCTCCTCCACGATGGGAGGAGTGGAGTGGGGGAGTGAAGGTAGAGCCTGGCACTCTGTGTTGAGGGTTTGCAGGAGGGAGTCTAGTTTCTCATTCAGGATGGCACACTGGAGGGCACAGAGGAGAGGAGGCACAAACAGAGGCTAGATAGCTAGAGTGCTGTGGCAGAAATGTAATATATACTGTAGGGAGTGGCTAGTGCTGGGCAATATGGAGAAAATCAGATATCAGGATATTTTTGAGCAAATACATATTGCGGTGATATGTAGGGTTGACTATTGGTGCTTTCACAAAATATTAACACAATAAAATTTTTTATAAATAATCATCAGCAATGTGGGTATAATGATGGAGGATATAATAATGACTAAGTGGGTAAATGCAAATCGTAGAACAGCTAGAACAGTCTGGTTTAGAAAATGACATCACTTTACTGTAATGCAGTCTTTAAAAACAGGAAAAGACAACACTTGTGTCATATTACGATAAGCAACATTTTAAACGATATCTAGCCTCATATATTGATATTGAGATATTATCGATACATTGCCCAGCCCTAGGAGTGGCCTTTCAGCACAGGCGAGTGATGGAAGTCACATGCATTGTTTTTGAGCCTTACTTTGAGAGACATAGTGTCGCACTCCTCGTTGTTCTCTGTACTTTTTTCATAGGCTTTCCCCACTTTGGCAACAAAATCCTTCACTGTTTCACACAGGATCCTAAAAAAACAGGAAGAAAAGTCGAGTGTTAATGTGTATGGTTATTGTAAAGACATTTACACACTGACAATCCACAGACTTTTCAGACTTGTTATGCTTTTGTGCTGTTACTTCTTATTTCTAGTTCTGCTATTTTTATTATTGATCTTATTGGATTTGACTTACTATATCATACTATCATACTGTAGCATCATTATTACTTCCACCAAGAAGGTCAAGTTTTTGGCTCGTTTTGTTTGTTTGTCAGTAGGATTACGGAAAACCCACCGGCTCGATTTTTATTAAACTTTGTGGAAGGGTGTAGCATGGGCCAAGGAAGAACTCATTTCATTTTGAAGCTGCTCTGAGTCACAGGCAGTACACAAAATATGTTTTCACTTAACATTGCGAGATAGGGCTTTTCTGCAGCATTGGCGTGGTGTCGGAATAATCACAAAAATGAGTTCCCAATCATACTGAATGAGTCCCCCGATGGTATCCCCATACAGGTGATACTGGAAACAGCTATCAACGTGTTGTTTAAAAGCTCTGAGCAATGAAATACAACACATCTTCTTTCTGGCGTCCATGTTGTTTCCACATTACGACTTTCACACCTACAGTTCGGTGCGATTCGGGGGGTAAAGACGCAACATTGTTGCATTTTTCCTTTGGTTCACTTTGCTTTCACACTGCACTGTAACACAGTGTAAACACGTCACGCGACCGAGACGGTCGCTTGTTTTATTGGAAAGAATATCGGAAACTTGCCGACACTTCTCGTCTGAGAAATAATGGAGCAACACCAAATTTATAAAATCTTGGGAATTCGATAGGAAAGTTGAGATATGAAAGGAGAGAGAGAGGGGGAAGACACGCAAGGAAAAACATCACAGGTCTGACTCGAACCCTGGAACTTCTGCGTCGAGGAATAAACCTCTGCACATGTGCGCCCGTTCTACCAACTGAGCTAATATTATATTAAGTTTCTAATATTTTAGAAGAAGGTGAACAATGTGTGCAGCTGACAGACAGCGAGTGATGGAGAGGGAGATGATGATGTCACACAGACGACCAGCGATGTGTGCTCAGAACAGCTTAAGGAGCTAAATGTTATCATCCCTTAAATCATATATAAGTCTGTAAATTGTTTTTTTAGATTATTTTTTGGGGGCTTTTCCATTTATCTTTTTAAGATTTTTTTGGGGGCATTTTAGGCCTTTATTAATACAGGACAGCTGAAGACATGAGAGGGGGAATGACATGCAGCAAAGGGCCACAGGGCGGAGTCGAACATGCAGCCGCTGCCTCGAGGAGCAAACCTCTATATATGGGTACCCGCTCTCCCTTTATTGACAGCGGATAGACCAGAAAGGGGGGAGAGAATGGGGGATGGGGCACTCAGCAAAAGGCAGCAGGTCGGATTCGAATCCCACGCCGCTGCAGGACTCAGCCAACCTGGGGCGAACGCTCTTACTGGGTGAGCTAAAGGCCGCCCCATAAGTCTGTAAATTGTGTGCATGGTTGAAATTGCAGGCTAGTAAAAGCTCTGTTTTTTTGGTTCACTTCCTGTATTTGGGTCGGATCGCGTTCTCACCTGAAGTGAACCCAACTCTAGTTAATTTGGAAGAGAACCGAGACCCCCGTTTTCAAAAAACACATACTTGGCAGAGGAGATGACCACAGAGTTCTGCTCTGAATTGAGGATCTTTGTGAGGTGAGCAGCTACTGAGTCTTCATAGGTTGAAATGTGAAACTGGAGAGAAAACACACAGAAAAGTTCAAAGTATGCATGATTTTTAGCACTGTATCTCCTAGTGAGCACCACACAGATTTCTCTCATTAATAGTCAGTGGTGAAATGTAACTAAGTACATTTACTCAAGTACTGTACTTAAGTACAAATTTGAGGTACTTCTCTTCATAATACTTTATACTTCTACTCCACTACATTTCAGAGAGAAATATTGTACTTTTTACCCCACTACATTCATCTGTTACAGCTTTAGTTACTAGTTACTCTACAAATGAACATTTTTGCACCCAAAACACATGACAGTCCAGCTAAAATGATTAGACCATTACACACACAGCTGTTTTGATTGTTGCCAGTTTCTAAAATGTGAGGATTTTTCCACATTGACTAATTTTACTTGTAATACTTTAAAAGCTATAGTGCGTAGTTTCTGTCGCCCCCATGAGGAACCCTAAGTAATGAAAACAAAACTGTCGGCGCGTCCACATGATACAAGCCTTTCGTGATCGTGCTCCACCCCCACCCCTCCTCCACGCAGTTGCTAGTAGCCAAGGAGGACACGGAGGATTTAAAAAACATGATGGACTCTTCAGAAGAGGTCATTATCTTCACTCGAGTTTCTGCGTGCGAAAGTGGCCGGACACCACAATCTTCTGAACATAGTCATACTGAGAAATCCAGAGAGAGTTGTGTGGAGCTGATAGTCTTAATTAGCTTTGTAGCAACTCATTTGGCAATGGCTTAAAGGTAACGGACAGTCATTAATATCAAAAAGTTACGCACTAAAGCTTTAAGTCCATTTTCCCGATGATACTTCCATACTTTCAATTAACATAACAAGTAACATTTTCAATGCAGGACTTTTACTTGTAACAGAGTATTTTGACAGTGTGGTATAAGTACTTTTACTTAAGTAAAGGATCTGAATACTTCTTCCACCACTGTACGGGGGTGGAAAAGGTATGCTTACGAGGGAGACTCGTGGGGAAAGTTTCTATTCCTTTGTCCTGTTTTGAACCTGAGCTGAAATGAAGTTGAATTGAAAATGTCAGGCACTATTTCCAGCATGTTGTCCAGCTCCCTCCTACTCACGTCAGTCTGGAAGCCCTGCTGGGTTTGACTGTGTCTACCGATGCGTGCATTTTCTGTCAGTACCTGGCAGTCGTCCGTTCCCTCAGGCGTGGTGGGGCAGCTGTGTTTTGGTGGGATCTTAATCTCGTAGGTCATGATGCTCCAGCGGTCCAGCATCTTGGTGCTGGCCCTCTCTAACTTCTCCAGGATCTGGGGCAGCTGGGTGTCATCGTCGCACGAAGGGCCCCAGCCCAGCACCCGTGCCAGATCATTGCCTGTGCCCAAGGGCAACACCCCCAGCTGGCACTGAAACACGTGCAGATGGGGGTTTATTTGGCATCGGGGAATACATGCCCGCTGCAATCAAAATAAGGGTGTGTGTGTGTGTGTGTGTGTGTGCATGCATGCTTGTGTGTGTGTAGAATTAGTGTGTCTTTACGTAAGCTGGCCAGGAGCAAAGGCAAAAAGACACATCACATCTCTTTGTAGCTGCCTCTGCTCTGGCAATTTCTAAAGAGTTATCTGCCTAATATGTCTATGACAAAAGGCAATTTGTCGCAGTCGGGCGGAAATCTTGAATGTCCAAAATGGTTGCTTTTCAGGAAATAAAAAAGGCTAATTTGAAAACACAATACTGTGTATATTATATTTACCTCCGACAGAGTCAGATGAAATTGCCTCGTCAAGGTTTAGATATTTGTAAAACCAACAGACAGACGTAAAGGATGACCAAAAGCATTGATTTTTGAAAAAATTGGGGCAAAAAAGGAAAATCCCGCACTCTGCTCTTGCTACAGCATCACCATTTGTTAAAGAAAACTATCGTTTCGGTCCCTCTGGACCTTCATCAAGAGTGTTTTTAACAATAAACAGTGGTCTTAAATACTGTACATTCGGATCCTCCCATTCTGTGTCTCAAAGTGTGGGACAATTGACAATCACTTATCGATTGGGAGTGTCTCTCAATAAACATGTGTCATTTGTGCAAAGTTTCACACCCATTCAAGTCAGTTCGCAAAAAATATTTTGTGATATTTGCCAATGCACCTGCACAGAAGAATTGTTGGATGTGCGAATAGTTTCTTTGGAAGGTTTTTGAAAACATTTAAATGATGAAATATGGAGATACACGGTTTCTGCCCCACACCGACTTATTGTAATTTATTTTGAATACAGGAGCAATTACCATCCCACAAGTAAAATTTAAAGTTCTGCTCAGTGCTGTTTTTGTTGACATCACAATGTACCTGTTTGTGAAGACTGAGTTTGTCAATCTCTGAGAGGACCCAGCCTACACTCCCATCGCCTCCACACACCAGGATCCGGAAGTTGTCAAACTTCTGAAACAGGCGCAGACTGACACACACACACACACACACACACACACACATATTCGTTTTTTTTGTAGGCACAGATTTTAAAGTAGCTACAATCAGTTTTTATCTGCTTATGAAAAAGTCTCCATTTAATACTGATGCCTCTATACCACGTGTCAAACTCAAGGCCCGCGGGCCAAATCCGGCCCCTCGCAGATTTTGATCCCGCCCACATATCAATTTAGGTTTGCAATACATTTTGGCCCACCTAGATTTTTGTAGCTCTTGCAATGTTTTGTCGCTTTTTCTGAAGTTTTTGTCACTTTTGCCGACACTTTTGGCTCGTTTTCCGCCGTTTTTTCCCAATGTTTTTGTCGTTTTCTTCTTTGATGGCTAAGTTACTTTAGTGCCGACCTTTGGGGGTCTTTATGTTTACCAAACTGTAAGTGAGAAGGCTATATGCGACATGCAATAATACAGTCAAAGATCCTTGACTTTTTTGATGAAATAAAAGCATGTGAATAAACTAAATGTCTGGCCCTTGATGTGATTCTTATTTTCCAGTGTGGCCCTTAGTGAAACTGAGTTTGACACCCCTGCTCTATACAGTATGTCCTACATTAGCAAACAAGACCATCAGAAGATTGGCTATTTCTGTATATTTATTATAATGCCTGTCCCCGGGTCCGATTCCCCACAAAATCAAAGGAAACATTTTACGGCTCGCATGTTTACATTTTTCCAGGTTAACATTTGGCAGCGAGTCATACGTATGCCAGTTAAAAGAAAGATTTTCACAGAGTCAACCACGGTCTCTCATTCCACATTTAAAACCGATCCTGAATCGGCAAATACTGCTTTGCAATGCAGTTCATGCATCTACTGTACTGATGGATTGTTTTATGCGTCTGCAGCTGTATATGTGTTTCCTTTTGTTTTCCTCACCCAAGGTGCGGCCCACCGTTGACCAGGTCAAAGACTTGAGCCGGGTTGAGGAGCTGCTTGAAGCGTCGCAGGAATTTCACTCCCTGGTTGTCACCACTTTTGGAGTTGACAAAGACCAGGAGGGGGCTGGCACATGAGGGGGGACAGGTGGCCTTCCAGAAGCCTGAGGAAAAATGGCAACAGAAAAGGAGAAAGTGAATAATCTGTTGAATGCACAACAAGCAAAATGCCATACAACTCAAAACAACCTGCGGGACTGGATACCACGAGAGGTATGTAGAGAAATATGTCATTGTGCTGTATGCCTGAATTGTTGTGTCTCCTGTATTGTCTCTGGAAGATGAATGACGTCTTTCCAGATAATATCATTCATAGATATTTACAGGGGTTAAAGTGGGATCTGGCAGTTGGGGGAACCCTAAGATTGGTGTGTTCCCTGCATACCAAATTAATCAGAGCACACAAGGTGCTGTCCAAATTGTAAAGCCTCTTGAGGCAAATTTGTGAATTTAGGCTACATGGATAAAATAGACTTGATTTGAGCCTTTAAAGTTCCATAACTAGTAACCAGGGTACAGCTCAAACTAAGGCAGCAGTGCTGGGTGCAGTAGCTGGCGTGAAACAACTCTGTCATCGCTAAACAACCTCATCAAAGACTCAGTGCGTGCTTAGACCGAGTGTAATAATGCATGGGAGCACAGCACATGCCAAAAACACGTGTTTTGCTTCCAAGGAGAGCACAGACACACACTAACAAGCACACATACACACATTCTGTACATATACACTAATATGTGGGAGGTAATGCAACAAGGGGTTTCTGTATAATCTGTACACAGCTTTGTGCATATAAGGGCTTGCACCGTGTGTGTGTGTGTGTGTGTGTGTGTGTGTGTGTGTGTGTGTGTGTGTGTGTGTGTGTCTCTGCTACTCTGTCTCTATCTACTTCTGACACTCCCTCTTTTCCTTTTTTTTCCCTCGCATCCTCCTTTACGTCTTGCTTCTGCTCTCTAATCTCTCCGTCTAAGCTCTTCAATGTTTTCTGGGATGTTGTCAATAAAGGATGGATTGAGAGAGGCAGGAAGAGAAGGAGAGAGGAAGGGAGGGGAGGGATGAGGAGTCACAACGCTCAAGCACGTGCTCCCGTCTGCCCCTCAGCCAATTACAAGCAAACTCCCCCTCTTCCCAGCCTGCATTTGGGCAGAGGGAGTCTTGGAACGTGAGGAGATGCAGAGCGAGTGAAGGACAGAGAGAGAGAGAAAGGGAGAGAGAGAGAGAGAGAGCTTAAGGAAATACTGGATCTTTTTTTATTTGACCGTTGTCCTTTTTCTGCTTTTTTCTTGTCCTCTGTTTTTCATCTGGATTCCCCATCCTCCAATTCTCTGCCTCTCTTTTATCCATCTACCAATTAGCCTAGCCAGCTTTTCATTGACTCAGTGGGCTGGTGTGTGTGTATGTGTGTGTGTGTGTGTGTGTGAGAGAGAGAGAGAGAGAGAGAGAGAGAGACACCAGCTATGGGCTTCCGCAACAGTAATCCAATCACACAGCTGATCTAAGCCTGTCTCGCAGGTGCTGATCACCATCTAAAATGAGTTTAATGTGGATGCTCTGGAAAGTATAGGGCTGCAACTAACGATTATTCTATGTTGATTATTTTCTCTTTAAATGGATTAGTTGTTCAATCTATAAAATCAGTCAGAAAATGGTGAAAAATGTCGATCAGTGTTTCCCAAAGATGACGAAAAGATGAAAATGTCTCATTTTGTCCACAACTCAAAGATATTCAGTTCACTGTCACAGAGGAGTGAAAAAACTAGAACATATTTACATTTAACAAGCTGGAATTTTGAATTGAAAAAATGACTCAAACCAAGCGAGCGATTACCAAAATACGTTTGTAGTTGGCGATTAATTGAATAGT
The DNA here is from genome assembly GCA_025617405.1 of Perca schrenkii. Lineage (NCBI taxonomy): Eukaryota > Metazoa > Chordata > Actinopteri > Perciformes > Percidae > Perca > Perca schrenkii. The sequence goes on from CM046797.1 coordinate 30,538,701, forward strand.
TGTTTTAATTAATCCTTGCAGCGCTACTGGAAAGCCCACGCGCGCGCGCACACACACACACACACATACACACACACACACTTATACACAGAGAAAGACAGAGTCGTCATGCATGAACAAAGAAATACAGAGGACACACACCCACCCGCACACTATGTTGAACAGAGAGCATGGAGGGAGCCTCAGGGCGCTTTGCTGCCACCTGCAGAGCTCTTCTTCTTCTATAATGTCTGCATGCTTTCATGAAATGTTACATGATGAGCATGTGCGCCCATTTTCACAGCAAGTTGGGAAGCATATAATTATGATTCTTTTCTCACACACATCTTGCCACAAGATGCTGACTTATTTTAAGCCCTCAGAAAGGTGTGTGTCGTCCTGTCAGATCGGGCTATTTTTAACCAACTCGCTATACAAGAAGAAAAGGGCAATTTCCTGGAAAACATACCAACGCCCTGTCCCTCTCTTACTGTAATGCATCTTATGACTTACAGGAAGCTAGTAAGACACTATGGCTTTGATGCTAAGACCAATTACCCGAAAGGGAAAATAATAATATTGTCTTTTTCTTTCTGCTTTCTGGCACATGCTCCAGCAGTTTACAGGAGAAGACGGTGGTGGGGAAAAAGGTGTGTGTGTGTGTGTGTGTGTGCGCATGTGCGTGTGTGTGGTGCCTACCATCAGAGTCGATGCTGTTGAGCGCTGTAGGGGGAATGATGGAGACCTTGCACTGACCAAGAGGACACTTGCGAGGGTACAGGTCCATACAGGCTGTGTGCACCTAGAACAACAACACCAAATGCAAACAATCCGTTTATGCAAGATTCAAGCGTTTAATCATTAATCAATCATCAACAATTCTTTTTTTGTCTCATGTAGATGTACAACAGCAATGACATAAAATCCCGGGGGGAACGAAAAGAAACGATAAATGACACATTTTACACGTTGTCAGCCTTTTACAGTCGATGTCTGCTTCATTGTTATTTTAATGGTTTCAATTTAACATCTGGCTGAGGGACAAAATTGGGAAATTTGCCATTTGACTAACACTGCCACATACACACACTTAGTAATTTTAGGGTGCACTGAAGAAATTTATAAATAATCTTATAATGTAGAATACTGCAAATATAAAAAAATATATATACATCCACAGACGTGCCACACTGTATATATGCGCACATTTCCACACATACAGTATACACCATAATATTTGGCCAATCAACAGTGCAAAATACAATGGTTAGGTGCAACTGTGGGACTGATTAGATCATGCAATAGGCGAGACAAAAGTGCATAGAGTTTATAATTAGAAAAGTTGCCCAGGTGTCCTTCTCCCAAAGACAGAGTAGGAAAAAGTTGCTCAAAAAGGAGCAAAAAATGGATCAATAAAACGAATGGATGGATCGTGGCTCCTATAGGTCAAGATCCATGAGTCAGAATATAACTGGCAGGTGTTTATGAAGTGTTGTGTTCTAATGGCGGTTGCCAGCATGCTAAACAATGAGATGCCGTTACAAATAACAGTTCAGTCATATAGCAATACAAGACTATCAAGTCACATCCAACGCTGAGACAATGTTTTTTTGTTGTCCTCAAATGTTCCGATTACGATCCAAATGATCAGCGTTTTGTGTAGTTTTAATCCTGTTTGAATGTAATTTAGCACGGGCAAATTAGGCATTGTGCATATGCGACGGATGTCTTACCATGGCTTTGCACCAGAGGCAGCGCCAGTCCTGCAGTCTCAGTACGCTGCCACATGTCTTATCACACACGGCACACTTGGCACTGACAGGCAGGTTGCCTTCCAACCACTGGTGAGGCATAGCAATCTGCAGGTTCACGCACGCACACACACACACACACACACACACACACACACACACACACACACACACACACGGATAAACACACACACAGACACAAACACAGACACACACGCAGAGTTCAAGAAAACCCTTTATGCTCTCTCTCTCTCTCTCTCTCTCTCTCTCTCTAAACAATTTTCTCTATTAAAAGGACTTTCAATGAAGAATGAATTTCAAGGAAAATACATGAACTTCACAAACACACACACACACACACTTACCCCATCCTCATCCTCGATAATATCCTTCCCTATGGAAGCCAGAGTTGTCCATTTACAGTTGTTAGTGGCTCTGACAGCACAGCGTTTGTGGGCTTTGAATTTGCACACTGAAAAAACACAAAAAGTCCATCCACATGATCAGACGATCAATGTAGTTAACATTACTCAGCAGCTTCATATTGTAGCACTACATTAGATGCAGACTAAAACATGACTTATTTTTGCACTAAATGTTCCCAGGTTCTTCCAGAGTTTACAGGTTTCTATAATGTTATTGCTGAAAAAAACTGGACACTGATGCATGATTCAGAAACAGACACGCCCCGCAAAGTACAGTGTTCTAATGAATCAAGCCCTAATGAGATGTCAGTGGGCGTAATTACTAACCTCCCTGAGCCTGTTCTGCACTTACATATCTGACAGATAGAAAGAAAGCAAAGCGCAAGGACATAGCTCCATGTCACAGGTCTCGATTTATTATTATGCATTTATTTGCAACCAGCAAAAGGAAGCCTACAGCCAGGCTAAGAAAGACCTAAACCGTGGACCACACTGGACAGGATGATCCAGCTCCATATTAAAAAGCTTCCTGCTGTACTGTCCCTGTACCGTACACGCTCTGGTGCCGACAGTGACTCACATAATGCACGTACATAATGCGTGTGTTTCTGTAATATTAGTCACTTTTGCTGTGTGCAAAATGTCTGCTGCATGTAATCTGCTCCACCATTATCCTCAGTAGCAGAGCAGGGAAATAAGGAAAAAGCAGACCACATGACCAATATTGTATAAACAATAGTCACATACACACAGTACAATGGGGGTGAGATTTTATTTCTGCATTCTTAACCCATCCTTGTATTAGGAGCAGTGGACAGCTATTTACACAGCATCCGGGGAGCACCTTGGGGTTCAGTGTCTTGTTAAATTATTCCCTTCAAATGGTCAAGAAATATGATGACAATCAGGATCAACAGACATCCAGCCACACATCAGTTGGTAAACAGGGGTGTTGAAATGAATCGTTGCATCGCGATGCGGACCTGGATGATTCTGCAGTGACAGACCATAATAAGTTATTGCCTACTGATGTTACTTGTAGATTTTCTGGTCGCTGTGTTTTATTTCTGCCTTTTGTCTGCTGTGTTCAGACTCCTCTATATTCAGAAAGTGTCTTTTTTAAGAGCAGATACAATAAAAAGGGGAGTTCATATATATCTGACTGCTTGAATTTGTTGATGTGTAGCAATCTATAATAATATCGAGGAGGTGATGCACCGTGATGTCGAATTGATTGGAATCGTTGACAGGATAATCGTAATCGAATGGAGATTCACACCCCTACTTTTAAAAACCTTACTGTCCGTCCATCTGCCGAGGTTCACTCAGTATGAGAAGCCAGGAGATGCACTTACACATTTCGCACATTTTACTTTAATGTATTTAATGCAGGTTGTTCTGAACAAGAAACACAAGAGTGAAATGTAACTAGAGCATGAATGTATCCTTTGAAGACCGGGCAGGGCAGACAGATGGAGACGGCTCTCGCCCTTTTTCTCCATTAAGCATGGGCACTTAGCAGACTCATGAATAATGTCTGTGCTCCGCTCTGGGGAACTTTGCTTCTAGCCACCCCACCCATACTCACACAAACACAATCTTGTCAATAGGAAGATATATACAAACTAAGTCAGAGTCATATCCGGGAGCAACAATTGATGTTTCAATCTAGTTGACCGCTAAATGATGTTAGGGAGCATTAGCAGAACATTAAGAGGATTCAGAGGACATGATACCACTGCCTGTTAATGGCCCGGCCATACTCGGAGCATTCACAAACCAGACTGGAGGGAAACATGTGCGTGTAGGTGAGTAAGTGTTTGTGTGAGGATGAAATAGAGACAGAAGAGAGAGTGTGTGTGTGTGTGTGTGTGTGTGTGTGTGTGTGTGTGTGTGTGTGTGTGTGTGTGTGTCTAGGTAGCACAAATCAATCCCCACCGAGCGTCCTGCGCAGGAAATCGAAGAGAAATTTGAGCCGCGTTGATTGCTGTGAAACTGTTTGGCTGGCTGCTCTCGACGTTTCATAGAGACGCTCTCTAGCTCTCTTCTGTTTTTTTTTTTTTTTTCCGTCTTCTCTCCCTCTTTCTACCATCCTCACATAGCCTACTGTTTGTCATTCTCATGGGTGATCATCCCTTTCTCACTGTCTCTCATGTGCCGGAGTCAGTAGGCTCTTAATTGGGTTGTACTGAACAACTTCTGTGCTCAACGTGGATCTATAGACCGAATCACCGTGACGTTGACTTGCGCTAACACAAAAAAATCACTTCCGGGTGTTGTGCCAAATTTTGCGTGCCTGCCGGAGATTGCATCCACCAGGAACCGGCCAGGAACACTCAGGCAGCAACAAAGGCTAATTTCTGCCAAATAACGCAAGCACTACTCAACACTCATCCCTGCTGAAAATTCCATCCACCTCACGGGCGGTGAGGAAATGCTGTGTATGTGTGGAGGAGGTATGCAGGATGGAGGCGATTTAGATCACAAGAGTTAGATGCAGCTTTAATGACTCTCCATCTCTTTATGTCTTTTTTCTTTCTGCTCTGGATATGAGAGGGCATCGTTGTTGAGGATAATGAGCGCTGAGTGGAGAGGCTCTTACTGCCTTCGCACATACACAGCAAACCAAGCACACGCGCACACACGGGCTGAGCCGCGTGCACACAAACACATGCATGCACTCACAGGGGAACGCTAGCAAAATTAGAAGGAGAGGATATGCAGATGGTGCTCATTACGGTTTGCTGCCTGTCACTGACTCTTTACACCAGCTAAAAAAAAATGTTATAAAAAAAAAAAGAAGGGTGCCGACCCCGTTTCTCTTAACACCCCACTTCAGTGTTCTTTCACAGATGAGGTGAGGAAATGTGGTGTCATTCACAGGATCCGTTAGCAGTTTTTTCTTTCTCCGTTATGGATAAATGGAGATATGCGAGAAGTGAAATTCAAAACAGCGTGAGTTCAACGCTTACCTAACACACAGTATGACATAAAAGCATATGGCTAGAGAGGCGCTGTAACAGCATTAATGGCAATTCACCACTCGCTCTTCTCACTCCCTCTACTGCAAGCTAACAGTTTGATGGGCATCCAACTCCCCAACGCGGAGCATGTCAAAGACTCTGGCTGCGGTATTTCCAATCTGCTTCCACTCGAACAAAGAATGTTGTCACTTCAATGACTCACACGTCCTTACACAACATAATTTTATACCTTCCTATAGACCTGCCAACTTCCAGGCTTGCAGTTCCAAAATATCTGCAATGCTACAGTAAGTCAGAGAGTATGACGTTTATCCATGAGCCGGTAATGAGATGTAGAAATGAGTGAGAGCTGCTTCAAGAGGCCATGTATAGAGCCCAACGGTGTGGTTCTGGAAGTGAAAATCACATTCATTTTCTCCATAAGGATTTTGATTTTCAGCCATATTGTCTAAACGACCGACCACGAGCTACGAGGTTGTGAAACGAAGGTGTATGCTTTCGTAGAAGCCACGGGTCTGTATGAAATCAACCTTGTTTTTAAGAAAAACATCTTTTATTTTTATTTGATTCCATGGAGAAGTACTACACTACCCACAATCCTGAGCCAAGCATAACAGCAACTTCTCTGACTGATGGACCTCGCTGTTACCATGGAAATGTTATCCGCACTCATGAACCCACAAATGTCGAGCGAGCGGCTACCATTGAAATCTGGGATCGTTTATATACATACATTTTCCTTTTTTTCAGTTTCAATGAAACAGTTTTATGGTCATGATTCATCTCGAAGCTGGTTGGCTTATTTCCTGGCTTAAAACTCTTTATATAAACATTTTCTGAAACGTCAATGGAGCAACTGAATGGAAAAAAAATCACTAAAAGTGGGCGATCACTGTTGAGCCCTATTAAAAGGGAGTTAAGTAAGACAATACTGCGTGTATACTTGTCTAAAGAAACTAATCAGCAGTGTTTGACAGTAAGGCCTCCTGCACACTGGCTGCGTGGCATGAGCGTGTCAGTTGCGTGGCTGGCGTGTTTTTATTTCGGCTCCCATGTTAACAGGTTAGAGCTTACACACTGCCTGCGTGACACGCACATCTCAGGCGCAGCTCGAGCCGCGCCGAAAACGCGTGCATGCTAGAAGTAGAACCAACGCCTATTTTTCACGCGACACGCAAACGTGTTGGAGGAGTTTCCAGTCAAAATAGAATAGGAAAAGATGTTTATTTGTCATTTTGACACAAATACAATTAATAAATGACGATTTTCAAATATTGCACCTGTCAATACAGAACGAAATATTCTGTAGCCTATTTTGCCGTCAATACTGCCGACGTTGTCTTTGCTGTAATCAGATCAGTATATATGTTTATGGGAAACATCCATGTGTCCAGACAAGGCTAGCAGCAGCAGCAGCGCCGCGTCAGACACGTTTCTGGTGTGCAAAGACATAGAAAACGCCACGCAGCCGCCACGCAACAGAAACGCCACGCTCACGCCACGCAACCAGTCTGCAGGATGCCTAAGCATGCGTCATGTGTGTGTGTGCTACCTACCTTCGCAGGAGAGGCCGTGAGACGTGACCCCAGACAAGCTGTCTTTGCAGACGTTGCAAAAGGTGGGCCGTGCGTGGGAGCAGGCGTACCAGTTGTGCATCCCTGAGAAATGTTCCACATTAAACTGTGCAGTCTGGCAAAGGAGAGGTTAAAACAGGTTGGCAGCACTTGGATGGCAGTGACAGAAAGACAACATCATGATGATAACAAAATATACAATGACATTTAATAATTTTTATTTCTAGAGCACTTGTCAAAATCCAATGTTTTTAAAATACAAATAAAGAAATTGGGTTAGGGTTAGGGCTAACCCATGATATGTTCATTTTGCACTAAAGTTCTTAATAAAATGAAAAAACTAAAAAGTACTTTTCAGTATTTCATTCACACAGGCTAGGCTTTACCATGTGGTTATTTCATATAGACAATTTTTTTTAGTGAATGACCAGAAAACATGCTATATCGTGATATATTTCATTATGGAGATATGAGATGATCGCAAATGGCCATATCGTCCAGCCCCAAAACAGATCTGAACATCTGTCCCCCTGTTTCTAGCAGCAGACACAAATCAACACCTTTGCACATTCAGTCCATGCATTCCTCGTGTGTTTACTTTCCCCTAAGGTAAGCTGCTCTATAGGAGCCTTGTGACAACACTAGCTGGAAAACTGGATGGCACACAGCAGGACTCCATAGGAGGAACCCCCTACTAGCTGACAGTTATTAGTGTGACTCTGCTGCACCGGGATTTAAAAAAAAAAAAAAAAACGGGAGACCTGGTCAGGAATATTGGACCCTTCTCTACATGTTAGTGTATGGAGAGTGTCCACTGTGGAGCCCAAGCTACAGTGACTGTGATGCACACGCGTGGGAGTTGCGTCTGCAGTAGTTGGCGCAGCCCTGCATACACTTTGTATTTCATAAGTAGAATTTTACTCTTACAGGTGCTAATAAAGTGGGAAGCTCAGGTTCTACATAAGAGCACACAGTAATTACTGTAAATGCTAGTTGTGTCTTGGCAGGGGTGTGTGTGTGTGTGTGTGTGTGTGTGTGTGTGCGCGCGTTCGTGTGCGCACATGTGTGGTGTGTTAACTCTGGGGGTGCTGCTGCATTGCAGTGCAGTACGGGGGCGAGGGATGGGGTCTTATATAAGATTTCCCTCCCAAATCAAAGGCATTAAGATGCAGTACTGCTGTGTTCCTGCACTCCCTTTCTCCGGTCACTGTCAGCACATCATACAGATTTCTATCCCTAAATATTATACACAGCTCCTGTCTGTTTGATGGCACATACATGGAGAGTAGCCTTTTATTTTTATTATTTAAAAATGAGTGTAAGTGACTGGGCAGTGGACAGCTCCCCGTTGGGTTTATCAAGTGAATCATTAGGGGTAAAAGAATCCGGGCTGTTGTAGAATCAGAAATGTGGTTTGTGACAGTGAGCATGTGTCTGTTTTATTGTGCATACATGTACACAACACACAGGTTTGACGTTCTTTCCCGTAGAGTCTCACACCTGTGACTGTGCATGTGCATCCGCGCGTGCCTATGCGTGTGTCCGCTGGTGCTGTGGGGCTCTGAATCTGAACATAGAGTGCGCTGCTTCTGCATAAACAACTTCTTGGATCCCCGGTTGCCTTCAGTGTGCCGCACAACATGCAACTCCTATTCCCGCTACTCTTTACACACACACACACATCTGGGCTCATCACTAGTCTCCGTACCTTTTCTTAGTAATAACCGGACGTACAGGATACATTCATCTGGAATATTTGGTAAAAAAAAAAAAAGAAGAAAAACATTGACTAGCATCACTGTCAGAATCTCTGAAAGTGGATACGCCTAAACACAGACCTATTGTTCCAGCACACTCACACACACACCCACACACACACACACACACACACACACTCTCTCTCTCTCTCTCTCTCTCTCTCTCACACAGATCTGTTGATTCAGAAAAGGGCTTCTTACCTCGTAATGCTCTCTGGACTGGACGGACTTCAGCGAACTGATCCAGTCCTCCATCTCTTTCCGGTTCTCGGCACAGAGGATGAGCCTACGGAACGGAGTGATCACCTGCGGGGAAGGTGAGGAATGCGTGCACGGGTGAGAGAGTGAGACAGATACTGTAGCTAAAAAGAGAGAGAGATAAATTTCACCAGTGCTTTCCTCCTCAGCCTGCGGTGCCACTGAGAGGAGAGAGTGATCGGCTCGCTCTTTAAAGGGAGAGAAAGGATGAGAAGCCCCCTCCCTCTTTCTCTCTCTCTCTCTGTGTGTCTCTCTCTCTCTATCCCTCTCCCTCTCTCTCATTAACTTGAGCTAACTCACCCCCTAACACCTTCTTCAGTTAGTCTTTTCCTTTGCTCCAGCATTTTTTTTTCTCTCATCCTTCTCTTTCCTCTCACTCTTAGCTCTTCATGTTGCTTTGAGGCAGATATGTGCTGACAAGCGAAGCGCCTCGGTAAAGGCTAAGAGCCTCTCTCCCCCACTGCCCCCCCCCCGTCTCCCTCTCCCTGTGAGTGTGTGTATGTGTGTTTAAGGACAGTCTCCCTGTAGATAACCTTACAGACATACAGCACCCTTTCAACACCCCATCACTTATTTATGCTCCCTCAGCTCTTCTTTCTCTCCATCTCTTTCAAACTCAACACGTCCTTATGTTATCTCTGCTCACTTAAGAGAGGAGTGAGGCTGGATACAAGCACTGTGTACACACACACACACATACACACACATACACACACACACATCGATAATGATGTTCTAGCAGTTATGCCGGCAACTACCGATTATTTTCATTGTCGATTAATCTATAATGATTATTTTCTCGATTAGGTGTGTGGTCTATAACATTTCAGAAAATGGTAAAAAATGTGGATCAGTGTTTCCCAAAAGCCCAAGATGACATCCTCAAATGTCTCATTTTGTCCACAACTCAAAAGATCTTCAGTTTACTGTCACAGAGGAGAGAAGACACTAGAAACATATTCACATTTAACAAGCTGACATCCGAGATTTCTTCTTTTTTTAATAAACAAATGACTCAAATAGATGCATCGATTATCAAAATAGTTGGCGATAAATTTCATAATTTTAGAATGATTCAAACCGATTAATCGATTGTTACTATAATCGATTTTTCGGTTTGAATTATTCTTTGTGAAAAAAATGTAAATGATCTCTGTTTCCAGCTTGTTAAATGTGAATATTGACAAAACGAGACATTTGAGGACGTCACCTTGGGCTTTGGGGAAACACTGATCCACATCTATCACCATTAATAGAGAAAATCATCAAAAGATTGATCAACAATAGTTGCAATCCTACCTTGTGCCATTCATGGTTGTACGCTCTAGCTCTAGGCAGTATGCTAGGCCGCTGTATCTAGTTAGTTAACTAGCTAGCTTGTTTGTTGCCTGCCTGTTCTCCTAACAGTCCGCCAAGCCCGCGAGTCAGCTCACTACTTGGGAATTTCCCTCTGCCAAGCCTCCGTCTTACTAACATCCCCACTCAGCAGCCCAAACTCCTGCCTGCCACCATCTCATTATTCCTGCCTGTTACACAATGAAAGACTTGTTTATCTTCTTATCAGCTCATCCATTGTCTGCATTTGGGTTCTGCCTGACAGTTTGTATTATCCGAGCCATTACCAAGGACCCACAAAGTTTCCAAGTCACAGTTTCAACTTGTTTTTTGCTGCAGTTTCATAAAACGGTGCCTCAGATTTTACACCTACTTTTCCCAGATATGAAAAGTTTCAGATGGCCCTTCTGTAAATATATTAAGTAAGTAACTAAGTAAGTCATTTATATAGCACTTTTACAAACACGCAGTTACACAGTGATTCACACACATGCGCAAAACATATGAGGAAATAAATAAGAATCAACAAAATACAAATAAAATTTCAAATACAGCATGAAGGCGGCATGACATCATGACTTCGCGTAAACATACACGCCACTTTCCTAAAGCCAAGTGGCGTATTATCTGTACGCATTTTGAGCTATCCGCGTGTATGTCTACGCCGTATACCGAGGACAGCATTCTGCAGTGTCACAGTGTAAACATACACACCAAAAAACGGAAAGGTCAGACGCGGGTTGGATTTAGGAAAAGCAGGTTGGGAAATGTCACGCGCGGGACACGATCCCCGGTCTCCTGGGTGAAAGTCCTGTGTTGACCCATCCTCCACCCCGAGCAACCTCCCTACGCGGATTTTCGCCCTTTCATACTACACACTACTGCGTTAATTCACACGCAATCGCAAGGTAATGCAAGTCAATGGAAGCCAAACTGTGTTCATAAACACGCTAAAAAGCAAGTATGCATCTTGATAACATGTCAATAATGGCATACGAATATGTTTCACACACACATATATATATATATATATATATATATATATATATATATATATATATATATATATATATATATATATATGTGAAACACATTTCTGACAGTAATTTAGGATTGGTTGAATTTTTTGTGGATGGAAAAGTGAAACCTTTGGAGGGTAATGGTCTGTTTATTGTCAGTATCACTGTGTGCTGCTTTGTGTTTCTTACTCTCCCACAAAGTGGTCATTGATTTTTCGACACGCCATTTCAGAACCAACCATTCACCGTCATTTGAAGCCATACATTCAGCCGCTGCGGAGCTTTGTTCTATTCTTGAATTACATCCGTTTTGACAAGAATTGGATAAATGTGTAACTGTGCAATCCACAAATCCTGGAGACTAAACACACATCCATTAGTCAACGAAAAATGGAGTGAAACATTGAAAACAGTGAAGGACATTGTATTCTCCTTCCCATGATTAATTCTGTGACAAAGTAAATCAATTGTTCAAAGGGAGTTTCCACTCTCATTATCCTTCCCTCTCTCTCTCTCTCTCTGTTCTGCCTGTTTAGACTAACAGCGCCTGAGGATTCTACAAGGTGTGGAAAACAGCAGGTGCACAACAAACCCCAGTGCACGTGTGTCTAGGCTAATGTGCACGAGTGTATGTGTATGTTGGGCTTTTAAGATACTTTGGCTGTAAAACTGCTTTTCTTCTCTGTGTGAAGGCTACAGTTGCAGGCTAACCATTTGGTTAACAGCTGCGTGTTGCCAACAGACAAATCTCTGGTAGAACAGGATATGTACATTATTAACTAAAGTACTGTAGATGTGAGAAAAGTATTGCATCTTAACTACAAAACTAAATGTATTGAGACTTCCGGTTATGGCGTCGAGCTGAACGGCAGCACTTCTCCCCGCTCCGCCGCTGAACTTCAGATAATTGCTGCAAAACCGCCTTTCTGCTATCCTATAATTATTTAAGGTCAACCTAATTTCATTATAAATTAAACATGCCCAGGGGAATATCAGGGAACAAGCCTAAGAAACATCCCAGCAAGCAATAGCCGTCATTTCAACGTCTCGGTTAAATATAGACCCGATATAGCCCGGCTATGTGTAACCCACTTTTAGCCCAAATAACATTTAATCTGAATAAATGTATTTTTTTCAAAAATAAATTGTGAGATGTATGATATTCCATCATGTAAGCAAAGTCAACTGCGATTACAAGTTGTTTGTTTGCTTTATTTTACATGTTATATGTGTAGGCTATGTAGCCACGATTTAGCTCATATTCAGACCCGGCTATATTGTAGCCCACTTTTAGTCAAACATTATTAATTGTAGTTTTTGGCCAGACAGTGCATGAAATGGTTGATATCCCATCATGTTCGCATTGGTAATGATATCTACAAAGTTCAATGCGTCATTTCACGACATGGTCGATTTATAGTCACGTATTAGCTCTGAGTTGGACGGCTGCGGTCTGCTTTAGCCCACCTGAGTCATCTGGTCTACTTACGGCTTGGCTATAGCCCTGATTCAGACCAGCAATATAGTATAAGAATAGTATAAGAATATTAGTCTAAAAAATGTTTTTGCTCACACAGCAATGTTTGCTGTCACACATAAACATAACATTCATACACAATCTACGATATTATTTGACTATCATTTCATTTTAAATTAAATGCAATTGCATTTCTCAACCGCTAGATGGCACAATCGAAACACTAATGACTACTGGCATTGCGCAACTATCACTTTAGCCAGATCTCGCGATAAACATTTCCGCCATTTTAAATTTTATTACACGAGGCAGCTGTCGGAGAGAAGAGCAACGGTCGAGAGGCACTCTGAGAAAATTTCATCATCAAAATCAAATGCAAGTGTTATTCATTCCCGTTTAGTTTGGTTGGTTTCCCCGAGGGAGGACGGTGCTTGCAAAGGTAAACGGATTTGATGTAGAAAGGTGAAATTGTGAAATGAATTAATTTACGTAGACTACCTGTCAACTTTTTTATTTATTTATATTAATAAAGCCTTGCATTTATAAAGTCTTGGATTTCGTTACAAAGATCTTATATATGTTTTGCCTTTCCTATGATTAAGTTCATACGGTAACAAAATTAACTGTTAATGTAGGCTAATTCAAAAACTGACCGGAGCCCGTCGCTGGACGCACCGGAGGACCGAGACACAAAGTAAACACGCCTCTCTGACCGGTACCGGGGGTTAGCGGTTAGCGGAGGATGTGCGGAATGTGTCGGTGTCTGTCGGACTTTGGCTGGCCGCTCGGCGCCTTCAGACGAAGCTCAAGCTAACAGGCTAACGGCTTATTAGCTAGCCAAAACACAGAGCGGTAACATCTGCAAAGATTGGCTCTGTGAGCGCATCAAAGTGCCCGGTGTGCGTAACAAACAGAGCGAGCAGCCGCCGGACTCTAACATCTGTTAATCCGTGCAGGACTTCACAATCCGAGCGGACTGTTTAGAGACGATTTGACCGGCAGGTAACGTTAGCGGTTGCAGGTGTTCATGCATGACTGTTGGTGGTGATTTCCAGAGGTGGAAGACTTTAGGCAAGGCAATTTTATTTATATAGCACAAGGCAACTCAAAGTGCTTTACACAAAACATCAATCATTAAAGAACAAACAGCAAAATAGATTAATTATTAATTAAAAATTAAAATAAGAATAAAAATATTAATGAATACTTAAATGTAATACCATATAAAATACAAAAATTGTTCATTATAACAGTTAATATGAAAATAAAAATCCAGAAAATAAAATTTACAATTCCGTATTAAAGTTTTTTACGAAATAAAATTAAAATTCACTATTCGGTAAAAGAATTAACGAAAAGCATCATCAAAAAGAAAAGGTCTTCAGCCTTGATTTAAAAGAGCTGAGAGTTGAAGCGGACCTGCAGTTTTCTGGGAGTTTGTTCCAGATATGCCCAGACTCCTTTATGGAGGTTCTGGATAATCCTTCACTTCCTTGCAAAAACAGTTTTTTCACAGTCAACTCAAATACATTGTGTTGTTTTGTTTATGTTACTGCAAGGACGACTCATATGTTTATGGGTGAACAAATTGGAAGTCTGGATGCGAAATGTTATCATGTATATAGTTACAGTGTTCGTGTTAATGTTTTATTTTACAACATGGGATATGTATAACAACGAGCCTCAAGGTCACATAGAACTGCAAAGTGTAAAACGGTTTGCATACGTAAGCGTTAATGGATAGCATAAGAGTAATTAGCTATAACGTTAAAGGCTTACATAGCCCCATGAAGAGGAAGAAAATTCTCAATGAGCTTAAACATCTTAAAGGTACAATAGTCTTTATACAAGAAAGCCACCTATCGGATTCCGAGCATATGAAACTCAAGAGGTCGTGGGCCAGCCAAGTGTACTTCTCATCTCATGGTTCAGGGAGAAGGCGTGGGGTGGCAATATTGCTGCACAGCTCGGTGCAATTTTGTTTACATTCAGAAATTAAAGATAAAGAGGGGAGATTTATTTTGGTGAACGGTTCTATTTGTGGTGTGACTGTCTCTATGCTGAACATCTACGCTCCAAATGAAAATAATCATAAATTTTTTAAGAAAATTAGTGAAATCATTATAGAAAAAGCTAAAGGAATCATCCTGATTGGAGGCGACTTTAACTGCACTTTGTCAAATAGGATGGACAAAAATCCACCATCATTTGCCACACCTTCAGGGGCCAGTAGGACTCTAAAGCAAATGACAGAGGATCTGTGTCTTATTGATGCATGGAGACATATACACCCAAGAGACCGGGATTACACATTCTATTCAAACCCACACTCCTCATATTCCAGGATTGATTATTTCTTTATCGCTAAAAATGACTCTTACAGAGTCCTGGATTGTAAAATACATAACATAACACTAAGTGACCATGCCCCGGTTAGTCTGATTTGGGATTTAAATAGGCGTTCTAACCCAAGACTATGGCGTCTAAATGTCTCACTCCTAAATGATAATGCGTTTAAAAGGCTGAATTGGCTCAATATCTTCACTTTAATGACACGAGTGAGACATCACCAGTGATCTTGTGGGAGGCGGCCAAGGTAGTTTTGAGGGGAAGGATAATCTCATTCGCATCAGCTAAAACGAGACTTAGAGAAGCCAAACGTAAAGAACTTGAAGAAGAAATCAAACAGTTAGAACTGAGACATAAAAGTCAACTATCTACAAATGATCTCAATCAGCTTAATGAAGCCAGGAGGGCCTTGGGAGACTTGCTTACAGATAACACTGAGAGAAGTTTAAGATTCTTAAAACAGCGCTATTATGAGCATGGGAGTAGGGCTAGTAAATTATTAGCATTCCAATTTAAAAAACAGATGAGCCTAACAGTTGTACAGAAAATTAAAAATAATGACCCAGATAAACCCTTTCTGTATAAACCAGATGAGATAGCGGGAGCCTTCGCCACTTTCTATAAAAAACTGTACTCAAATATGGACACATGCATAGAACTCGAAAAAGTCGATGCCTACTTGGAGGGCATAAATCTACCGAAACTGTCAGAGGAAGACTCACAAGCTATAGATCGACCCATTACTAGAGAAGAAATTGTGGAGACAATCAAAGGGTTAAAAAACGGCAAAAGCCCGGGCTCAGATGGATACTGTAACGAATTTTATAAAGCCTTTGTAGACGACCTAAGCCCTATTTTAGAGAAAGCTTACGCTTATGCATTTGAAAAGGGGGAAGTCCCACCAAATTGGAAAGAGACAATAATTTCGGTTATTCATAAGGACCTCTATACTGACAAAGAGATTTAAATCAGTTATTACGACTATAGTGCACCCAGACCAGACTGGCTTTATTACTGGTCGCCAGCTGTCTGATAATATACGTCGGTTACTGAATGTTATGTCTTATGCTAAATCGAAATCAATGCCATGTATGGCACTGGCTTTGGACGCCGAAAAGGCATTCGACCGTGTCTCCTGGCCTTTCCTTTTTAGAGTTTTGAGGAAATTCGGTATGGGTCCTGGCTTTATTAAATGGGTCCAACTGTTATGCTCATCTCCAAATGCATCAGTAAGGGTAAACGGGTGCTTCTCACAAAAATTTCAGTTGGGGGAGGGGTTGCAGGCAGGGGGGACCCTCTTTCACCTCTCCTTTTTGCCCTTAGTATAGAACCCCTTGCACAGTTAATACGAGATAGCAAAGATATAAGTGGTATTGAGGTGAGCGGAGAGGAACACAGGCTGTCACTATATGCAGACGATGTAATTGTGTATATCTCAGACCCTATAAAGTCTGTCCCAAATTTAATGAAATGTACTGAGACCTTTGGATTTTACTCGGGTTACAAAATAAATGTGGCTAAGACAGAAGCACTCCCCATGAATAATTTAGTTTCCCCACAGTTGAAATCCGCTTTCTTATTTAGGTGGCCCAGGGAAGGAATTAGGTATTTAGGAATAAATATACCCCCTGACCTTAGCTTATATCAAAGTAACTATATTAAATTGATAGATAAAATTAAGCAAGATTTGAACCGCTGGACTGAACTTCCTCTTACTTTAATAGGCAGGGTGGAAGCTGTTAGAATGAATGTTCTCCCAAGGCTCCTCTTTCTTTTTCAAACTCTACCAATCTCTCCACCTAAATCTACTTTTAGTCATATAGATCGTCTCATCTCAAGATTTATATGGCAGGGTAGGAGACCCAGAGTCAGGTATAAAGTCTTACAACTAGCAAAAACTAAAGGGGGTTTAGGCCTGCCCAACTTGAAGCATTACTGGTTAGCTTCACAACTACGTGCAATGATAGTGTGGTTATCGGATGACACAAGTACAGGATGGCTCAGGATGGAAAAAAAGTTACAGTCCTGACATTGCTTTGGCGGAGATCCCGCTTTAATAGGATTAAATCCACCAGAGATCTTTTGGGAGAATGGTCGAACACAACATGTGTAGCTTGGAAGGAAATACAACAAATGTTTAAGCTGACAGGTGATCTCTCCGTTTTGAGCTCAATTGCCTACATTAGAGATTTTCTTCCCTTGAGACTTGATACAGGATTCAAAAACTGGAAACTTCTGAACCTTCATTATGTACACTAATTATTTAGTAATAACAACTTCAAATCATTTGAACAACTGAGAACAGATTTTAATTTGCCAAAAACTGATTTTTTTAAGTATCTCCGATTAAGGAGCTTCATACTCAAACACCCAAACTGGAACAGATTAATAGAGCCCTCCCTTTTAGAACAGTATCTATTGAAAATCCAAGATGGAAAACATATGAGGAAACCAATAACCAATGTTTACAGAATCATTGCCTCAATGACAAAAGATAATTCATTTTATGTGAAAGACAAGTGGATTAGAGAGCTACGGCTTGAAATAAGTGAGGAAGTTTGGTTGGAGATATGTACTCAGGCCCACAAAGTTACAAAGGCCAATTCGTGGAAGGAATTTCAATGGAAGATAAATAACAGATTTTTCAGAACACCACAAGTTGTGGCTAAAATGAATCTGAATCATTTAGCTCAATGCTGGAGGGGGTGTGGAGAGGCAATGGCTACTCATTCACATATTTTTTGTTAGATGACTTTTGGAAATCCATTTTTATATTTATTAATAAAGTACTGAATGTCAATCTGCTAAGAGACCCTCTGATAGCAATTTTAGGGATGAAACCAGGTGTGATACACAGTAGGAAGAAAATGTATTTATTGCAGATATTACTGGTAGCAGCAAAGAAAACTATTACAATAAAATGGCTTAAAAAGGAGCCGCCAAACCGAGCTGAATGGTTGACAACTTTAAGAAATATCTACACTATGGAAAAAATTACATACTCGCTGAGACTACAGAGAGAACTTTTCATTGAAAGATGGGCACCATTAATGACGGTGATGGAGGACCGTCAGAACTAAAACTCTGATCATATCTGCCGGGTGAACTTGTATACAACCCATGTTTTGTTTTAAGTTGATGTTTGTTCTGATTACGTTGCTTATTTTCAATCTTTTTTCAAATATTTTTCATTTCTTCTCTTCCTTGTAATCCTAGACATGTTCTCCTGTGGACTTGACCATGTACGTAAGAACGTATGAATGTTATGACCCCTTGTAAAGGATTTTACCTCCGGGTAATAGCTACTGCTGTAAAAGGAGATCCGAAGAGTATTAAAAATAAAAAAATAAGTAACAAAAAAAAAAAAACTAAATGTATTGCATGTTAAAACTAAAGTGTCAGCTTTGTGAAAGTTTAGTTTGTAGCAAGGTTTTATAGCTTCTTCCGAGCTTAACGGCACTTTTTGGGACGGTTTGCATATAGCGAAGATCGCAAACTGAATTAAACACATTAAAGCATTCTGAGAATTTGCTTTGTGATCACCAGCATATTATTACACGCTAAAAATGGTAAGTCTTGGAAAAAAAAAAAGTTGGCTTGGTTCTTTCGGGGAATGATTGTAAAGATTTACAAAGAATATATTTACGACATTTCCTCTCTAACTGGGACGTTTTGGGACAGATTGGGGGGGATTGCTGTGGACGAAGTACACACAGAGATACACTGGTAAGTGATGTTTAACCGTGTGTGAACAGTTAACTTAATTTAATATTGTTTGTGCCGTTTTCTTTTGCCATGTACAAATGTTCCACCAAAACAAGTTCCTTCCTGAAAGAATCAGAAAACCCAGAGCGTTTTTTTCTCCTATCCCAGAATGCATCTAGCCTGGCTCCGCCCTCCAACGTACTTCTGCTCAATTTTCATTTTCCTTCAGTACACTGTCTGGGTTTGCGGTATTTTCTTGGGTTTTCTCCGGCCAAGAAGATTGGCTGAGAAGGATGACCAGATGAGGTTGTGACGTGCGCTAGTTTGAGTTGTAGTTCCGTAATGGTGGCGGGGAAAGATGCAAGCGAAGCCATTTGGCCCGTTGTGGCAACGCTGCCGAATATCCAGAAGTTAAAGCCCGAACAAGAACAGTCTTTGCTGAGTTGTGTTGGTGGCCATGATGTTGTGGCCCTCCTCCCCACGGGGTTCGGGAAAAGTTTGATTTTCCAGCTCGCTTCGTTAGTGGTGAAGGAGTTAGCTAAAGCTAACGCTAGCGATGCTAAGCCAATGTCACATGTTAGCGATTGGTTATGGCGGATCCAGAGTGGCTCTGGGCAGATCCAATAGTTTTAAACTTCAACGGAGTTAACACTTGGAAGTTAACAATCAAGGAAGTTAACACTTGTCAATGGAGAGTGGCCAGACTCTCTGGACAAATGAAATGTACCAGAGTCTGGTAGGACCAGGCTAGAATGCATCTGTGGCGACTTTACTCCACAGAGCTGTGGAGATAGGTCTGGTATTCACGGGACTACTGTTTATTTTAGTGTTTCAAAAGCAAGAAAATGACATCGAAAAATGTACATTTCTAACATGAGAGTGTCGGAGACTGCTTGCTGTCTAACTTTCCCTCCTCTTCATAACCTTCCTCTGGTTATAGCTTGGGCAGCAGACAAGGGTGTCTCTGTAGGAATCCCTCTGGGAAGAACGCTGACCAACAGTTTTGCTGAATACTTAATTGAGGCAGCATTTTTTTTCACACAATGAATAGAGCTCCCACTGATCATAGTTTGGTAAACATGTAACATTTACAAAGTCACGCTAACATTTCAGAGGGGGCACAACATTCCTAACTGCCCATGCATTATAACCTCAGATGAGGCTAATCTTGTGCTAATTAGATGCTGCTAAAGTATTTTAGCAAAAGTGTTCTAATGGGGCTGCTCGATTATAGCAAAGATCATAATTGTTTTTAAACACGATTACTCACAGACTTTTTTTTTACTTAAAAAAAAAATATATTAATTATATATTAGATCAAAATAAATACTTCCACAACCTACTGAAAACTCCTAAACATATATTTCACATTTTGTCAAACTATATTCATCATATTCCAGTCAGTAACTATGCAAAAATGGGCAAAAGGAATAAAGGGGTGTGCTGGATTTATAACACAAGACAAAACGTTTGTATCACTGTGATTATGTTTTTTTTTTTCATTATAATTTTGGTAGCCAAAATCGTAATTGAAAAAATGTCATGAATCGCGTAGTCTATATCCTTGACGTTCCACTTTCCTCAGATCTCTGCAGGGTAAATCCAGACAGCTAGCTAGACTCTGTCCAATCTTAGTTTTCTCTCGCACAACTATTCTATAGCGGCGCCATGCTGACTTTAGCACCGCCCATCACAATTGTGATTGCTTTAAAGAAATGCCAATAAACCAGAGCACGTTTTTCTCCCATCCCAGAATGCTGTGTGGACTAGCCAGACCCTCCTCCGTTCCTGCAAAGGGAGACTATAAATCGCCCAGCACTATGTTCCAATAACAGGTCCAAAAAAAGGTGACATATTTGTTACCAACTGCACTTTAGGGAGGACTGGGACTGGGCAAACAACCTGTTTGCTTTCGTTTTATTTTATGTATGGAAATATCCCCAAAAGACATGGAACCACCATACAGTTTACGTACTGTATTTGTAGCACTCAAAAACTGTCAATTACAGAAAATTGGCACTGGAGATACTGCTGTTCACTTATTATTAGTTTTTTTTATTAAATGTAGTCATTTTTTTATTAATTAGTTAATATTATTATATATATATTAATATATATATATTATAAGTTTGTTAAAATATTTTTCTGTATGGTCTGGGCATCTTGAGCTTGATGTAACACCCCCTTGACAACTAGTTCCCCGATTAATTACCTTAATCACTGTTGTAATCAATCTGTCCAGAGACTTCTAATCAATACGTTGTTATGCCTGAGTGCTGAACACAAAAAAGGGCACAATAGAGATCCTGTAATCTCTCCGTAAACTATGCTTATGTGGGTGAAGAGTGTGTGGGTGTGTTTTGTGTATGTGATTTTTGTACTTTCCTTACCCTCCCTTAATTTCAAAGCTAATCACATTAGCATTATTCCTCCTTTTTTTGAGTAAGTGGAGACAACAACTTCAAAATTTCAACCGCCTAGAGTGGAACTATTTGTGATAAGTAATGGAGAGGCCTGGTTTGGGGGCCAAATTCATTGACATGGTACGTATTTTATGTGCAAATCCCACGGCCATAGTCTCAACCAATGGCTTGCATTCTCAGCCATTTCCCATCAAGCGGCGCTCGTAACAGGGATGCCCCCTTTCCCCCCTGCTGTTTGCAATCTCTCTTGAACTGTTAGCCCAAGCCATAATAAAATCTGTAATGTCCAGATTAAATCTAATAGCAGCTCAATATCATTATGTGCAGATGATATTTTGTTGTACATCTATGACTCTATTCCAAAAATTCTTAAGATCTTCACAAAATTTGGCTCAATCTCCGGCTATAAAATTAACTGTAATAAATCTAATCTTCTTTTACTGAACAAAAGACATGTGATATTAGCCATTAGTGTTACAATACCAACCCAAAGCCAAATTACATATTTGGGCATCACCATACACGCATCGCTACAGCGAGTTGTCCAACAGCGAGGACAACTATGAAACTATATTAAGTAGTGTTCAAAGAGATCTGGCCAATTGGTCTGGTAATAAATCCTTTGCTTGTAAGCAGTGGAGTGACAGAGGTATTTATACTTTAGACCAGCTATTCAATGAGAAAAATATGTTGAGTTTTGAAGACGTGAGAGCTAGTTTTGAGGTCCCCAGGACATCCTTCTACTTTTATCTTTGCTTAAGATCAGCCCAGTGCCATGGGGGAACAGTCTTGAGGCGCACCCAGTCATTAAATGGTTTGTGATTTTCCTGTGAGAGGATTAGTGTCCAAGATGTATGCTAAACTGATGCAAGTATCCATAGGAGAACTCCCAATAGTAAAGAAATGGGAACGAGAGCTGAGCCCTGAGGGGAACGCAATTAATTGGGAGACAGTTTGGTACAACATTTTCCACTGTTCCAAGAATCAATATCACCAGTATATCTACTTCAACATATGTCATAGGACATATTGGACTCCCCAGAAGCGATACGTCTCTAAAGTCATTCCCACTCCATATTGCACGTTCTGTCAACCTGAACAAACTGGAACCATTTTGCATATGGTCTGGAAGTGTGAACGGATAAAGTCCTGGAATAAAACAACATCAATAATATCTGATGTGATAGGATGTTGAATTCCTACTGACCAGATTGTTTTGTTACTTAAAGGGATACTTCAACGATTTAGCATTCAGCTTTGTATCAGTAGAAACCCGATAGTATTTCTGAATGACCGTGCTTCCCTCCCTCATGTCCCCCTGAGAGGGGAGATCTCTGCATTGGGGGTCTGGAAAAAATCTTCCGATGACGTAAAATGACGATTTTTGCGTCATCGGAAGATTTTTGGGCCAGAGGCAAGACACTACAGCCGTTAGTAGGATCTACTTCCGCATTTTTTCAACACGCCCACAGGGGGTTGGACTGCTGAGTCTAGCCGAGGTATTCCGAATGAAAACGACTGTCAGCCATCTTGAATCTTCGCTAAACAGGCTCTCGGTTTTCAGCCGCAATTATTTACAACAATTACCTGCATTCAAACTACCGGACGTGTGTACCACCGGGATACATCGGTAATGATCGGAGAATATGCAGGAAACGTTATTACAGAAGGAATACTCGGCACACTACGTGAGCTTCGCCTGCACGGAGACCAGCGGTGTCGCTCGATGCCGCTACCCGGCTAGGGGACATCCTCGTCGGCTAGGTGGAAAGCTAACGCTAGCCGTCCACCTGTCCCATCCATCCTGCTTGCAAGTGTCTGCTCATTAAACAACAAGCTGGAATCCTCCTTCAACGAAACTCCCAAGACTGCTCAGTTCAGAGACTGCTGTGTTTTTTGTGGAAAAATGCCTGAACAACAGTGTACCGGCCCCGGGACTATTCAGCTACCAGGCTGCTCTCGCCGGCCCGTGGAGGTGGGCTGTGTTAAACGGACTGGTGTAGAAATGAAATCCAACTAGCCACTGCTAACTGCTGGTGGAGCTTGTGACTGTTAAATGCCGACCATTCGACACTCCACACTAATTCACGGCTGTGTTTATACTCTGTGTTTAGCTACACCAATGCTAGTATGCGTTAGCTGAACTTTTACGGATCCTGCTTGCAAGTGTCCGCTCATTTAGATCACAAACTGGACTATATCCAACTTCAACGAAACTCCCAACGTCTGTTCAGAGACTGCTGTGTTTTTGTTGTTGTGGAAACATGGCTGAATAGTGTACCGGACTGTCCAGCTACCAGGCCTGCTAGCCCTCCGAGCTAGCGATGCTCTGTCGCCGGGTAAGGTGGGCTGTGTTAACGCAGTGCTGCAGCAATGTGGTAATTTGTATCTTAACTGCTAACTGCCGTTGGAGTTTGTGACTGTTAAATGCCGACCATTCTAGCTACATTGCACGCTAATTCACGGCTGTGTTTATGCTCGGTGTTTACAGCCCACCAAGCGCTAATGCTAGTATGCTTTAGCTGAACTTTACGGAGCCTATAAAGTGTGTGTACTAAATGTAGCCTGTTTCGTATTTCGTTTCTATATAATGTCATTTTTTATATATGTTAAATGTGAAACATCACTTCAGTCACGATGAAACGTTGTTTCGTGTATATGGTTGAAATGATAATAAAACACGCTTGAGTTGAGTTGAAGGCCTCGGTCTGTCTGTCAAGCGGTAGGCGTGGCTTGGGAGTGGACTCAAAGCAGTGAAGCAGGTGCATTCTGGGATTTGGTGTTTTTCATCCATATAAGACAAAAACACATTTTCTGGCTTTTCTCGGCCTAGAAGGCACCAATTTCAATTTTTTTTTCACATTTCTACTACATAAGTGACACAATTTAAAGATATATTCAGCTTTCCAGCGGTGAAATATTCCTTTAATGACGACTCTAAATTACACCTGCTTGGGAGACAGAGGAAAATTTGGCTAGCTGGCAACCTGCAACCAAGAAAATGATAGCACAATGCTGGATCCCCTCTCACTCACTTTGTATAAAACAGTGGTTTGCGCATTTTCTAGACATAGTTATGCTTGAGCTCTCTACAGCAAGGTTTAACAAAGCCAAATCATCAACTATCAGCCTACGGGGAAAGTGCAGCAGCACAAATATCAGGCTTAATGACCTCCACCCCACAAGAATTAGAGAAGAGTGATTAGGCAAGGTGTGGTTTCTGTTTGTTTGTTTGTTTTGTTTCCCTCGAAGACTGCAGAGGGTGAGGGATGGGAAAGAGTTTTTGTTCTTGTTCAATTTGTGTCTATTTGTTCTGTGCACCATCTGCTATTAACTGTGACACGTTGTGGAATTTGTTTTGTATGTCCGAAGGTGCCAATAAAAAAAGTTGATCACAAAAAAAAAGAAAATTGTTAAAAATGTGGATCAGTTTTTCCCAAAGCCCAAGATGACGTCCTCAAATGTCTTCTTTTGTCCACAACTCAAAGATATTCAGGGCCAGATTTACTAACACTGGCGCAGTTTGCGCTGCGTCTGTTTATGCGAGTTCGGTAATAGCGCACGCTATGCTTCCACATTTTGGGTAGTATTTATCAAACCTGACACCCATCAGGCAATCAGCGCATACTCCGCCCTCCATTAGCGCGCCTCTAAAAGAGCAAACAATGGGCCCGTATGTATCTATCATGGATCTTCCTACGGGAAAAAGAAAGCGCAAGCTTAAATTTAGTGAAGAAGAAATTAACATCTTAGTGCATGAAGTAACCGCAAACCTGAACATATTACAGGGCAGAACATCCACACCCAAGGAAAAAAATGCAATTTGGATTACCATAACAAATAAAATCAACTCGTTATCATCTACACGGAGAGAAGTGGAGGAGGTAAAAAAACGGTGGCAAGACATAAAGCGCAGGACAATAGAGAAGGTTGCGTACAACCGGGCACAATCGAGGAGAACCGGTTCAGGTCCACCAGAAATAGACACGCTAACTACTACAGAAGAGGTGGTGCAGCAAACACTCGCTGCCGAACAGGTGGAGGGTGTTGACGGCATAGATACTGCTGAGGTCTCTGTAGAGATTGAAGGTATGTGTGGTCTGTTATGATTCGGTTGTGTTGGCGTTGGGTATATATGCATATGTTTAGCCTATATCATTAATATTTCAACCCAACCAATGGGGTTACGTAATCAAAGAGTGTTATATAGTTAAATAATCGCAAAATTGCTTATCAAAAATGGAACAGACATTTTCTTTTGTGCCAAGTGTATTTGATGCTATGTTTGTAACCTGTCCTGTCACAGCGTTAGGGGAACCGCTTGCACCGCCTGCAACCTGCCTCGTCTCAGCGTCCTGCACGCAGGATAGATGATATTGATGAAATGCTGTTGACTGAGCAATGCGCCCAGACAAAGGCCCTTCAACATATATCTGGTAATGTGCAGCAGATGAACCGTGAAATGAGACGGAATAACGGGCAGGTAAAGGAACTGGTTAGT
Source organism: Perca schrenkii (assembly GCA_025617405.1). Classification (NCBI taxonomy): domain Eukaryota; kingdom Metazoa; phylum Chordata; class Actinopteri; order Perciformes; family Percidae; genus Perca; species Perca schrenkii. The sequence goes on from CM046797.1 coordinate 30,564,238, forward strand.
GCAATGAATGGATTGGCCAGGGCAGTAACCAGATTATGTCGTTACCAGCAACAGACCAACGACTGCCTAAGGACCATTGCTGCAGGCATGGTTGGTGGTCTGCAGGGGACCTCTGGCGTCTTATCCACACCTGCAGCATCCACATGTGCAGCCTCCACGTCTGCGCCACCTACACCTAGTGCCATCCAGCATGGCACAATCCGCGCCATGCACCCCAGTGACACATGAGCCTCTTCCAGCCAAATCTATGCCCACACGTGTTCTAAGAAAAAGAAAAAGGCCTAACTAAGCAAACAGTCCCAGTTAAAACATTGTCAAATAAAATAAGAACACAAAAAGCAATTATTCCAGTCTGGCTTGATTTATTTACTCCATTTTTGTATTTTCAATTTCTACCTAACAAAGATTAACTGAAGTATCTGCCAATAATTTCTTGTCGTAGACGTCTGCCTTCGGCCATGTCATATTGTTGGGGGGGGGAATGCGATGTCCTCTGCCGGCGCGATGTCCTCCGGTGGCTCCATGTCCTCCAGGGGTATACCATGGCGGATGGCTATGTTGTGCACTATGCAACAAGCCACCACAATTTTGCACACCTTCTCCGGTGTGTATGCCAGCGCTCCACCTGTTCTGTCTAAGCAGCGCATCCTGCTTTTCAAAACGCCAAAAGTGCGCTCAATCACCCCCCTCGTCTGTATGTGTGCGTTGTTGTAATTTTGTTGTGTTGCAGTTGTGGGGTTAATTGGAGTCATTACCATGGCTGTTGGGGATATCCACCATCACTTACAGCAAAATATAGAACATTACAAATATAGCACATTCTACGAAAGTAATGATCTGGTATTAATGCATGAGCAGTTGGATAATACTGGTAGGCCTATATATGGCTGGACAAATTATTTTCACAAGGGAAATTAAGGTTCACTGTAAAACATCTCCGAACAATGCTTACCAAGTAGCCATGCCTCTCCAAAAGCCAGGTTGCTCAATCTTTGGTAGATAGCACTATGACGGAAAATGAAGCTGTCATGGACCGACCCAGGGAATTTGGCGACGACGTTGGTGATTGACATGTTGGCATCACATATGACTTGAACATTCATTGAGTATGCCTGCTTCCTATTTCTGTAAACGTGCTCGTTGATTGAAGGTGGGAGTATAGGGATATGAGTGCAATCAATGGCTCCTATAATGTTTGGAAAGTTTGCAATGTGAAAGAAATCTTCTTTGATGCGTCTTATTTTGGCGTCAGTAGTAGGGAAATGTATGTATTGACCAGTGCGCCGTAGTAATGCGTTGAGTACCTAGGTGAGTATGTGGCTGAGTGAAGGCTGCGATATTCCCACAGCTGATGCAATGACCATTTGAAATGATCCTGATGCCAATATTTGTAATGTTGCCAGGAGTTTAACGTGTGCTGGGATGGAATGTGAACGCTGAGTGAGAGGTTCCAGGTCATCTTTGATTTCGTCCAGTAATTGAATTATTGCATCGCTGCTTAATCTGTAACGTCGGATGATTTGTTGTTCGCTTAATTGAAAAAGAGTGATTCTCGTGGCATAAATCCTGTCTGCTCGCCGTCTTGGCCTATTTCTTCGCCTTGCTCGGATCACTGCTGCCATTGAGGTAAATTTGAACACACAGGAAATGCGCTCTCTGGTTCAGACCTGCTTTTAAGAGGCGGAGAATTTCCCCCGCAGAATAGAGGCGCACTCCTACTGACAGTCTTTGTAAATACCACAGAATATATAATTAGGCGCACTTTGCGCTTATCCTCCCACCTTTTTGGGTGGAACTCCCACTTTCCCCACGACCCTCCCACGAACGCATATTGAAAGCGCAACTTGTCTCTTCTCGCTCATGTGGCAGGCAATCTGCGATTTTACCCAAGTGCGCCCTGTTAGTAAATAGCCCGCATCAGTTACGTCCGTCTTTGCGACCAATTAGCGCCTGGAAACAGGCGCAAACTGCTTGATAAATCTAGCCCTCAGTTTACTGTCACAGAGGAGAGAAAAAACTAGAACAATATTCACATTTAACAAGCTGACATCAGAGAAATTTTACTTTAAAAAACAGCAACAGCAAAACAATTTGCAGCTCTAATGTTTTTCTCAGCCAGTAATCACAATACAGTTTTCCAACAGGAACTGCAAGGATTAGTGTGTGTGTGTGTGTGTGTGTGTGTGTGTGTGTGTGTGTGTGTGTGTGTGTGTGTGTGTGTGTGTGTGTGTGTGTGTGTGTGTGTGTGTGTGTGTGTGTGTGCATGCTATGCACACAGGGCAAACTCGTCCCTGTGGACATAGATCATCGTGTCTCTCTGCTGGCGTACTGTGTCCATGTTTGTGTCTTGTGTCTGGCACAGGGTAGTGATAAGATTGGTTGCCAGGGGAAACAGGAACAGGCTGTTTCCAAAATTGGCTCTAGGCATCCCTCAAGTGTGGAAAACCTCTCCTGATGACTGACCTTCAGAGCTGAATATATCAGGTGTGTGTGTGTGTGTGTGTGTGTGTGTGTGTGTGTGTGTGTGTGTGTGTGTGTGTGTGCCACGACGTGTGACAACATGAAGTGGCTCTTTGATCAGCATCATCATCTCTAGATGATGATAACATGTAATTATGAGCCTCGTTAGTCATTATTTTCGGTAGAGAGGCAGCCACCAAAGATGACCTGATAATGAGGGACACCTGTTACTGTTTACACATACACACACACACACAGGATTGGTGACAGTCGTGCACATATCCATCCACTGGGACCAGCAGCACAATAGGTGGAACAAAACTGTCACAGCTTCTCTCTCTCTCTCTCTCTCTCTCTCTCTCTCTCTCTCTCGACACACGCTCGGATTATACCTGCAACAACTAGTTGACGTGGGTGTTTTTTAGATGAAAAAAAATTTCTAGTTTCTTAAATGTGAATATTTTTCTAGTTTCTTCTCTCCTCTGTGATAGCAAATTGAATATCTTTGAGTTGTGGACAAAACGAGAAATTTGTCATCTTGGGCTTTTGGGAAACACTGATCCACGTTTTTCACCATTTTCTGACATTTAACAGACCAAACAACTAATCCATTAATCAAGAAAATAATTGTGCAGATTAATCGATTACGAAACTAGTCTTTAGTTGCAGCCCTAGCTCCCGTACTTATCATCTGCACAACACAACACGACACAACAAATCAGAGCGCTGATGCACCGCGGATCCAAGCTTCACAATTCAAAGCCAAACTTAATTTCCTTGAGATTCATTTCATGGCTTTAAAGTGGACAGTAAATAAGCGAGCCAATCCAATAAGCATGAGTGAGCCAGTGAGAGGCGGAGCGTCCCTGCACAGTCTGTCATTTTTTAGGGTGTGGGTTGGGCTGAGCTCTCCCTCACGTGGACGCTGTCTCATCATATATTCACACAGGCTCCTTTTTTTTATATACACACGCAATGAAACAACGACTTGAACAACACAAGATGTGAGCAGCTGCTCACATAAATTCTTACGCCAACATATGCATACACACACGTCTACTGTCCCATCTACCCGTAATGAATAATACATGAACACATAGTCACATGCACAGTTGTTTTCATCCTGAATCTGTTTTATCCATCTTTGTTTAGCAGTTTGTTTAAACATTCTTTCTACATAATGCCTGCTGCATTTCTTATTCCTATATAACAATGCATGTCTTTACTGTCTCTGTTAGATGATTAAAGAAACAAAGCAATTTTGGAAAATAGTTGCTGGCATTTACAGTAAATGCATGACGGTCTATACTGTGCAATGCACTGAAGAAGAAAAAAAAGGAGTGAAAACATTCCCTTCTCCAATTCAATTCTAGTGAAATTTAAGTATTCCCTATGTTTCTGGTGCGTCCAAATTCCCCCTGACCACCTGGTTAAAACACAGACAGACACACACACACACACACACACACACACTGAGCAGACATCTGCAGAGCTCCTACATGAATCAGCATAAATCGCTAAACATTGTAGCACTGGCATGGTTTGTTCAAACCATCCAACTAAGTAGCACAGACCTGCATAGAGGACGCCAGCAGCATCACTCACCCCCAGAGGACCGACGACACACAGACAGACAGACAGACAGACAGACAGACAGACAGAAAGACAGACAAGAGGCAGACAGAGAGACACAGAGACAGAGAGATTGGTAATTGCTCTGCACAGTCAGAGCAAAAGCCCTACAGTGGAACCTCTGCAGTGGTCTTTCTCTCTCTTCTCTCTCTCTCTCTCTCCATCTCCCTCTCTTTCTCTCTCTCTCTCTCTCCGTCTCTCTCTCAGTCGTGACCACACAACCCGTGCGACAAAGCCTGATTTCCCCCTGTCGTAGACTGCGTCTGCGTTAACGCGTTACAGATTCTGCATGTCTGTGTGTGCGCTGCAGGTGGCACATTACCTTTGGTTTTTGCGTTTCACTGCTGCATCTCCGTCTGTCCTGTCTGCATTTCCTCTCCCTTCTCCCTCTTTCCCACCGCAGCCGTCTTCCATCTGCCCCACTTCTCGATGCTCGCTCGTGCCTCGATCTCCCTCTAACCCTCACTTTCTCTTATCCCCCGGGGAGTGTGTGTGTGCGAGTGCAGTCAGCGACGGTGTGACATCACTCCAGGATTTCCCCCCGCTGCACTACCTTGCCGTGTCTTTCCCTTTCGCCATCTTATACTGCTCTGCAGTCCTTCCCCATCAATCATTCATTCAACATGCTCTATTTCTTTTTTTGTTATCACGCCCTTCTTTAAACTCCTTTGGCTGTAAATGTACTTCCCATATCTTTGTCTCCCTTTAGCTCATCCCTTCCCTGCCTCCTCCCTTTTCTCCTTCAACATCCCCTTCTTCTCCCTCCTTTCCACTTTCTTTCACCATCTTAGTGGGATGCTGATGCTCAGAAGGGCATAAGTGGAGCCCATCTTGAAACTCTTTCACACAGCATGTTTATTAACCCCGGCGACAAACACACACCCAGTCACGAGTCGACTGCACACACATGCTGCACACAGATGCGGCAGGCAGGCCCACTGTAATCTCATTTATGACTATGGCAGACGTTAAGCCATCCCAGGCACCCAGTGAAGCGTTTCAAGGCGTTGCTAAAAATAGCCGCGTGCTCTCCTCTGGGCGCTGTTCTCCTGCCGACCTCCTCCCCCCCTCCTTGTTTCTTATTATAGCAACACCCGGGGAGAGGAGAGACATTTATAGAAAGGACAAGGGCACTACTAGCTCTCCCGCTGTCTTATTCATCCCCGCTGCTCATTATTATACTCGTGTTCATTTTTCCCTTCCACCTCCCACGCACACGCTCATCCGGTTCAGCTGCTCATTCTTTTTCCCAAAAGCAAGCATCCATTCACAGCAACATCACTTGTTTTGTTTTTTTTGCCCCAATACATGTGCCAAGATAAGGAGAATGTGACAAACAAATACAAGAAGCAATGTTGGGATATGTATTAAAATATCATCAAAATAATAGGACTGGTGTTTTCAGATGTACAATATGCCAGGAGGTGAGTCTTTACCCTTAAAGGGCAAATCCTGTTTTTCTTGTAAATCCTGATGGATCTCCAGCTGATTGCATAACAGCTTTGAGTGCTGTCCGCTGACAGCACTCTAGTGTTCATTAAAAAACACAAGTGCCTGCTATAAATATACAATTCATGGGACTTGATGGGACAACTATGTCATTTCAGAACCCTTGCTCAAGTGACCTTAAACCATCTCAGAGACTTTGTTTAGTGCTGAGATGAACAGGACTCTGTCAATCAGAAATAAAGTTCAGCACAAGATTGAATCAACCTCAGCGCTGGACTGAACTCTGACCTTCACAGGGGGCACTTCATATTTGAGTATCTTTAAAAAAGGAAGAGGAATGTTGATGCTGTTTATTAAAGGCATAGTTCAACATTTTGGTAAATGTGTTTGTCCACTTTCCTGCCCAGAGTTAACTGAGCAGATCAATACCACTGTCGTATTTTTCCGTTAAATGTGAAGTTACATTAAGTAGCTGGTTGGCTTAGCTTAGCTGAAAGACTGGAAACAGGGGGAAACAGCTAGCCTGGCTCGGCCCACCTATCGGAGCGTTATGCACAGGACTATTTTTTGTAACTAGCCCTGGCCAAGAAATAATTGGCACATAACCCCCTGTAAAATGTTGAATTGTCGTTTACATTTTACTTTTTGTAGGGATTAAACAAACAAGGTTGTATTTGTTAATCAGAGAGATTTAGAGGTGTGGGTGGGTGGATTTTGTTACCTTCAGACAGAGCCAGGGTCTTTTTGCCCCCCTAACTGGCTGCTGGCTCTATAGCTTCATATTTGACGGACAGACACGGGACTGGTATTGATCTTTTAATTCGGGCTGCCCCCTCTTAGTAGATTAGTCGACTAATTGGTCATTTTGCTCTTAGTCGACTAAGATTTCTTTAGTCGATAAGTCATTTTTTAACCCTCCTTTTGTCCTTTGTTTTTCAAAGTTTCTACACAAAAAAATATGGGTTTCTTTGCCCAAAGAAAACAACACGGTTGGTTCAATACAAAATTCTTCGCAATATCATTGAATTACAGATGTTATATTATATTTTACAGCATTTGGAGAAAAAAAAGAAGAACATAAATGGTTTAAATGGTTTAAAAACTATTTCCTGACTAAACTCTGACAAAAAAAATGTCAAAATATTTCATAATTTCTGCTTTTTAACTCAAAAATTAGGTATAAAATCATATAAATGAGGTTTATTGACCAGAAAACGTTGAATGAAGCAAAAAAAGAATATTAAAGAAACATAAAAAAAAAACGTTTAAACTCGGGAGGACAACACAAGGGTTGCTTTTTCGATGCTAAATGTATTATTTCCAAGAAACTTTTGAGCACATCTGTGGTAAACACAAGATTGAAAGGCATGATTCTTTGTGGAGAAACTCTTTTTTTTTTACAAATCTGCCGATTAAATCGACTAATCGATTAGCCGTCAAAATCATATGAGCGTTAGAATTTCATTAATCGAGTACAGCCATACTTTTCATCAAACTCTCCGCCCGAAAAGAGTTCACCATTTTGTATTTCCCAAAATGGTGGACTGTTCCTTGTAGCTGTCACTAGAAAACTAACCCACACATACCACAACAATAAAGAAAGAAAGTCTCATCTTCATAACGACTTGATGTTAGTGTGGCTCTACACTCTTACTGCTTAACATGCGCCTCTGCACTGAAACCAGCGTGTGTCTGTTTGTGTGTGTCTGTGTGTGTGTGTGTATGTGTGTGTGTGTGTGTGTGTGTATGTGTGTGTGTGTGTGTGTGTGTGTGTGGGAGACTGTACGATGCACTCACTGTGAAGCTGTTGTTGACATTCTTTGTGCTGGACTCTGCAACGCTGGCATCCGATAGGTCGACCTCGTCAAAGATAAGGGACTGCAGAAAAGAGGAGGTGTGGGGAGAAAGAGAGAAAAGAGGGAAGTCCCGAGAGGAGAACAGAGAGAAAGAGGGTGCAAAAGAGAACAAGAGAATGAGCCATTGTCAATATCTTCCAACAGAGGGTTGAACTTAGCTTATTGTAAGTTATGCTATAGGGTATGAAAGAAATGTCTTGTAATGGCCACAGAATAGCAGGCCTAAAATGAACAGGTACTAAATGGAAACTACTGCAAAATCATGATAGAGCAGCATTTGGAATTACAGATTACTGATATCAAATATGTAACGCAATGCAAGACTTCCCAAATGCTTCTAATGGCTGGAAAATGGCACATTATGAGTGTGATCTTTTATATCCTGTAATGTAGTAAAAATAGAGGAAACAGCAGAAGTGCATTCCTCTCAGCTTTAGCCGATGGGTCTGACCCACACGTGGAGGAGGACATTACGTTATGGTTAAAATTAGCTGTGTTCGAAACCGTTCCCTCATTCACTCACTCACTATTACATACATAGTGTTTATTAAACAGTGAACTTTATATAGGGAACGAAGAAACATGATTTTGGACACTTTGCTGAAAGTATCGTCGCATCAGTCGATGCGCCGGTTATTTGTGTGACGGAGACGGGCACGCCCAGCATCATGTAAACAAACCTAAACAAAAATACGGCCCTGAAACAAACGGAGTGCAGGTTGTATTGATGTTGCATGTTACATTTCCACTGTTTGGAAACCAAAGCCCGCTCCATTTTTCCTTTTCAGTTTCTGCGAGTCCTTGTGCTTCTTCTTCTCCTCCAGGAAAATGCTGCCGCGTTGCATTGTGATATTCGGAAGTAAAATGTAGTATGTTGTATGTACACTCTCAACAGCTGTGCGTTGTGGGTATTTTATAGTGGACTATATAGTGAATGAAATTTACCGCGGAGAATTCAAACACCACTACAAAATGGCAAACACACTATATAGTGCACTCTTTCCATGATAAGGAACGGATTCGAACACAGCTCCAGTATATATCCACGACGTTCCACTTCTGGAATTGCTCCATTGCTGCCAGAAATTAACTCCGGTGGATTTCTGAGGACTATGGTTAACTGCTCCTCAGATCTCTGCAGGGTAAATCCAGACAGCTAGCTAGACTATCTGTCCAAGCTCAGTTTTCTGTTGCACGACTAAAACAACTTTTGAACGTACACATGTTCCACCAAAACAAGTTCCTTCCCGAGGCTATTTTGCAGAGACACCATGGCTGCGCTCGGTGCTTAGCACCGCCCAAGACAATGGTGATTGGTCTAAAGAAATGCCAATGAACCAGAGCACGTTTTTCTCTCATCCCGGAATGCTGTGTGTACTAGCCAGACCCTCCTCCGCAGCGCTGTAGAGGAAGGTCTAGCAAAGCATGACTACGGTTAAACAAATCTAAACTTGGTAGGGCTTTCGCGATTTTGGAAAAAATACTTATTTTGGTCAATATTGAAATCACGATTAACACTATTACCTGTTGACTTTTGGAAAGACGTTCGCATTTATTAAAGTCAAAAAACAGTTAAACAGTTCAACAAATCAACAGTGAAAACACCTTCAACTGTGAAATTTCTTTCTCTGTAAACTTTTTGAATTCCCCTCAAAATAAATAATATAAATAATATGTGCACAAGACAAAATAAGAGTTTACTTGCAAAACGTAATGTGCAAAATAATAATTTTTTTTTTTATGGTTAGGAGCCAAAATCAAAATCACAATCAGAATTTGATTAATTGCACAGCCCTAAAACTTGGTAGACCATTTTGGTAGCTTATTTCTTCTGAAGGGGATATGGAAACTAAAACTTGCCTCATAAGAAGCATTGTCATCCTGTAAGCCACTGTCATTAACCCCTTCAGACCTAAATACTATCTACTCACAAAAAAAGATGCATCTTTTTCTTGCTCATATCCCAATTTAAAATTAGGCTAAAAATATCAACTAATGTCTTAAATATTAACTTTTTTAATGTCTGCTACAATGAAGTGTAAAATGTTGTTTTTACAGATGATTTAGGGCCAATAAGAGTTCTGATGTCACCTAAAACAGACTTTCCTGCAACCTGAAGAGCATGTACACTGGTCATGTTTGCCATTAGAGCACAAAGACAATCTGCAAATAAATCATGTTTTCATTTCTCTTAAAAGACAACGTTTCGATCTACACAATCTCCCTCTTCTTTGTGCCCTGCAGTTTAGCATTTTTTTGTTCTGCGCCTGCGTATTTTTCCTGGATGTACGCACACTTGGTCCAGCTTTTCTGCATGTTTGCCGTTCGACCATTTCAGTTCGACCATCTCAGTAACACTCACATGGGTTCAGCGGTTGACTGACTTCATTTGAAGGCATCTCATCTGCTTCTAATGAAACCTCAGCTGTGACTTCAAGCATTTCTCATCACCTAAGAAACCAGCCTGATACTGTGTAAGTGATATTTCCTTTCCTTTCCTACTTTATAATTTGAAATGCTGAAAAAATAAAAGTCTGAGATGTGGGCAGTAATTCAGCAGCCTGGGACCAGACTAACGAGCCTCTATCTTCTATGTCCGTAAAATATGCACGTCCTATACCTCGCCTCTGACTCTGTTCAAATATTTATATTACATTTGAAATTTAATGTCACAGTTTGTGCCTTTTGCAGAAAATGTTTATGTCTACGTTTACAAACTAAATCTAGATATATATGTTTTAGTTTTTTCCCCTTTATTTAGAACAGCTGAAGAGAGACAAGAAATGGGAGAGAGAGAGGGGGATGACATGCAGCAAAGGGCCTCGAATCGGATTTGAACCCAGGCTGCTGGCAAGGACTGAGCCTACATGGGGCGCGCGCTCTACCGGGTGAGCTAAAGGCCACCCCAAGTTTATAAACTAACTCTGTCCTAACAGAATTCTCCTCCTCATCCCCTAAATCAAACACTGTGCTACCTTTATTATGCGTTCAAATAATACTTTCATCAGCCTCCTGTCTATTCTAGACCTGATGTCCATTAGGATGGACATAACATTTTGATAAAATTCAGAATATAGTGCATTTACCATGTTAATATTACATCCATTTCAAGGCGCTAAGGTCTGCATAGACAGAAATTAATATTCAAAATGGTAAACTTCCTGTTTTGTCTGCCATGCTTGGCTGAAATCCAATAACAATTGACTTCTGTTGCCGTGGATGGTATGAAGGGGGTTAATAAAGTGTGGAGAAAAAAAACTGAGAACGATCTGGTCAAGAACAAGAGTCCAGTGTGTCTGGCCCTATGAAGGATAACTCAGTTTGTTCCATCTGCCAGGAAATGCACTTCACCACAACACAGCTCCACTATAAACCAACACGGTTGTGAGGATTTCCCTCCTGAGTTCCCTTTGTTTTGACTCGGTACTTAAATGAGAATAGTGTGAATACCGAGACGGTGAATGTCGATATGTTTTATTGAATTTCTATGTGGTGGAGGAGACAGAGCCAACTCTGTGCACTATAGCCAGCAGACAGAAAGCGAGGAGAGCCAGAACAGGAACGTGATATCCTAACAGAGCTGTGATGCGTAAGACATGCCGCTGAGCTCTTAAAGGGCCACAGGCCAAAAACCGATGCTGTCAAAGGAATGCCCTCTGTGTGCGTGTGCGTGTGTGTGTGTGTGTGTGTGTGTGTGTGTGTATGTTTGTGTGGGAGGAGTGAGCTGCTGCAGCTGTCATAGGGAATGCCCAGTTCATGACGCTCTCCCCAGGCCTGGCTGGAGAGGGACACCAGCCAACGCTTACTGTGTGTGTGTGTGTGTGTGTGTGTGTGTGTGTGTGTGTGTGTGTGTGTGTGTGTGTGTGTGTGTGTGTGTGTGTGTGTGTGTGTGTGTGTGTGTGTGTGTGTGCATTTGTATATATGAGGACACTCACACACACTCATCTGTCTTGAGGGAAGCTGTAATGAAAGCTGACAGCGAATGGTGGACAAAGTCAAGCGTCCGGAGCCTCTGTTACCCAAAGATCCAGAGCTTGGCTCGGCGGCTACATCTCAGCGACTTCAACGAGCCTGCTACCTTCTTTAATTCCTCTCTCCTATCCTTTGTTTGACAACCGGGCCATGTGGCTATAAAAATGTTGTTTTACTGCCTGTTTAAACTGTTAAGGGAGCAGAATCCATAAATTCTGCCCGTGACTCTTAACTTTTAATCAAGAAGGAGAGGAGACAAGAGTAGCTTCAAGGGAAAACTGCAGCGCTGAGATGCAGCCTCCCTAATGAATCAATGAGGACGTCAGGCTTTCTAAGCGCAGGGCAGCACAGCCAGCCAGGCCACCTTGAAGACACCAGACACTTATATATAGAGGTTAAGGTCCATGTCTGGCCATGACGGAGAGAACTCACTCACTTATAATGTTCCAGTCGTACGTATATGACTCATCCTTATCACAACACACTACCACGAAAACAATATATTACTTTTTTTCATTCTTCCAGCAGTGTTTCCTTTAGGATTTTTTTTAGCAGCGGGGGAAGGTCTGTCCGAACAACAACTGGACGTGTCCAATAACCTCTCAATAGTTCTCCTTGTTGTTAAATTGCAATGTGAGCGGCAGCCAACAGGTGGAGTGCATTATGTCGGCAGCATAATTTAAAAGGCAACCGCGACTAAATTTTTTTGTACAGCCCTATTTCTGATACCGTGGTGGCAGAAATTTTGCCGTGGTAGGCCGCCACTACAAAATCAACATAGAGGAAACACTGCTTCCAGCATGGCCAGCAAGAGACTTTAAGCTACAGGGCAGAGCAAGCAACACACAGTGTAGAACAATAAAAAGCCACTGTTAGTTTAGGATAATCCAGGTGTGGTCTCACAGTCTGTACACATGTGTTTTGCTAGCCTACCTGCGGTTATATCCATATTATATACAGTGCATTCATGTCTTATGGTGAAAGTTCTGGACAATTTATTCATCTCAGCCAAAAAGTTGAGATGCGTGGAATTGTTTTTGTAAGTTATTTCATGAATTTTCTCAATTCTTCCAAAAATGTCTGTTTGTGCTGTAAAAATTTAAACATTTACATGTTAAGATACCAACTTCACTTGACCCAGTCACTCCATAAGGCATGAATGCAGCACTATCATGTATAGGTGAGTGGTTAAGTAGGGAATGGTTAGGCTGCCGCGAGGGCCTGGCCCCTGGCCCTTGGCCCCTGGCTGTGCTGTGCTGACCCGAATTCTCACTAGGCCTTCCTCAGATCCGCTGGCACCCAGAGGTGGGGGGGGATGCCGTGCGCCAGTCCAGCACACGGACAGAACTCGCCAGCACACGCGACTCCTGGACACTCTGCGCAGAGCCCGCTCCTGCCAGCGTGCCAGGGCACTGCCAGACTAGTGCGCGTGCACACACAAACACACACACACACACAGGTTCCAATCCAGGAAGGTTAGTGTAGAAGCAAAAGGGAAAGAGATGTCAACAAGTGTCAAAAGTTCAACACAAAAATATACTCAAAATGAAACAGAGGTGAACATAAAGCTCAGGTGGGAAAGGAAGGAAATGATGATGGTGGTAAATCAATTGAAGTGATTAAAGAAGGGAAATAATCAGTATCAGAAAGGATCTGACTGAAGAGTGAGATAGTGTGCAGTAGATGTATTACATAAATATGTGAACATAGAGTGAGCCAATAGAAACCGGTTAGCTTAGCTTAGCATAAAGACTAAAACCGGGAGAAACAGGTTAGCCTGGCTCTGTCCAAAGGTAACACAATATGCCTACCAGCACCTCACTAACTAACACGTTATATCACTGGGTCTGGACCAGTTGCTAGGCAACCAGCAGATGCTTCAGGAAGTTACTGATTCTGGCCGAGAGAAACTGATGTGTTTTACGCTCTGTTTTTTTTTTTTTACAGAAATAAACAGACAAGAAATAACGTTAGTTGTGAGGCCGGGTTGGCTCGGTGGGTAGAGCAGGCGCACATATACTGAGAGGTTTATGCCTCGATGCAGAGGTCCAGGGTTCAAATCCAACCTGTGACGATTTCCTGCATGTCTTCCTCCCCTTTCTCACCTAGCTGTCCTATCAAATAAAGGCGGAAAAGCCCCAAAAAATAATCTTAAAAAAATAACGTTAGTTTAAAGAGCTTTAGAGGTGCTGGGAGGGAGGTTTTGTGCTCTTTGGACAGACCCAGGCTAGCTGTTCCCCCTGTTTACAGTCTATGTGCTAAGCTAAGCTAAGTGGTATCAATCTCATCTGACTCTCGGCAAGAAAATAGTCCTTTAAGCTTGTCTGCTTGTCTCTGAACCTGTAAAAACTCTGTGTCCAGACACTAAAGAAAGTAATTTGTGGGCTGAGGGGACAGAAATCGAAAATCAGAACACTGAAAGGGCAGTTTGAGCTTTTTCATCTAAACTAAGTCAATTTATAGACACAAGACATGAGAGCATGTATCACCTGTGGCTACTCATGTATGTGTGTTGCACGAGGACACACTGGGTAAGCTTACCTTGGCATCTTTGGCGTAGTAGAGGGTTCGGCCTCTCAGTTTGAAGTAACGCTTTTTCCATCTTTGGAAGGAGCTGGTCTGTTTCAGCAACAATCCCTCCTTTATACTCGTCTGGAGTGACAAAAGACACAAGACAAAACATTTAAAAATAAACAGAGAAAGGTTCCATCACAAAATAACAGAAAGCTTCAATCTTTTCTCACAGACACTGAATCTCGCTCTCAGATGCCGAGCACCCTCTTGTATTTATCTACAGGAAACTGTCGAGATAAAAAGTGTGTACTTTTTATGCGTGCGTGTGTGTGTGTATGTGTGTGTGTGTGTGTGTGTGTGTGTGTGTGGGAATCTGAGCACCAATTTTATGCATGGGAGACAAGGAGTAGGCCAAAGAGTGGAAAAGAATGGAAACCCATTACACACACACTATTCCTCAATTCTCTGAAGAGCTATAAACACACATCACTCTCACTCAACCCCTTCTCCTAGGCCAGAGGGGGGGCGGAAGGGGGGGGGGACGGACATAGAAGGCGAGAGACAAAGTAAAAAGAAAGAGAGTGAAAAAGGGCATCCCATTGACTGCTTCTGCTACCTCGGCCGTCTGACGAACTCAGAGCAACTGGACTACACACAAATATGTCTTTGACCATGCAAGTTTGACAGTCTAAAAACAGACCGCACATAATCACTTCATGAATGTTCCACATATCGGGAACATTTCATGGTGATTTTGACAGCGAAGCAGAGGAGGAGGAGGAGGAGGGAAAATATGCAGTATACCATAGGGTAAGAGACAGAGATGATAAGGTTAAGAGGGAACAGATGGGAGAGTGAAAATGGATTTAAAATGTATTTAAAAACCTAAAAGAATGACGGAAAGACAGAAAGAGAAACAAGATCTCCCTGTCTCCTATATAGTGTGTGTGTGTGTGTGTGTGTGTGTGTGTGTGTGTGTGTGTCACATTAAATCAAAACATCTACACAGTACACACACTCATCATCATTACAACCACCATCATCTTGCACACATTAACACACACTGTGGGCATACAGAGCAAATACAGCGAGGCATGGTGCAGTGGACATGGAAACGATAAAACACATACAAACACACACACACACACACACACACACACACATATATGTAGAGGCTATTTATAGCAAAGGAAGGCTGCTCTCAAAGGGGAGAATTACAAAAGCTGACATCCTGCCCACCAGCTGTGTCAACTTAAACACTGCTGCAGAGTACAGGCTCACTGTGGATACTAACTACACACACACACACACACACACACACACACACACACACACACACACACACACACACACACACACACACACACACACACAGTGGATGAAGCTGTCATATACAGAGCCAATGGGAGATCACATAGACTATTACACATGATGAAAAGAGTTGAATTTTTAAGTGTAACTTTCACTGCTTCACTACAGTGTAGTGAGTAAGTAGTCTCGATTCACCCAAATTAAAAAAACTTATTTTCTAGTGCTGTCAGTTAAACGCGTTATTAACGGCCTTAAAGGCTTTTTCTTAAACTAAACTCTGTCGGTTGGATAAAACAAGGATCTTGAAGATGTCACCTTTGGCTCATGGAGATGCTAATGTGCATTTCTTACTAATTTTCTGACATTTTATAGACAAACGAAAAGAATCGACAGATCAATCTTTAACAAAACAAAACAAAAAGTCAGTTGCAGCCCCAGTTTTTTTTATAGTGTTTCTATTTGCAAAAAAAATGTAGTTCCAATAACAACTGTTCACAGTGAGATCCCTGGATTACTCTGAGTCCTGACAGTGTTTCGGGAAAGAGATATTGATGCGATTTGTCTTTAAATCTCATTGTTTGACACTGATAGCAACAATAACTAAATTACAGTCGGATTAATTTTAGAGGGGCGGGGGAAGATATCTCAAATCCTGTTTGAATTCAACTTAATCTAGATTATCTGCCTGGCTAAATACCACTAGAGGAAAGAGGGAAAATGTCAATTTTTGTCATTTTGGTGCAGTGATCCTTATGAGGATGCTGTGTTGCACTTTCATAAAGTCAAAATCAAAGCAACAGAGGTTGAGGTATCTTGACATCTAGTCCCTAGTAAGATCCAAAAACACTGGATCCTACACTTCCCATAATGCAATTTGATAGCATCTTTAATACGACTCTTTCACCCCAATTTGTAACACAAACCTGTTAAAAAAAATGTGTAGTCAAGCAGGGATTATTTAAATCATGTCCCTTTTCTTAGACTTTAAAAATCTCTCTTTAAAGCCAGAGAAAATGTTATACTATCACTGTTTTCACAATTTGAGTGACTAGTCAATTTTCTTGAAGTGGAGTGCCCCTTTAAAAGGTGACATACAGAGGGCCCTTGATAGAATTCAAGTGGGTCCATCTTAAAAAGGACCCCTTTAAGTTCACTATAATGAAGGAATTACGATTCAAAATGAGGACTTCAACACAAATCTTCCCGTAAAGTTCCCTGTCTGATGATGACTGAGGGGAACAAACACAACAGGAAGAGGACACACCGCAAATTCTCTGTCTACCTACGTTCACTCCCAGCTTCCCTTTCCGTAGGTACGGCCTGAAGACCAAATTCCTGCAGTGGATTAAGGTGAAATACCTAAATGTTGACTACCCTATATGGACTGAGCTGCTTTCGCACAACTACAATCAAAGTGGGACTGAAATGCAGCGGCAAGGCAGATGTAGTCATCATTTAAACATGTTGCACTACCGCAGAATACTGGAAGTTAAAGAGTGCGTTCAGAGATAGCCTAAGCAGCTATCTCTATCTCTAACTGCTACTTAAGAAACACTGGGCAGCAGTGTTGCAGTCAAGATGGCCTAAACCAAGACCAAGTCATCACCAAGTAGGGCTGGGCGATATGGAGAAAATCAGATATCACGATATTCTTGACCAAATACCTCGATATCGATATTACGGCGATATTCTAGGGTTGATAATTGGTGCTTTAACAAAATATCTTCACACTTAGATTTTAGATAAATAATCATCAGTAATGTGGACATACTGTAACAGGCAAATAATAGCTAGAACAGTTTGGTAAGTTCAGAAAAGGACATCACTTTACCGTAATGCAGCCTTTAAAACCATTAAAAGACAACACTTATGTCATATCACGATATTACGATATCCAAAATCTAAGACAATATCTAGTCTCATATCACGATATCGATATAATATCGATATATTGCCCAGCCCTATCACCAAGACTAGAGTGTATTCAGACCGAGACAAGACCAAGACTTTGAGTGGTTGGGGACTCAAGACCAAGACCAAGACCAGTGAGAGTCCCTCACTGCACGACACAACAAAATGTGAAAATGCTGACCATAGGCACTCCTCAAATTGATCTGAAAGATCCACATTCCCTTAAAAAAAACAACAAGAAAACAAATTAAGATTCTTCTTCATTAACCCCTTTTATTGCCATAAGTGTGTCATGAGAAATGCGTTGATAAAATAATAAAAAGGCAGTTGTGGTCTAGACCGGTCTTTGAAATAAAAACCCTGAGTCCTCTTTATCTGAGACCGAGAAAAGATGGAGTAAAAATACGGTCGATACCGAGACAAGACCTTCAAAAAAGTGGTCTTGAGACCGATATCGAGAACAAGACCGATCTCGAGTACTACAACGCTGCAGGGCAGAGTTGTCAATGGTTCTTCCCTAAACATGCAAACACATGCATGCTCACGTGAACATATATACACATCTTGTAAACTGTACGATCAGCAGCTTGGTCGGCTATAGTCCAACCAGAAGAGGGGAACACACAGCAATGAAAGACAAGAATCAATGAACACCTCATGACTGATTGAGGCAAACAACTGGACCTGGAACTGTGCTGCGTACTGTAAGCTGGGGAGGTGCATTGTTACACAGCAGAGTATGAGCTGTACTAGTATTCACACTACAATATATAGTTTTATCTCTAAAGTGGAACTTGAACAATATGTAATTTTATCTCGAGGAAATCGCACTGTTAGCACCCACAGTGTACAGTGGTGGCTTTGTGTTTCGTGTCATCTTCAGCAAACTGACAGAAATTCCTCACAACCTTGTTCGGAAAGACAAACGCAGTTGAGTCGAGCTTTTAATAGCCGGAGATTTTGTCTTGGAGCGAAGCGTCTGAAGCGAAAGGTTCAGAGTCTTAGCCCCAAAAAGTCACAACATAAAGTACAACTCAAATCCTCTCTGCCCAGCCAGAGCAGCAGCAGTGACTTTGCTCTAGTTGGATGTTCTATTTTCTATTTTGTCCCTCCTTGGCCTCCATAGTTCCTTTCCTTGTCTTCATCTCCTTCCTGTTGCCAAGTAGGCCAGAAGTGATCTATAAATAATCCTTCAGCTTTGCCTCTGTGCACTGCTCCTCACTTCTGCTAAATTGTGAGACACAGAGCGAGTCCTGTGCCAGAGAGAAATGAGTAACCTGAGCGCCATGTACCTTACACCCACACTCTGCCTGACCACTGACAAGGGTGACAGACACACACACACACACACACACACACACACACACACACACACACACACACACACACAGGCTTATACAATGGACAAAGCAGTTCAAATGAGTCCAGCAGCTGTGGTTGGTGGATAAGAGCAGAGCAGGAGTTCCCTGAAAGGCTAAATGAAGAGAGCAGAGCGGGCCGACGTCCTGTCTTTGACGATACCCAGACAAACAGCCAGTCAAGCAGTTTACCCACACAGCTAGGTCATGGAGGACCTCACCATCTAAGCTAGGGCTAACTTGAGTCACCGATAGGCTCCCTTATACCAGCTTCTCTCTCTTACTTTATAGCTCCTCCAGAGCACTGTGACTTAAACTGTGACTTAAACCAGTTACCAATTCCCTTCTGGGCCTCACTGAGGTTTCTACCTAATTAATCTGATAAAAATGCTTGACTTTCCACCTCCTTTTCTGGTTAGCTTAATTGTTTTATAAATTTTCAAATGCAAAGGTTAAAGATTCTTAAAATGTACTCCGAAATATTGAAGGTTGTGAGTTGTAGTGATCCACTTCACATATCACCATAACTGAGATAAAATCCAAACATGGTTGAAGTTGCTACGAACCCCAAATCATTGTGTCATCATTCTGTGGGAACATGAACAGGGCTGCAACTAATGACTGTTTCCATTATCGACGAATCTGTCGTTTATCTTCTCGATCAATCAATTAATCATTTTGTCTGAAACGTCAGAAAATTGGGAAAATTGTCAATCCCATTGTCCGGAGATTCAAGGTGCCGTCTTCAAATGTTTTTTTTTTCTTCTTTTAAACGAATATTCAGTTTACAGTGATATAAAACAGTCTTTAGTCTAAGTCACAGAGTTTTTAGATGCTCTCAACAATCCTGAATGATTGTGAAAACTTTGTTCTTGTTGACGCTCAAACGGGAACTTATTCATCTTCTGTATCATGTGCTCGCTAGGTACTAAATCTGTCCTCTGTGTACGGATGTTTATAGCTTACTCACTTTAATGCGCACCAAAACTGAAGCGTGTGGTTTTACAGGAGGATTATGTTCCCAGTTCTTGAGTCTTGTGGTCACCGTGAGTTTACCAAGCCACCGGCGGAGACTCCAACAAGTCACAGTATGGATTAAACAAACGAGGTAGGTGATAGGTGGAGCCAAGGGCGTAGGTTTTGTTTCAACATTAGAGGGGTTGGGGGGCCACATTATAACCGGCACACCGGGGGTCATCCCCTAGAATAGTTTCCGCGTCAAACACTCATTTCCTGCATTTTAAGAAACAAATCTGTAAAATAACAGAAAAACGTTCTGGCAGCTCCTTACCTGGACTTCGCCCCGTAATAAAAAAAAGAAATTAAATTATGTGTGTAGCTACAGTTAAAATACACAACATTTACTGTTAGTAAGCTTCTGAAAACATATGAAAAAGTGACATCATGGACTTTCTCTCCCAAAAACAATCATACTTTTTGATGGGGACACATCTACGTCTTCTAAATATTGGTGGGGACATATCCCCTGTATCCCCCATGAAATCTATGCCTATGGGTGGAGCCAGGCTAGCTTTTTCTAGTCTTTCTGCTAAGATAACTGGCTGCAGCCTCATATTGGAACGGACAGATATGAGAGCAAGAGAGCAAATAAGTGTATTTTCCAAAATGGGGTAACTCAAAGACTCACAGCTATGGAATGACAACCAGCCTGAGGTAGAGGCATCAGAGCCTTTGCCATTAAAAGCTCTGTATCCCAAATATAAGGCCTCCGCTAATGCTGATGCTGAGGGAGCTCATTGGTGCTTCTTCCCTGTCTGGCCTAAGAGAAAGACATATCTCTCATCTCTCTCTGGCAATATTCAACTTCGTCTAAGTCTGGATCAACGGAAGTACATTGCAAAAAAAAAAAAAAGAGCAAGATACGCCTTGCCAGAAGAAAACCTATCCCTGTCTGGCAATTTCAACTCATGACTGATAGGACTAAATTGCTGTGACTGTAATTGGTCGGCCCATGAAGAAGACTGCTTACTTATCTGTTCTTAGTTTTCAGTGGATGCTGACTGGCTGCTGAGAAAAGTCCCCTGTCTTAGGAATCATTCCTTGCAGTTAGGCTCTGTTATACCTCCATTACTGACTCATTTGTCCGTGAGACTGAAGTGCCTGTGGAGGCAGAACAATCACGTCTTATAGAGAGACAGACCAGTGCTGAATCTCTCCATTTCTCTCCCCATTTTTCTCCCACGGTTTCCATCTCCTGTAGCTGTCTCGGCATAGTGTCCTCTCTGTTGGGTGTAATTGTAACGCTGTACCCTTCCTCCAACTCCCACTACATGCTAAAATGTCCCCATGGTGATGGGATAATTACAATCCAGTAGTTGTGAGGGTAGGCTAGGGGGGGGTGGGGCTGTCTGTGATCTCCTGTGTGCAACTGGACCACATATACATAGTAGTTATTCATGTGTCGAGGGGGTACAGGCCAGGGGATGTTAAGCTATGTTGTTGAGGCCAGCAATGTACAAACAATTAGCTTAATTGGATTCAGCTACAGATTTGGACAGAAAAGAACACAACTTTATATTTGCTTCAGTGCCACATTATGGAACATCATTATGTACTTACTATTTCTGCAAGCTAGAGCATGAGAGATACAGACCGACTGACAATGTAATAGGTAAGACCATTGCAGCACATTTAGAAGTAGGCCTAGAGATCCCCTTATCTGCAGCATTGTGTTTCCTAAGACCTATCATCATGTGGCAAATGTTCCGGTTTAAGTATAGTCTCAGAAAGGACAAGTGTTTGCCTACGCTTTCTCAATAGGAAGTAGAGGTTAGATTCTCTGCCCGAGCCCGAGCCCGAACTGGACCAGGCCGACATTTCCCACCACTATCCTCGGGCCGGGTAGGGCCGGGCCCTTGATCAAGCATTTGTGTTTTTTTAAACATTACTTTATTAGCCTAATTGGGTGGGGACAAAGCTATGCCATAATCATGCGCAGTGTCTCCTCCACTCGCACGCATCACACCGGGCCTGCTGGGCTGTATGGTGTAGCTTAAGTGCAACATGGAGCTTGAAGATACTGTATATAGAAAAATAAAAACAGGAGAATTAGCCTACCTTTGAGCAAGTTTGGAGGAAAGGTCGCAGGTATGGAACCATTTTAAACAAGTGGTGGGCAGTGACAACATATGTGTCGGCTTTGTCGAGTGCATTAAGTGCGGCACGCTGCTCGCCTATGAACAGGCACATGAACCAGGCTCGCCATGGCAGAAAAGATGACAGTCAGACTTCAATGTCCTCTTTTGTTACTTCTCCAAGCATACCCCTTCTAAACAGTTTCTGCAATTCAAACAACTCGGAATTGTAGTTGAGAACGTCAGTTATATCTAAATAAATCGGGCTCGGGCTCATAATTACAGTTAATGTGTCGGGCCGGGCACGGGCTCGGACAAAACGTGCACGGGCTCGGGTAGGGTTGAGCTTGCTTTTTTGGGCCCGATCTAAGCTCTAATAGGAAGTACAAGTCATCTGAGTGGGCAGAAACCAAAACACTTTGTGTACATGTTTCTCCTGCTTATGCTTACCTATCAGAGCGTCTTCTATGTGGAAATATAAGCAATATAAAAAAAATGAGCAGACATCAGCATGTGGATATTGTGTAATCTACCCGAAGCTGCCATTGTGGCAAATCTCTTTTGCAAAAGAGTATTTCAAAAGACTTCCTGGGTAAATAAACTTTAAATAAACACAAACAAATATCCACCAACTGAGTCAATCCAAAGCTGATCCCAAGAGTATTTATCCAAAAAGTCTGCATGCTTCCCATAAATGTAAGTCACAGTGTGTCACTTCTTCCAATGCATGGGAAACATGGACCCAAGATGAATATCCCACCTACTTCAGCACCTATCTGATCTGGATTATTCTACATGCATGCAGTGTTTTCTCTACCATCATAAGACTTAGGCTCAGCACCCAAGCCATTTTGGGCACCACCTAAGCCAAATGAATGTTACTAAATGACTAATGACTAATAATGATTGTAGATGGTCCCCAGCAAGTTTTGTCATTAAGCTTTTTTTTAAGCATTTTTATGCCTTTATTCGACAGGACAGCCAAAGACATGTAGGGGAGAGAGAGAGAGGGGGAATGACATGCAGCAAAGGGCCGCAGGGCAGAGTCGAACCCAGGCCCCCCCCGCGTCAAGGAGCAAACCTCTATATATGGGCTCCCACTCTACCAACTGAGCTATCCGGGCACCCACGTTTAAGCTTTTTAATTGTTATTTATGTATATCTGCTCTACCTTTTGCAACAATTAAGACACAAATATGGTAATAAGAACGGTCCAAAATTATTATTTTTTTAACGTAAGATTTTCTTGAGGAAGGACCCCTGATTCCCTCGCCAAATATGAGCACCTAAGTCTTCCATAAAGGGAAAACACTAATAATGCTGCAACTGTGTATGCCAGGCTTGCAGAGTTTTCCCAGTCCACAGCAACAGCAGCAGCAGCAGCAGCAGGCTCCGGTATGCCATTAGCTCTGCTTTCAATCACACAGCTACAGTATTAGTCACAAGTTTATAAGCCCTCCTCAGCTGCAACAGCACACCCTGAAAAGACAGAGAGGGGCCGACAGTGGAGATGACAGGAGAGAAGAGACTATTAAAAGACTGTTACTCAACCGCACATGTTTGAGCAATACGTGGCCTGATTCTACAACGTGTTTCGTTTGTTTTTATTGTAATTAACGGCTGAAATGGACTTACAACAACAAGTGCAGCGCATTCACGACATGAGAAAGGAAGAGAGAAATGACGGTGTTTGGTGCCCATGTGATAGAGTGTCAAATTTCCCACTCTGTGCGGTCAAATCCCATTACTTTCTGTCTGACAAGAGAAGAACGTCAAATGATACCCAATATCTCTTCTCTGCTTCAGCCACAACAAAAACTATCCAAAGCTGCCAATATATTGATTTGCCGTGATGGGTTTATAAGTGGCTATCAACAATGAAAAGGTTGTCTGCAAATAGCCGTAATTATTTCAGCTGCATCGTGTACTTCACCTGCCAGAGAAAGAGACACAAAGGACAGCAACAGAGTTCACTTCTGTCAGGAGTTAAAGGTCCCATGGCATGAAAATTTCACTTCATGAGGTTTTTTAACATTAATATGAGTTCCGCCAGCCTGCCTATGGTCCCCCAGTGGGATAGGTGTAAACCGAGCCCTGGGTATCCTGCTCTGCCTTTGAGAAAATTAAACCTCTGATGGGACGATCTGGAATCTTCTCCTTATGAGGTCATAAGGAGCAAGGTTACCTCCCCTTTCTCTGCTTTGCCCGCCCAGAGAATTTGGCCCACCCATGAGAGAGAGAGACATCATGGCTTTCAAACGAGCAAAGTGGCAGTTGGTCAAGGCCACACCTCCACCTTGCCCCCCCCACCCCCCCCCCTTCCCCCTCTCCTCCTCAATAGCATTTAAAGCTACAGACACAGAAATGGCACATCCTAAGGAAAGCTCATTGTAGGACTGGCTCTAGTAGCTGGAATTCTGCACCAAGGCTGAATTTCAGGAAAGAGACTTCAGATACAGTATTAGGGGGACCACGAAGGTATATATAAAAGACACTTCAGATACAGCATTAGAGGACCACTAAGGTCTATATAAGAGAGACTTCAGATATAGTATTAGGGGACCACTAAGGTCTATATAAAAGAGACTTCAGATACAGTATTAGGGGACCACTAAGGTCTATATAAAAGAGACTTCAGATACAGTATTAGGGGACCACTAAGGTCTATATAAAAGAGACTTCAGATACAGTATTAGGGGACCATTAAGGTCTATATAAAAGAGACTTCAGATACAGTATTAGGGGAACAACTAAGGTCTATATAAAAGAGACTTCAGATACAGTATTAGGGGGACCACTAAGGTCTATATAAAAGAGACTTCAGATACAGTATTAGGGGACCATTAAGGTCTATATAAAAGAGACTTCAGATACAGTATTAGGGGACCACTAAGGTCTATATAAAAGAGACTTCAGATACAGTATTAGGGGACCACTAAGGTCTATATAAAAGAGACTTCAGATACAGTATTAGAGGGACCACTAAGGCCTATATAAAAGAGACTTCAGATACAGTATTAGGGGACCACTAAGGTCTATATAAAAGAGACTTCAGATACAGTATTAGAGGACCACTAAGGTCTATATAAAAGAGACTTCAGATACAGTATTAGGGGACCACTAAGGTCTATATAAAAGAGACTTCAGATACAGTATTAGGGGACCACTAGGGGTTATATAAAAGCATCTAAAAAGCACCATGTCATGGGAACTTTAAGACTTTCACTGCAATCAATGTCCATGTTAACAAATGGTAGTGTCAAAATCTTCTTTTTCTTAAGTTTTATTTTTTTTGCAAAAGAGATATTTCAAGAATTTTATGAAATGTTGTCAAATAATCTTAATTAGGGTTGCAAAACTCTGGGAATATTGAACGTGGAAACTTTCCATGGGAATTAACGAGTATTGATGGGAATTACCTGGGAATAAAATGGAAAGATACAGTTTAGAGTTATGTGCGCAGGCTGTATTTACCATGTCATAAGCACATGGAAACCAACCTTTTACAATATCATAGGCAAACATAATCCATGAATTTGTCAAATACATACAATTTCAAATGGGACATGTGGTGAGTTAGCCAGCTAGCAAGTTGGAAAGGTACCTTAAAATTTGAGCCGAAAATGTGGGCTGTGTACAAACTTAAGGTTTAGAGTGAACAACTCATATATAAAATAAATGTTTTACAATTAAAAGGTAAAGGTGCTTTATTTGTCACATACACGTACATATAGTGAAATTCATTCTCTGCATTTAACCCATCCCTCAAGGGAGCAGTGGGCAGCCAATGACAGCGCCCGGGGACCAACTCCAGATCTAAACCAGTGCCTTGATCAAGGGCACTGCCTGGAGAACCTAGTACCTGTTTTTGATGGTGGGGAAACCGGAGCACCCGGAGGAAACCCACGCAAACATGGGGAGAACATGCAAACTCCACACAGAAAGGCCCCAGAACGACCTGGATTCAAACACAGAACCTTCTTGCTGTGAGGCCACAGTGCTAACCACCATGCATTAAGAATTAATGGAAATAGAAAAATCATTATACAAATATAGTCACTCCAGTAATAGAATCAAAACTTACATGTGCATGTAATCTATAATTTATTATTGATTAAGTTAAGGTACTTGTATTTGTTGGTGCATGAATTCTTATTTAATGGGATGCTAAATGATCTGTACATGTGATGGAAGAGTGCTGATGAACGCAGTGCAGGTTACAAATCAATTTAATGGGCAGACTTTTAATCAAAAACATGCAATAAGCATTGCTTTTTTACACATTGTATTTCCACCCAAATAAGTTTATTATTAAAAGCTGCAATTTTTTTATATTGACAAAGTGCAAAAATTCCCAAATTCCTGAATTGTTCTGACCCTTTGTAACCCTAATCTTGATATTCGTACACAAAGCATGCCTATTTCTGCCCAATTTAATTTTGATTCTCCATGCAATGGTTTAGGAGTAAATGACCAGCCCTAATTGGCAATTTGTATAAAAATGTTCTTATGGAAAAAAGGCTTTTTAAAATATTTAATAGTATCTTGTTGTTTCAACATGTCGACATTTTCCAGAAATTGAAACTAAATGGAAAAACAGAGAGGACATATAGGACACATAGGTGAGAAGATAGTTGATTAGACCTAATGTGCACCTTCAACCTAACCAGCTGTCATATAGGCAGCATTGCCATGGAGTCGGCCAATAAGCGAATGAAAGATGTGGTTGTCTGTGGCAACCAAAGAACCAGAGAGATAGTGGACGGAGAGGGATGGACATAGACAATGTGATGGCCAAGCGTACACACACACACACACACACACACACACACACACACACACACACAGTCTAAGCAAACAACCCAGTGGAACAACACTCAGTGAGTCAGTGCCTGCATGATCCATTAGTAACTATCAGCACACACAAACACACACACACACACACTGACAGAAAGAAAACCACTGACCCCACAACAACAACGCTGAGACCTTTGTTAACACAATGTCAACGTGCTGAACACACTGACACAATTACAACAGAAGTGCTTCATACTATTGTGATAGCAGCATGAACTAGAGTGACATGTAGCCTCGCCGTATATAGTTCGGCAGGACGGATTCAGTTTATCTGGGTTCTCTGCCTGCTGACGCAATTAGCATCCCTTTAGTATGCATACATTACTGCAGTCAGAGTGTACACCATGACTCACATCAACCTCATTTTCATCCACTTTTAAAACTCCTGCTGTAACTTCAGAGGCAACGGGTGAGTGAGGAATTACTGCGCGCATGGAAAAATCAACTTACAATAAAAACACTCACAGGGATCGGTGCTGGATCTGTGTTTACACTTGCACTTGTATATTATATCACCCTTTAGACAGAGGTGGAAAAAGTACTAAAATATTGTACTCAAGTAAAAGTACAAATACTTTGATTAAACATTACTCAAGTACAAGTAAAAATACCTATCTGAAAAAATACTCAAGTAAAAGTAATAAGTAACTCATTTAAAATGTACTTTAAGTAAAAGTTACTTAGTTACATTTTTCTTTTTTTAAATGTAAAACGGGGGGACGATCTCTCCCATGTAGAGAAAATAGGACAAGGGGTCATAAATCCAAAACTATTTTTGATTTTAACTAGTTAAGTAAAATCTATACAAGGGTAGAAACATCTATACAAATGTATACACATGTAATAACAACATAACCCATGTCACACGTTATTTAACACCCTTAGAAAGATATAATGTGCAATTTTAGTTCGGACCATCCCATAAAATGTTTTCAAACAATCAATTGAAAGTAAAAGTACCATACATTGTTAGTTCTGAGGGCCATCCTTCTTTTCTTCACAAACAAACAACAGTTATAAAGCAAATCAAGGCCAAATCACGTGTTTTTCGCCATAAATGGGTTAGACCCATAGACTGTTAATTACAGTATCTCACAAAAGTGAGTACACCCCTCACATTTTAGTAAATATTTCATTATATCTTTTAACACAGAAGAAATTCCACTTTGCTACAATGTAGAGTATTAAGTGTCCAGCTTGTATAACAGTGTAAATGTGCTGTCCCCTCAAAATAACTCAACACACAGCCATTAATGTCTAAACTGCTGGCAACTAAAGTCAGTACACCCCTAGGTTAGATTCCCATAGAGGCAGGAAGATGTTTATTATAAAGGCCAGTTATTTCATGGATCCAGGATACTATGCATCCTGATAAAGTTCCCTTGGCCTTTGGAATTAAAATACCCCCCCACACACACACACACACACACACATCATCACATACCCTTCACCATACCTAGAGAACTTTCCATAAAATCATCTCTCAATGCAAATCAAACCAGCTATTAGGCTAACTGACATTAAACCATGGCAATCTCTAGATATGGTGAAGGGCATGTGATGATGTGGGGGGGGGATGCATAGTATCCAGGGATCTATGAAATAACTGGCCTTTAATAATAAAAATCTGCCTGCCTCTATGGGAATTTAACATAGGGGTGTACTGACTTTAGTTGCCAGCGGTTTAGACATTAATGGCTGGGTGTTGAGTTATTTTGAGGGGACAGCACGTTTACAGTGTTATACAAGCTGTACACTTAATACTTTACATTATAGCTAAGTGTAATTTATTCAGTGTTGTCCCATTAAAAGATATAATGAAATAGTTACTAAAATGTGAGGGGTGTACCCACTTTTGTGAGATACTGTATATTATAAACAGACCCTAATGTTACAGCCCAGACTAACAGCTAGCTTCTACACACCTAAGTAGCCCGTATGAGCTAATTAGATGTGTGTGAATAAATTCAGCCAGTCTCCTACATACCTTGTCCTGGCAGGAGTAGGCAATTCATCATTTTCCCAATGGGCCACATGAGAAACAGGGACTGTTGTGGACTAATAGGCTAAACTTAATTCTGCTCAATATTAATTTTATGTCAGGCGACACGTTCTCAAACGTCTCTTTTTTCCTTTGGGAATATTAGCGCAGCAGAGTCCACCAAACACTCTTTAATAAACTCCCCTTCAGAAAATGGCTTACTGTTTTGGCGACTTTGTAGTTTATCACAAAACTGGTCCTGACTGCTGCATCCCTGGATCATTGTTGCTTTGGAACATAATTATCTAGCCAAGCTTCAGATGTCGGTGCGCACTCTGCTTCAGTCAAGTCATTTTTTTAGGGATAACAGGCTAACAGCTGATTTACGTCCATGCTAACGTCTCCCTCTCAGTTCCAGGTTTGACATCCATGGGTCCGACCAAAGAACCGGCTTTGGTCCGACGGTGCAGTTCTTCTTCTACTTCTTTTTAATTGCGACTTACAACCAGAGAAGAAGAAGCTGCTTAGGTTCGCGCAAAATAAAGAATGCCGGTGCATTCAGGTTGCATTACAGTCTACGGTCTGGTGTAGTCATTCAGGGCTCTATTTTTTTTTCTTCCTTTCGTGTTTTTTTTTTACTCAGTAACGGATGGGATTTATAATGTAGCGAAATACAATCCTTCACTCAAAATGTAATCAAGTACATTTTAAAATACCGATTTTAAAAACTACTTAAAAAATACAAAATACACAAAAAAAACTTCTCAATACAGTAACGTGAGTAAATGTATTTCGTTACTTTCCACCTCTGCCTTTAGACTGGCTCTTGATTGAGTACAACATAATAACGCAGGGTTTTCCCTACTATTATAAGGCTTTAGGTGCAGCAGTCAAGCTATTTTAGGCACCTACTAAGCCGAATTAATGTAAAATCAATGTGAGCATCAAAACTAACGGAATGGCTTTACTCAGACATAATGATTGTATTCGGTCCCCCAGTGGACTTTTTTAGCAAGTTTTGTCTTTAAGATTTTTGAGTGTTATTTATGAATTATCTGCTTTAGCTTTTCCAACATTTTAGACAAAGATATGTTAATAATAATGGTCCAAAATGATGTTAAAATTGCATTTTTATATTGAAAAAGTAACATTTTCTTGAAAAAGGACCCCTAAACCCACAGCAAAATACATGCAACTAAGTCTTCCATAAAGTGAAAACACTGGTAATGCTGTAACTGTTAACTGACAGAAAATCTAAAGAACTTTGCCACACATTTGTTGGTTTTAGCTTTGAGGATTTGCTTGCTTTTCTCTTCCACCTTACCAAACTGAGCATCTTTTAGTTTTTTTAAACGTTGGTCAGACAAACAAAAACCTATTATTCACATCAGGCTCCAGTAACTTCTGATGAGCATTTGTCATATTTGTTCTCATTTCGCAGAAAAAAACTGTTGATAAAATTATTGGAAAAGTGATGATGAATGAAAAAATTATTTATAAAGTTAGTTGCAGCCGTGCAACATATCCTCTAGGTAGCACTATACTCACTGGTGGGTTTATTTGCATATGAAAGGTACGGCCAGACATTCCTGTGCCCCAAGTCTCTAAATATACCTCCATGCTGAATAATGTAGATGGGGTGCAGTGGGGCAGTCAATAATTAAGTGGATCCACGGGTGAGGGAGGATGGCACTCATTAACATAGTAGATAAGTGGGCCAAATAAGCTCAGATGTCAGAGGTAGCTCATCATCCTCTTACTTGCATGTCAAATGCAGGGATGCAGAAGATGTTTACCTGTGTTTTATTAGTGAAACATTATTTATTATCTAAGCTGATTCAATCTCGTAACTGTAATGTCAGTTTGACGTGACAGCATGTAAGGTATTTACATGCTCAAACTGACATTACAGTTACATTACATAAAGAGAGCGGAACATATATGTTCATTCATGTGTTTTCTTAAAATAAATCAAATGTACCTTTACTGAGGTTTTACTACTTTGTAGGTACATGCTACACGGATCAAAGTGCAACAGGTTGAAGCAAGTTTTTGCAAAATTGTGAGATCAGATCTGTTTTTATGTCATTCCAATTAATGTGGAAAAATAGATAAAGTTGTGGGCTATTCTTTAGAGCTCTGTCTTTTCCTATAAGCCCAAAGCAGTAAAGACCACCAACACTGGCTTCACTACCAGTCAACATTAGGTCTTACCTACAACAAACCCCCACAACAACACATCTCACATCGAATGGCCTAGCCAGGTAGGTAGGTAGGCTGGTCAGATAAACACAGAGCTCCAAATTCAAGCATTCACATTCAGTAAGCCAGAGAAAGAGACAGAGGGGTCTTACCTTGCTCCTGATCTGTCCTGAAGTGGACACTTTCCGGGTGAGTTTCTGGGGGCCTTCCTGCTCTGCTTCGCTGTCAGAGGACTCGTCCGCAGCACCGGAGCCAGCGACAGTCCCCACCACATGGGCATGGATCCCCGCCGCGGACACCGGGCCTTTCTCCGGCTCCTGTCGAGGGGAGAGATAAACCCAATCGGGGTTAGCCTTCGGCCGTTCCGCCGCTCCCTTCCTCTCCCGGAGGCAAGAGCTGCTCAGCGGCTGGGAAGCGTCTCTCCTCGCTGTCATCTCTCACTGTCTCTCTCTGTTATAAAGACGGCTGTGTTTTCCGGAGAGTGCGTGGGCTGGTAAACGCATAGGGGATGTAGCATGTCGCGGGCACTAGTGGGGATGGGCTCCACAGCATAGCATATAAAACCCCCCTTTTAGTCCCTGCTCGGCTGATGGTTATGGCTCCAGCCAGCACGGCCAGTCCAGACTGAGGCTATAGAGCCCGCCTCATCCACTCCGTTAACCGGGGGACATGGCCGTGGCATGGCAGACCCTAGCGGCTGTTTTAAACTAAACACTGCACCGGAGCAGTGCCACCAAAATAGAATTGATTGAAATAGATTGCAAAAAAAAAAAACACTGTGATGCTTATATCCTAACTTTATTTTAAGTAGGCTAACCGCTTAAAAAAAACGAATTACAACAAATCAATAAAAAGCTGCACTCAGGGGCGTGATCGGAATGATATAGCCTGTCATTATTAGACACAGTGATGCTGTTGTCCACAAAAAGGTTGCATTGCTCTCATTATAATCGTTTTCCTTTACTGTTTGTATAGTGATACATATATAGCCTACTAGAATCCACTGAGCTTTAAATTGGATTTGTTTCACCAAAAATGCATCTAAAAATTAAATTTTGCCCAAGATCTTATTACGTCTCGATGAGTGTATCCTTGTTCTATGCAACTGGACGACTAAACTCATTTGACGTGATTTATAAAAACAATAATAAAGTCCAAACAGTGGGCAAGACGACATGATTTGGATTCCACAAGGAAATGGGCAGGGTAGCCTACATAATATCTGAAACGTGAAAATCTCCCCTCAATGTAGAGAAGTGAAGAGAAGAGAAGAGAAGAGAAGAGAAGAGAAGAGAAGAGAAGAGAAGAGAAGAGAAGAGAAGAGAAGAGTCCTCCTACTCTTTCATCTGAGAATAAACGCATCCACGTATCGTCCATAAAATCCACGGAATTACCGAAACATTTTCAATGATTTTGACTTTGTTTCTACCATAACCAACACTTAACATCATTAAGACAATCTACAATGGAAAAAAACAAGCGATTTTAAGAACGGCAGTCCACTATATAGGCTACAAATTACTGCAAAAGAAGGAAAGGAACACACGCATCGCTACACACTATTCCGAGAATGAAAGAAAGACCTCCGAAGAGTCTGAAACGGTCGCACAGTCGTAATTGGACCTCTTAACACACAATAAGATGTCTAGCTAACTGTTCTCTTTTTGTTAGCGGGGGAAAGTGAGCTTTCTCGAGTGATAAAGGCTATACTAACCAGTTCCTCCCAGGCAGGGCTGCGGGTGTAATGGTAGACATCCTCCATAGTCCCACACCTCTCTCTCTCTCTCTCT
This sequence comes from Perca schrenkii, assembly GCA_025617405.1. NCBI lineage: Eukaryota > Metazoa > Chordata > Actinopteri > Perciformes > Percidae > Perca > Perca schrenkii. Next base: position 30,596,626 of record CM046797.1, read on the forward strand.
CTCTCTCTCTCTGTCTCCGTGTCTCCGCTCCGGGGAGAAGAAAAAGACTCAGGGAAAGGTAGAGGGATTCACAGCCTGCCCCGCTGCCTTTACTCCACTCATATGCGCACTGAAAAAGGTGGGATTTGAAATCGCCTCGTCGTCCCTCTCTCCACTACACCGCCGCACGGCCACTCTCTCCTCCCGCGTGCTCTTTCCCCTCCGCCGTGCGCGAGGGGCCGAGCGAGCCTATCAGCGCCGCACGCGAGATGTGTCAAACCCGCTTAAACGCACAGCTCACTGAGAGGTAATGTGTGCGTGCCATTTAAATGACGTCATCGATTTAGGCATTGCCTTAAATTGCTAATCCAACATCTGAGATCAAAGATTTCCCCCAAATTCCTCAATTTCCCCCATTTTATTTGATTGAAATACGACCTTTTTTAGTCTGTCTTCACTAAACACTTCCCTTGAACTTAAAGGCTAAAGCTTATTAGTTAGTTATTTTCATGCCATGGCATGACAATTTCACTTTATGAGGTTTTTTAACATTAATATGAGTTCCCCCAGCCTGCCTATGGTCCCCCAGTGGCTAGAAATGGTGATAGGTGTAAACCGAGCCCTGGCTATCCTGCTCTGCCTTTGACAAAATGAAAGCTCAGATGGGCCAATCAGAAATCTTCCCTTTTATAACGTCATAAGGAGCAAGGTTACCTCCCCTGTCTCTGCTTTGCCCGCCCAGAGAATTTGGCCCACCCATGAGAGAGAGACATCATGGCTTTCAAACGAGCAAAGTGGTAGTTGGTCAAGACCAAATACCTTGATATCGATACGATATTGTAGTGTTGTCTAATGGTGCTTTCAAAAAATATTAAGATTTGTAATAAATAATCTTCAGTAATGTGTATATAATGACTAAGCAGGTAAAGGTAAATAATAGAACAGTTACAACAGTCTGGTAAGTTCAGAAAATGACATCACTTCACTGTAATGCAGCCTTTAAAACCAGGAAAAGGATAACACTTATGCCATATTACGATATTCAAAATCTAAGATATCTAGTCTCATATCTCGATATCAATATAATATTGATATATTGCCCAGCTCTACTATTTATTAATTTTGACACTTACTATTGAGTGTTTAAATAATAACCCTTATTTTGGGGAAGTCAATCTTGAAACATGGTACATTTTAAATAAGAAGCAGATGTTGCAGTGGCACATTTACTGGGTAATACTATGATGTTAAAATCAATTGCTGACATTAGTAGAAACTCATAAGAGGTAAAAACAGGAGGGTATACATCAAAAGAGCAACACATCGGTGGTAGAAAGGTTTAAGAAATTTTACATTTCTATCATTTTGTATTTCTGCTTGGTGTTGAAACTTTGAAGAATTATGCAATCTTTGTTTTTATCTTTTATATCCTTTTTCTTTTTTAATGTATGCCTATTTATATGTAATAGGGGAGGTATCATCATAAGCCAATTTTGGCTTCTTACTTTTCCAGCACACTGTTCGATTTCCTTTTCAATGGTCTTACCATTTTTCTATCTTTTTAAACTATAGACATCCTGTATGTGCATGCAAATAAACTAAACTAATATGTAGTTGTTTTTTGTAAAGCAACTCCTGCAACACCAATGGTTTTTTTTTCATTCTATTTAAAGCATAATGGATGCACTGGACGCAGGCTTAGTGATGGAGAGAAACAGATAGGTGGGTTATGGTAATAGAATAAAACAATCTCAGTCATATAAAATATAAATCAAAAGATTAACATCCTCTTAAAGAGAGAACTGTTTTACCATAGCCTTTGAGATTGTAAAAACACCTGAAAATGTTATTATCAAAAGTCTGTCATTCTAAGTGTTCTTCTTACCTAAATAAAGTAACTGTGTTAATATTATTATATTAATATTTTATTTACCGTTTACCATAATGTTGTAAATACTATGTCGGAACGGAAGAAGAAAAAGAAAAACGTTAAACCACTACGGAAGACTTTACCCACGGACCAATTTGTCCCTCTTTTATTATCTTCCGACTCCCACAAGATGAGCCGACTTCTGTTATGAAATGGGAATAAGGCCGGTGGTCAAGACATAGCCTGACAGGAAGCGTGTGGACTTTATTTTTACTTTGTTTTGGATGGGAAAAAGCATAGTTTAAGTATGCACTCGCAGATATTATGTGGCGGCACAGCCGCGGCCATCGCTGCCAGGAGAATGCGGAATGTGCTGGGTGCTGTCCTGGGAAGAGACGGCTGGATGTCGAGAAGTCATGAGGTCAAACTTCTCAACACATCCTCAGGTAGGCTGACCGTCTGAACCAACGTGTACCCCACAGACAAGGCCAAACAAGAGTGCACACGTTTAAAGCGGTTTTCAATCGAAATTGGCTACGAAGGACGTTACATGTTGTCTACGGTAACGTTAACTCAGTTGCTAGGTGCCTCATTCATTAGCTCTTATCAATCGTAAGCTAACGTTACTTTGGACATGTGGTTACTTACAAGGTGACAAAATGCTGTTTTTTTCCACTAGCTTTTTAGATGACAAATGTACAATAAGCCTACTCATAGATACATACACATCTATGTTAGCACAGGTGGACATTTAACTAGCTAACAGTTAGTAGGTTAAAGGTTAAAGCCAGGTAATAGCCATGTGAGGGCATGTTAAGTTACAAGCTGTCCCCAGTTTTAGCCGTTAACGTTTAATCGTCACCTTTTATATTCGAAAAGTATCCATTGATCATTAGTTACACATTTGAGACACGTATGTAATGTTTTATTTTTCATCCTCTCAAAAATAGATACAAACTTGTGTAAAAGTGTGTAGGTCGTGTAATTAGCCTTTCGCCAAGCCCCGCCCCCCTTAGTTACTGTTGCTACGTCCGACAAACAAATGGTCAAACACGAACACGACCAGCGCGACAGATTACTGTCTATGGACAGATTGCCATGACGGGATGTGCGTGTCAGTGACCTATTTTTGGAGCAATACCTCCGCGATATCCTCCAGATCGAGGCAAAAGGGGTTACAGTACGCAGTGGAGGGATATATTCAAATGTTCGACTTTGTTGTAAACTGACGAAAAATAAAGTTGGGGAGCTCAAAGACACAACACAACAGCAGCTAATGTAGCTAGCATTAGCTATAGGGCTTAAAGTATTCCGGCACCGTGCCGGATCTCCGGCGTGCGGCCGTGAGGGAAAAAAAAAAAAACTTGCATGCGGTTTAATATTTTCGAGTCAATTGATTTCACATACCAATCATATAAGAGGAACGCAGCTCTAACACAGGGTTGAAAGTAATCGGGCCTGGTGCCGGATTTCTGGCTTATGAATATTTTATAAAAATAAATAAATTAAAAAGTCCGCATGGGATTTGTTTTTGATGCGCTGAGTTTAATCAATCATCGAACTTCCACCTATCAATGAAACGAGTTCTAGCCAATCAGATGCAAAGTAGGGCGGGTCTTTGCCGAAAAGCTAGAGTGCGGTGTGATCTCCGTGGTAACGCGGCTAAAAAAAATGGATGCAAAGTTTGTCAAACTTGGAGCATGTAGATGCAGCTTTATTTGAGAAAGTAGTTAAAAACAAATGGCACTGGGCATGTATAGAGGACAAGAGGAAAAGGATGGAGACGGGAAGCCGTTTAGCACTTGGTGCCTCAAACTGAGGGAGCCGGGTGCTTCTGCAGCGCATGTTGAAGGAAGACACTGGACGCCGGCAGCGGTAAGACAGGGCTTGCTAGTCATTAGCTAGCTAGCTAGATGCTAGTCACAAAGCTTCGGTCCGTGCACTCTGTCATGCGAGTACGTTACCGGCATCGACCGCTACCGCTGCGACTGCGACTTTACCGACCGACCGTGATACAAACAATACGTGTGTGCACGTTCACTGTAGCTATGTGAAGCCCAAACTGCCTTGACAAAGCTGTCTGTTTGCAATCAGCATGGCAGGTATTTAAACATAACGGCCTTGTCCCAGAGTTTAGACGTCTAGCTATATGAAAAGATAAACAATGCGACGTTTTTAATAAATGTAAATAAAGCAGCTAATATCAACATGGACAAAATCATGAATGTACTAATTCGCTTTTTTGATGATGACCTGGCCAAAGTAGTAAAGTTTAGTTTTCACAATGATTCATTGTAGGATTATGATATTATTGCAATAAAAACACACATTGACTCTTTATTTAACATATGGTTGGAACAAGTAAAAATTGATCCAAAACTTTTTAGTCTTTAAAAATTATGACTTTTATTATTGTGTAATGTCAGAAGGACTTTAACTGTTTTGCCAGTCAAATTAACTTTAATGAGGGCATATTGAAATATTACACTGTTGGTTGGCAAAAAATGCATCTCAAAATGCATCAGATTGATGCTTTAAAATATGGAATATTTAAAATTTTCTTTCGGGGGAGCATGCCCCCGGACCCCCCTAGAGAGGTAATATCTTTATCACCTTTTTCACCCCTGACCCGTTTTCATGCCTGAGTTATTTAAACATAACGGCCTTGTCCAAGAGTTTATGTAAATCTAAACAATGCAAAGTTGTGATTGTGATGTGTAATGTAAGTACCCCCCCCCTTCCAAAAAAGTTTCAGGCTCAGGATTTTTTTTCACTTTATCAATCAATCAATCAATCAATCAAAACTTTATTTATAGAGCACTTTTCATACATGTAAAATGTAGCACAAAGTGCTTTACAATTAAAAACAATTGACCCCCCATCACATAAATACATCCCCAGACGCCCACAGACACACACCCACCGACAACATCCACAGACACTGTCTCATACACACAATAAAACTAACATGTCACTGGGCACGGAAAAGCTGAATTAAACAGGTGGGTCTTGAGCCTGCTCTTAAAAAATCTGAACGTTCTCTGCAGCCCTGAGGTCCGACGGCAGACTGTTCCACAGACGGGGGGCCGTAGTACTGAAACGACGCTTCTCGTGAGTGTGTGTCCTGACCTTGGGAATAGTCAAAAGGCCAGTGCCAGAGGACCTCAGGGTTTGCGAAGGCTCATATGGTAAAAGCAGTTCAGAAAGATAAGAAGGCCCAACACCATTAAGACATTTAAAAACTAACAAAAGCACCTTAAAATCGATCCTGAAACACACAGGGAGCCAATGCAATGATCTTAAAACCGGTGTGATATGTGCCCGCCTTCTAGTCCTCGTCAGCACACGAGCGGCTGAGTTTTGTAACAGTTGAAGTGGAGAGATACTCTTTTTTTGGAAGACCAGAAAGCAGGGCATTACAATAATCAATGCGACTGGTGATAAAAGCATGCATCAGCATCTCCGTGTTGGCCCGGGAGAGAATAGGGCGTACTCTGGCTATATTTTTGAGGTGATAAAAACCTATTTTAGTTGTATATTTAATATGTGGGATAAACCCAAGCTCAGAGTCAAAAATGACGCCTAAGTTTTTCACTTGAGATGATGGATTTAAAGAAAGTTCCTGTATTTTGATTTTGATTTCGGGTTTCTCTCTCAGGGCCACCGGACCGATAATCAGAACTTCAGTTTTGTCATGGTTAAGCTGTAAAAAGTTCTCAGCCATCCAGGATTTTATATCTGAAATACAGTTAAAAAGTGCATCCATCGGACATGTGTCACCAGGGGGCATGGAGATGTATAGCTGTGTATCATCAGCATAACTATGAAAATTGATTCCATGCCTCCCTATGACACCTGCAAGAGGGAGCATATACAGATTAAAAAGAACAGGGCCCAATACTGACCCTTGAGGCACACCGCATGTCAATTCATGAATTTTTGAAGAGCATGTATCCATAGTTACCGTAAATGTTCTGTCTGTGAGATAGGAAGCTAACCAATTGTACACAGTACCAGATAGACCGACCAGGTATTTAAGTCTGTTTAAAAGAATAGCGTGGTCCACTGTATCGAAGGCTGCACTTAGATCCAGTAGCACTAACACTGAGAGGTTTTGTGAATCAAAGTTAGACCTGAGGTCATTTAAAATCTTCAGCAAAGCTGTCTCTGTACTGTGATTTGCCCTAAAACCAGACTGATGATCGTCAAGGATTTTAAAATTATTTAAAAATTCATTTAGCTGAATAAAAACAAGTTTTTCTAAAATTTTACTTAAAAATGGTAAATTGGATACTGGTCTGTAATTATTAAACACATAACAATCTAAATTGCCCTTTTTCAGAACAGGCTTCACCAACGCTTGTTTAAAGGCAGCAGGGAAGACACCAGTCTGAAGAGAGCAATTCATCATGTTTAAAAGTTCATCTTTAAAAAAGACATATAATGTTTTAAAAAATGAAGTTGGGATTGGATCTAAGGCACATGTGGTGGGTTTTACTGTAGAGAAAACTCTATCAAGCATCTCAGCATCTACCAGGGCAAAACTATCCAGTGTTTCGTCAGGTGAGAGGACACATTCAGATGCAGCTAAAACCGCCTTTTGAGAAGATATAATACTACATCTGATAGTATGGATTTTGGCTCTGAAGTGGTCTGCAAACTCTTCACAAAGAGAGTCTGTTGAAATTCTCTGTGAGAGATTAAAATCAGGGTTAAGTAAATGATCAATAGTGGAAAATAGGACTTTAGGGTTATTGTTATTGTTGTTGATTATATTAGCAAAGTATGTGTTTCTTGAAGTCCTTAAGGCCTTATTATAGATTTTCAATTGCTTGCATAATATTTGATAATTTATTGTTATTTTATTTTTCCTCCATCTCCTTTCTGCCCCCCTACAATTTCTTTTCAGCTGTTTGATTTCATTATTTCTCCACGGGGAAATTAGGTTTCGTCGATACCTTTTTTTATTATTAGTGGAGCAATAGAGTCAAGACTTAATTTCAGTTTACTGTTAAAATGTTCAATAATGAAATCACAGGGTGCAGGTAAAATCAAAGGCGGAAATTTATCCAAAACCTTGACAAAGTTTGCAGCCACTTCAGAGGTTAGACAGCGTTTCCTCACAGTTCGCACCGTAGTGTCCCGATGAATAAAACTGGAGATATTAAAAAACACACAGTAATGGTCGGAAACAGCCAGGTCGACAACAGAGGACACAGAGGTGGATAAGCCATAAGTAATGACAAGATCCAGGGTGTGTCCTCTGTTGTGAGTTGGCTGTATGACGTGTTGTGTAAAGTCCATAATGTTTAAAATATTTAAAAATTCCTGTGAGACGGTGTCTGAAACGTTTTTGATGTGTAGATTAAAGTCGCCAACTAAAATTATCTTGTCATAGGTAGTGTAGATGATGGAAACATTCTGAAAAATCTTTGATAAAAGCAGCGCATTTTTTAGGTGGTCTATAGACAGTGACACATAAAATTGGGGGACTATTAAAAACAATAGCGTGATATTCAAAGGTGGTGTACTGATCGAATATAATTTGTTTGCTGGTAAGTGAATTTGTAGTTATTGAAGCAGTACCACCACCTTTCCTACCACTTCTAACTGAAAATAAAAAATAAAAATCTGGTGGAGAGGCCTCAGTGAGAACAACTGGCGCATCGGTACCCAGCCACGTTTCAGTTAAAAATAAACAGTCAAGTTTATGGTCTAAAATCAAGTCATTAACAATAAAAGACTTGTTTAAAAGAGAACGGACATTTAAAAGAGCCATGTTAATGGTAACCATTGACGTTTCAGCTGTTGATGGTTGATGTTTTGGGAGTAATCTGAGGTTATTTGTATTTACAGTGTTAATAGGTTGATATGAATTTTGTTCTCTGATGGTGATAGTAACGGGAATAAATGAATTATTTGAGGGAAATTTCGGTCCAAGTCCAATAGTATGAGGGTGAATGTCAGTAATAAAATTAGATATGTAGGAACTGGGACCTGGAGGATGTCAAACTGTGACGGACGGGTCAGCATGTGAATTAAGTTTGGAACGGTGACAGAGTCGGATGCGGGAATGCTGTATTCCTACGCTGTATGCCATGTTTGCAGACAGCATACGGAGGCCCCAGGTGTTGAGATGAAGTCCGTCAGCCCCAAAAAGATGTCTCCTCTCCCAGAAGACATCGAAATTGTCAAAAAAGTTTCAGGCTCAGGATTTTTTTCACTTTAAGCCCTGTAGCTAACATGTTAACTAATGTTGGCTAAAGCTAAAGGGCTCGTTAAACTTAGCTTAGAGAGTAGGTTAACATTCTGGCAATGGTATCCATGGTAATCATAACTTTGGTCCAATTTGTGTTCTTGCCTCTAGTTAGTAGATATAGACAACACGGTAACTAGTTAGCTGTTAGCTTTCCCTTTGAGCAGACGTATTTATGCTTCGTAATGTTCAACACATTTATCTGGGAGTGGGGCCGTCCACACTGTTTTATCCATTGTAGGCACCGCTCACGTTGGCCCTCATTTATGAAACGTTTCCTCTTGAACGTGAACGATTTATTTGTACCATTGACCGAGTTATTTCGGCTTGTTTTTCCAGCCCCTCTGCTGTCAGGAGACAGGGTCCAGCACGGGGGGGCGGAGGACACGCACCTCTCTCAGCTGTTGCCTCGTTCTGACTCATGAAAAAAAAACACGAGTAAAATAAAAAGACACTGCATAAACTCAGCTACTGTGTATTTATTTAAATATAAGTACACCTGCATGTAGGCCTAAGAGATTGCAATATAAGATTGTATATTACTATTAGGACTATAGAATACATGTGTCAAGGATGTAGGCTATAAACTCCGATTTACTACGGCAAAACTGTTGACCGCATGATCTCTTTTCATTCTGCATTCTTTCTACAGCCTTTAATAACAGGTTTCAGGCTGACAAATAGTAAACACGTTAGTGCAAATGAATCCTCCAGAACAATCAGGGTATCTAGTGTCCGATTTACAAACGCCGTGGGCGCACCGCTTCACCATCTTACTTGGAGTCAATGTTTGTCGGACCTGCTCACATAGTAACGGTTGCTATGATGTGTGATTGGACAATGGCCATTTTGGGGGCGGGGCCGGCGAGAGGTCAATTACACTTAGCGCTGGTTTAATGACATTGTCACTTGTCAGGTTGCTCAGATATTCTTTAATCAGACTGCCACACAAAAGTCGCATGCTGCCCAGTTTCACTCATGGATGTATTGTAAGAACGGGTGCCCTTATTGTTCAGCCAATCAAAGATCGCAGTCAGAAGTGACATCACCGAAATTGACATTATTTAATGTCAGGACCATTCATCTTTCTTTATGTTAATTCATGTTATTACAAACCTTTTACCTTCAGTGGTGGCCTAAAGGTTAAAGAGGCGAGCTTGTGACCGATGTCGCCGGTTCAATCCCCCAGGCCGACAGGATAAAATCTGGGTGGTGAAAGTGAAAAGGCGGCGCTTGTCCATTGTGCCCTTGAGCAAGGCACCTTAACCTCCAACTGCTCCAGTGGAGCTGCTCAGTGGCCAGCAGGTCAGACTGTGGTTGGACTGGCAGCTTCCAGTTGTGGCTGTGGAACTGTGTGAATGTGATCAGGTTGTCGTTGCAAATGAGAATTTGTTCTCAATCGACTTATCTGGATAAATAAAGGTTAGATAAAATAATAAATAATATAAACAGTACAACAGTAATATACAATATTGTCTTGGCTTTTCACACATTTTGACGTGTAAAGTGGTCTTATACTAAACAATATTAACATGAACGTTGAGAAGCTGTTCCCTCTGTGTCTGACTTTATTTACACCTCAGTAATTTTCAATTTCCTAAAAAAATAACATTGCCTTTACAGATTCAAAACAGCATGTGTTGGTTGTGGATGTTTCTGTTGCCTGTTTGTATATTTCTGTTGCTGTTTCCTGTTTTTTATATTTATTCTGTATATTGCTGTTCCCTGTTGTGTATTTTTCCGTTTCCTGTTTTATTGTGATAGTCTGTTTTCTCTCTTGTCGCGTCTAGTTTTTACTTCCTGTGTTTTCCCTGTCTGATTGTCCTGCCCCCGCCCTAATGTGTTTCACCTGTTGTATCACCTGTTCCTTGTTTGGTCATCACCTCTTGGATTTAGCCTCTGTGTTCCCTTTGTCTCTTGTCAGATCGTTTTGTGTCCTTCCCTGTCAGTTGTGTGTTTTTGTATCCTGTCAGCGTGTTTTAGCCTGGTGCCTTTGCTTTGGATTCTTCCCTGTGTTATTTTGCAAGTTTTCCTCTGAGTTTTTTTTTTCCCCTGGTTTTTTTTTCAGCCTCAGTTCTGCGGTGTTTTTGTTCAATAAATCCTTGAGTTCAAACCTTCTGCCTGCCTTCTTCCTGCGTTTGTGTCCAGTATTCCCTGCTTCCCGTAACACAGCAAGGTTATGTTGACAATAGATAAATGATACATAGCTGAATACAACTAAAATAATGCTACATGTACATAATGAAATATAGTATATTTCCACAGCAGTCAATGTATCGGTCCTCAAGGATATTTCTGTGTACAGCCATTTTACTATACATCATTTATATGTTGAAACCCTATTGGCAAATTACAGAGTCGACCCATTTGGTGGCAGAGACAACTAAATGCATAAATAATACAATCCACAAACACCAGAAATTGTGACATAGTATGACTGTGGCAGCGTGACGGTGAGCCAGCATGCACAGTAACAGGAGTTTGAAACTGAAGCATCCAACAACGTGCAGCAAAAACAGCAGTTAGTTTTATCAAATCTCCTCACTGGGTTTTCAAATGTGTTTTAAAGAAAAATATGCTTAGCTCTGTGTAGGCTATCCATCAATGCAAAAGTCTCCTATCTAAAAATGATTATTACATACAAACAAGGGCTTTTTATCAGCTAGCAATTAATTAACCACAGTGTTTTTTTTCTTTTCATTGTTACTGTGTCAGAGGTATAAACCACAAAGTCAAATATCAATGGAAACTGATGCTGTACTGTCTTAAGTATTACTAGAATTGTACCTGTGAAAGACCTTCTCATGTATAGGGCTGGGTATCGTTCAAATCATTTCGGTACCGGTACTGATACCAATACTCTAATTTCGATACCGGTTCCTAAACAATACTTTTTTCCGGTCCCAATTTTCATAAAATCCTTTTTTAGTTATTTATTTTTTCAACTTTTTTTTATTTGAATTTTAACAATAAATGACATACAACATAGGCCAAAGTGAACAAAGCATAGTTAAAACAGCATGTCACTTCCCCTCCAGTTATAAAATCCATTTTAACAAAAAGAACGGCATTATTAGATCTCGGTAGAAGCATGCTGCGTGCTCATTGGCTCACTGACGCCGATGAGATTTACTCCTTAGATATTGACATTTGGTATTGAATGACGAGGCATTTTTCGATCCTCGATGCTTTAGAGGCAATTCGGTCGGTGCCTAAAATGTGTCGAATTGGATACCCAGCCCTACTCATGTATCGGTTACCCCATTGTTTGCAGGTGACACTGTGAAGATTGGAGAGATCTCTTACAAACTCAAAACACCCCGGAATCCCGAACTTGTTCCTGTCAAACACAGTATGTAATTTCCTCTTTCTCTTAGAGATATCTAGACAAAATATCTGTTTGCATTAAATGAGAGGAAGACAGTTGAAACAGATCAAACAAAAGCTACTAAAACTTTATTTTGTTTTGGGTTTGCTAGTTTCAGACTCCTTACCTCAGACTGTAGTTCAGCACCTACGATGGATTATGCAGAAAGACCTGTTGGGCCAGGATGTGTTTCTGATCGGCCCCCCAGGACCACTGCGACGATCCATTGCTATGCAGTACCTTGTGAGTACACAGAACACACAAACGCACAAATAAAGAATGTGAAACTCTTATGTATTGAAGTTTTTTCTAAAATTTTGACAAATCCAATACCCTAAGGGCTCCTGCACACTGGCTGCGTGGCGTGAGCGTGGCGTTTCTGTTGCGTGTCAGTTGCGTTGCGGCTGCGTGGCGTTTCCTATGTCTTTACACACCAGAAACGTGTCTGACGAGGCGCTGCTCCTGCTGCTCCTGCTAGCCTTGTCTGGACACATGACAAACTTAAAACTGATAAACTGAAATAATAGTGTGTTCTTCAACTTTTTGTCAATATTTTTGTGTTTGTACATACAGCAAAGACAACGCCGGCAGTATTTACGGCAAAACAGGCTACAGAATATTTTGTTCTGTATTGACAGGTGCAATGTTTGAAAATCGATAATAATTTTTTATTTCATTTTTTTAATTGTCAAAACCTAGAGACTTTCAAACATCAAAATGTCATTAAATGTATTTCTGTCAAAATGACATATAAACATCTTTTTGTATTCTATTTTGCCTGGAAATGCTTCCAACACGTCGGTCCTATTTCTAGTAGGCACGCGTTTTCGGCGCGTGTCACGCAGGCAGTGTGCAAGCTCTAACCTGTTAACATGGGAGCCCAAATAAAAACGGACACGCCACGCAGCTGACACGCTTACGCCACGCAGGCAGTGTGCAGGAGCCCTTAAAGCAACACAAGGGAACTTTTCCCGCTTTGGTCCCCCTACAGGTTGGAAGCGGAATTGTCCATTAAATCACATTGTCCAGTTCATTCGAACTACAGATCCGCTACCCGATCTGGCAAACTTGCGTCATGTAACGTAATGGACAATTCTGCTTCCAACCTGTAGGGGGACCGAGCGAAGAAAAGTTACATAGTGTTGCTTTAAGATCTCATAGTTGTAAAGATTTCCGGCAACAAAGTAAAGAAAGTACTGTATGTGACCTAAAATGTCTTTAATCAGCCATACGCCAAAACAAATAGATATAAATTCTCCTTTGTACCCTTTGCTATGTCTTTGATAAATTCTGAGAAAAAGAGGTAACATATGCACTGACATGAAATTTACATTTATATGTTAGGGGTATTATTATATCAATTTGTCGGATGTGTATTGTAAATTTTAATGATGTTGAATGTGTTTTTGTTGTCATGTATTGTTTGTGTACTACTTTGCTACTGCAGCAAAACTAATTGCCCCTCGGGGACAAATAAAGGTCTTGAACTTGAACTTAATGTTGTATGTTATATTCCAGTCATCATAGACTTTGCAGTTTCTTCTGGAAATTTAGATTTTAGAGTGATTGTTTGCACCCTTGACATATAAACTACGCACAAAAAGTAAGGAAATTAGTTTTTGGTAGATTATTTCTATGTTGTAACAATGCTTCTGTGCAATACATCTTAAACTGTTGGAAAGCCTGATTATTTCCCTTCTAAATGGTGCCACATTTGTAAGGAACATGCATTTGTGGGATGAGCAGCAGAGCTGAGTATGTGGGTTGCGCTAATGAAAAATTTGCCAAATCGTCTCTGACAATGCCAAACAGCTTTTCTTTGGTGACTCTTGTTTATCCGGAGTTATTAAATGCCCACCCTGACAATTCTGATTGGTCCGAACAGCTCTGGTTGGAGCATAGTTGCTCCACAACGGATCAAGTCCAGAACAAACTTCCCAACCTCAAATATTGTAGGTGGGGCTAAATTCGGCTGGTATCCAGGCTATGGGGATATGGGATTGCCACTGGTTGCAGAATCAGGCACCTGATTGTCAGCACCAGAAGCTCAAAACAAGAGTCAATATTTACAGCAAAGAAAAGCTGTGTGGCATTGCCAGAGATGATTTGCCAAATTTTTCACAGGAGCAACCCACATACTCAGCTCTGCTGCTCATCCCACAAATGTGGCACCATTTTAGAAGGGAAATAATCAGGCTTTCCAACAGATTAAGATGTATATAAAATAATCTACCAAACACAAATGTCCTAACTTTTTGTGCATAGTTTATTATTATTGTTGTAGTTCATGGCATTTGTTTGCAAACTTCTCTCATATTTTTTTAATTTTCTCTTGTTGTTGACCAGGAGTTGACCAAACGGGAGGTAGAGTATGTTGCTCTGTCCAGGGACACCACAGAGACGGACCTGAAACAGAGGAGAGAGATCCGCTCAGGGACCGCCTTCTACATAGACCAGGTAAATCTACGCAACGTTTTTAGTTTTTCTTTAGGTTTTTCATAGCCTGACATGGTCATACTCAAAACCTGGTCAGAATATGAGTCTGATACTGCTCCACTAGGCTGTGATTATGGGGCGTGTTTCAACCGAACCAGGAAAGAAAATGCCTCTGCATTCAATTGGATAGAGGGATAGACCTACAACCAATCACAGCAATGGAGTATGTGACGTATGTAGGAACTAAGGACGGCAAAAACATCTTGCCGATCGACAAATGCCTTGATCACGGTTCTCTGTTCCTCTTTTAAAACGAACACGCTGTCGATATCTTCTATAACAGACGCGATGGTGGAATCTACACATCTCAGTTCTCCAGCAGCAGCCATCTTTGTTGTAAACAAATTCATCCTCAGAGCTCTTTGGTGACGTGGTTGATTACGTTACTGTTGATCATCTGTCCATCATCGTATAAAGCCCGCCCTGACAATTTAATTGGTCAGAACAGCTCTGTTTCGAGCATACTTGCTCCACAACGGATCAAGTCCAAACCAATCTTCCCGACCTCAAATGTTGTGGGCGGGGCTAAGTTCGGCTGGCAAACAGGCTAGGTTTGAACTGTAAAATCCACTTTTCCAGATCATTTGCCTAAAGTCCCAGAGACACCGACCAGACGGCCGACCGTCGGCAGAAAAGCCAGTCAGACTGATCAGTCTCCTCGAGTTGGTCAAAGAAGTGCCTCGGAACACACCGAAGAGACTAGACTTAATACGTCTCCATAACAGCAGGCGCTAATCTGTATTGTCGCCCCAAAATTAGCGCGTCACGTGGGTCTGGTTTCTCCGGAAATTCAAAAGACAGACACGGCGGCTCATTCAGAATACCATCTCATATTGTACTAAAATAGTTCACCGAAATGTGTTTCTGAGAACATTTTAAGCGAGAAATAGGCCGTGTGCAGTTGCTGAATCTGTCTTCATTTCAGATCGACAAAGCCTCATTAAAATAAATAATATTCCTGTAGTCTTGCAAAATACTGAGTGAAGTTTAGAAGGAATAAGTATTCAAGAGATTTATTCGTCACATACTTCAGACAGTGTATTTTAAGATGTAATATTACGTAATATTTGTAATCTTTTGCATGTTTGTGTGCTGCTGTGCGTCCCTGTGTGTGTGTGTAACAAGCATAGTGTGCACGCGCTGTGCATTTTACTAATTTGCTGTTAAAACAACAATGAAATGCTGTGTTATTGACTTTAGACCAGGTTTTTGTTGGTCAATGGCACGATTACTTCCCGCTGCTTCAAGCTATCAATACGCCCAGAATGCACCTGAATACACCTCCCTGTAAGACCAGCACGCCCATGGGCGCAAAAATGGACGCAGGTGCATTTGCTATTTAAACGACGTGGGCGCTGGATGGGAAACTGACAACTGGGTCGGTCTTACACTAGCAAAGACACTTGCATCAGGCTTTGCACTGCGCCAGGTGCCAGATAGGGCCCTTAGACTTTATACAAGCAGCTTTTCGTTTTTTATATATATATATATATATATATATATATATATACTGTATTTGTTTTATATATAATAAACTCATCACTACAGTAAAGTTCCATTCTTCCATTTCCATGTCACTTTTTGACCGATCAAGCTTTATGCAAACGTACACACTCTTTTCACTTTGTAAGTCAAGCAACAATGGTGGCCAGCAGTTCCTCATTACCCTGGCTGGTTTTCTCTAAGGAGAACTTTCTGCTCTCCATTCATCTCCATTCGAGAAAAACAATTATGGAGAAACAAAAAAAGAAAAAAAGAAGCAAAATCCACCTAAGCCTGATCATTAAACCCTGACATCATCTTCGGGCTTCAAGGAGCCAGCACTGACAAATGATGATAAGCTGTGATCATTAACATTTACTCAGTCGTGTCATTATCCATGGCTAATTAGCACATTTCGTCTGTGTAAAAAATAAATCTGTTGCATAACCGTTCAAACATAAACTCCATGGAAACAGGGATGAAGGTTTTCCGTGTTTTTATTCTCCGCACATTAGACCTTACTCACAAACACACGCTGTCTTCTGGAACAGGAAAACTCATGGGTAATTAGTGAATTACTTAGAATGAGACCGAAGCTGGAAGAGAGTTCAGTTTTTGTTCATATCCAATTTCTCCTGTGGTGCAATGGTAGCTGAAGAATAATGTATCATAAGTATATGTAAAGATAACTAGGGCTGCAACAGCAATCATCTAGATTATTTGTGTTAAAATTGGTGAAAGATGTCGATCAGTGTCTCCCAAAGCCCACGATGACGTCCTCAAATGTCTCGTTTTGTCCACAACTCAAAGATATTCAGTTTACTGTCACAGAGGAGAGAAGGAACTAGAAACATATTCACATTTATGAAGCTGGATTCAGAAAAGTTTTCATTGTAATCGAAAAAATAGTTGCCAGTTAATTTAATAGTTGACAACGAATCGATTAATCTTTGCAGTTCTAAAGATTTCAATGCGTCTCTGGTGCTTGAGAAGGAAGGGTTACAGTTTACTTGAAGGTAGCTACATAAGAGTGACATGACACTGTCATGAACGGCTCATAAACATTATAAACAAGCCATGTCATGTCACTCTTATGTAGATACCTTCAAGTAAAGATAGATAGATAGATAGATAGATAGATAGATAGATAGATAGATAGATAGATAGATAGATAGATAGATATTGATCCCAAAAATGGGAAATTGCAGTGTTACTGCAGCAAAATATCAGTCACAGAGCACAGAATATACATGAAATACTAGGATACAATATACATACATACAATATACATGAAATAATAATAGGATAAAGTGTTACCGAAGGAAGAATACTCTGCTGCTGACTGAAAAAAAGACGTACTGTACCTGTACTGTGTATTCTTGTCTACCTTGCACTGCACCGCTGCCGTGGTTTCATGATTTAATAGAAAGTAAAGGGGCCAATTTATGTGCCAGTGCAGATTAAGCATTAGGGCCACCTCCCTGCTGATGGGGCAGTTTTGTTTGGCTCTAGCTGATTATTTCTAATTTGATAGTTGTGTGACTCATAGTGATATTTCCTTTTACTCAAATGAATGGCAGGTTTCCGTAAGGGGAAAGAACTGACACTGCACTTTTGATAAAACCTATGCTTGTGTGTAAAGATGTACCCACATAGACCCATCCAGAAAAAACACAAATCCCTTTTTATGTTTGATTATGATTGCCTGTATTACCATTATATAAATATTTTGTTGCATAAAATAATTACATTAAATTGTCTGTGATCAGAACAGTGCTTCTATTTTTTTTTTTATATATTTTTAACAAAAGGTAATGGACACCATCAATCTTTTAATTCTGCCTACAGTACATCATTTTTTGAGACTGAGTAATCAACTGATTGACTTGGTAATCTGAAGCAGTATGACAGGTACGGTATGTGTTTTCCATATACATACATATTTAGTGGGATGTGGTTTCATGTTGTAGGCGCCGCATAACGCATAAAGACACACTGCCTACAAATGCGTACCTAGATTACATCTTGCATGATTGCATCATGGTGTGCTTGTTTTTATAAATTACAGAGGTAGCCCACAAATTAGCAGTTTTAATTTTTTACTACCAATTCAATTTGATCTGCACGTGCTATATATATATATATATATATATATATATATATATATATATATATATATATATATATATATATATATATATATATATATATATATATATATATATCGGTAAAGAATATTTGCCGTTTGTGTAACGAGAATTTACGAATAAAAGACACCATTTCAGGTTCCCGGTCCATATTCCAAAAGAATCTGTCTATCACCACCTAAACTCGCCTCAAAACCAACGCTGATTGGTCGGTCGTTTGGTGAACGACTCCAAATTTTCTCTATCTCAAGATGCCAGACTGATCTGCAAGTGGAAAACTGGAGCTCGCGACATCAGGGCGGTCTCACGAGGCTACCATTTGAGAGCCAGAACAGAAAACAGTCGTTTGAACATTTCGTTGTGAAGTGGCAGCAAGCAGGTTGGCTGATGCAGAGCGGAGTGGGCGGGTTGGGGTGTAGGTTTTGACCATGTCCTGGATGTATGCTGGGGCTGATCCGTTCGTGGCCCTGTATGCAAGTACTAGTGTCTTGAAGCGGATGCAGGCAGCAAATGGTAACCAGTGAGGAGAGCGGAGGAGCAGTGTAGTGCACTGTAAAATATTACAGACCCATTTAGTTATGTCCACTTATTTCTTATTTTTAACTGAACAAGCCTATACAAGTTGTCGATTTTGAACTCAACTTTATGAGTTTTTGAAAGTTAAACTTGCATTTATTCGTTGGGTTGACTATTTAAAAAAATGTATGTGTTGATTGAACTTAGGTATGTAAGTTAAGTTATCAACCAATTGCAGTCAAGACTGCAACTGGTTCATTGGCTGGCCAATTCCCATGACGCCAGGCGGTAAATAGAGTTTGCTGAAAAGTTTGGAGTTTGTTCGAAATACAAATGTAACTTTATGAATTCTTTTTATTAAACGTGTGTTTAGAATGTAGTGTTTTGTTGCCTGGTAATTGTCATTGTTGTGCTGGTTTACATTTGTAACCATGAGTTAAGTGACTGTTACGTTTGATAAGAGGTGGAGTATTACGGTGTTAGACATTGAGCAGTAATAGGCTTCCTCCAGCCATTAATCTGCGGCGTGTCACTTCACTAGCGGCCATTTTATGTCAAGTGACACAAGATCAGCAGAGAGGCCGCTATTTTGCATGGGACCCTGGAGTGGCCCCACCCAAGCACCCATGGTATCTCTGCTGTTAATGTGGTTATGTTGTTTTAACTTGAAAGTGTGAGTTAAAATAAAGCAGAAAGGTATGTCTGTTATACTAGGCAAGGAAGGTTTCTGGCATTATTAAAGAAAATAAATGATTTGTTTTAACTTAAAGTATGAAGTTAAAGCAAGTAATACAAAGTTAATCAACTAAAAGAACAACTTTAACAAAACTAGAACACTGTAGTTACATCAACCTCATTGACTTTAATTTCTAAGTTGAAACAAAGGCAGTCTTCAAGTTGAGTGAACTTCGATTTTCAAGGCAGCAGGGGAACTTGCATTTCCAAGTTAAACTAACATGAAATTTATTACAGTGTGGAAGAGAACTTGGGGAGGTTGAAGACAAGTCGAGCTGCTGCGTTCTGAATGAGCTGCAGGGGCCGGACGGCGCATGCAGACAGGCCAATCAGGAGGGAGTTGCAGTAGTCTAGACGTGAGATGACTAGAGCCTGAACCAGAACCCTTCCCCATGTAGAAGGGGACGTATCCTTCTTTATATATACTTTTACTGAATTGCTATTTATTGTGAAAATAATAAATTGCTTGGTACACATCTTGAAATCGAACAGGAATTGCAACTTAAACCTTTTTAAATGCAGCAACAAATCAAAACTTGGGTCGGCCCTGTTGTCACCGATACCTGATCCAGGTTTCTTTTCGCCAGTATCTGCCTGATACCAGTATCGGACCGGTGCATCCCTAGTCTTCACACTTGAAACGCGAACAACTCCCTGTTTTCTTTTTTGTTTCTGAAGTTCACCGTGGCAGAATTCACACTTTTAAAAAGCAGCGACGCTCTTCGATCGAAGACTAGAAGCGGGAGAACTTTGGTTATGCTTTTCTACGCCGAGCAGGCGATGCCCAGGTGTCACGCACAGCTGCGATCAATAACAGGGGAACGTTTGATTAGGTGTGTCTCCACTAAACAAACGTATGCAACAGTGTTGACTGTCGGCAATGCTTGCTTAACAGCTTACCTGACATAAATCAGGCTTGCCTTTATTGGACAGCGACAGTTGAGAGATGACAGGGAATTAGAAGAGAGCCAGAGGGAGACAGAGATTCGTCATGTCATTAGCTGCAGCTGGGTTTTCCATCCAATGACACCTTTTGTGAAGAGTACCTTGAGAAGCCAATGTAGCTTTTGTTACAGCAGCATATATTTTACAGTTGCCCAGTTTACTATTCAATCCAATCCACTTTATTTATATAGCACAATTTTAACAAACACAAGGTTTCCAAAGTGCTGCACAAAAGGATAAAACAGAATAAATAGATAACACAATAAAAGCACAATAAAAAGATGAGATACCCAATATAAAAGATAAAAAGCAATAAAATAAGTAGAATAAATAAAAAACTAAAATGCACTGCCCGCACACAATAAAAATATGCAAGTATACACATAATTATTTTCATGAGTCATTACAACAGCTTACCTTACTCCAGAGGGCTGCATTGTTGATGTGACCTCATAATCAAGCAGGGCCTATAAATGGTGTACTCAACACTGTTCAGATGTTCATTCAAACCGAAACCAATCCTATAGAGCTCAACAGTGTGGTTCTGGAAGTGAAAATCCCATTATTTTAGCCATAAGGATTTTGACTATTAGCCTTAAAGTCTAAACCACGTGTCAAACTCAATGTCCTGCAGTGCCCTGCTACGCCATGAACTACTACAACAACGACTATTTCTAGTCATAGTTCCATTATCTTTAGTGTGACTATAATTGCCACTGTTCATCACACCCCCAACCGGCACCGTCAGACACCGCCTACCAAGAGCCTGGGTCTGTCCCAGGTTTCTCCCTAAAAGGAAGCTTTTCCTCGCCACTAAATGCTTGCTCTTGGGGGAATTACTGGAATTGTTGGGTCTTAGTAAATTATAGAGTGTGGATGGAGTAGACCTACTCTATCTGTAAAGTGTCTTGAGATAACTCTTGTTATGATTTGATACTATAAATAAAATTGAATTGAATTGAAGGCCTGCGGGCCAAATCCAGCCCCTCGCAGACTTTGATCAGGCCTGCATGTCAATTTAGGTTCCCAATACATTTTGGCCCACCTAGTTTTTGTCGCTTTTTAAAAGGTTTTTGTCAATTTTGCCGGTGCCTTTTTACGTTTTTGCCACTTTTTTGGTGCTTTTCATGCTTTATGTCAACCAAACTGTTATTGAGAAGATTATATGAGACATGCAGTAAAATAGTCAAAGATATTTGACTTTTCTCTCAAATAAAAATATGTTTATAAACATCTTGCCCTTGATGTGATTCTTATTTTCCAGTGTGGCCCTTAGTGATGTTGAGTTTGACACCCCTGGTCTAAACCATCCAAGGTATACTGACCACGAGCTTTGAGATTGTCAAAGGCAAGGCAGCTTTATTTGTGTAACACATTTCAGCAACAGGGCAATTCAAAGTGCTTTACTTAAAACATTAAAGATCAGTGAAAAACAATTAAAACTTTAATAAGCAGATTAAATACAAGGTTTTCGGGCGCTAGTATGGGACAGTGTATAAGCCGAACGGGCCGGTCCCACTAGTCTTACTTTTAAATTCTCTTTATATGCTTACATAGATTGTCATACAGTTCCAATTTTCAACAATGCAACTTCAATTATGGTTTCAGCGCAATTTCATTTTTTTCTTAAATCGTAGGCATCTCTCCTAGATCCGCTAGCTGCCTGCCCCCTGAATCCACTGTGAAAAAGCCCGGTCTCGGGAGACAACACAGGGGTCCACGTTCCAGCAGCTATTCTCAGATACAACTCACACTACTCAATCAACTCTGCTCACTGTCTCCCCCCCATTATGTGCATGCGCACTAACCCCCACCCCCTCCCCCAACCATCTTGTCGGTGATTGGCTGGAACGTGGTTTCAAAAAATGGGCGGTCACTGTTGAGCCCTGTAGTTAATTCACTATATACTGAACTGGGGAGCAATAATAACACACATCCATCATCGGTTCGGTTGCCATATACTGTACAAAATTAATTTGTGAGCCAATAGCGAGCTCCATGCACACAAGCGTTTGTAGCTCCAGTAGAAGAACTAATCTGCGTTTCAACTAACGCGCCCAAACCAAAATATCTCATCATTGTTCTCGTAAACCGGGCATGCGCATGCGGGGGTCAACAGGAGGCAGCATGTAGACTCCGGCCGTTGCTGGTAGTTGCCATGGTAACGTTAGTTAGCCTGGGAAAACCCTTGACGAACTTCCGGCAAATTTGAGAATTGCTCTGCAAGTCCGTCTGGGCCCATTCAAGCCCATTTCCAATGTTTCCAAATCGAGGCACCAATCACAACCGCTGAGGCGGGCTTTACACGATGTCGATAGCGCAGCGACGGCGAGCAGCTTTTTGTTTACGTTCAACATGCCGGCCACCGAAGCGCAGCAACCTGTTGATGCCGCTGTGGCTGCTATATCAACCGGATTGTTGGGCTGATTGGTTGAAGGACTATCCAATTGCGCCCAGACGCATTTGAGTGCCGTCCGGTGGTGACGCCGCCTTTGGAAATGGGCTGTGAATGAAGCTTCCTCAGACCCACTCTCAGTTACAACTGAGAAGGGTCTGGTGTCAACCAGGCTAAACGTTAGTAGCTTAGTCTCCGAGAACGAGACGCCGTGACCCAATCAGGCGGTGGAACGTTGGAGTCAGTGTCGGCGTTGCCAAAGGTCTCCGCTTGCGGCCATTGAGACTGCAACGCGGCCATTGAGACTACAACACAACCCAGCAGATTTCAAATTTCTCCGGTCTGGGGCCTCGGAAACGCCAGAGCAGGTGGAATGAGAGGTTTAACCCTTGTGTGGTCCTTCGGGTCACCGGGACCCGAAGGACCACACAAGTATGTACTTCCGTTTATTTTGTTGAGAATTGCTCTCTAAACCCTGTCTCTTGTAAAGTAAGTAAGTAAAGTTTGTTTCTAGAGCACATTCAAACACAGTTTAAGCTGACCAAAATGCTGTACAAACAAGCACTAAGGTGCTGTATTAACCCTTGTTTTGTCCTTCGGGTCACCAGGACCCGAAGGACCACACAAGGGTTTTAAATGTAGCAAAAGATATTTGTTTTTAAACCAAAACAAAGCCGTACGTGGAGCGCACACTTTAGCAGCCCCCCGCCCCCCCAATGACACCCAAGTGAGTTACAGTAGCGCCATGAAGTTGCATCACCTTCTGCTTTAGCACATGAGGAAAATAGGGCCCTCAGGGTGGCCATATATGGACAATCACATAACCTTGTTTCCAAATGCTCTTGAAGTATTGAATTGTTTCCTTTCTGTCCACTCGTCCTTATCCACTCACACCACAGTGGGGTAGCTACCCAGGCTGGTTGATACATTTTCTGTTTCCTGCAACAAGGAAACCTAGCCAGCTGCTTCAACTCCCTGAGGATCAGCCATCGCCTCCCACCTTCTCAACAAAATGAAAACATGGTGTCCACTGTTTCCACGGAAACAGCTCATGAATAGAGACAGCGTTATTGGCGGTACTGATAGGTGTGAAGGGATTGCTTATTTTCGGAATCGTGTGCCATCCAACAAAAGGTGGCAGGGTGTGTCTGTGAGTTGGCATGTGCTGGTTTATGAGTCGGTGTATTGGAAATATATATATATATTTTTTTTCTATGTGGGTGCAATTGGTGAGCATACATGTACACATTACAGTACCTGACACGTGAAGACGCGTGGGTGCAAATTAGCCAGCTTTTCTCTTTGAGAATAGTTTGCCATGGTAGGAGGTGTGTGTCTGTGTGTTAACTAGAACATCCAAGTATTCCTCTGGGCCCTGTGCTGATTTGGAGCCCTAAATTCCGACTTAACATGTCGGTCCCTGTCCTTACTCTTGTCCTCCCCCTCCCATCCCACTTCACTCTCGGTCTCTTTGCTCTCTTTCTTTCTTTTTTGCCTTTCCTCATTCAGCCCAGCATCCCTCCACCCCCTCCACGTTTATATGAAGGATGGAGTCACATGGATGGAACCACATGCTTGTTGTATTTTAGACATCTCCAGTCACCTCTCTCCACTTAGCAGGCTCTAATGTAAGCTCGCTTACCTCGAACCCACACTGCAAATAAGACACTGTTACAGTAATAAAAAGATTTCCACCTACATTAAAGCTGCATTTGAACTGAAATGGCTTCTTAAACAAAAACAAAAAAGTTCCTTGATAAAAGTTATTATTTTAATAGATATGCAAGAACTGTAGGTAAAGAAGAGTGTCACTGGCACGGTTAATGCTGAATTAACATAAATCTGGTAAAAAAAAAACAGGAAGAGGTTGTTGTGAAATTAGCACTAATAACGGTGTCCCATCTTCTATTTTCACTATAACAATGGTGTGTTATACAGTTTGTGTATTGATTTGGATGTTTCTTCTGGCAAAACTGTTGTTTTTTCAAAGGTGCTATACAAATAAAGGTATTATTATTATTATTATTATTATAACAAGGACACACAGGGCATTATGGAAGGAGAAATGCATGTTAAATACAGTACAGTAGTGTGTTTGCTCAAAGCTTCTCACTATCTGGTGGGATGTTTTAGTATTTCAGGCCGAGAACAAGGCCCGTCTGTTCTTCCTCGTCCCTCTCGACCTCCTGCGTCACTTACATTTTTGAACAATTATCTGATTATAGCTTTGGTGCCGAAAATGGGACTAGAGTTAAATATAGAGCATCTGGCTAGAGTTCCATGGCACTGCTCCCCACACAACCTGCCACGCATTTACATGTTAACCTAATTACAATGGCCACTTGCTCTGCGGCGCACCCAGACAGCTCAAGTTTCCTGCCTCTTGACGTCAGACGTGCTTTTTTGATTTCTGCAGAAATGTGCGTCTACACACAAACATATTCATGTACGTGCACTACTAGGTTGTTAAAGAGTTTTTTTTTCTTTTTAGCATTTAGAGTTTATTTAATGAATGCATATTTCAGTGTAATCTGAGTTTATTTATTAAATGCCAGAGGTGGGAGTAAGTCACACATGTGCAAGTCACCAGCAAGTCTCAAGTCTTAACCTTCAAGTCGCAAGCAAGTCTCAAGTCACTTTCGGTGAGAATCAGGCAAGTCAAGTCGAGTCCCTGCTATAAGTCAAGCAAGTCGCAAGTCAAGTCATATAAAATGTTTAGATCTACCCCAGTTTTTACATTCATAATCAGTTTTAAAAGACATTTGACATTTCGTCATGAAAAGGCTTCTAATTTCAATATTGCAACAAAACTGTTGCAGCAAAAACTTCATTACAGAGACATATATCCAATTAAAGCTGCGAGCAGCGATGGACGGGCCCTCGCGCCTCTGTGCGCGTCGGGGTTACCGGCGGACTCCGCTCCTTGCGACCGTGCATTTGTGCGGCAGTCAGACGCCGCAAATTGTCAACAATGAAAAGGGAACTCCCCGCCGAGTTCAACGATACCTCAACCAAGACTCTACATCATACGGTTGATTAGCTGTGAAAAGGTGCGTGGCCAATGCATAGAGGGCGGGTCAAACCATCACCTATGAGGAAGGAAGTCCCTGCTGAGTTCAATGATACCTCAGAAAAGACTCTACCTTAGATGGGTCAGCATTTATTAAAAAGGGCGTGGCTTCAAAAAAGGGGGCGGGCCAAACCATCACCAATGAATAAGGAAGTCTCTGCTGAGTTCATTGATACCTCACACAAGGGTCTATCTTAAATGGTTAAAATTTTAAGAAAGGGGGCGGGGCTTAAGCATAAGGGGCAGGGTCAAACCATCACCAATGAAGAAAGAAGTCTCTGCTGAGTTCAATGACACCTCACACAAGTGTTTACATCAATCGGGCCATTAGTACTAAAAGGGGGCGGGGCTTATGCATAGGGGGCGGGCTAAACCATCACCAATGAAGAAGGAAGTCTCTGCTGAGTTCAATGATACCTCACACAAGACTCTACCTTAAACGGTTCAAATGCTATGAAAGGGGGCGTGGCCTGAGTAAGTGGGCGTGGTCATATTATAGGGGCTGGCTCAGTATCACATGTAGACCACACATTTTAAGTTTCATGTAAATCGGATGATGTTTGTCATATAAGGCAGATTTGCTGTGGCCAGGGGGGGGCGCTATGACCAAAAGTCAATTTTGGCCTGTAGGTGTCCTCAGGCCCGGACCCTTTTCCATTGTGAGAAATTTTGGGCAGATACGACAACGTACACTCAAGTTACAACAACTTCTTTGTTCATCGCTAGACACTCAAAATGGCCACCACGCCACGCCCACACCGTCTGACGAAAAGTTTTTCTTTTAATAACATTTCATCGTTAAGGTGTTGGGATGGTACAGACCAAGTTTGAAGTCCATCGGATGAAATCTCTAGGAGGAGTTCGTTAAAGTATAGCACCTTGACTTTTAGGCCTACTTCCTGTTGCCACTAGGGGGCGCTATGACTTTAAGTAAATATCGGCCTTTACTTGTCCTCAGGGTTGGACTCTTATGAATCCTGAAAAGTTTCGAGGTAATCGGACAACGTACACTCGAGTTACACCCACTTCCTGTTTAAGGCGCTAGGTCTACATCAAGCTAGCTGAGCTCCGCGGAGACTGGCCCACGATAGGCAGCGGTGGTTTCTTCTCACGTCTAACCACCACTGCCCATCGCAGGCTTGCCTTTTAATTTCAATAACTTGAAAAAAAGAATACGGCCTGGCTATTACATTAATAAAAAGTCAAGTCCTTTCAAGTCATCTGTCTCAAGTCAAAGTCATACTTAAGTCTTGAATACCAAGTCAAAGTCAAGTCATGTCATTTATCAATGTAAAGGCCATTCTGCCCCCAGGGAACCACTGGCTCATTTATGCATGTTATGTGGGAATGTCCAGGGGTATCTACTTTGTGGAGGGAGGTCATCGGTTCTATTGCCGATTTTAACAGGGGTTCAGTTCCCAATGGATCCTGCTGTGCATCTCTTAAACGATGATTCCCATTTTGGTCTTCCGGAGAAAACTCGTAAAGTTTGGCTAGCAGGCTTAACTGCAGCTAAGAAGATAGTAGTTCAGCGCTGGAAATCTCATGATATCTCTAGGGTTCACTGGCTCCGGTAATTTTTGGATATTTCTTACCTAGAATTGTCGTCCCGCAAGAATAAATGATGCTCAGCCGCGTACAATTTTAATATGGGAGAAGTTGATATCTAAATTAAAAGATCTTTTGTTGAGATAGGCATGCTCTGTCTGTGTATGTATTAACAACCTGCTGGAGGGTGGAGGGGAGGGGGTTTGATATTGAAATGTGTTAGAAACTTGAATGTCAATAAAAAATCAATGTAAAGGCCCAGACACACAGAGCCGATGGCCAACCGTTGGCATAAAAGCCAGTCGGACTGATCAGTCTCCTCGAGTTGTTCAAAGTAGTGCCTCGGAACACACCGAAGAGACTAGATGTAATACGTCTCCATAACAGCAGGCGGCGCTAATCTGTATTGTCGCCCAAAAATTAAAACCGGCTGCTGATTGGACGAACGCGTCACGTGGGTCTGGTTTCTCCGAAAATTCAAAGCCAGACTGTCGTGGCGGCTCGTTCAGAATACGATCTCATATTGGACTAAAATAGTTTACCCAAACATGTTTCTGAAAACATTTTAAGAGAGAAATAGGCCATGATGCAGTTGCTGAATCTGTCTTCATTTCAGATCAACAAAGGTCAGTTTAAAAGATTTTTGTCAGATTTGGAGAGACTCTAGTCACCTCATCCAGCTCCCCGTTTCCGGGTTAGCACTCTACCAATCAGATGGGTCAAATTGGCGACTTGAGTCGGACTTGAGTCAAGTTGTGCGACTCGAGTCCCCCCCCCCCTCCCCCAACCTGTGTTAAATGCTTTTAATTATGATCTTAGAATTTTAAAGTTCTGTCTTGCACTGACTTTATTATCAACTAGTGGATGTGTTTCGTTTTTATGTGGTGCATAAAAATGTCAAAGGAATCTTGTACACACACACACACACACACACACACACACACACACACACACACACACACACACACACACACACACACATGCTTTTGAAACTAAACCAAGTAGAACTAAGGTTTTATTTTTTTTATCCCACATACAGGCCTTCCTCAAACAACCAAGACTGTTTTGAAGTTTGGTTTGGAGTAGTTTGGAGGATGTTCTGAACACAATAAGCTGAGGACATCCTCAGGAAAGGCTTTATGGCGAGCTCACTCTGTCATTAAAGCAGTAAGAACTGATGCACAGTCAGATTGCTCTTTGTGCAAATGCGCTGTTAACATTTGAACAGGGTCAGAGGTCGTCTTGGACGGTGGAGCAGCAGATTTGGCCTGAGGTTAAACTGATGGCAGTGGTTAGGGTTTAGCCTTTGAATTAACCAACATCTTCCTCTGCATCGCTAATTGTAGCGAAAGGTACCTGCGGGGTGTTAAAGGTATTAATGTCTCAAATTTAATATCTCTTACAATAGGTCTTACATTTGTTTTTGTCCTTTAATAGGATATAGTAAATGCCGTAATGTCATAAATAAATATTATGTGTGGGTAACGTTTACATATACTTTGGTATTTTTAACTCTTGTGTTGTCTTCCTGTCGACCATGCAACTTTTAGTTTTTCTGGGTCAAAATTTCAACGTTTTGTTCGTCTTTTTCGACACTTTTGTCGCTTTTCCACCAAAGTTTTTGTCACTTTATCCAAATTTTTCCTTTTTTATACACCTTTTGACCTTTTTGTGTTCCCCACCCCTGTTTTTGAAGCTTTTTCTGACATTTTTGTCACTTTTTTCAACGTTCTTTTATCATTTTTTTATTTTTCAAATGCTATATAATTGAATAAAAAGAAGAGCGTTGTAGAGAGCCATCCACGTTATTTCTTTCGAAAATTTGGTATAGAACCGTTTTGAAAATGGGTCAGATTTGACTCGAGGACAACAGGAGGGTTAATTTCATAGCATAAGAGCTCCAAATGCGACCACTATTTTATTCAGTACAAACACACTTCACAAGTGCTTTATTAAATTTAGGCAATGCTACTTGGTAAATACTTCTTTTCTCTGGCTTAAAATCCATTCTGATTTCCCGTTATTTGGCCGTGCAGTTGGCAATAAATGTCATCCTAGGTGGTATTAAAAATGTCTTAAAAAGTCTTAAATTGAACTTGGAGAAACTGGGGGTACCCTGTTCTGGAGTATTGATTGAGTTTACTGATTAGTCTCAACGTCTTCTGTGTTTGCCCCCCCCTAGTGTGCTGTCAGGGCAGCAACGCAAGGCCGAGTCCTGGTCCTGGAGGGGCTGGAGAAGGCCGAGAGAAACGTTCTGCCCGTCCTCAACAACCTGCTGGAGAACAGGGAGATGCAGCTGGAGGACGGACGCTTCCTGATGTCATATCAGCGATACGACAAGCTGCTGCAGGTCAGAGACGCTCACTTGCCTACACACACACACACACACAAGTGAAACAACCTGCAGGGGTTTTATATATGAAGAAAATCAAATATCACGATTAGAGCCCGACCGATATATATCGACAGGCCGATATTATCTATCGATATTAGGCATTTTCCAAACTATTGGTATTGGCGTTTATAATGGCCAATAAATGAATATTTAAAAATGAAATAAAAAAAACCTTCAACCATGTTGAAGTGAGTGTTGGCGTTGCATAGTTTGTCCACCAACTCGTGTTTAACCCTTTAAGTTTCATATCTTAAGTTTGTATTTTTATACATTTTATTTATCAGAACTTTAATATATTTTGATGTTCCTCTGTTGTGACAATAAAACAAACACGTTTACTTTTAAACTGCATTATCATATTATTTTAGTGAGGACTCATAAGTAACTACAAATAACTTATGTTAGGGAAATCTGTTTATGTTTCGTTACGCGTTTCTGGATTTTTTTTCAAATGTATATCGGCCGATATATCGGAATATCTGATTTTTAAAAGTTAAATATTTGTATCGATATCGGCCTTAAAAATCTTTTATCGGTCGGGCTCTAATCACAATATTTTTGACCAAATGCCTCAATATGGATATTGCGGCGATATTATAGGGTTGACAATTTGTGCTTTCACAAAATATTTGCACAATGAGATTTGTGATAAATAATCATCAATAATGTGGATAAAAGGATTAAGTGGGTAAAGGCAACTTGGCTGTTATCCGATGTATCGTCGTTTACATTTAAGAAAAAAAAAATTTCACCATCATGGCTGTCGTTTATGTAACCATATCTATCTGAATCTTCACACTTGAGCAGTGAATATCTCACACTACACCTACGGTGCTACTTTTGTGTTTAGCAAGGGGTGGCGGGGGGGGAAGCTGTCGCCATAAATACAGTGTGACATTGGGCGTCTGTACCTCTTAAGTGAAGCTGTGTGCCTGCAGCCTTTTGCATAAAAATTGCATTTAGGATAAAATGGTTAAAATGAATGAAAAGTTCCAGACTGTAGAAGAGGATCGGAGTGTTTCATACCTTGTTGCGTCTCAGGAGCACACCAAAGAGGAGCTGGACAGCTGGAAGATTGTCCGTGTGAGTGAGGACTTCCGGGTCATCGCTCTTGGCCTTCCCGTCCCCAAGTACAAGGGCAACCCGTTGGATCCTCCTCTCCGCTCCCGCTTTCAGGCCAGGGACGTCTATTACCTACCATTCAAGGTCAGTCCAGGAATGAACTGATTATCTAACAACATTTCCCACCGCCAAACTGTCTCAATAATGAGAGAAAATCTCACTCGTTAGAGAGTAATTCTCAGTTTGTCACTCATCTCACAAACTTTCATTCAATCATGCAATGGAAATGAGAAGTAATATTGAAAAGACACATTACTTGCTGAATGTTGTGTTTTACTGTGATTCTACAATGTTTGTAATGTGAGTGAACAGACTGTTTATTTTGTAGCTTGTGTCCTTATGTCAAATACATTTAATTAACATTTCCCCCATATACAATGCTTCTCTCATTTTCAGATTGTAGCCGCATCCGTCGTTAGACCGCCATTCAGTGTTTCTTCCCTCTCAGAAAACAGTTTTCAGCGATAAATCTTTGAGCTTGAGCTGGTGCCCCTAAAGGCCTTTTTATAGCTGTGCGTAGAATCGACGGCGCAGGGACCCTACGCCGTAGCCTGACGTGCACCTCTCGAAAAATTTAACTACACGTCGCTCGGCCGTGGCTTGGCAGCGTTGCATTTCCCCCCCGACTCATTTCCTGGTTCTCCTTCTCCATAAACAACATGAAATCAAGGAGAGGGTTAACTTTTCCTGCTCCAGATCTCCCACCATGGTCAGAAACAACAGGGGAGACACTTTGGTTCTCTCACTACGACTCTAGAGTCGCTACTCACTCTGAAGATAATCGGCATCACTCTCACTTCTCCCTCGCTCTATCACACACTCCCCCCACACACACACACACACACACACGCATGCCGGCTCAATGCACACACCAGCGCACAAGTATAAACATCAGGCCACGTACATAGGCTACGGCAAAAGCTCTGCGTAGAGCCTCCGCACAAAGATAGAAGATCTAAGGCCACATTCCACACGTACCAAAACGGTCTTATTTTCCCCTGTCTTCCCTGGCATCGTTTCAGGAATATTAGCGTCCAAACGGATCCATTTGTAAATGGCTCAACACGCTACTTCATATTCCAGGCCTATAGGTGGCACGGTTTCTGCTACAGAAATTCACCAAAAACAGAGAAGAAGAGATGGAGCGTGCGCATAAAAGCTTGCGTACTGTATACAGACAGTAGAAGAAGAAACCAAACCAAGAAGAAGCCTGTTTTACATACTATTTTGCCCCAGTAACCCTAATAGGTTCAATATCTTCTCCAGCAGGAACACAAGCACGTAGTCCACCGTTGTTGTTATGAGACGTCGTCGCGCGGTAAGAGGTCGAAGGCTAGAGGTCGAGGTGTGTGGCGATGACATCATCGATACGCAAGTATGCGGCTTCGCTTCGTCCAAACGAAGACGCAAGGGTGGCGTTTTTGAATTTTTTTTCACCCTGGGAACAGGTTTCAAAAAAGTGCGTCTTGGCCATAAGATGCAAAACGTGCGTTTCCATCAAAAAGCGTCTCCGTGTGGATGGCCCCTCAGTCTACTGCCCTGCAGCTATTCTCATCTTGATATTGATTTCTTTTCAGGACCAGTTGGAGCTGTTGTACACCGTCGGACCAAACATTGCTGCAGAAAGGTAAATTAAATGTAACAATTACTGAAGCTAAATGGCTTGGGTGACTTGTGAGTTCTCCTTTCATTTGAAGGAGCTGTACTCAAAACACTGATTTAAAATGGGCTGGGATTGTCACCACATGGCTCTCACAGGTCGACTTGTCAAATACCAACGGTTTGTCATGGCACCTGGTGTCTTATACTGACGCACAAGGCACTTACTTACTAGTCTATATCGACAACATTTCTCTTCGGGGATTGTTCTGGTGCTGCCAAATTCCACAGGATGTCCCTCATTTCCCTTGGTGTTGGCATTTTAACCTCCGGTGGATTTGTGAGGACTATGGTTAACTGCTCCTCAGATCTCTGCAGGGTAAATCCAGACAGCTAGCTAGACTATCTGTCCAGTCTGAGTTTCTGAATTCTGTTGCACGACTAAAACTACTTTTGAACGTACACATGTTCCACCAAAACAAGTTCCTTCCGGAAGCTATTTTGCAGAGGCACCGTTGCTCCGTCTGGGGCTTAGCGCCGCCCAAGACGATTGTGATTGGTTTAAAGAAATGCCAATAAACCAGAGCACGTTTTTCTCCCATCAGAAGATGTTGTCACTATACACATGTACAATGAGATTAAAAGCAACTCCTTTGTACTAAAATAAAGAAATATAACAACATGAAATAAAATAAGTTGTGCAAAAAGACACTATCTACATATAGAAAAATATATATTTGTGCCCGTGGGCACCAGGTAGCCCCCAAGGACCACATGAGTAGCCCTCAGGCCTGTTGTAAAATTATCTGTTTCCCACCTTGTTAAAGGTCCAATATGTAATATTTGTACTGTAATAAATCCAAAAATGACACCAATGCCTCATCAGATATTAAGGAAACATGTTAAACTGAAATACTATCTTTTCTGACAACAATGCTAATTTCAGTATTTTTTCTTTTTGAAATTTACATTCCGTGACGGAATTTATGTTTATGTTTTTGTGTGTGTGTGTGTGTGTGTGTGTGTGTGTGTGTGTGTGTGTGTGTGTGTGTGTGTGTGTGTGTGTGTGTGTGTGTGTGTGTGTGTGTGTGTGTGTGTGTGTGTGTGTGTGTGTGTGTGTGTGTGTGTGTGTGTGTGTGTGTGTTGTTATCAACGGCCCAGTTTGACAGCCAGGCCGGGTTGCCAGATATACCTGTAAAAATGTAAACCCAGCACGCCACAGCTGTAACGTTAGTACAGCCATGAAAGCAGCAAACAAACGAACAGGATCAACGGAGATAGATTCTACATGACATAAAAAAAAGAAAACGGGATGTTACTAACAGTTGCGTGACCAGAGACGTAACAACCCCCTGGTAAATATTGGAGATGTATTTGAAAGATGGAGACAGCTTAGAGCCCAAAAGGACGCAGAGTTGGCTTATTTTCTCCTGAACAGGTAAGCATTAGCTTCAGGCTAATTTATGACAGCTACTAGGGATGGGCATTTTTTGTCATTTCAACATTTGTGTACTCACATTGAATTATATAGCTAGAGTACCCGAGTTGGTTACTCGCAAAAACAATTGAGACACAGCCAGTAAAGTGATCCCGACTGGTCCTGGCTAACGCCGCCATGCTAACCCTGCTAACGTTACCGGGAGGACCAGACATGCAGCCCATGGCTGTTTACAGCGTATAGCCTCGTCAGCGGCTGGAGCCGACAACCGTGAGTTATTTTAAGCCACGAGAGGGGGGCTGTAAATCGGAAAGAGGGGACTGTGAGTTTGCAGTGTGTTTAGCGCTTGTTGCCGTAATTCTAAGCAAATGAAGTGTGTTCCGTCGGCAAGGTAGTGGTATTTTTAGCGGTTCGTATTGTAATTCTAAGCCGAGGAAGTGTGCCTGACTCGCGTGTGGAGAGGACGGTGAGCTTGTTGTGTTTTTAGCGGTTCATACTGTCATTTTAAGGCGAAAAAGTGTGTCTGTCAGTTGGTTACAGAGCTCCGCTTCAGCACGGGCTTTTATGACTGTCAATATAGCCAGTATCTACCGTTAGCTACTCCGCTGTGCTGTGGAGTAATGTCTGGCTATGTGAGAAAAGCGTCTAGTAACGTTGTGAATACTGCGGTCTCAGCCTGACAACCCCCGTGAACTTCGAGTCTGGGCAGGAGGGGGCGGGAGAGACGACTCTCCAGTATTTTGAATTGGTAGTGCAGTAACTATATTAACCGCTAGCTGCCAGTATTACACACAATATTACATATTGCACCTTTAAGTCATTGTTGATAATTATTGTGAGAAATCATTAACATGATCAGTGTCTTCACATAGATGAGTATCATTAATCATTAATAATCATATATAACTAAAGGCAAACTGAGCAAATTTGTTATTTCAGAAGAGTGTATCAAACTGGTAGCCCTTCGCATGACTCAATATCCATGAAGTAGCTCTCAGTTTCAAAAAGGTTGGTGACCCCTGGTCTATAGAGTATAGATATACAGTGTGAATCAATCTTAGTCCCAAAATGCTGTGTGGACTAGCCAGACCCTCCTCTGTAGCACTGTGGAGTAAGGTCTGGCAATGCGAGACTACTTACGTACATGCACGAGTAGCCAGACCGGCTGTCAAAAGCAAAAAAAAAAGAAGCTTGTATTGATTTTCATTCCTATCTTTATTCAAATTTCTCACTGATTTCAAAAACGCTGCTCTCTCACACTCACAGAGCCACTGCTCGTGCTTAAATTTGCTCCGCTTCTGCTCTCCTTCCTCTCCAACTGTACGCTTGGACTCAAATATATATCGTTGCTTAGACAGATTTCCTGCTCGAAGCTTCAGCTCTTCTCCTCGCATGCAGGCTGCTTCTGTGCGCTCGTAAGTCCTTTTGCTCTTGGATTTCTCCTGCTTTCTCTTAATGCATCCATGGTTGTAACCAAGCCCCCAGGAACAGTGCCAGACATGGTGCAAACATGGCCATATGTATGAAATAGGAATGAAAATCCATTGACCTGGATTACACCACACACAAAGGACTGCATTCTCTGCGCAGGACGCCATTACTCCACTATATCTTTTCATAGAAAATCTTTGTGTGCTGCTATATTAATGTGCTATATATCGAGTACAGCCCCTTCAAAGTCTCAGTAGTTCTTCATGTGCACTGTTCCGTTGTATCCTGTGCGTCAGGGTGTCCCAGCTGCTGTCTCTTGCCACTACGCTGTGCTCCCAGGAATCATCCAACCTTGGCCTTCCTGACTTCCCTGTGGACAACCTGCTTCCTGCCCTCCACGTGTTGGTGAGAATCCAGGCCCCCTAAATCTTCCCCACTGTCCATTTTCAAAGGGGGAGAAAGAAAAACAAAAACAAAAAACGACCTCTGTTGGTCCATGGATGCCGGTGTCCAACGCCTGTCTTTTCTGTGTTGTTGCAGAATGCGTTGCCCATGCTGTCCTCCCAGCAGCTAATCCAGAGACTTTACCCCTACAACAGCATCCTGGGCAAGGACGGGCGCACCGCTGTGGAGGGCGTCCTCAGTGTAAGTCAATATGATCCTATCATCTGTACGTGGCGTCACCTAATGTGCATGTTCGCTATGATCTGAACATAAAATAAGAGGCATTTTTTAAAAGGTGTTTATTCTTTCATAGAGATTTGAGCTTTTGGATGGTCGTCGTAAGCTATCCCCCAGCGCCATTTTGAGTGTGTCCAGGACAAAGGACCTTGAGGGCCATGCAGATGTTGCATTACTTGTCGCGGACAAGGATGTCACCTTTCAGGTACCAGTATGCTGGCTATATACAGTGTAAAACTACAGCCCCAATCGGGTGTGCAGACCATGTAGACTCAACTACAACGTGGAGGGTTTGGGGTGCTTTTTTCTGATTGTGGATTGGGGCTTTAAAGGTGCCCTGCCATACAAAACCGTTTTTACTTGCATTTTTTGAAATATGTTAGGTCCATATTGTGTTTGTGTTATGTGGTGAATGTGAAAATGAACTGCTACCTCCTCTGTCAGCTCTAGCCACTGAAAAGAAATAAGCAGAGAAATCAGATCAATTACAAAAGCTGGTCAGTCTGACATCATGTTGCCTGAGCTCATTACTATTCATTAGCTCGGCCAGTTGGGCTGGGTAAAGGATTCTGACAGCCAGGCTCTCATTGGCTAGCTGTTAGCCAATCAGATTCAAACAGCTTAGCTTGTTGAATATTAATGAGAGCTGGCAGAAATTGAGCTGAGTCCTCTTGTAGGCTTTCTATACCACGCTAGAATGGCTTGAAACAAGGTAACCAAGGCATTTTTTCCACAAACAAATGTTACAGAGTCCATGGTAGAACTTCAGACATTACCACAAAGTCATGAAATACGTGTGGCAGGGCACCTTTAAGGACATAGAGCACCGCCCCTGATAACCCAAACCCTGCACTGTTAACATCCATGTTGCATCCTGCAGTCTTCATCGTCACTGCCTCCGGGTGGCACATTGCTGCGTTTCTTGGCGCATCACTTTCACCTGTAGATCGGTGGAATAGTGTGAAACCATTGGCAGGAACTAGGGGGCTAAAGAAAATCTTAGTCGACTACAACACTTAGTCGACTACAACACTTACACAAACTATGATTTACTTCTAATAAATGTAATAAAGACGATTTAATTGGGCAGATCTGTAGAAGTTTCTCCCCAAAGAATCAAAGCAAAACTGTGCATGTGCTGTTTACCACAGATGGTGCTCATAAGTCTCTTGCAAATAAGTCATTCTGCATGAAAGTAGCATTAAAAAAAACGACTAATCAATTAAAGAAATCGTAGTCAACTAAGACCTGAACAACCGATTAAAGTGATGGTTCGGAGTAATTTCACCCTAGGGTCCTTTGCACCATGACCTCGAGCCAAACACCCCCCCAGAAGCTTTTTTCACCTGGGTCTAACATTGGGAGAGTTAGCGTAGAGCAGCGTTATCAGCTGAATAGCTTAGCGTCATTTACGAGATACAAACCCACGTTTGTATCTGGTAAATGACCCCACTAATAATGCCCGAAATGATACCAAACTTCTACACTAGTACAAATAGGTTATGAACTCATAAAACGATGGATTGGAAAGTTTGTAAGTACACCAGAAGTTTATGAACACTTGCCTGTTGGCTTCTGCTCTCTGTTGCTGCTGCTGCTGCCTGCAGTTAGACGAGTGCTTAGGGCCGTCTACAAATTACTACACAAAAGAGATACAACAAAAATATTTATTAATTTAATGATTAAATAAGGTAATGTCTCCAAACTTACCTCAGTTATTACTTGTCTCCTGCTAGTTATACTACAGCACTTCGTTAAAAAAAAAAGTTAAATTAAATCATATTTTTGTTGCATCTCTTTTCGGTGTTGTAATTTGTAGACGTCCCTAAGCACTCGTCTTACAGCAGCAGCAACAACAGCAGAGAGCAGAAGCCAGCAGGCAAGTGTTATTTACATAAACTTCCGGTGTACTTACAAACTTTCCAATCCATCGTTTTATGAGTACATAACCTATTTGTACTAGTGTAGAAGTTTGGTATCATTTCGGGCATTATTAGTGGGGTCATTTACGAGATACAAACGTGGGTCCATTAGCCCCTGCGCTAAGCTATTCAGCTGATAACGCTACTCTACGCTAACTCTCCCGATGTTAGACCCAGCTGAAAAAAGCTTCTGTTTGGCTCGAGGTCATGGTGCAAAGGACCCTAGGGTGAAATTACTCCGAACCATCACTTTAAGCGTGTTTGTTTTACAGTAACCGCAGACCAGCTGGCGCGCGCATATGTGACGTCTTTGTCCAATAATGACTTTACATGTTTATGACAAGACATTCAGTGAGTCATACGTTTCCCAGAGATGTCCATTGTCCGATGACAGGCCACACACACACACACACACACACACACACACACACACACACACACACACACACACACACACACACACACACACACACACAGGCAGGCCCACTGTATCAGTAGCCTGACCATCTTATCTCTGACCGATACTCTGGAGAGTCTCTATCTTTATAAGTCTTTAATTCTTCTTCTTGGATGAAAAACTGTGTTTGGTAAATGAGTCCCTGTGTGTGGGGTTTGGGAAAATGGAGGTATTCCAGACTTCCAAGAACAGTGGTGCCCGTCTTCCAGCCCCCCTCAAAAAAAAATGACATCACTCTCATTAACTCTTTGAAGTTGTATTGTCTTTATGTGCAGCAGTGAGTCTTTTGGCGTCTAATATGCAGCGCTGTCTGTATTATATCTCATGGATTGTTTGATAACACTGTGTTGTTGGAAATGTACGGGGTATTTTGTTCCCAGCTGGTGCGTCAGTGATGCTGAGAAGTCTGTGAATCATTGTCTAAAGGAATATTACCACATAGCTTTTATAGAACGATGAAGCTGCTGGTTGCTCTTTCACGGCTAGTTGTCGTCCCCCACCAAACTTCAGGTTCCAGCTGGCGTCAAGGAGCTGCATCCACCCAACAGTAGCCCTACCTTCATCAGTACACCGAGCCACTCCCAGCTGATGGCTGAGATGATGCAGTCCCACATGGTCAAGGACATATGTCTGATCGGAGCCAAGGTAGCTAACACATAATGCACAGTATACATTAGTGGAGCTGCAAGGATGAATCCATTCATTGTCACTTATTAAATTTAATCGCCAAGTATTTTAATAATCGATTAATCGTTTTGAGTCATTTTTATGAGGAAAAAAATATATATTTCTCTGATTCCAGCTTGTTAAATGTGAATATTGTTCTAGTTTCTTCTCTCCTCTGTGACAGTAAACTGAATATCTTTGAGTTGTGGACGAAACGAGACATTTGAGGACATCATCTTGGGCTTTGGGAAACACTTTGGGAAACACTATTAACATCGATTAATAGAGAAAACAATCGACAGATTAATCGACAATTAAAATAATTGTCAGTTTGTTAGTTGGAGCCCTAATATGCATACACATACGGTCATACACAAATCGGAGTTGCAGCCCTATACCCCAGTACAGTACATTATGAATGTGATCTCTGGTCTTATATAACAATAATTTTTGTATTTTCTAGGGTTGTGGCAAGTCAGTGATCGCAAGAGAGTTTGCTGAGATGCTTGGTTACAGCATAGAGCCGGTCATGCTCTACCAGGTAAATAAAAACTAGTCTTTGAAAAATTCAAATAGTTTATTTTTTTTTCTGAGTCTGGAGCTATCTGCACTTATCAGTTTTTTGGGGATATGAGTTTATCATGTCAGGGAAAGTGTATCACTGGCAAAGACTCACACCGTTTGTGATCTGGGATGTTATGAAGGACGTTTCAGCCAATAAGGGATGAGGGGTAGTTTCATGAAAGAAGAAATGTTTTTCTTCTTTCACACGGATTTTCTCCACTTGCGTCACCCTTTTTTCTTTTCTTTTTTCATTCATTTGTTTGTTTTAAACTGTCTTCAGCGCTGAACCAGAATGAAAATCTGCGGAATTTAGCGGGCTGTTTTTCTGCTTAGGCTGGAGATGTGTTAAAGGAATGGTTCAGAGTAATTTCTGTGCACGATCTCGCGCAATCACCCGCTGTACCAAAAAACTATTTCAGCAGGAGATCGCGCAAGATCCCGCTCAGAGCACGGCATCTATTGGTGGACGAGACCGGTAAAGTAGTTTAGAAGGAGCAAGAAGCGAGAGACCAGAAGAAGAGATCAACAAAATGGCAGAGTTTGAGGTTAACATCGAACGCGACGATGAGTGGCTCAGTTTCGAAGGTCGTCCGTGTATTCAGGCTCGAATAGGTACGGACGACTTTCGAAACTGAGCCACTCATCGTCGCGTTCGATGTTAACCTCGAGGAGCTACAACTAATGGATGAGAATCAGAGAGCTAGCTAGCTAGCTAGCAGCAGTAGCGGTAGCAGCATAGAGTGGAAGCCATCAGGCAAGTGTTATTTAAATAAACTCCTGGTGTACTTACAAACTTTCCAATGCCTTTTTTTATGAGTACAGAACCTATTTGTACTACTGTAGAAGTTTGGTACCATTCCAGGCACTATTAGTGGGGTCATTTACAAGATACACAGTTGGGTCCATTAGCGGCTGCAAAATTGGCTGATAGCGCTAACTTGCCCAATTTTGGACCAAGGGAAGAAAGCTTCTGGGGGGTTGTTTGGCTCGAGGTCATGGTGCAAAGGACCCTAGGGTGAAATTACTCTGAATCATCCCTTTAACATTCTGAGTTTTTATTTTTTTTATTTTTTTAATCTGCGTGAAATTCTGTGGAATTTCCCTGCTAATCAGTTGGTTAATTTCTGCCAGTCAATAAAAAAATGATTGTTTACATAGTAATGAAACCGGTTTAAGCATTATACTATCCAAATTCATGTAAATTGTAACTTTTGAGTTCGGATGAGAATAAATCTCACAAATGTAAAGCCAGGGAAGGTACAGTATAATGGGATGGAGTAAATGTATGTAGGATTAGGACAGCAGTTTGGCTAAAAGACCCACATCTGGCTTCCATTACCTGGGCCGCGTGCGTGCGTGCGTGCGTGCGTGGGTGCGTGGGTGCGTGGGTGCGTGTGCGTTTATGGGGATTGTAGTCGTCCGGGTGACGATTGTGCAGGAAACGTGTCCGCTGAAGACTTACAGTATTAATGCATCATGCTGCAGCTATTTTTAGCTGTCTGAGGTCAGGGGTGGCTTGTGATGCTGGGAGTTGCAGAATCCTTCGCCGGGAAAGTCATCTTGTCAGCCCTGAAAATACCATTTTTGGAAACAAAGTGACATGAAAGGCTAGGGTGGAATATAAATATATTATTTGTTGGTGTGTGTCCTTCAATGGAAAAAAAACAAATAAAAATAACAAAAGCCCTTTCCCTCTTTTGCATGCAAAAATGAACAAAAATCCCCCAACATGTCAATTTCAGAGGAGCAGTTTTCCTTGGAGACAGACAGACAGTCATGATGTCAATCAATTAATTAGTAGGAGACCAGAGAGAGTGAGGAAACATCACGAAAGCACCAAATGGAAAATATAGAGCCAGTTTTTGACTTAATGCAAGATGTCTTCTTGCTGTGGAGCGGTTAGCAGATCAGTAATCACTGCCTGGAACAAATTGTGCAACTCCGCTTGTCTTCCCTCCTCTTCCCTCTGTCTCTGCTGTGACACGGCAGCGTGATAGTGAACATGACAGTCTTCCTCCACAGGCTTCCCCCCACACTCCCTCCCCGTACACAAATGTGCCATTAGCTGTTATCTGTAAAGCAGAGATATCAAATTTAGCAGCAGGGCAAGGTCATGTGGGGAGAAAAATCTGAGAAAATCTGTCGAGTGTATCGTTGCAAGAAAATATATCTATCTATCTATCTATCTATCTATCTATCTATCTCTATTAATTTTGTCAGACGAAATGAGCCTAAATATGTTCGTCACAACCTTTTTTTCCATGACTTAGACGAGACGATGACGAGACTGCACCAATGTCCAAAAACGCTGACTAAGACTAAATTAACATGCATTATTGTTGATTAAAAAAGACAAGACTAAAATGTTTTGCATAAAATAAAAACTAAGATGAAATCTCTCTTCATTTTCGTCTACATTCATTTCTACTTTTTCATCATGAGATAAAATATTCACTAGGGTTGGGTACTGAGACCCGGTGCTAATACTATAGGTATACATATATCTACATATACATATAGGTGCCTTAATGACCAGTATCTACCGGACCGAATAGCAACGTGGATTTCGGTGCCTCATTATGGTGCCACTTAAATGCCTGCGCTTCTCTCTGATGCTCCTAATCAGACGTTAGAGGCAACCGAAACATCGCCGCATGTCACGCTAGTTAACACTACACTTGACAGCAGGTAACGTTAGCCTACCGTTAGCTAGTAGCTGGAGTAAACACGGCTAAAGGTCCCATGACATGCTGCTTTTTGGATGCTTTTATATAGACCTTAGTGGTCCCCTAATACTGTATCTGAAGTCTCTTTTATATAGACCTTAGTGGTCCCCTAATACTGTATCTGAAGTCTCTTTTATATAGGCCTTAGTGGTCCCCTAATACTGTATCTGAAGTCTCTTTTAGATAGACCTTAGTGGTCCTCTAATACTGTATCTGAAGTCTCTTTTATATAGACCTTAGTGGTCCCCTAATACTGTATCTGAAGTCTCTTTTATATAGACCTTAGTGGTCCCCTAATACTGTATCTGAAGTCTCTTTTATATAGACCTTAGTGGTCCCCTAATACTGTATCTGAAGTCTCTTTTATATAGACCTTAGTGGTCCTCTAATACTGTATCTGAAGTCTCTTTTATATAGACCTTAGTGGTCCCCTAATACTGTATCTGAAGTCTCTTTTATATAGACCTTAGTGGTCCCCTAATACTGTATCTGAAGTCTCTTTTATATAGACCTTAGTGGTCCCCTAATACTGTATCTGAAGTCTCTTTTTATAGACCTTAGTGGTCCCCTAATACTGTATCTGAAGTCTCTTTTATATAGACCTTAGTGGTCCCCTAATACTGTATCTGAAGTCTCTTTTATATAGACCTTAGTGGTCCCCTAATACTGTATCTGAAGTCTCTTTTATATAGACCTTAGTGGTCCCCTAATACTGTATCTGAAGTCTCTTTTATATAGACCTTAGTGGTCCCCCTAATACTGTATCTGAAGTCTCTTTTATATAGACCTTAGTGGTCCCCTAATACTGTATCTGAAGTCTCTTTTATATAGACCTTAGTGGTCCCCCTAATACTGTATCTGAAGTCTCTTTTATATAGACCTTAGTGGTCCCCCTAATACTGTATCTGAAGTCTCTTTTATATAGACCTTAGTGGTCCCTCTAATACTGTATCTGAAGTCTCTTTTATATAGACCTTAGTGGTCCCCCTAATACTGTATCTGAAGTCTCTTTTATATAGACCTTAGTGGTCCCCTAATACTGTATCTGAAGTCTCTTTTATATAGACCTTAGTGGTCCCCTAATACTGTATCTGAACTCTCTTTTATATAGACCTTAGTGGTCCCCTAATACTGTATCTGAACTCTCTTTTATATAGACCTTAGTGGTCCCCTAATACTGTATCTGAAGTCTCTTTTATATAGACCTTAGTGGTCCCCTAACACTGTATCTGAAAAAAAAAAGACTAAAATGTTTTGACTAAAACTTGACTAAGATACATTGAGTTCTCTTTTGACTAAAACTAGACTAAAATGACGAGACTTTTCGTCGACTAAAACTTGAGTAACAAAAAAATGATATGTGAATGACTAAATATGACTAAAACAAACAAGGACATTGGGCACAAGGCTAAGACTAAATTAAAAATAGGTGACAAAATGAACACTACTATCTCTCTCTCTCTCTCTCTCTCTCTCTCTCTCTCTCTCTCTCTCTCACTTTATCCAGTTCCATTGTTTGATAGTCAACACACCAGCACATTGAACCACTTCCCATGTTGCTCTCAATCCCTTCACCTCCCTTAACTTTTGTCGCTTGGTGTCCATTTCCTTCCTCCTTCACTTCCAGGACATGACAGCCAGGGACCTTCTGCAGCAGAGGTGCACTCTCCCTAACGGAGACACAGCGTGGAGGCCGTCTCCACTTGTCACCGCTGCCATCGAGGGCAAGCTGCTGGTTCTGGACGGTATACACAGGGTCAACCTGGGAACCCTGGCTGTGCTATCTAGGTACTTTAGTTTACATTATTTACTCGCCGTCTTATTTTTTTTTTATTTTTAATTTTTAGAATGCTGTGATATTTTTGCTTTAATTATTATTATTTTCAGAAGTTAAGGGAGCTGGTGCTGTACATGTCAAATATAGACAGACAAACACACATCCCAGCTCATTTCTACGGTGTCTTTGTGTCCAAGGTTACTCCATGACAGGGAGTTGGATCTGTACGATGGGACCAGGCTGCTGAGGTGGGACAGGTACCAGACACTAAAGGAACAACTGCAGTTCACTGACCAGCAACTGCAAGAGAGGTACATACGCACGCACACATGCATA
Organism: Perca schrenkii; assembly: GCA_025617405.1. Taxonomy (NCBI): domain Eukaryota; kingdom Metazoa; phylum Chordata; class Actinopteri; order Perciformes; family Percidae; genus Perca; species Perca schrenkii. The sequence continues at coordinate 30,640,546 of CM046797.1, forward strand.
CACAGGGGTTCGTGGGTTATGTGTGGGAAAGTGCATTTAGGAGAATTTTTGAATCTGTGTTTGCTTCAAACATGAAAACATGACCGTTGCGGTCAGTGGCTTTTCAAATACAACAATAACTGCATTCAGCATGAGTGAGAGAGACAAATGAAGAGGGAAGCTGAGAGTAAAGGCCAAAATATTATTCAAGTGGTCATATTATGCTTTTTGGCGTTTCCCCTTTCCTTTATTGTATTATATATCTTTTTTTGTGCATGTAATAGGCTTCCAAAGTGAAAAAGCCCAAAGTCCACCCCAAAGGGACTTACCATCTCCAACAGAAAACACTGTTCACCAACTGCTCCAAACAGCTCTATTGTAGTCCAGCCTTTACTTCAGAGACAAACGTGGTCACTTTGTAACACACGTTATAATGCTCACCTAGCTGCTAGCATGGCACGCCCTCATACTCTGCTTCTGACTGGCTAGTAGTCCTTACCTAGGTACTGTCAGGGCACGCCCTCATACTCTGCTTCTGACTGGCTAGTAGTCCTTACCTAGGTACTGTCAGAGCATGCCCTCATACTCTGCTTCTGACTGGCTAGTAGTCCTTACCTAGGTACTGTCAGAGCATGCCCTCATACTCTGCTTCTGACTGGCTAGTAGTGCTTACCTAGGTACTGTCAGGGCACACCCTCATACTCTGCTTCTGACTGGCTAGTAGTCCTTACCTAGGTACTGTCAGGGCACACCCTCATACTCTGCTTCTGACTGGCTAGTAGTGCTTACCTAGGTACTGTCAGGGCACGCCCTCATACTCTGCTTCTGACTGGCTAGTAGTCCTTACCTAGGTACTGAGCATGTGCGACTCCCAACAAAGATGGAACAGCAGTGAGATGTCTCACTCTGTAGCTCAAACAGAGAGCTCAACACACAGGGTGAAAAGAGGAGCTGCAGCAATGTACAGTACAACAAAAATATGGTGTTTTTTGAAAATTAAACCATGTAATCCTATTCTGATACAACCTCTAAATACAATTGTGAACCCGAAAATGAGCATAATATGAGCGCTTTCAAGGTAAACTAAGAGATGGTAAGAGAGTGACATTGAGATTTATGAAGCTGGCTCTGTGTCTGACCTCAGTGTTCCGCTTACAGTCACATAGATGAAGAGGAGAGTGATGCGATTAGTTTTCATATCATCCGACTTCTTCTGAGCCTCCTGTCAGGTTCTATTCCATCCCTGCTGACCGCCAGAGGCGATGCTTAAAGCACTGAATATTCCCTTTTGCGCATGCGCAGTTCAAGTATGTATACCAACAATGTCACTTGTGACCCCTGGATGACCCGAGAGAGGCTATATCTTCCGGATGTCATCAGGGGATCTGCTCCTACCGAATCTTCTTGTGGGATCACGAGGATTCTGAGTGTCAGAGCGCTCTGGCGGTCATTCAGGATTCATAGAACCGTAGTTACATTCGTAACTTTTGTTTTGCCAGGTGTTCAGACTGAAAATAGCCCAAGGTTAAAGGAATGCTTGGGTCGGCAGTGGTGGGAAGTGTTGGAAATCTGGTCTAGGAAGGCCAGTTTTAATAATAGTCTTCAAAGTGTGATGGCTTTTTAGAGACCAGAACACTGGACAGTGTTTCATAAGACTATGACACAGCATTTGACATTGTTTTACTGCTGGCATTAATGTATTGTATGTGAATGACCGTTGTTGGTCTTGACCTTAACTGTTCCCCGTGTTTGACTCATGAAGTGTGTGTGTGTGTGTGTGTGTGTGTGTGTGTGTGTGTGTGTGTGTGTGTGTGTGTGTGTGTGTGTGTGTGTGTGTGTGTGTGTGCGTGTGCGCGTGCACTCTTAAAAACCCACCTAAGCTGGCAGGAAGGATGTTTGTGGTGCGACGTCTGGGCTGAAAAAACCCACTTCCTACTCTCCTGTGGCTCAGGCAAAGTGTGTGTTGGTGTGTGTGTGTGTGTGTGTGTGTGCGCGCGCACATGCGCACCAGGATTCTATTGTGCATTACAGTGCAGTTTTTCGTTGAATATCCAGTTCAACATGTTAGGTTCCTGGTTTAGCAAAACTATAGATATGACAAAGTCAGAGATGGATAAGAAAGAACCAGCAAGTTGCTAGGCAACAGAATGTGTATATAGTGTGTGTGTGTGTGTGTGTGTATGTCCACATGTCTCACCAGCTGTGTGTATCCGTGTGTGTTTGTGGGTTGGAGGTCTGCACAGGACTGTTTTTTTTCTTCCTTCACTTTTGCTCATCCCGCAATGAAAACAAGACCCATGTAGCCTAATTTTGCTTGAGGCCGTGGATTAAAACGTTACGGACGGCGTCCCTCTTCCCCTGACAGTTAATGTTGTTTCCCGTAGCAACAGATGGAAACCACATGCTGGAGCGTCCGACTTCAGAGCACCAAACTGTTACCAGTTACCATTTAGACTCGGATTGGATGGCAATTTTGTTAAAATGTTATTGATGTTTAGATTAAATTAGTGTGACTGACTCCATTGAAAGACTTAAGTAGAGAGAGCAAGGTAGGGAGAAAATGAGACGGGCAAAACCCAAACTTACCTTTTTTTTAATTTTGATGCGAATCGATGGATAGTGGAATACAGTGCCTGGTTATAACGGCCTCTGATATCCCCGTATATGAGATGTCTTCCCCCACACTCACGACGATGATGGTTAGCGGCCGCCTCCGCCCACACCCGAGTACAAATATGCCATTGCGGAGTGGGTGTCTCTCTGGGGTGATAGAAAGGGACTTTGCTGTCTTCTTGTATCAGAGGATCACACAGCCAGCTGTCAAAAGTCATGCTCTTGTCTCTGACATAGATTGGGGTGACACACGCGCACACATAAACACACACACACACACATCCGTGACAAACACCATGTGCACCTGCACTCTACATCCATTTGAACACGGCTGAACAGATGTCTAACTGTGTGTGTTTTTTTTTTTTCTTTCAGATCCATCTTCCCCATCCATCCATCATTCAGGGTGCTGGCCCTGGCGGAGCCCCCCATTGTGGGTGCCAGTACAAACAGCAGCAGAGGTCAGCAGTGGTTGGGCCCAGAGCTGCTCACTATGTTCCTCTACCACACTGTCAGCCCTATGGCTAGAGCAGAGGAGATGAAGCTCATACAGGGACTGGTGAGACACACACACACACACACACACACACACACACACACACACGCACACACACACACACACACACACACACACACACACACACACACACACACAAATACATTTGAAGAAGGGACCCGTGTACACAAACATATACCTAACTGGTGAAGATGTTTGCTATTTTTAAATTTTTATTTACAGTAAACTCAAAGGAGCGACATGTTAATTAATAGGTCTTAATTGGACACTATGAGCAGCTCCTAGAAATGTCTTTAATAATGCTTATTCACTTCCCTGCTTTTTCTTGAATTGTATCATCTTCTGTTTCTTGCCTCAAAGCTTGTGAACAGTTGCAAATTGTTTTGTGAGAGACATGAAAGCTTCCGAATATGAAACGCTGCCTTTGTTGTGTGAGTGACTGGAGAGAGGGAAGCGAGACTTGCCAACTTCTGTGTCGAGTTTAGCTTACAGTGCAGAGGCCATTACAGGGTAGGGAAAATTATATTTATACGCAGGGCTCCTTACAGCCAGGACAAACTGAGTTAGTAAACAAGGTATAGTGCCGGATGCGACAGTACATTCATCATTGGCCTTTTGTGCAGCTCAGCAACAAGAGTTTTTTTCCAAAATAAATTGTGACTTGGCAGTGATACTGTCACGTGTAACATTAAACAACTTGTTGGCCTTACACACACACACTTGCACACCAAGTGAAATACAGACCTTGTTTGGCCATTCTCTGGGACGTTGTGTTGCATGGTTGGGTTCACCTGAGGTCTATCGATTCCATACCGTTAGTTGTTGGATTAAAAGGGCTGAAGCAGCGCAGTAGCATTTTGGGTTTTGACCGTTGAAAGGGAATCTGGCTCAAACGTAAAAGTTCATTTCTCTTTGGTTCCTCGGTCATCTTCAGGCTGTGGTGTTGGCCTGGTGTGGCCTCTGGGATATAGAAGGGGTGAAAGTTATGGGAAACTTTGCCATTACATGATTGGCATCTTAACCACTCAGCCTGGTGCTTTGTTGTTTGGGGTCTTAAAGGACAAATCCAGCTCAAAATGTCAGTACAGTACATGTATACATGCGGGCGCCATCTTGGGGAAGCAGTCACGACCAGTCGAACGACGTGACTGTTTTGCCAAGATGGCGCCCGCCTGTATAAGTCAACGGTAATGTCTTTATAAACTATCTTTTTAATAAACTGTCTGTACAGTTACAAAGTTCTCAATGCTTTGGTTTACATGTAGGGAGCCTCATTATGCTACCGTGGAAGTGTGGTGCTATTTTGAGCCTTGTTAGTGGTATAGAAATAGTGATTTCTTTTTACTTTACCCGTGCCCTGACGACTGGCGTTATAAGCTAATTAGCGGTTTGCGCTAAAACTGGTCACATTCGATTAGCATGAAAACATATCCCAGAGAACGGTCGATTCGTTACCCATGTGTTATTAACCCCTTGGTTCATTTTGCGCCGGATTTGTCCTTTAAAGGGACTTTTTTTGTTTGTACCAGATGCCCCACTTTCAGTGCTGATGCAAAACAATGATTTTTGATACCTTAAAATTTTTTTTGTTTTTCTACAAAACTACACTATAGTTCTGCAAGGTTAAAGGTCCCATGGCATGAAACTTTCACTTTATGAGGTTTTTTAACAATAATATGCGTCCCCCCCAGCCTGCCTATGGTCCCCCAGTGGCTAGAAATGGTGATAGGTGTAAACCGAGCCCTGGGTATCCTGCTCTGCCTTAGAGAAAATGAAAGCTCAGATGGACCAATCAGGAATCTTCTCCTTATGAGGTCATAAGGAGCAAGGTTACCTCCCCTTTCTCTGCTTTGCCCACCCAGAGAATGTGGCCCACCCATGAGAAACGTCAGGGCTTTCAAACGAGCAAAGTGGCAGTTGGTCAACCGTGTCTTGATTTCATTTGTATCTAATTCCAGCTAACTACCTGGAATCTAGATCTTGATGAGAAATGGCAATAATTAAAGTTATTCAATGTTCAAGTGTTGTGCTTTGCAGAGCACATCACGCGTGTTTCTATTATTTGTTTTTATTATTTTATCCGTGACGGCAAGGCTAAATAACCTTGTATAATGAAATACAGTCCAACAGCAACACAAACTACATCCTCCAAAATGAGCATACAGTTGAATCAACACCTCTACAACTGACCATTATAACCATCATGGAGGAGGATTTATAGCAGGACTATATATATATGTTACACTGCATTAGTTTTGAGCTAGGTGTACCTCACAAACTGGCAGCTGTATCTCAAAATCCACTACTCTCCTTATCTAAATACCATCCTCTTCATCAGCCTTCTCTTTCTTTTTCTCTCACTATGTAGACTCCTCATGTTCCAAAGGATGCAGCCGAGCAGCTACTGCACCTCACACACAGTCTCCGCAAGACAAATGACGCCACAGTAAGTGTGTGTGTGCGCTCTCACCAGTGTGTTTTACGTGTGTGGTGTATGTGAAGTAATTTATTTGTGTATGGTGTGTGTCTCCAGGCCCAGTCTCTGGCCTCTTCTCTCTCCACCAGACAGCTGTTGAGGATCTGTCGCCGTCTCTCTCAGTACCCCGAGGAGAGCATCGCTCACGCTGTCAATAAGGCTTGTCTTTCTAGGTACACACACACACACACACACACACACACACACTCACTCAAATCCCTACTGTGTATCTTGATTGTAATGCACTTTGTTCATGTTTGATACAGTGAAAAGTGATTTTTGAGTGCAATATGACTTTGTGCCCCGGTGATTTCATTGTGAGCTTGTGTGTTTTAGGTTCCTGCCCAGCCTAGCCCGGGCCTCTCTTGATAAAAGCCTCGCCAACTGCTCCATACAGGACACCCCCGATCCTGCTGAACACACTCGTGACTTCAGCTGTAAGTCCCACTCAGCTATCTAGACGAGATAAATTCAACTACTCACTGTTTCCAAATACATTTCATAGCGTACAGAGCGTTTTGCAGTTTAATTAGCAGGTGGTTGTGTCAGCTGTTGCTTCCTGTGCTAAAGAAAATGTGACAGTAATATTATTGTGCTACAAGCAACGATTAATTTCATTGTCGATTGTTTTCTCCGTTGATTGATTAGATGTTTGGTTGATAAAATTTCAGGAAAATTGTGAAAAATGGCCATCAGTGTTATATTAACTCTTAAATATATTAACTCTTAAATATATTAACTCTTAAATATATTAACTCTTAAATGTTTACATTTAAGAAGCTGGAATCTGAGAATCTTGACTTTAAATGGATTGTCAAAATAGTTGGCGACTAATTTAATAGTTGACGACCAATCGATTCATCTTTGCAGCTCTAATGCATGTGTACATGTATATACACTTTTTTATATAAAAACTTGTATCTGTACATAGTGGTCAAATGTTTATGTTTACCTTGTTCAGCTCTGTCGTATGTCTATTTCTGTGTGTGTACTTTGAGAGCAACAATAAGCCAGACACAATAAGGAAATAAGGAGCGAGTTCCCTGCATCAGTAAATTTTGATTGAAGAAGCTACTTAGCACTAGTGGAGTTGCTTAGTAACACAGAGCAGAAGACTATATTGAAGCCCCCTAGTGACACACAGACAGACAGACAGACAGACACACACACACACACACACACACACAGTGACTGCATCTCCTGTGTCTGTCCAGGTTCGGTGAAGGATGGCGTGCTGACGATTGGCAGCGTGTCTGCTCCAGTGTACGACGCCGATGAGAAAATGAAGGTTCCAGACGTGCTCTTCTACGATAATCTCCAGGTAATTACACACTAAACTCACAACCAAATTAAACACATATCAGTCTGAACCAAATTAGGGCTGCACGATATGAGGAAAATATCTAATTGCGATTATTTTGACTGATATTGCGATTGCGATATGATTGACGATATTGGAGGGAATGATCCATTTTTTTTTTGCGAGGATCTGTACCAAACAAAGATTTTTTCTGTAGGATGGGATTTGTAGGCCGGGACGTCTCTGCAGCACCACAATACTTTACATTAGAATGGTTTGACACATATTTTGCCTTTAACAAATATTGCGCCCCCCACCCGCCTGCCATTTGGATATTGCACTAGTCCATATTGCGATTTCGCTAAAATTGCGATTAATTGTGCAACCCTAAACCAAATCTGTAACTGCAAGACAACATTACACCGAACCTTTTGTGATTGTCAAAGGCATTTATTTATTTCCAGGACATGACCCAGATTTGACCACATGAAAAAAAAAAAGGAAAAGATGGATTACAAATAATAAAGAATAATTTGTTTTTGTTTATTTTCTCTCCAACTGAGAAAGCTTACTCCGTGTATTCTTGACAACACAATATTCATTGCATCGTTCATTCAAATGAGGTCAGTCTCATTCCTCTTTCTTCCTTGTTCCTTGTTATTCGTTTGTCTCTGTCCCTGTTGCATTGTGTGACATTATTTCATTATGAAGGATTTGACTTTTAGTTCTGGTATTAGCTGATATTTCCCAGGGCCAGGCTCTTTTGTTGTTCCTTCTTGGTCTTTTTCAGATCCACTGAAGTCTCAGAGATGCTTATCTCTCTCCTGGCAGTAAAATCTGCCCCGGCCAGTACACTGCAGTGTTGTATAAAGTACTAGAAAGCCATACTTGAGTAAAAGTACAAGTATCGTCCTAGAAAAAGACTTCGGTAGAAGTGAAAGTTACCTTTTAGAATATTACTTAAGTAAAAGTCTTAAAGTATCTGATATATACTGTACTTAAGTATCAAAAGTAATTTTCTGATATTTAATGTAGTTAAGTATCAAAAGTAAAAGTTGTTTTTTTTAAAAGCAAGCGGTTAGAACTTTTATTGTGGCTTTCTTATAGTAAAGCATAAAGCATATTCAGGGACTTTTCAGGCACAATTCTCTTAAGTTCAAAGAACAAACAGCATATGTTTAGAGCTGACATCAATGTACAGAAACATTTCTTGCAACACGGGTGTATGACTTATCTTCACCACTACCCTGTTCACCGAGTTCACCACTATTGTCGGGGTGGTCGCAGGGCTCAACATTAAAAAAAAATCCCCACTGGCCCCCAGGGGGCCAGTAGATCAGAGTTTTGCTGGCCCCTTCTACATTTTTACTGGCCCTGAAAGAAATATCATAGGTGTGATTGGAAAAGGACAAAAAAGCAGGAAAAAAAGCTAGCCACTGCCACTGGATGTTGTGCCATTAGCAGCAAAGCTAGACCAGGGGTCATCAACTACATTCAAATAAAGAAAATAAAATGATACCTAATACGCATCATCTTGTCATCTTGATATTTTCACTTTCTTACTAAATTAATGCTATATTTTTTTACATTAGTAAGCAAACCCCTAAAAACATGGAACATCCATAATGATAACTAGATAGGGCTACTTAACTAGAAAATGATCTCAGATTAGTCCTGTATGCCCTAATTTGAAATAAGAAGATTCTGTTGCTAAATAATACAACTGGCAACATCGTCAACAATGAAGAACGCGTCATTCACGTGCATATTAAGTAGCCACGTGTATTTGTTTTGGTCTTAAAGTACCTCCATAGGTTTACCGCTCCAGCGGAGAGGATGGCTCGTTTAGACAGCAGCTACGTTTACAAGAGTTTGTCCAAAGTTCAAGATTGGTTGCAAATTAAGACAAACAGTTAGACTACAAACTGACATCTTTCATTTTAGCTCGTTTGTAAAGTCGCTGTTTGCAGAGTAGAGCTGTGTTTGCACAGCGCGGTGGACGAGAGTGGACAGCCAGACAGATCAGACTGAGATATGGGTTTCTACGTGTTTCTGCCTGTAGAACAGGTACGTGGGTTATTGATAAGTATTGACTCTTTAATCATGGAGGTTTTATTGTAGGCTACCTACTTACAGTAACGAGTGTAGCGTTAGTTCATCTGCGCCATCGGCGGTAAATAATCCTCGGTAAGGTTTCCAGTCAGTAGGCTACATGTGCTGCGTGAAGTAACGCACACACCAGTGACTGTGGCTGCAACCAGCCCGACATACGTATTTACTGGCCCCGGGCGGGCCATCGGGCCATTGCTTATGTCGAGCCTGGTGGTCTACGATAACGGGAGGTCCTCCAGTAGGTGCTCATGCTTCCATGGCGGTTTGCAACAAACAAGCGCTGAAATAGAGCGCGCGGTGTGCGGAGCGTGCGTAATGCAATCTAGGAGCAGTGATTCGCCAAACGTCCCTTATTGCAGTCGCACACATTTCTTCTAATTTTATTTTTTAGTAACGAGTAACGAAGATGCTTAGTGGAAATATAACGGAGTAAAAGTATACATTTTATCTAGGAAATGTAGTGGAGTAAAAGTGAAAGTTGACATAAATTTAAATAGCGAAGTAAAGTACAGATACGTGAAATTTCTACTTAAGTACAGTAACGAAGTATTTGTACTCCGTTACATTACAACACTGGTACACTGTAACTGACCTCTGATTGCTGTTATTGGTGTATTTTATTGGATAAGAAATCAATCTGACTTTAATTCGGCTCTGTATTTCTCTGTGTGTAAAGCATTTCATCAAGAGCCAAAAGTCATGCAAAATCAGTATACTACATACATACCTTAAAACTATAAAGAGTCGTTCTTTAGAGAGTCATGCTGTTTCAGACAGGATGGAAGCAGAGAAAAGTCGGGTATGTTGGGGTTTGCCAGTTCTTTTGTAACTTTCAAAATACGACAGTCACCCCCGCTTCATGCGGTGATTGTCCAAGTGTGCATACCGTAGGCGTGAAAACGGGCAGAACCACACATTCCTCCCAGTCCTACTTTTGCATGCTGAATGCCCGCCTCTGTGCTGGCAGCGATCAGAGGCAGCGGGCTTCCAGAAAAACACACAGGACGAAAGCAGCCAAAATCGGGATCAAGTTCTTCAGTACATCTAGTAGAAATGGACAGACTCTCTCCTACGTCGTCACGTTTTCAAATGTAACTTTGACTTCTATTATTAAACACACATTACGCTACTGTGCCTGTAAATGTTTATTGATCTCTTGTAAAAACTATAATGACTAGTGTAGAAATATTTCATTCACAAAATTTGTGTATGTGCTCGTTGCAAAAGAGCTGTGTTGAGTAAGTGGTTAAAAGTGACCTCTAATGCACAGAAAGTTAAAGCTTTAAGTCCTTAAATAGTTTAAGCTTTTATGGCATAGAGGCAGAGGTGGAAAAAGTACTAAAATATTGTACTCAAGTAAAAGTACCAATACTTTGATGAAATATTACTCAAGTACAAGTAAAAATACCTATCTGAAAAATTACTCAAGTAAAAGTAATAAGTAGTTAATTTAAAATGTACTTTAAGTAAAAGTTACTTAGTTACATAAAAAAACTGTAAAACGGAGCGGTGGGGATCTCTCCCATGTAATGAAAATAAGACAAGGGGTCATAAAGCCAAAACTATTTAGTTTTTAATTAAAGAAAAATCTATACAAATGTATAAACACCTATACAAATGTATAAACATCTATACAAATGTATACACATGTAATAACAGCATAACACATGTCACACATGACATGTAAGACCCTTAGAAAGGTATAATGTGCAATTTTAGTTCAGACCATCCCATAAAACGTTTATAAACAATCAACTGAAAGTGAAAGTACCATACATTGTTAGTTCCGAGGCCATCCCTTTCTTCACAAACATAAACAACAGTTATAATGCAAATCAAGGCCAAATCACGTGTTTTGACTCCATAAATGGGTAATTATGATTATTAATATAAACAGTCTATGGTTAGACCCTAATGTTCACAGCCCAGACTAGCAGCTAGCTTCTACACACCTAAGTAGCCCGTATGAGCTAATTAGATGTATCAATTTAGCCAGTGTCCTACATACATTGTCCAACGGAAGAGGTGGGCAATTCATTTTCCCAAGGGGCCACATGAGAATCAGGGACTGTTGTGGAGGGCCGGACCAATAGGCTAAACTCAATTCTGCTCAATATGAATTTTATGTCAAGCGGTCTCTTTTTTTTTTCTTCTATCTGGGCATATTAGCGCAGCAGAGTCCACCAAACACTCTTTAATAAACTCCCCTTCAGAAAAATGGCGTACTGTTTTTTTGGGATATCACAAAAGCTGGTCTTGACTGCTGCATCCCTGGATGCCTTGTTGCTTTTGCAGCGTAACTAGCAAAGCTTCAGATGTCATTTTTGAGGGATAACAGCTGATTTACGTCCATGCTAACTTCTCCCGCTCAGTTCGCCGCTCGCCGACACATCCATGGGTCCGACACATGGATGTATTAAGAGAACGGTCCGACCATAGACAGTATATAGACCTTTTCAATGGAACCCTTCTGCAATTATGTAAGCACATAATGTAATCTGAAACCTGCTGCCCTGGTTAAAAAAAACACAACGCAACTGATCTCAGCTGGTATTCTGTCTATAATGGAGTGGAATGGAAATTTCTAAGTGACCTCAAACTTTTGACCGGTAGTGTACAGCTGTATACTACTATCCCCGTTAGGATGTGATATGATTTCTATCATTGTTGTTAAATTCTTTGTGAATGATGAATAAACACAAACAATGAATACCACAGAACTTTCTTATGTTATGTAGTTTGTCAGTTGTAGTCAGTCATAACGGAAAAAGAACAAATAAACTTCTTTAAAAAAATATATATATATGGTATCAGATCGGTGCATAAACTCCACTACCTCACTCACCACTACCGATACCAGCATTTTAGGCAGTATCGGAGGCTTTTCCGATACTGGTATCCGTATCAGAACATCTCTATATTTTACAAGGTGAAACATTGACATACCAGTTTTTGTTTACGTTGACTTTGATTTCTCATGTCTTATTGGCCAAAGTCCAGGGAGGAACCTTAGGAACTAAGGACATGGCACTGACATCCTCTGGCGACACTGATGGCGCTATGTGACCCAGATTTATCTCTTTCCCGCTCGCTCTCTCTCTGCGTCCTCATTCTGCCCTCTCCTCCGCCTTGCTTGTATTGGAGACTAAAAAAAGAGTGGAAAGAGGATGAGATAGGATGAGAGCAACGAGGATGCCCTACTTTTTCAATGACCTGTTTTTCTGTCTTCAGAGTAGAAGCACAGTTGTAAAGCAGAGGGGAGGAAAAAGCACAAACCCATGTGGTTTTAAGATTCATTTTAATACTCATAGAGCAACATCAGTACATTTTTTTTCTTCACAATATGTGAAATGCAATTCACCACAATGCCCACCTGGGTTCAACTGACGTGCGTGTGAGTCCATAAAACTAACTTTTGAGCTATCTGTGTGTTTAAATGTCTCTGCAGCACATGATGGTGATGGAGGACATGTTGAAGGACTTTCTATTGGGAGAGCACCTCCTGTTGGTGGGCAACCAGGTGAGTGACAGATACGCTAACTTCCTGCTGTACTTCAAAAACTTCAGAAAAGAGCCCTGTTGAGTTATGGTTAGAAAAAACCCCGCTTTGGGTGGTTTGCATTTCTTTAAACCAATCACAATCGTATTGGGCGGCCTGCCTTGTTGCACGATCCAAATTTTCTTTCTTGCAATTTCCAGCGTGTAGCCTGGAGGGTGAGGGACAGCCGCAGGTGAGCCACGCTTTATCCTGGAAATGTACTTCCGCTGATCCAGACTATGTAAACCAAATGCAGCAATCAATCACTTTTCATACATGTAAATACATGTACAATACACCCCCCACACACACACACACACACACACACACACACACACACACACACACACTTGGAATACATAATTAGGCGCACTTTACGCTTCCCCTCCCATCTCTTTATGGGAAGCTCCCACTTTCCCCTTCACCCTCCCGTGAATGCACATGCATGACACGGAAAAGCGCAATTTGCCATTTTCATTCCCCGCGACAGGCAATCTGCGCTTTTACCTCAGTGCGGCCTGTTTGTATATACCTCGCCATGCTTTTACGCGCGCGTTGCAAAAAAAATACGCCTGAACTGGGCGCAAAAGCGTTAGTACATCTGGCCCTTTGTGCCCACAGTCAGGTCCTAACGGGCAGGGTCACAGGGAGGAGAGAGGAGGGACGAGGGAGTGAAAGTGGACATGGTTGCTCTGGCAGTGCATCGGAGGTTGTCCCCGTGCGTTCCTGCACTAATGTTTATGTGTGCGTGCGCTTGTGAGAGCGACTAAGCGGGAGAAGCTATTTGCAAATCTGAGTGCTTGACCATGCATGGGCCAAGCTGAGACATGGCTACAGCAAGATGGCGCCAGTGTGTGAGGCGGGCCGTCAGCTACTCCGACTGTTGTGTGTGTTTCTGCTGCTTGTGACACTTGTTGCACATACTGTCAACACTCTGCTAGTGTATGATCGCCAAACGCTGCTCGATCTGAGAATCGCCAAAAACCCTGTCAACTTTCATAATTATGGACGTAAAACTCTGCCTCCTTTCCTATCGGACATCCCGACATACCTCTGCCGCGCTGTAGCGCAAATCCCGCGGCGAAAGTGGCACCGCCGCCGGGGTAAGCGTGGTGGTTGTCTCGTGAGGCTGAGAGCCGGGTTGGTACGCCTTGATCGGGATGGACCTCGCATTTGTATCTCTCGACATTCGCTGGACCCTGTCGCTGCCTGGTTGGTGTCAACTGCGGGCCCGGATGTGGTGTTCCGGCCCCGCCGACCCTGCTCTCCTCGTCTTCGCTGGCGCAGAGCCAATCTGGGGAACCTGCGGCCTCTGTGTTGGGCCTCCTTGTCGGCTGTTCGCCCTGTCCCGCCAGCTCTTGCCAGGTTTGGCCTGGTAAACGCCAGATCGCTGGTGAATAAATCATTTATCCTTAAGGATTTCTTCGTATCCCGGGAACTGGATTTCCTTTTTATCTCCGAGACCTGGCTGAGTGTTGGTGAGTCCAGTGTTTTCGCCGACCTTTTACCAGATGAGTGCTGCTTTTTTAATTCTCCTCGGACGTCTGGCCGTGGAGTAGGAATTGCGACTGTTTTTAAGAGTGACTTTAAATGTAAACGGTTATCGCCGTCATCCTTCACCAGCTTTGAACTTAGTTTGTTTGAGCTGGGGTATTCTAACTCGGTTCTGTGTGCTGTGGTCTACCGGCCACCCAAATACAACAGAGACTTTTTACCAGAATTTTCTGTGTTTTTGGCAGATATTATGCCTAAATATGACCGGCTCCTTATTGTCGGAGATTTTAATATTCATGTGTGTTGCCCTGAAAACCCTTTGGCGCGTGACTTTTTAAACCTCATTGACTCTTTTAATCTTGTGCAGTCTGTAATTGGGCCTACACATGAACGTGGTCACACACTTGATCTTGTTTTATCTTATGGTTTGCCTGTTTTTAACCTGGTGGTCTGGGACGCTTTTTTCTCAGATCATATGCCTGTACTTTTTGAAGCTGATGTCTGCTGTCAGACAGTTAAACCTTGCGCTGCTGCTCGCAGATGTCGAGCTATTAACCCCTCCACTGCTGCTCAGTTCTCCGCAGTTTTCAGCCAAATCTGCGTCACTCCCGAGTCTGCGTGTGAGGATACAGAGGCTCTTAACTCATGGTTTCTTGACACCTGTCAAACCGCTATAGACATTGCGGCTCCATTAAAGACCAGGCAGCAGAAAGCCAAATCAGAGCCTTGGCTGAATGGAGCTACCCGCACTGCCAGACAGGATTGTCGAAGAGCTGAACGAAAGTGGAAAAAGGACAAATTGCAAGTGTCTTTTCAAATATTGAGGGAGCGCTGGCGTCATTACCAATCCACAGTGAAAGAGGCTAAAAGAAAATATTTCTCTGACATTGTTCTTCTAAACTGTTGTAAACCTCGCGTGTTGTTTAAAGTTATTAACTCTGCTTTAAATGCACCACAGAATGTCATTGAGGCCTCTCCTGCTGTGTGTGAGAATTTTCTTCACTATTTTATTGATAAAGTCACTTCTACCAGATCACTTAGTTCACCTGCTGCTTCTGATCCTTCTGTGTTTGTCCCCTGCCCAGCTGTGTTTGACACGCTTGAGCCTGTGACCCTGCCTTTTGTGCAGGAGATTGTGGGTCATCTGAAGCCCTCGGGTTCTCCGGATGATACTGTCCCGCCCCGATTTTTTAAGGAGGTTTTTTCTACTGTTGGGCCATCTTGTCTCACGGTTATTAATAGCAGTCTGTCGTCTGGAGTAGTTCCTGTAATTCTTAAACATGCAGTTGTACTGCCTTTATTAAAAAAACCTGGGCTGGATCCTACTATTTTGGCAAACTTTAGGCCTATCTCCAAATTGCCCTTCTTCTCTAAAATCTTAGAGAAGATTGTATATTCCCAGCTCATGGACTTTTTAAATGAACAAAGTATTCTGGAAATGTTCCAATCCGGTTTTAAAACATTGCACAGCACAGAATACGCGCTTTTAAGAGTTTTTAATGATAACTTTTTATGACTCTGGTCACTGTGTTATCCTTGTACTTTTAGATTTGACTGCAGCATTTGATACAGTCGACCATGATATTCTCATTGCTCGTTTGGAGCAGTGGGTGGGCGTCAGTGGCACAGCACTGGAATGGTTCAGGTCCTACCTGTCACATCGGACTTTCTGTGTCGGCCTTGATGACTCGGTATCCTCCACTGCTCCTCTTTCATGTGGGGTCCCACAGGGCTCTGTGCTCGGCCCTCTTTTATTTTCTATTTATCTACTCCCTCTTGGTTCCATTCTTAGGAAACATGGGATTTCCTTTCACTGTTATGCTGATGACAGCCAGCTATACGTCCCCCTCAAAAAGACAGAGTCCTACTCTGTTAACACACTGCTAGAGTGTTTACACGACATTAAAGCTTGGATGTCTTTGAATTTTCTAAATTTTAATGAAGACAAGACAGAAGTCATGGTCTTTGGTGGTACTTCTGTGACCACTCCTCTAGTTGATCTGGGTTCTCTGGCACAGTATCGCAAGCCAATTATAAAAAATGTGGGGGTAAAAGTGGACTGTGATCTCAAATTTGACAGCCAGATTAAAGCTGTGGTGAAGTCCAGCTTTTTTCAGTTAAGGCAGCTGGCAAAAATAAAACCAATCCTTCAGAGATCAGATTTTGAGACAGTAATCCATGCCTTTGTGACTACTCGGCTAGATTACTGTAATGCACTTTACATAGGGGCTAGTGGGTCCTCCATTGCTCGTCTTCAATTGGTTCAAAATGCTGCTGCACGTCTTTTAACTGGCACAAGAAAGTATGAGCACATTTCACCTATCTTAGCTTCACTACACTGGTTGCCTGTCCAGTTCAGGATTCATTTTAAAATTCTTTTATTTGTTTTTAAAGCCTTGAATGGCCTTGCCCCACCTTACCTCGCTGAGCTGTTGCACCCCTACACCCCTAGCCGATCTCTCAGGTCAGCTGACCAGCTGCTCCTGATGGTGCCTAAAGCTAGGCTCAAGCTCAGAGGGGATTGAGCGTTTGACGTTGCAGCTCCAAAACTTTGGAACGGACTGCCTCTGCACATTAGACAGGCCTCCTCTCTGTCTAATTTTAAAACTCTTCTTAAAACCTACCTCTTTTCCTTGGCTTTTAACACCAGGTAGAGTGTTGATGTTATGTGCATATTTGCAAATTTTACTTGATGTTTACTTATTTAATTCAATTTAAA
This sequence comes from Perca schrenkii, assembly GCA_025617405.1. Taxonomy (NCBI): domain Eukaryota; kingdom Metazoa; phylum Chordata; class Actinopteri; order Perciformes; family Percidae; genus Perca; species Perca schrenkii. The sequence continues at coordinate 30,657,294 of CM046797.1, forward strand.
TTGTTTTTTATTGCATTTATTTTATAGTGGGTACCTCTGCTTTTATTGTGTTATCTATTTACTTTGTTTTATCTTTTTGTGCAGCACTTTGGAAACCTTGTGTTTGTTAAAATTGTGCTATATAAATAAAGTGGATTGGATTGGATTAGGAGCTTTTCAGAGCGGTTTACTGAGTGTCTGACAGACTGGCCAAGGGAGTCAGCAGCCATCCTGGGGGGAGGGGGGGGGCAGGCTCTGTGGGAAGCCGGTGGTAGTCCCAGAGAACAGCCCCTGTCAGAACGAAGCAGCATCAAAACTTACGGGACACACTCGGCAGTGTCCCTCTCAGCACTGCCTCTCTACGGATGGAATGGACACCTCTCCATTTCTCTTTACAGCCTATGTTACTGAAACACAGTTGGTGCATTAAGATTTCTTTCAACTCTGCTGGTTGCTGAATGTCTCCTCCCCCCCTTTATCTTTCTATAGGGCGTGGGTAAGAATAAAATAGTGGATCGATTTCTGCACCTTCTGAACAGGCCCAGAGAATACCTACAGCTCCACAGGTGAGGAGAGCCCATGTATCATTTTCAAAGTGTACACAAGTGTTTAGCCACACACTTTTCCACTTCAAAAGTTGAGGAACTAGAGGATCTGAAGTGTCACAAATTAGCTTGGAAATAAAAGTTTTTTGTTTGTTTTTTATATCCGAAACTTTTGACCTATCCATTTGAACCTAGATCCTTAAAGAGAACTGGGAAGAAATGTCAGTCAATGTGGTCTTTATTCTCTTTTATAACCCTGCCTCAATGTTTTCAGCTTTCTTTTTCTTTTTTGTCTGACTTTTTCCATTCTGAGTCACTGTCTCAACCTTTTTATCTGAACGTCTTCTAGAAAAAGCACAAAAGGTTCTTTTCAAGTGTATTTTTTTTTCAGTTTCATTCAGACAGCTCATGTGAATCCAATTTATGTGTTTATGTCTTGTTCACCAACTGCGGAATAGTTCACTATCAATTACTAGTTGAGGGATGTCTTAACTATTTTTGTGCATTAAAAGTTGGCGTACTTGAGGGGCTCTCTGAGAGGATATCCCCCTTCTAAAAATGTATCGATTGTGGTTGGCAAGTTAAGATGTTTTTCAAGAGAAATAATCCCATTTTCTATTTTCCAATGGAAGGGACAAAGAAACCCTATTATGGGAGACGTAAGCAGCCAGCATTTCTTTCACTGCCTTGCCAGCGTTGGCCTTCCCATCAAAGTGTGTCAAAAACTATTTTGGTCCTCAGTAAATCAGGCCGTCCTTCACCCGAACAAGGACTTCACATGCCCATATTAAAGAAGTACCGTCCGAAGAAGTCCTTGTTAGCTCTGGTTCACCGCTTTCATAAATACTCCCACGATCACACCTAAATAGAGTGAAAGTTAGGTCCGAGGTGCTCGTCCATAGCTCAGTGTGTTGTGTGCCGTGAAACAGCCCTGCCGTTGAATGTAGCTTTGTTCAGTCAGAGGCAGAGACGAGGCCCTGGTATTGATCTTGGCACTACGAAGACGGCGGTGTTTTGCGCGTCAGTGAATCTGCGATGGGGAGAGAGCCACCAAACAGAATGCCGATAAATATCATCACTTGTACAAACCTGAAGAACTGAAGTTGTCAATCTCGTTGGGGTTGGCAATTAGGTTGGATCTGCTGTCAAGCATCAACAGCACATTCACATCTAGAAACTGGCAGCCTCTCCTCTTAGTCTGCGTGTGCGTGTGTTTAGTTTGTCAAAGTCTTGTGAAAGTCAAAGTGGAGCTGGGCCTGGATGTGGCCTGGATAGCTACTGTAGCAGCAGCTAATATTAGACCAGGGCACAGGCAGGAGGCACATCGCTGCATGTGGCTTTTGGGAGCCTGTGAGTGAAAGTCTACAGAGATGTGGTTTAGAAAAAGTGAGGGAGATGCAGCCGGGCCAGGAAGGAAACTAGGACAGCTCCTGGTTCACACTGTGAGGTATCGGAGAAAGAGAGAGAGAGGGTTGTTGGAGGGGAGGGCTAAAGAGACGGATGTTCAGAGAAAAGAGGGGAAGGTAATGTTTGTGTTGAACCCAAGCACAGTATCACTGACACCATGTTTAACTGGCCTGCATCTTCGCCGATCAAATAGTACAGAAGAAACACACAGATACCAGGCGTGCAAATGCCCTGGCCTGTGCATGTGTTCTGTCTGTTCACTGAAACCACCTCTGGAGGTCTAGGAAGACCCATATGGCCACGGTAACAGCAGAAGTAAAGTGTTAAATTTAATTAAAAATTATTATTTAACACAATAGCGAAAAGGGGAATTTGATTTCATAAATGGATCTATCTGCAGCGTCAACCCTGTTTACTGCTGTTTCCTTCAGAGATACGACCGTCCAAACTTTGACCCTTCAGCCGTCAGTCCGAGATGGCATCATCATGTACGAGGACTCCCCTCTGGTCAGTCAGACACACACACGCGCACACACACACACACGAAGGCATGCACGCACACAAGCACAAAATGTCTGCAGTGGAGAAGGTGTATGCCTCTCTGGTGTGATCAGGCACTAATAAAATTCAGAGGACCACAAAAACTGAAACTAACTTTAAGGCCCTGCACACCCACCCAAATGTTTTTATTTTTTAGTATTTTGGCAGTTTCAAATTGGGCAGCTATGCCTTACATGAGGTTCAAATATTGAATGTACCAAAAAGATTAGTCTCGCTTTTGCCAGACCCTCCTCCACAGCGCTGCGGAGGAGGGTCTGGCTAGTCCACACAGCATTCCGGGATGGGAGAAAGACGTGCTCTGGTTTATTGGCATTTCTTTGAACCAATCACAATCATCTTGGGCGGTGCTAAGCTCCGCACGGAGCCACTGCAAAATAGTCTCGGGAAGGAACTTGTTTTGGTGGAACATGTGAACGTTCAAAAGTAGTTTTAGTCGTGCAACAGAAAACTCAGATTGGACAGATAGTCTAGCTAGCTGTCTGGATTTACCCTGCAGAGATCTGAGGAGCAGTTAACCATAGTCCTCACAAATCCACCGGAGGTTAGATCGCCAACACAAAGAAAGAGGAAGGAAACGGACATCGGTGAAAATACATGCATTCCGGCGGAAGTGGGACGTTGAGGATATAGACCACAAAAAGATTGATAAAGGCTATAGTTGTTCTGTCCTAACAGGTGCAACAGGACAGTCTGTACATACTCCAAACCCAAAGGAATAACTGGATGTGTAGGGCCTTTTTAAATGGAAATTCCAGTTTGATATATGTGGAATTTATTTACATAGTTTTATCCATCCTTTCTATTTGCTATTATACCATTGTACTCAAAAAAATAAGAAGTGAGGTCAAGTCTGTCACCAGAGTTCTGGCTTTTGTTTTTTTGGGATGTGCATGTTGTTTCCTTGCCACAAAAGTAGATCAGCAATACATTTTGTGTGTGCGCGTGCAGGTGAAGGCAGTGAAACTGGGTCACATATTAGTGATTGACGAGGCCGACAAAGCTCCGACTAACGTCACCTGCATCCTCAAAACCCTGGTGGAGAGCGGGGAGATGATCCTGGCCGATGGACGCAGAATCATCTCAGGTACTCATTCAAAAGTACACACACACACACACAGGGTTTTTTAACACCTTGACAGTAGACAGGTCCCAGATACAGCTTGCAGGCAGAAGCGGGACCGTTAAATGGATAAGTTGAGGATTGGATTGGACAAACGCGAGTAAAAACCACCGGATTGCAGGCCGCTAAAGGAGGCTTAGGATAAAAGCCTTTATGGACAGGTACCAGTAGATTTTTGGATCACGCTGTACTGTAAACGTGCATGTTTTTCCAAGTAGTCCCACGTAATCCCAGTAGCTACTGACGGCTTCTCCATTCCTGAGAGCCTCTTCCTCCCAGAGGAATGCAAACACAACCTTGAGACTTCGTAAACACAAACTCGGGAGAGATCCTATCTGTAGATGTGCAGATGTGTGGGACTCAGTCACACATATCAAAACATGAAGAATTTAGAGGCAGAAACAGGAAGTACGAGTACTTGTTATGCCGTTCTAACTAAGACTATATGTGTTCCCTCCCAAAAGATCGCCGTGAAGCTGAGGGGAGGCCCAACACCATAGTCATGCACCCAGACTTCAGGATGCTCGTCCTGGCTAACCGACCTGGTTTTCCTTTCTTGGGCAATGATTTTTTTGGAGCTCTAGGTACACACACACACACACACACACGCACATACATATATACAACACTCACAGCCTGGAGCAGAGGACTAGAAATCTTTTCTTTTATTTAAATAACCAACTCATATATTTCAAAACTAAACAGCTCAGATACATTAGGAAAAGGAATAGGGACTGATATGGCTCCTTTTTAAATGAGCTGGCTCTTTTATTTGGACCAAGGCCAAGGGCCTGTCTCAGGAAGCGGTACAGAGCAGGAGACATTAGAGATGTCAGAAAGCGAGGGAGAGATGGGAAATGACATCCAGCAAAGACCCAAACCCTGGTTTGGTTGAAACGACCGTTTCCTCGATTAATCGATTAGTTGTTTGGTCTAGAAAATTTCACAATACGGGGAAAAATGTCAATCAGTGTTTTTCCCAAAGTGGATGTCTGTCTCCCAAAAAAGCCCAAGATGATGTCCTCAAATGTCTCGTTTTGTCCACAACTCAAAGATATTCAGATTTACTGTCACAGAGGAGAGAAGACACTAGAACATGTTCACATTTAACAAGGTGGAATCAGAGAAGTTTTACTCTGTTTTCATAAAAAAATGACTCAAACCGATTAATCGATTATCAAAATAGTTGCCGATTACTTTAATAGTTGACAACTAATCGATTCATCTTTGCAGCTCAAGACTTGAACTCCTCAAGTTTGGAGGATTTTGGTTAAAGTCAGACCGATAAGTGCCTTGCCCCTACTGAATCCTGGAATTTGAGGGTCTTTCAAGTTTTGCTCTCCAGACCTGTCAAAGTTACAGCAGCTGTTACATTCCTTGCCTGTAGATGATGCACATCAGCACCTCTACATCTGCATGTTTAAAGGTCCACTGTTACTTTGTTGACTGTACGTGGCGCAGCTTAGACTGGAACTTCAGGTCTGGCTCTGCTGCAACTGGATTATATTGTGAGGGTCAATAATACGGTTTTTCCTCGTTGCAGTGAGCAGCGATGTGCTAGGCTCTAGGTTTAGGTAGAACATTTCTATACCAAGACCTTAGTTTAGTTTAGTTTATGTGTTTCACGGAACATAAAAAACAAATTACATTGAAGAAATACGAAATACATGTGAGGGTGTGGTAGAAACATGTAACGGCTTGTATAAAAACCCAAACCGAGGGACATGCACAAATGTAGTCCAAAATACATTGCCATACAAAGAGCTAAGCCGCTATTTCTTTAGAAAAGTTATGAGAGATGGAAAAATTGTCACTACAGCACATAATGACTTTGTGTTGTCCTCTGAGCAGGGGATATTTTTAGCTGCCATGCTGTGGACAATCCAAAGCCCCAGGCAGAGCTGGCGATGCTGAAACAGTACGGCCCCAACGTTCCCGATGCTACTCTGCAGAAGCTGGTGGCCGCATTCGGAGAGCTGAGGTCCATGGCCGACCAGGGCACCATCACCTACCCCTATTCCACCCGGGAGGTGGTCAACATAGTCAAACACCTTCAGGTAAGAATTCAATTCACTTCAATTTATTTATAGTGTCAAATCATAACAAGAGTTATCTCAAGACACTTTACAGATAGAGTAGGTCTAGACCACACTCTATAATTTACAAAGACCCAACAATTCCAGTAATTCCCCCAAGAGCAAGCATTCAGTGCGACAGTGGCGACGAAAAACTCCCTCTCAGGGAGAAACCTGGGACAGACCCAGGCTCTTGGTAGGAGGTGTCTGACGGGGCCGGTTGGGGGTGTGATGAACAGTGGCAATAATAGTCACAATAAAGATAATGGATCAGTGACTAGAAATAGTAGTTGTAGTAGTTCATGGCAAAGCAGGGCACTGCAGGGCGTAGTAGGACGTAGCAGGGCACTGCAGGGTGTAGCAGGTGTCACAGGGCATAGCAGGGCACGCAGCAGGACCACAGCGACAGGCTGCAATAATGATTTAGGGGCCACCTTAATCCAAGGAAACATGCTGGGCGAAAAGACAACATAAGTACTCCGGGGAATAAGCTCCCCAGAGCTAGGTTAGTAACAAGCATTTCTGGAACATGGAAGCAGACAGATGGAAACAGAGAGGAGCTCAGTGTGTCAAAGGAAGTCCCCCGGCAGTCTAAAACTATAACAGCATAATTAAGAGAGACAGGGTAAGGAGAGGAGCCTGGTCGGCCTAGAACTAGGCCCCACTAACAGCGAGAATCTGCCTGACCTGACACATTCGCACGTGGCTCGCGGAAGAAACAGAGGAGATGCTGAAACGATTGCTGCATGGCGCGGGCCGGAGCAGCCGCTCCGCGCCCAATTGCAGCCGGTGTGGCCGGACAGAATGGATAACATGCGTGCCGAAATTGAAATATCTCAGCTTCGCAGCTATTTGCGGCACTTCAGCCTGCGATGTGTTTCCGGCGTTAAGCATACACATACAAGACATATCCTTTTAACAGTACAACAGTGCTTTTTTGTTTTCATTTTCTCAAGTTTGGTCCCAGACAATTTATTTTTATTATCAGTAATTCATAAAGATAATGTGACCTCAATGCTGCACTGCTAGATGCTTTAAAGGTGCACTATGAGTTCCAGCAATTAAATTTTTGTCTCAAATCGTAGGCATATCTCCTTAAAATGCTAGCTGCCTGCCCCCTGAATACACTGTGAAAAAGCCCGGTCTCGGGAGACAACACAGGTGTCCTAAACGTCAAGCAAACATTAGGGGCACAGGCTGTGCACCAAAATACAACAAACCACGTTCCAGCCAATCATCGACAAGATGGTTAGGGGAGGGGGTGGGGGTTAGTGCGCATGCACATAATGGCGGGGGGACAGTGAGCAGAGTTGATTGAGTGGCGTGAGCTGTATCTGAGAGTAGCTGCTGCAAACGTGGTTTGTTGTAATTTGATGCACAGCCTGTGCCCCTGCAGGAACTCATAGTGCACCTTTAATAATGCAAGAGAGTGTCCTCACCACACAGCTGTGACAGAGAGAGGAGACCCTGTTCCCGCCTCGACCAGACTGACAAGAACACCCACACGTGGACCTCAACATACACCGCTACACCAGAATGGCCGTATAATCGGCAGTTTTCGGAGGGAGTTTTGGCACTGGCACAGGTTAACCTAGAAAAGAACTATGAAGGAAGGCAAAAGTGTGCAGCTGCAACACAGTTGAAACTAGGGCTGCTCCCTCTTAGTCGATTAGTCGACCAATCGGTCCAATTGGTCTTAGTCAACTTAGATTTCTTTAGTCGATTAGTCATGTTTGATGCTTTTTTCATGATGAACGACTTATTTCCAAGACACGTATGAGCACATCTCTGGTAAACACAAGAATTAAAGTGGTGCTTCTGCATGACTCTTTGCGGAGAAACTCAGATTTACAGATCTGTTGATTAAATCAACTAATTGATTAGTCGATACAATTGAATGAGTGTTAGTGGACTAAGAATTTCTTTAATCGAGCACAGCCCTAGTTGAAACACAGTTCTGAATGGCCCCACTGAAGGCTGGGAGAAAAGCCTGCCATCGTAGACAAGGACGAGGCACCACAACCGTTTATTTTCAGATTTTCTGTCCTTGAAGGCATTCATAATGTTGCACTCGTTTGTACACAACAAGTGACAGAAACATTTGTTTGTTTGTTTTTTCTCATAGTTTAAATGAAAAGAACGGCATGATAGTACACTGAACAAAATTATATTATGAATGTGGAGGTCCTGAGCTGGTGTGGTTACACTTGGTCTGTGGTTGTGAGGCCGGTTGGACGTACTGCCAAATTCTCTGAAACGCCTTTGGAGACGGCTTATGGTAGAGAAACGAGAGAAACGAACATTCAGTTCACGTGCAATAGCTCTGGTGGACATTCCTGCAGTCAGTATGCCAATTGCACGCTCCCTCAAAACTTTGTGCTGTGTGATAAAACTGCACATTTTAGAGAGGCCTTCTATTGTGGCCAGCATAAGACACACCTGTGCAATAATCCTGCTGCCTAATCATCAGAGGTGTCAAAAGTATTCACATTCATTACTCAAGTAGAAGTATAGATACTAGGGTTTGGAAATACTTCTGTAGAAGTTGAAGTATCAACTCAAGCTTTTTACTCAAGTAAAATTGTAAAAGTACTAATTTCAAAACTACTTAGAGTATAAAAGTAAAAGTAATGTAAGGGGAAAAAAATGCCATTAAGGACAAAATCTTAGCCCCCACAGGGGCCTATAGTGCACTACCCCACCTCCACAAAAAAACATTCATTTTAAAGGCCATAATGACTTTAAAATAATGACTGGTTCACTTCCCTCTAACGTCTGTTTTCGGAGCATCAGAGAGAAGCGCAGGCATTTAAGTAGCATCTAAATAAGGCACCGAAATCCGCGCTGTTATTCGGTCCGGTAGATAACGGTCGCTAAAGCACCGGCGCCGTATTAGCACCGGGTCTGTGCAGGTGCGATGGATCGCGTACAAACCAATAGGGTGTCGGAATGGTATATGTTTATACTTCTCATCCAACCACTATCTAATTCACTCTATCCGGATGGCGCGATTTATCTGGATAGGTTTTTTTTTTTTGTGCGTTTTTTTGAACGATGACAAGCCAGAATGAAAACAAACTGAACTGAAATAGGAGTAACGAGGCAATTTTTAAAATGTAAGGTAGGGTTGGGCGGTATCCATATTTTGATACCGTCAAACCTCCTCCCTATTTTACAGCGGTATACGGTATTACCGTGACCAATTAAAAATGATGACGTAAGGCTCAGATGGCGTCACCAAACTGTTGGCTTGTGCACCGTTCAGAAAGTGAATACCAAACACTAATACTGAAACAATAATAACATAACAACAACTTACAAGAAAACTTTCTCCTCCACACTGTCACGTGATGACAACCACACATAATTACATAAATTATATTTCATATTTAATCTTTGTCTGTAAGTGCATTGCATTTTTTTTAATGACGGTATTGAAACTGATACCCTAAGACCCTGCGGTATACCGTACCACCGTATTACCGCCCAACCCTAATGTAAGGAGTAGAAAGTACAGATAATTGCGTGAAAATGTAAGGAGTAGAAGTCGGAGTAGTCGTTACTTGACAGCTCTGCTAATCAGCATCTTGATATGAGGTGGATGGGTTATCTCGGCAAAGGAGAAGTGCTCACTAACACAGATTTAGACAGATTTGGGAACACTATTTGAAAGAAATAAGCCTTTTATGTACATAGATAAAGTCTTAGATCTTTGAGTTCAGCTCATGAAAAATGGGGGCAAAAAGAAAAGTGTTATAATTTTGTTCAGTATAAAACAGAGTCACTGGGAGATGCCGGCACAGAGAGAGAGAGAGAGACATTGAGCAGGGGGGAGGAATAAACCTGGGGTGAGGTAGGCGTAAAATAACAACATATTATCCGTTAACTGTGCTATCAAAGAATTTATCGCTGTATGCCATTTGAGTTTGAAAATACCCCTGCACAGCTCCCCTTTTTCTCCCCCCTTCCCCCAACCATTTCACCATCTGTCCTTATACTTCCTCATTATAAAAAGCCCACAAATCTGCACCGCAAACGTCTGACCTAGCAGCTAGCTGTGAGTAATTAGAAGTCTGACATCATCCACACAACATATTTCATGCTAAATGGGACTCCCTTACTTTGGATTAAACCTGTAATCATTTACCAAAACAGACTTCAATGGAAAAGTTATTTAGTTTAGTAGCAACGTGATGCTTTGATTCCCTCAAGACACAGCAGAGAGCATTGTATCCATGGCTACCAACACAATCAGTGTAATTTGTCATTATAGTTGTATTGTTGTTTGCATAGTAAGCAGCTTCTTTACTCATTTATCCATCTCCAGACAAACCGTGCAGAGCCATGGTTAGGGCTGCAACTAACGATTGTTGTCATTGTCCATTAGTCTGTCGAATTATTTCTAGTTTTTTGTTGTTGTTTGGTCTGTAAAATATGTGAAAAATGTTCGATTCATTGTTTCCCAAAGCCCAAGATGACGTCCTCAAATGTCTCGTTTTGTCCACAACTCAAAAGATATTCAGTTTACTGTCTGAATAAACTAGAACATATTCACATTTAAGAAGCTGGAATCAGAGAATTTCAAAGTTGACAATTTATGGATTCATCTTTGCAGCTCTAGCCATGCTGTAGAGAACTAGCCTGTCAAGCCAGACCCACATCAAGACGTTGGGTCTGGGAACTCACCATTGGCAGGGCTCAAGCCGAGGGGCGGGATTAACGGTTGTCTGTCAAATTCCCACTGCATGCAATAGGATAGCACTACAACCAACCAGAACAACGAAAAAGGTAGCGGAGCTAGTTGATAGATTACATTTTTGCCGTATCCGGTCGGCACAACTTCGAACACCGTTCTTTGTTCTTTTCTCAAAGAAAAGCTTAACTCAAAGTCTTCCAGAGTCGCGACCAAAGCCGATTCGAAAGACCGCTGTTCGCCAGCAGCAGCAGCAGCCATAAGCCCCGCCCACCGACTCTATACACAATGTGATTGGCCCTGCCAGAGTTTGGTTTTTCCAGCTTGCAAGCCAACGGAGAGCTGCTAGATTGACCCTGGCTGCAAATTACATTTACAATACGACACCATACAATACAACTTTATTGTCAGTTTACACTGAAATTGATTTTGTGTTCCCGAGCAACTCCGCTCAAAAAGAAGTGAAAAGAAGCATACACATAGAGTTAGACAACAATTACACATATAGTACAAAGATGAAGACATATCAACAGCCATCGCAAAGAAAACTGATCTTAATTGGCAGCACACTGATTTTGGTAAAAGAGTTCTTAAGCCTGTCGTATCTAAACGAAAGGGACTCTAAATCGCCTGTCAGAAGGAAAAAGGTGGTACTCGTAATTTTATACGTTCAAAGCATCTCCAACCTCACAGAACAGTATACCCTCAATCTGGCCCTGAGGATACTGGATGATCCATCCCATCCATCATCACTTTGCTCAGAGTTCCCCCCTCCCCTGTGGACGTAGATTTTGAATGCCCCTAACAAAAACCAAACGCGCTGAGGAGCATTCAGTTACTGAACAAATCAGACACTGGCACATAGACATTTAATATATATATTTATTTAATTATTTATTGATTCATCTTAGCTAGTGGACTGATGATTGCATGTCACCACCATTGCTGCGTTGTTGTTGTTGTTGTTTTCTGTATCCTCTATGTCTTCATATCGTTGGATGTTTGGTGTGGTTTTTACTGTTGTTGTTACTTACTGTTGTCTGTGCTTAATGTTCAGTGTGGCTCCCTTGAGTGCAAAACAAATTCCCCTCGGGGCAATAAAGGTTTCATTCATTCATTCATTCATTCATTTCATTCATTAATTTAAAACATGCATGGAGTCAGAAGAGATGCTGTTAGATACAAAGGTGCTTCTGTTGTTTGCATTTAATGGTCAGGGTCTTCTAGGTGCACAGTATTTAGTCCAGAGAGCAAGACGAAATAACCAGAAGAACCGGGCTTAGAGAAGAGGAAAATGAAGATTGGAGCTTGTTCTGCTGCAGATCAATACTTCCTAGCCCCGGGACCAGCCCTTATATTTGATTTCCCCACCGGCCACCCTGTTCTGTCATCAATCACCGCCACTATTGAACTGCAGGAGTGGGACAGATACAGGCTCATTTAAGTCCGAGTCCATATCGCTTCTTTTGTAGCAAAAAACACCGTAGACCCTAATTACCACTTGACAGTTGGTCATGATTGTAGCTTTGTAGTAATTGGGAACCCAGATCAATACAGCCCAGTGCTCTTTACATCCAATCTATCTTTTAGTTGGGATGAAGCGGTCATTGATTGTGCAGCAGTTTATAGGCCTAACAGTGTAAACAACATTGTAACGTGTACATTTTTGAAAGTGCCAATGTCCCAGGATCCAGGGCTTTTAAAAATCTATACAAACATTCAATTACAGCTTAGGCCTAGAAGATTACACACATCAAGACTGTAGACATAGTGCTGGTATGGCTGTATGAATGAATGAATATATGAATTAATGAATGATCCTGTCGAGTGTTCACACACAACATACTCTACTTTGCACAAAATAAAGAATTTAGAAAACCTATTACAGCAGCCACGACACAATAGTCTAACCCATAAATTGTCCAACTAGGTGTGTGTGTATGTATGTGTGTGTGTGTGTGTGTATATATATATATATATATATATATATATATATATATATATATATATATATATATATATATATATATATATATATATATATATATATATATATATATATATATATATAAAAAAAAATAAACAAGGAATGTCACTTCCAGACAAAATCATCGATACAAAGCCGTCTTTCTGTAACTATTGTTTTCATTTTCTCAGTTATTTTTTTTTGCAATTGATCGGCACCAGAACAGGGTTTTGAACCAAAGTTCATCGATATATCTATAGGCAAGGCAAGGCAGCTTTATTTGTATAGCACATTTCAGCAACAGGGCAATTCAAAGTGCTTTACATAAAACATTAAAGAGCAGTTATAAAACAATTTAAAAACATTAATAAACAAATTAAAACAAGAATAAAATTGATAGTGCAGTATAAGAATAAAAGTTACAGTGCAGTATAAGAGATTAAAGTTAATAAAATAGATTATTTAAAGAAAAGCAACATCAAAAAGATAGGTCTTTAGCTTAGATTTAAAAGAACTGAGTTGCAGCGGACCTGCAGGTTTCTGGGAGTTTGTTCCAGATATTTGGAGCATAAAAACTGAACGCTGCTTCCCCCTGTTTAGTTCTGACTCTGGGGACAACAAGTAGACCTGTCCCAGACCACCTGAGAGGTCTGGGTGGGTCATAGTGTAGTAGCAGATCAGAAATGTATTTTGGCCCTAAACCGTTTAGTGATTTATAAACCAGTAAAAGTATTTTGAAATCAATTCTTTGAGGCACTGGAAGCCAGTGTAGAGACTTCAGTACTGGAGTGATGTGATCCACTTTCCTGGTTTTAGTGAGGACTCGAGCAGCAGCGTTCTGAATCAGCTGCAGCTGTTTGATTGATTTTTTAGGGAGACCTGTAAAGACACCGTTACAGTAGTCAAGTCTACTGAAGATAAAAGCATGGATAAGTTTTTCCAGATCCTGCTGAGACATAAGTCCTCTAACCCTTGATATATTTTTAAGGTGATAATAGGCTGATTTTTTAATTATGTTAATGTGGCTTTTTAAAATTTAGGTCTGAGTCCATGACTACACCAAGATTTCTGGCTTTGTCTGTTGTTTTTTAACATTGTCATTTGAAGCTGAGCGCTGACTTTCAATCGTTCCTCTTTTGCTCCAAAAACAACCACCTCCGTTTTTTCTTCATTTAATTTAAGAAAGTTCTGGCACATCCAATCATTAATTTGTTCAATGCACATATTTAATTGTTGTATTGGGCTATAGTTCCCTGGCGATAAGGTTATGTAAATTTGTGTGTCATCTGCATAACTATGGTAAGTTATTTTGTTGTTTTCCATAATCTGAGCCAGTGGAAGCATGTAGATGTTGAACAGAAGAGGGCCCAGAACTGAGCCTTGGGGAACTCCACACGTCATGTTTGTATGCTCAGATGTATTACCTATAGACACAAAGTAGTCCCTATTCTTTAAATAGGATTCAAACCACTTTAGTACTGAGCCAGAAAGACCAACCCAGTTTTCCAATCGGTCAAGCAATATGTCATGGTCTACCGTATCAAATGCAGCACTGAGATCAAGTAATACTAAGACTGAAATTTTGCCACTATCTGTGTTTAAGTGGATGTCATTAAAGACTTTAACAAGAGCCGTCTCAGTGCTGTGGTGTGGTCGAAAACCTGACTGGAAGGCATCAAAACTGTTGTTTAGCGATAAGAAAAGGTTGAGTTGTTGAAAAACCACTTTTTCTATGATTTTACTTAAAAATGGAAGGTTTGATATTGGCCTATAGTTGCTCATTAGTGTCGTGTCTAGATTGTTCTTTTTTAGGAGTGGCTTGATGACTGCAGTTTTTAGGGCCTGTGGAAAGATACCTGAGAGCAGAGATGTGTTTACAATCTGTAGAAGATCTGAAGCCAAACACTTGAAACATTTTTGAAAACACCCGTTGGTAGAATATCAAGGCAACAGGAGGAGGTTTTCAGATGTTGTATAATGTCCTCCAGGTTTTTAAGGTTGATCGTATGAAATTGTGTCATGTTGGAATTTGTTTTGCGTGCACACTGTGACAACACATATCCTGTACTTGATAAGGAGGCACTGACTGTTTGTCTAATTTTCTGAATTTTGTCTGTGAAGAAGGAGGCAAAGTCATTGCAAGCCTTGGTAGACAACCGTTCAGATGCTACTGGTACTGGAGGGTTTGTTAATCTATCAACAGTAGCAAACAAAGCACGTGAATTATTGTTTCTGGCGATAATGTCAGAGAAAAAGGACCGTCTTGCATTTCTTAGTTCCAGATTATAAATGCGAAGTCTCTCTTTATAAGTGTTATAATGGACCTGGAGATTAGATTTTCGCCAACTGCGTTCAGCTTTTCGACATTCTCTTTTTTCTGTTCTCACACCTATAAAATTTCTCCATGGAGATCTTTTCTTACCAGAGACAGCTTTGACCATAGTGGGAGCAATAGCATCAATAACAGTTGTAATTTTACAGTTGAAATTATCTACAAGCTCAGTGACTGTGGCCCCAGTGAGGGTGGGTGTAGAGGAGAAAAGCTGAATGAATGATTCACTGGTGTTTTCAGTAATATACCGTTTTCTGATTAACTTTGTTTGAACACTTTTGGGCACAGAGATAGTGCCCTTAAAGAAAACACAGGAATGATCAGAGAGAGCAACATCAGTCACCACAACCTTGGGAATGTTCAGACCCTTGGAGATAATCAAGTCCAGAGTGTGCCCCTTATTGTGCGTGGGCTGTGTCACATGCTGAGTCAGTCCATAGCTCTCAAAAACACAACACAGTTCTTTGGTCCCTCGGTCCTGGGGGTTGTCAACATGAATGTTAAAATCACCAGCAATAATTACACGGTCAAAGTTAATACAGATTATAGACAGCAGTTCATTAAAATTGTCAAAGAAGGATGCACAGTATTTAGGTGGCCTGTAGATATTTAGAAGTAGAGCTTGTGGGGAGGATCTTAGCTGAAGAGCCACATATTCAAAAGAAGCAAAATTTCCGTAAGATATTTGCGTACATTGGAATGAGTCATTAAACAAAATGGCAACTCCACCTCCTTTCTTATTCACTCTATTCTCACTCATAAAACTAAAGTTAGGGGGGGCTGACTCAATGAGAACAGCAGCACTGTTATTTTGGTCCAACCAGGTTTCAGTTAAAAACATAAAATCAAGATTGTTCTTGATAATAAAATCATTGATTAAAAATGATTTTCCCTGCCAAAGACCTAACGTTTAGTAGGGCTAGTGTTAGTGCGTTTTTCATTTTTTGGGACAGACTGTGGCTGATGAGGAATGGATGCTAAATTTGCAAAGTTTGCAGTTACGTGCTTATTCGCCATTCTTTTTCTATTACCTATCACAACATAAATTGTGGAAGAACCTAATACGCAGGGCCCAGGCTTGTCTTGGAAAGAGTCATGAGTGCTACTATGCATGCAGCCTGGACCCGGCCCATATCAGTTAATGCTTACTGCATTTTGCACACAAGCATACTTATCAGTTTGGGGAGAAGGAGTTAGCTGCCGTCCTTGAGGGGGCAGAAGTGCCTGGCGTTTTACGATGGGAGAAGGAAGGGGGGCATACTTGGTTCCAGCATTCACCAGCTGCTTCATCTGGTCAGTGAACTCCAACATGGGGATGTGGGAAAGAGGGGAGAGCGACATATCCTTAAAGAGGTCCTCATAGCTGTCGTGGTTGTCACAGGGGCTTGAGGAGTGTTGCACGGGTGAGAAGGGGGGTTGAGATTTCTCATCTCTGCTCTTTGGTCTCCCATGGTCAAATCTTTGCTCAGGTGGGGGCTGTGGTGGCTCACTGCCGCACTTTGTTGTTGTGTCTTCCTCTTGTTTTGGTACATCTTGTCTCGTGCCCTTGGCCAAGGGAGCAGATGTGTGGCGCAGAAAGTAAAGTAGGCTAGAGGAGAACAGCTTTACTCCTGGCTTGTTAAGGAATAGTCCATCTGCTTTAAAAAGATGTCTGCAGCCCCAGAAAATGTTAAAATTGTCAATGAACTGCAGAGAATGGTTGGTACATGCATTTGAAAGCCATCTGTTCAGTGCCAACAGTCTGCTGAATCTCTCAGCTCCTCCTCTGACTGGCGGTATAGGGCCACTGATAAACACCTTTGCGTTTACGGAGCTGACTGCGTTCAGCAGATTCATAAAGTCACGATTCAGCACTTCAGACTCTTGCTTTACAACATCATTTGACCCTATGTGCAGTACAATGTTCTTCACAGTTGGGTGTGCTGCTACGATATCTGGGATTCTTTGGGCCAAGTCAGACACCATGTATTTGGGAAAACAGAGTATTTTGGTGTTTTTACTGCTTTTTATATCTTTCACAGCAGAGTCACCCACAATCAGAGTTTGGGGCCCAGTCGTTAGCTTTCCCTGTAGCTTTTTACTTTTAGAATTGCTCTCAGTCCTTACCCTGCTGTGTGACGATGAGACGTAATCCAGGTCATGTCCAGGGTCCTGTAGCAGAGGAGCAAATCTGTTCTTCACCTGCACACTCAGTTGTTGGGGAGGCATTTTGTTGCTGATTTTCCCTTTTGCAGCTTTCCACGGCTGTGTCCTAAGTACAGGGGTTGAAGAGGCACTCTGCCTGGGTGGTAATGCAGGCCAGCCGGTCATATCACAAATCTCAGGGCGCTGTGTCCTGCCCGTTAGTCGTCCTCCCATTTCCCAGGAAAATTATTTACTCTTAGGCTTTGCACCAAAAGAGTTCCAGGGAGGACTGCCACTTGTTGATTTATTATCCGTTCCAGAGCCGTTTTGTTTCTTTGTGGTCTTGCTGGTGCTAGTTAGCCGTATGTTAGCATGCTTTTGTCCATTGTTTTGGGTCACTGGTTAAGTGGTGTCATTTCCACATGATCCGTTCACTTCCAGGTTTACTTCTAACCGGTAAATTTTGGTTTCCAGAACTACAATCTTCTGCAGGAGTTTGTAGTAGTCCTCTATGGAGAAGGGTGGCATCTTGCTGCTAATTAGCTTTAGCTACAGTCACTTTAGGACAGGCTTGAGCTATTGGTAGGCCTCGGTCACGCAGAAAAATGTTCAAATATGACAATGGCCTACTATGTCTACAAAAAATGTATAGTCCAGTGATTTATAAGTATCCAAGAGCCGCTGCTCATAGTTTCTCTCAGAGGAAAAGCAAGATTATCAGCAGAAATATGCAAGCAGAAGCAGGAGCAAGCAGTAGAGCGTCTGCACTGTAAGAAGCAGGAAGCAGAATATAGCTCTCAACTACTAAGAGAAGAGGGGGGGGGTGTGTGGTCTTGACCAACTGCCACTTTACTCGTTTGAAAGCCATGATGTCTCTCTCTCTCTCATGGGTGTTCCAAATTCTCTGGGTGGGCAAAGCAGAGAAAGGGGAGGTAACCTTGCTCCTTATGACCTCATAAGGAGAAGACTCCTGATCGGCCCATCTGAGCTTTCATTTTCTCAAAGGCAGAGCAGGATACCCAGGGCTTGGTTTACACCTATCACCATTTCTAGCCAACGGGGGACCATAGGCAGGCTGGGGGAACTCATATTAAAAAAAACCTCATAAAGTGACATTTTCATGCCATGGGACCTTTAACCTTGCAGAACTATGGTGTAGTTTTGCAGAAAAACATAAATATTTCAATGTATCAAAAATCATTGTTTTGCATCAGCACTGAAAGTGGGGCATCTGGTACAAACAAAAAAAGTCCCTGCCTTTATCGGTACAACTGCTTAGTCTACAAAATATTTGAAAAATGACAAATGCCTGTTTAAAAGTTTCCGGTACCCAGAGTTGTACCTGGGTTATGTCTCCCAACATTTTATTGACTGGGTTAAATTTCCCTGACCGTGTAAAGTGGAGCCTCCGTCTCTGCTTTTGTTCCCAGCTCCTCCGTCTCTCTCCATTTCTCTGCCTTTATTGCCTATTAACCAAACATATCACCGTAGTTACTGTACAATACAGTAAATGTATTGAGACAATATAACTTATCTCTCTCATTATATCCCAAACACAAAGCTGCCTCAGCAAGAGAAGGAAGACTTGTCTGTGTTGTGGTCAGAGACTTGAGATGAGTTACCTTCCAGATAGCACGTTTAATTCCAGACTGTGTCCCTGCATCGACCCCTGTTGGAGACTTGTAAATCATATTAACTTTCTCTCCTTTTTTGACCCTCTTCACTCCATCTTCTCTGCTTTTTTTCCCCAAATTCTTCATCCTACTTGCCACCCTCCCTGCTCTTTTATCCTATTCTTATCTCCCTTTCATTCCTCTCACTATCCTCCCTGTCTCTCTTTTCCAAAACTCCCTCCTCTCGCCATCCTTTTCACCCTTATTCCCTCCCCGACTCTCTTTCTCTCTCTCTCTCTCCCCGTGTCCCTACTGTCTTTCTTGTCCCCTTTTTTCCCCCCAATGAACCTTTCCCGACTTTCGCCCTTTACTACCCTCTTGCTTCCTCTTCTCTCCCCTTTCCCTCCCTTCCTCGCTCTTCTACTTCACAGAAATTCCCGGACGAGGGTCTGGCCAACGTGGTGCGAAACGTCTTTGACTTTGACTCGTACAACAAAGACATGCGAGAGGTCCTGATCGAAGCGCTGCACAAGCACGGGATCCCCATCGGAGCCAAGCCCAGCTCTGTCAAACTGGCCCAGCAGTAAGGGCATCGGGAGCATAAAGACGCTAGGATGACACACACACACACAAACACAAACATCGAAGGCACATTCATGCACATCCAATACCTGACTACGGGGCATTCACACCAAAAAAAAAAAAAAAACATCCAGCAATTTGCCGCAGAGTGGTGTGGCGGGGGTGGAGTGTCAATCAAACGGCCCATTTGTGTGCATCCTGTCATGTTCTTGAACCGCCCGACAAAGCTGATCGTATTTCACGATTACTGTTTTCCGTCAGATTATTCAGAGATTTTCGACGTTTCCGACTGCACTTGAAGGCAGCTTCCTCTCAGAAGAGAGAGAGAGAAAGAAAGGAGACAAGCGAGACACAGCGAGAGTGCTTTGTTGTTGCAGGAGACATTCAGCTGTTACACAAACTCCCGGGCAGTTAAGGGCTTTTGTTTTTGTTTTTTTTACCCTCCTAGTGTTTTCAAACGTTCCCGTGGCAGAGATAGAGGCAGCGATGTTTCCCGTTTCCTGTACGGGACTCTCACACCGCCTCAAACCAGAGCTCAAGTCTGATCTCCGGTTACATGATTGGCCACCGCAGCGTGACGTGACGGTTGCGTTTCTCCAAAAGTTGAGTTGTTGTTTTTTTGAGTGTCCCCCCTGCGGCAAACCCCCGCTGCAGCCTTAAACGCACTACACCCATTGGAAATGAATGGAAAGACCTGTGTTTCTGACGCCCTGTCGGACGGCCGACGCAAGCAGTCTGAACGCCGCCTTACGCAGTTAGAACGACCGGTCAGAAAGATAATTCGACATCACAAAAACAGAATAAGAGCTGCATTTTTGTTGTTGTTGCTAAATTACAGTTTTATTTAGGGTTGTTTTTTCTTTTTTCTGGTATAATATTGACGATCAAATTATCCAAAATGTATAATCTATATCGTAGACATTCTTTAGCAGTGGGGGCAGGTCTGTTCGAACCACAGACCCCCCCCCCCAAATGTTTTACTTATGAAACGGAACTGGCAACAAATACAAATATATTTATTCACACACAATGAGGCATATTTTCAGTTGTGATTGAACTGTATTTTTTGAAGAACTAGAGGGCCCAGTAACCTCTGAATAGTTCTACTTGTTGTTAAAGGGATACGCCACCATTTGTTGAAATAGGGCTTATCACGGTCTACCCTAGCTGTAGATAGGTGGGCAAACACATTCTTTTGTCTTACAAGTAATTAGATTGTTTTTTTGTCTTTTGTTGGCTCACTTTTACTCACAACATGCTAACCGGCAACACAGGATTCCATTCACTACGCTAAGCTAACTAGCGGAGGACTAAAGGAGACCCCACCTAATTACAGCTAGAGGAGACCCCACCTATCTACAGCTAGAGGAGACCTCACCTATCTACAGCTAGAGGAGACCCCACGTATCTACAGCTAGAGGAGACCCCACCTAATTACAGCTAGAGGAGACCCCACCTATCTACAGCTAGAGGAGACCCCACCTATCTACAGCTAGAGGAGACCCCACCTATCTACAGCTAGGGGAGACCCCACATATCTACAGCTAGAGGAGACCCCACCTATCTACAGCTAGAGGAGACCCCACCTATCTACAGCTAGAGGAGACCCCACCTATCTACAGCTAGGGGAGACCCCACATATCTACAGCTAGAGGAGACCCCACCTATCTACAGCTAGAGGAGACCCCACCTATCTACAGTTAGGGGAGACCCCACATATCTACAGCTAGAGGAGACACCACCTATCTACAGCTAGATGAGACCCCACCTATCTACAGCTAGAGGAGACCCCACCTATCTACAGCTAGGGGAGACCCCACATATCTACAGCTAGAGGAGACCCCACCTATCTACAGCTAGAGGAGACCCCACCTATCTACAGCTAGAGGAGACCCCACCTATCTACAGCTAGGGGAGACCCCACCTATCTACAGCTAGCCCCACCTATCTACAGCTAGGGGAGACCCCCCCTATCTACAGCTAGAGGAGACACCACCTATCTACAGCTAGAGGAGACCCCACCTATCTACAGCTAGAGGAGACCCCACCTATCTACAGCTAGAGGAGACCCCCCCTATCTACAGCTAGAGGAGACCCCACCTATCCACCTATCTACAGCTAGAGGAGACCCCACCTATCTAAGCTAGAGGAGACCCCACCTATCTACAGCTAGAGGAGACCCCACCTATCTACAGCTAGAGGAGACCCCACCTATCTACAGCTAGAGGAGACCCCACCTATCTACAGCTAGAGGAGACCCCACCTATCTACAGCTAGAGGAGACCCCCCCCTATCTACAGCTAGAGGAGACCCCACCTATCTACAGCTAGAGGAGACCCCACTTTTCTACAGCTAGGGGAGACCGTGATAAGCCCTATTTCAACAAACGGTGGCGTATCCCTTTAAATTGCAGTGTGAGAGGCAGAATAATTTAAAAGGCAACCGCGACTACATTTTTTTGTACAGCCGTATTTCTGATACCGTGGTGGGAGACATTTTGCCGTGGTGGGCCGCCACTACAAAATCAACATAGAGGAAACACTGTTATTTCTATCATTTAGTCACCCTCCAAAGGTTCCAACGTTGTTCCCCTGAAGTGGCTTTGTTACGGTGAATGGTTCTTGATATTACTGTGGTCACTGTTTGCCTTTTAGAAGGACAATCCCAGAAGCTTGTCAGCAGAAAAGTGTTTCCTCAGAGGCCAGAGGTTCTCGGTAGAACCCTTTTCTTTCTGAGGAGAGCCCTTTGGCAACCCCCTGGTGCTGAGAGTGTACCCATTAAACATAATTTGCTGATTTTTAAGAGTGGCTAGTAACTTTTAGAAATGGAATCCTGAAATGCTTGAAATCGGCTGATGTTGGTTTCACACTGAATGAAACGTTAAGGCTTCCATGAAGTCTCCTCAGCGCTTCCTGAGGTGTTCCATTAATGGCTGACTAGATCGTTCACATTACCTCACCTCCTATATGGGAAAGATAAGATTCTAACATCCACTACAGTACATTGTCTTGTTATGCACAGCTTTGTCTTTAAAATAAAGGAAAATATTTGTCTCGTCTGTCTCCTGTGGTTTTATTTGACGTATCCCATTCATAAATTAGGTTTCATAAATCTCTCAAGTAACATCTTGAGAAGAGAGCAGAGAAACAAGTATTTTCCTTGAGCAATGACAAAGCTGATTGTATAGATTATCTGTTCCAGTATGTCTGTACTGGCATCATTCAAGCTCAGCGAGTCTTTTAGTTTTTAAAAGCCCATCTTGAACAGTTTATATCCCACAGCATCTTGTGTACATTACAGCAAAAAAAAAAAAATGTCTCTCTTGATTTCCAATTTTGGACACGGAAAACAAGTAACCGTTCCTTTAATGTATCTCACTGCTTTTCCATTAATTTAAATATTTATGGTTAGAGGCCTGAGTGACTATCCTCAATCCCCGTTTATCCACTTGGAATTTCTGTGTTTTTTTTTGCGGTCGTGCATCTTTCACCCCACCTGCAGCCAATAAGACTGTGGCCACAATCCAGCTATGGTCCATGAGAAGACCAGTAAACATCTGGACAGACACAACAAGCCGAGCAGGGACTCTCTTTCTCTCTCACACACACACACACACACACACTTTTTTATTGGCGTCTCTCTAGAGGCGCGGGGGATCAAATTAAAGCCTTTGTTTTCATGAAATCCCACCTAGAACAGAATATTCCATCTGAAGTCATTTTGTGGTGGCCATGTTGATGCCCTCATAAGATGAGTTGATTTTATTTGAAGTGGGGATGCCAAAATGGTGACAGTAAGACCCATTATTTTACGAAATGGAAAAAAATAAAATAAAATGCTGTGAGATGCGGGCCAAGTTGCACTGTCAAAAACACATGCCATTAATTTGCATCGTTACTCACAACTTGCTATATTTATATCTCAGGAATTCACATGTTTCCAGTTCGTACCGGGCAGTTGTCAAAATGTGAACTTCAATCTGTAGGTTGCCCCTGCCAGAGGTCAAGATGACGGGGTACTGGACCGTAAACCAAGGTGGCAACGCTCGGCGCAAACTGCTCTGTCCCTCTGAGACACGCCCCATAGACATCAAGGTAAACACTTGGTGAAAGTTCAACTAGCAGCAGATCCACTGGTGTGCTCCTCCACATCTTCCACATGTGGTGAAATGGGAAAAGGATCAAAATGACAAATCTTACAAATAACAGCTACAATGTAGAACTGTATGTGAAGTATAATTTCAACAAAAGATCAAGATCCCTATATGAACACTTACACTCAGGAGCAATACCATTAGGCCCAGAAACCTGTGTTTCTAATTGTTTTCTCCTCCCTACTTCTATACATGAGAGGGGCAGAATATGCAAATGCATATGTGTATGCATTTGCATTGTATTTCTGTATTTATTATGGGGAACTGTGTTGTGTATGGGAATGTGTGTTTATGTGTGAGCTGCTGGACACTCGAATTTCCCCGCGGGGATGAATAAAGGATCTTCTACTCTATATATTACAGTACAATACCAACACTAACTATGACCTCAATGCAAAGCATATCATTGAATTAACACCTGAATGGCAGTGTTAAAAAAACAAACAAAAAAAACATTATAGGCATCATAAAGTACATTTATGGCAGAACAGTTGTATCGTACTGTACCTAATAAAGTGGCTACTAAGTGTAGATGCACCACTGCGAAGTGGTTTATGCTGCACGAGGGCTTTACGTAAGCAATCTCCGATCTCGACTCAGTCTGAACCTTTGAGATCCACTAATCCATGAGTCTAAACTGACCTTTTTTTGGAGTATCATCTTAAAGCCTTTTTAGGAGTTTTTTTGCGTTGTGTCAGCTTGGCATGACGGCCCGCAGTATTCGGAGAAAAAATAAACAAGCAGCCTCGTGATCCGAATAGAGCCACTGTAGCACAGTTGCCGTGTTGTTTTCAGTCAGTCAGTAAGTGTGTGTGTGTGTGTGTGTGTGTGTGTGTGTGTGTGCGTTATTGTAACAGTGTGTCTTGTGTTTCCAGGGCCCTGTGTTTCTGCGTGTGCAGAGTTACCCCTGCAACAGACAGGAAAGCAGGGCCTTTGAGTTTCAGCGAAGAGAAAGCCCACTGGCAGATTCCCATGAATGAAGTGAACATCATCTGTGATGTCACCACCAAAGATGGTACACACACACACACACACACACACACACACACACAGGTTTGTGGCACTATCTTTGTGGGGACCCGTCATTGACATAATGCATTCCCTAGCCCCTTACCCTAACCTTAACCATCACAACTAAATGCCTAACCTTAACCCTTACCCTCACCTTAACCATCACAACTAAATGTCTAACCTTAACCCTTACCCTAACCTTAACCATCACAACTAAATGTCTAACCTTAACCCTTACCCTAACCTTAACCATCACAACTAAATGCCTAACCTTAACCCTTACCCTCACCCTAACCATAACCTAATTCTAACCCTAATCCTAAAACCAAGTCTTAATCCTCAAACAGCCCTTTAAACAAAGCTGTCGGGACCCCACAACCATACTGGGACTCCCGGTTTTTGGACCCCACGAATATAGTTAAGCAAGCCCACACACACACACACACACATACTCACACACTCACTCACTCACACACACACGAATCATCTATCAACACGGCCCTGCAAAACATTCATAGGTCTCAGTGTTTACTTAGAGGTACATTAGAGGATCCAAAGGAATGATGTAAGATTTATAGATAAAATGGCGGGGAATATTCAAAAGGGACAATTCACTCACATGAAGTCTTCTTCCAAGAAAGGATGAAGCCAAGGGATGCCCTTTGAAGTTTTTACTGGAAACAGTTGTGGAACTGTGATTGGATGAAACACAACACCTTCAATGACAGGTCGCCACTTTTCTCCACAAAGAATCACAGAGAAATTAAACGCAGTTTGACGTAAATCTTGTGTGAACTAAATACGTGCTCATCATTTTCTCGGAAATGAATCATTCAGCATGAAAAATGACTTATTGACCAAAGAAATCAAAGTCGACTAAGACCAAAAAGTCAGATTAGTCGACTAATTGACTCAGTGGGGCAGCCCAAGAAGTTTTGACTAGAAACAGTTGTAGATAAAACACAACTACTCCAGTGATAGTGATCACAAAACAGAAAAAAAGACCTGATACCATAAACAAGAGTTAGAGCAAACTGGATTCCCCAAATGTATTG
Source organism: Perca schrenkii (assembly GCA_025617405.1). Classification (NCBI taxonomy): domain Eukaryota; kingdom Metazoa; phylum Chordata; class Actinopteri; order Perciformes; family Percidae; genus Perca; species Perca schrenkii. The sequence goes on from CM046797.1 coordinate 30,682,510, forward strand.
AACAGTGGTTCTAAAGCTTTTTTTCAATAATGTTCCCCCTTTGAACAGTTGTTTTATGCCATGTACCCCCTGACCAGCGCTAATCATTTTTGGTAGAAAAAGAAAGTCTCTATAAAGAGGAAGAATACATCGATGTCAGCGATAGATTAAATAACAGCCTCCTACCTGGAAAACATTTAAATGCTGATTAAAAAAAGGAGACAAAAAAAAAAAAAAACCTTGAAAAAAAGACGTTAGAAAGAAGGAAATAGGTCGAAAATAGTAACAACTTTGAAAAAAGAGACACTAACTTCAAAAAAGCAACAAAAACTTTGGAAAAAATCACAGTAGAAAGAACTAGGGTGACAAAAGTGACAAAAAAATATAAAAAAGCGAAAAATGGAAGAAAGTAAGGCAAAAATAGGTCGAAACAAGCGGCAAAACCTTCAAAGAAAAAGGTTGGAATAAAGCGATAAACTTGGGGGAAAAAAGACAGTAGAAGGAAAGAAGGCAAGAATAGGTCAAAAGAAGGCCACAAAACCGTCACATTTTTGGTAGAAAAAAAAGTCTATATAAAGAGGTACAATTGTCTGGTGCAACAAGCAGCCTTGTAACTGAAAAACATTTAGCGAAAAATGTCACGTACCCCCTGCAGACCTCCAAAGTACCCCTAGGGGGACACGTACCCCCTTTTGAGAAACACTGGTTTAAACGACTAACTGTCAAATCTGTCTGGATTTAGACGGACACACATTACCGTATTAATTACAATCCCACATTCCCTGTCATGTGTGTGTTTTGCAGATGTGGTGTACGTTGCCACGTGTAACCCGGTGTCCCTGTACTCCATGAAGGAGCGCGGGGAAGACCATTCAGTGCATGGAGCTCTACGACGTCTTCCCCAGGACGGTCAGCGGCGTCTGGCAGCCCTTCGTCACCGTCGCACCCCTCGGCAGTCCTCTGGATGGACAGGTGGTGCTGCACGAGGAGCAGGTTGGCAACACACACACACACACAATTTATTTAAGTCCACTTAAAAAGAATAATTTACAGAGACATAAATATAGATTCAGTTAAATACATATACAAAATCATGGGCTGTTGGCATACAGCAGGTCTTCATACTAATATTCCTCCGTTCTCATGGGTATAAGTAACAGCATCTCGTCATGTTAGCAGACAGTGCACAGTACTTTGCTAGCCGTTTGGGCATCCCATCAAGCAGTCTGACACACACACACACACACACACACACACACACAGACAAGCTAGTATGACTACATGATGTGGAAATAGTAAGTTAGTCTTAGTATTATTTACTGAAACCCAAGCGTACACACACTGACTGTCAGTGGTCACATAGTCCAGTCTCTGTTTGATGTCCTTGTTTACTGACAAATACAACGTGTAATGTGACACTGACGCAACACTGGTATTTAAACTTGTTTTCGGAGCACATCCTTCCAGATTTAGAATAGCTTTGGCGCTGTCTGTTTGGATTTCTTAAAATGGTTGGTGGTTAGTGGTTGTCCTCTCTCACCCCAGAGGACCCCGGCCTAGGACAGCAGCTCGCGAGACAAGAACAATGCATGTTAGCTATTTCTCCAACCCAAAGACTTTTACAGCTGGTGCATATTAGGCAAGAGGAGGACTTCTAAAAATACCGTGGCGATGGATCATGTTACGTCTGTCTAAAAATGAAGAGGTCCAGACAACAGAAAGTTCATTCACAGGTCACTGGCTTTCCAGGGAAATCACACACACACACACACGTACTAGGCATTTGCACATAAATGCATGCACACTAGGGCTACAACTGCCAATTATTTTAATTGTCGATTAATTAATAATGACGTCCTCAAATGTCTCGTTTTGTCCACAACTCAAAGCTATTCAGTTCATTGTCACATAGCAGTGAATAAACTAGAACATATTCACATTTAAGAAGCTGAAATCAGAGAATTGTTACTTCTTTTTAAATTATTTAAACTTATGAATCGATTATCAAAATAGTTGGCGATTCATTTAATAGTTGACGACTAATCGATTCATCTTTGCAGCTCTAATGCACACACATACTTGTATGTACAAAAAAGATTCAAAATTCACATAAAAAGACATGCAAAAACCAACTCCAAACACCCGGGCCTGTCAGGGACCACATCATGCAGGGACATACACGTGTGTGCGCGCACACACAGATGTACACACTCTCCTCCAAAGGCAGTATATGTTTAGAATCAGGAAATGGGGCTTGCCTTCTCTGAATAGCTCATCCAGTCCTCGGTGAAGCAGTGTGTATGTCAGGAATGGGAGGCCATAAGGAAACCATTAGTGTGAAGCATGGCGGCCGGTGCCGAGGCCAGCTCCCTTGTGGCTCCTGCTCATAAAACTCAATTGAAGATGAAGCCTAGTGCGTCACAAACGAAAGCCTTTTTTGCACACAGTTAACCCAACACACACACACACACACACACACACACACACACTGAGATACGCTCTTGCACACAGATGCAGAAGCACACAAGCAAAAAATGTAAATTGAAGTAACTTGCAGTGTTCACATTAGCTGGAACTAACTCCAGGGAATTTCACCTGGAGAGTAGCACCCTCTGTTGGCTGTAGAAGAGCAAAGGGTTATTCAAAAATAATGCACTGTGTACAGCCACCAGTACTTTACCTTGAGTCCAAGTTAGGTGTGGCAATATAACTGGTACAGGTTGGACAGCAGGAGAGATATGCACCAAAATATGCATTTGTCTATAATTTTATCTATTCTTTTTTTTTTTTTTTTTCCCCTATGGTTTAGAACTAACAAAATAACAAACTCATCAAAAGCATCTGTGAATTGTAATTGTAGAGATTTGTGCCGAAACAAAAGCACATTTGAAAAATAAGAGCACCTAAAAGCACAGCTTTTTGGTACCGGCCGTGGTAACAAAAAGAAAAGCACAATGCAGAAAGAAGTTGTTGCTTTTGATTCTTCATTCATATTTTATGTGTTTGGGCCCTATTTTAATGATCTGAAACCCAAGTATCAAACGTGAAACGTAAGTAGCTTTGTGGGCAGATCTCGACTTTTTGAGGACTGTACTGTAAAGTGCCTCCTGACCGATCCAAACACCTGAAGCGCATTTTCAGTAATATTTTTCCCATCCTATTATATTATAATTATGTATGGTTTGCAAAAATGGGAACTGCTGCGTCCGCTTAGATGAGAGAAGCAACGTGTATGCGCGTTGTGCACACGCTACATTATGACCAAGCACGCACCCCTAAAATAGCATCTGAATAAGGCACCAATGACTTTAGACTAGCACCACTGACTTTAGACTAGCACCACTGACTTTAGACTAGCACCACTGACTTTAGACTAGCACCACTGACTTTAGACTAGCACCACTGACTTTAGACTAGCACCACTGACTTTAGACTAGCAACACTGACTTTAGACTAGCACCACTGACTTTAGACTAGCAACACTGACTTTAGACTAGCGCCACTGACTTTAGACTAGCAACACTGACTTTAGACTAGCGCCACTGACTTTAGACTAGCGCCACTGACTTTAGACTAGCGCCACTGACTTTAGACTAGCACCACTGACTTTAGACCAGCACCACTGACTTTAGACTAGCAACACTGACTTTAGACTAGCGCCACTGACTTTAGACTAGCGCCACTGACTTTAGACCAGCACCACTGACTTTAGACTAGCACCACTGACTTTAGACTAGCGCCACTGACTTTAGACTAGCAACACTGACTTTAGACTAGCAACACTGACTTTAGACTAGCACCACTGACTTTAGACTAGCGCCACTGACTTTAGACTAGCACCACTGACTTTAGACTAGCAACACTGACTTTAGACTAGCGCCACTGACTTTAGACCAGGTTTTTTCTGGAATTGTTTTCTGAAACTGCAAAATAGCACCAGGGAACGTTTGCGCCTGAACATGCCTCCTCTTTTCGCTGAAGCAAATACATTTCTTAATTTACCGACGTGCGTCTGTGGAGGGAAAAGTCTGCTGTGTGTCGGGGGAAGGGTTGTGCCGATGGACGATATCATCGTCGAGTGAGAGAGAAAAAAACGTTAAAAGTGGAGCGCTATCACACTTTCCTTTCTCCCCTCATTGGACTAAGTTTGTCGACACTACTGTGCGTACATCAACAAGTAAGTCTGAGGTCCTGTAGGTACGGGACGATGTTATGCAGGATTTATGAATGTACGTTAGCATCAGGCTAATTCACGAGGGTGCTATTTTATGTGTGAGCTAATATTGCGCATCTGTTCATGTGCGCTGCAAGAGTTATGTTTCTGTTTATTGAATGCGTTATTCAGTGCAAACATAACCGTGAATGTAGTTTAAACTCAGTAATGATGGTATGTTAGGTTATTACTGTCGCTCTGTTGAAGGCAGACGTCCCACTGTACTGTCGTTACGCAGATCAGGACATCTGATTGACTTTACTGCACCGTGAAAGTAGGTCAAGTTGTAAAACCTGTAAAACCTACCAGCAGGGCAGCATTTACAGAGGGCATTTAAATGTATCTCTAATCGTTTCTATGTTAACTGTTGGCCCATAGTAGTAGGAAAAAATATGTATAAGCTACCGCTACACCCCCCCCCCGACGACGATCACGATGTTTTACTGTAACCATCGTCAACTGCCAATTTAGGGGACATCGCCCAACCCTAGTCGGGGGCAAAATATGAATGATTCATGTGTCGGTGTACAAAGGCAATTGCGCCGAGTGCAAGATATTATATTATATTTTAGCCCTATATCTTAACTTGCACTATTTTCTTTTGTCTTAGCTTTTACTTGTGTGTTTTTGTCTTTTAGTTATTTTCATTGCTGGATGTGCCTGAGGCCAAAGATTTTCATTGCCAATGACTACTTGTGTAACTGTTGTGCACAGGACCAATCTAGAACTTTAAACCTTGAGTCATTAACCCTGACAAGTCCTTCAAAACTGTTAACACAGGCGGTCTCAGAGTCTTTTACTGCATTCAAATCATATTTGAAAATATGAAATAGTATATTTACATATATATATATATATATATATATATATATATATATATATATATATATATATATATATATATATATACCATGATGTATTATGGCTAGAATACTCAAAATATTCCGAATTTTAGGCCATACTGTGAGGCCATAGTCCATCTTTGTCAAAAGATCAACCATAAATTGGAAGAAATGTATGTGATGTTTGTAGATAATAATCCAGGGAGTGTCAAATCTAAGACAAACATTTATTGCATTAAGTAATTGACGTAATGGAATGATTCATTTCCTCTCTCTGTCCGTGGACATGTTTTCCATTGATGCTGGTTGGGAGTTTTCTTTCCGGAGGTTTAAGCAAATGTTGACGTTTTGAATCCAGTCTTCTTCTGACATTTTCATTCCGCTTTCTGTCTGTCTTTCAATGTGTCCCTCTGCCAGAGTAACACGGTGCTCCATTTGGACATGGTAACGGGTGCCGTGCGGAGGCTCCTGCTGTCTCCAGACACTGATCCGCCCTCCGCCACCAGAGCCTCCAGTTGGTGGAGCAGTAAGGAACCACAGGTCAGAGGTTTAAATGTTTGGAATCATCTCCACAGTATTTGGTTTAGTTTATTAGTTTATAATATCGTGGACAGTCCCCCTTAAAGTGCTCATATTACGCTTTTTGGCTTTTCCCCTTTCCTTATTGTGTTATATATCTTTTTTGTGCACGTTATACTTTTACAAAGTGAAAAAGCCCAAAGGGACTTACCATCTCCAAAAGAAAACACTGTTCACCAACTGCTCCAAACAGCTCTATTGTAGTCCAGCCTTTACTTCAGAGACAAACGTGGTCACTTTGTAACACACGTTATAATGCTCGCCTAGCTGCAAGCATGGCACGCCCTCATACTCTGCTTCTGACTGGCTAGTAGTCCTTACCTAGCTACTGCACATGTGCGACTCCCTAATAAGATGGAAAAGAAGTGAGATGTCTCACTCTGTAGCTAGAACAGAGAGCTCAACACACAGGGTGAAAAGAGGAGTACAGTACAACAAAAATATGGTGTTTTTTGAAAATTAAACCATGTAAACCTATTCTGATATAACCTCTAAATACAATTATGAACCTGAAAATGAGCATAATATGAGCACTTAATTAACTGTACAGTAAAGGTAGCAGATTTAGCCTCTACGGCTAATTTCCAGCTGTAGCCCCCGGCCAGCTGAAAATAGACATCATAAAATACAATGGTCATGATGACAGCAGGCCTAAGCAAAAAGGATTGAAGTAGCACACAAACAACTAGGCACAAACAAGCAAGCACAGATGATGTCAAAGGCATTAAAGCAGTCCATGCAGTAAAGACAATACAAAGGAGTCAAGAGAAAGGAGAAAAGTCACAGAGGCCACATAGACTACAGGGTTGGCCCTGCCGTTATAAGTCTTAGGTGCAGCACCCGAGCTGTTTTTGTCAGCACCTAAGGTGAATGAATTTGTGAAATTCAGCAAAAAACGGCAAAAAAGTTGAGGAAGAAAACCATCCAACGATTTTTCTCAGATCTAATGATTGTAGTTGGACTTCTTTCGCAAGTTTTTTCTGTGTTGTTTATTTATTCTCTGCTCTAGCTTTTCCAATCTTTCAGACACAAATTGTCAATGGTCAAATTGCATTTTATTTATTTATTGAAAAACACTTTTTTTTTCTTAGGAAAGACCCCTAAAACCAGAGCCAAATATGTGTACCTAAATCTTCGACGAACCCAGGGAAAACACTGGACTACACATGTAGTTTATCCCCCCCCCATGTGTTTACGACACTGAACTAATCATTCCAAAGTGAACATGTTGTGTATTATGTGTTGTTTTGCAGGGAGGGCATAAAATGTGTCATGACTTCGCCCACAAAAACTGGCTCCTCTTCTATAAGGAGGATGGGTAAGCTACTCAGATCTAAACTGTTATTGTATAATACATGTTTTCTTTTTTTATCTGAACAATATGATGGTATTCATAATGTGTATTATTTGCTAGTGCCTGGGCCTCTTAACACAACCTTCAGATAGCTTACCAGGGGGTCCCATTTCAAATCTGCACTATGACTTGATGACTTGATTGTACTTTTAACTTTTGTGAATAAACTGAAAGTGAACTGAAACTAGATCATCCACAACAGTGTTTGACAGCGCAAGATGAAGTCATTCGCTGGTAGTAATCGGTGATGTGTGTGTGTGTCTGTGTGTGTGTGTCTCTGTAGCAACCAGCTGGAGGTGCTGGATGTGCTGGAGGGCCGGGTTCACTCCATCTCCCTTCCCATCAACCTGAAGTCGGTCTTCCTCGTGGCAGAGGACCGCTGGCTGCTGCTGGAGAGCAACACCAACAAGTGAGTAAGGGACGGACTTCACATCTCTCCGAGGGTCTAAACGTTTAAAGTGCTCATATTAGGCTCCTTTTCGGGTTCAAGAAAAACTCTGTTTTAACTACAGAGTGAGGCATCTCACTTCTGGTCCATCTTTGTTGGGAGTCGCACATGCCCAGGACTACTAGCCAGTCAGAAGCAGAGTAGGGTGGGCGCTGACAGTACCTAGGTAAGGACTACTAGCCAGTCAGAAGCAGAGTAGGGCAGGCCCTGACAGTACCTAGGTAAGGACTACTAGCCAGTCAGAAGCAGAGTAGGGCAGGCCCTGACAGTACCTAGGTAAGGACTACTAGCCAGTCAGAAGCAGAGTAGGGCGGGCTTTATATTATATCATATTATTTATAACGTGTGTTACAAAGTGACCACGTTTGTCTCTGAAGTAAAGGCTGGACTGTTTGGAGCAGTTTGTGAACAGGGTTTTCTGTTAGAGATGGTAAGTCCCTTTGGGGGGGACTTTGGGCTTTTTCACTTTGTAAACTTATTGCATACACACAAAAATATACATAACACAATAAAGGAAAGGGAAAAAGCATAATATGAGCAGTTTAAATTCACTCATAATGCGACATGCTGTATGTGTCCCTGAATAGGAAGTTCCTGCTGACCAAGCCCATGCATATGAATGCTGAAGACTCTGGAGTGTGTCAGCTCCACAGCGTCAGTGAGGACTCTGTCAGCACAGGCCATGGAGCCAGCTCAGGTACACACCCACACCCACACACACACACACACACACACACACACAACCACACACAACCACACACAACCACACACACACACATAAAAAAAAATTTAAATTTTTAAATTTTTACTAGGCTCTATACAAATATAAATTTGTAAATTTATAAATATAAATAGTTATGATAAGATAACACTTAAATTTGTCTTGCAATACAAGCTCCAACAATTAAAAAGACAAAACAACAACATGAAGACAAAAAGTTAAATATATACCGTTATCAGGCATCGTTAAATTAATTAATAATTAATATGGTGGGGGCCCAGCCCTGTAAGAGTGGTCATAAATAGTCAATAGTCATAGTCAAATCTGAATGAAGACGTTCCTTTAAAAAATGATCCACTTTTATCTGCCTTGGACTCAAACTCGCGGTAAGCAAAACACTGAAGTTGTTTCGACATCCTCTACTGCAGACCCTTGAAACACTCATCATCTCGCCACACATCGTTCTTCTTCTAACAAAAAAGCCAGCAGTCACACCAGAACGCAATACTTGATTGGCCAACAGCACATTTAAATCAAATCATTCAAAAAGGATTCGCTGACGTGGGCAAGGTGAGTGGGGGCAAGAGAACGATAATGTTATTTATGATGCCCAAACGGTCAAGTGGGTTGTTATATTGACTTGCCCGACGCAGCGTTTTACTTGGCCCGGGCCATTGGGCGACCCTTATTGTTGAACCCTGACAGGGCTTTTATGTAATAGCCAGATGCTCTGTAACACTTATTAAAGACATTATGTCAACCCTATTCACGAAAGCAAGCAAACGGACATACAGAGAAATAGACTGGTGCCCTGGGCCGCCATATGTCTGCCCTAAAAAAAAGGACCTCTGTCAACTTGCCTTGAGTCAAACCAAATACATGGTGTGAACCATGCCTGTTTCAACCAATATTAAACTTTCCTAACGCTCACATGTCACAGTTAGTGAGAGCAAAAATGTGAAGTCATGAATAACGTCCAACAATCTAGACTGAAATAGTCCACAAAGGTCAGAAGTCACTGTAATAGCTCAGTGGACCTAACTGAAGACGGTGAACTTAATCGTAATCTAAAGAGAAGAAATATATGAGCGCCTCAGAGGGTTGCTGCAGTGAGCTCATTGATATAATAGACACGTCCAGAGTCAGGGTCTTTCCTGGCTCAATATTGGGCCTTTGAGGGGGGGGCTGGTGGGGACAGTAAGCATGATCGGTCCACGTACAGTAAAGGCAATTCTGTGATACATTATTTGAAAGAAATCCATGCATTTACCTGTGATTTCTAAACATGTGATAAACTGCGTATAATGTAAATGAAACCCCAATTCACAAAACTGGTTAAAAAAAATAATAATATTAATATTGAAATAAATCACCAGGAGAGAGCCTCTGGAGATAAAACTGAGATTAGCTCTCATATTCAAGTTTATGTTCTGCTTGTTTAACGATTGTTTGGTAAATTGCTCTCAAACACATTTAGAGGGGATTTGAATTGCTTAGAAGTTTTATTCTCAATTCTTTTTTAATTTTGGTGCTGGTGATTTTCCTTTGGGGCAAAAATCTCAATGTCAACCTTTCTTTTCCCGTTTCTTTTCTCTCTTCCATCATGCTCCTTTCAATTGCTCCTTTTCAATTCGACTTTCCATTTTTTTCTTAACTTGTTTCTACTTGAATAGTGTTGTATTTCCACTATATCTATGTATATACAGTATGTGCGTTTTACGCTCGAATACGTTTTTTGTCTTTGTGAGGCACTTTGGTGCGAACTTGTTTGCTTTTAAAGTGCTATATAAATGAAATCAACTTTCTTCACTCCCTCTATCCCAGCGGAGGTGGCCGTGCCCCAGATGCTGTCGTGTGAGCAGCTACCCAACGAGAACCTCAGTGCCGCTCTGGACCAGAACATCGTTTCACCCAACCGTATACTGGCCGACACCGGCTCCTTTGCACGGGTGGTTGTAGGATTCCCAGACCTCGTGGTAAGATTATTAGGTAACACTTGACTTGAAGGTATATACACTACCGGCCAAAAGTTTGGGGTCACTTAGAAATTTCCATTCCACTCCATTATAGACAGAATACCAGCTGAGATCAGTTGCATGTGTGTTTTTTTTAACCAGGGCAGCAGTTTTCAGATTCCATTATGTGTTTACATAATTGCAAAAGGGTTCTCCAATGTTTTCTCAGTTAGTCTTTAAAATGATATCAGATTAGTAAACAGAACGGGCCTTTGGGACATTGGATGAATGGTTGCTGATAATGGGCAATGTAGATATTGCATTAAAGATCAGCCACTTCTTTCGACAACAGTCGAGAACCCTTTTGCAATTATGAGTTGATGAATTATGAATTACATAAGAGTGACATGATACTGTCATGACACATGAACTCTAACCCCAACCCCAACCCTAACCATAACTTGTCATGACAAAAACCGAATGACACGTTTATAACAGCGTCATGTCACTATTATAGAGCTACCTTCAAGTAAAGTGTAACCGATTATTATGAAAGGACTTGGTGAAAGATTTTTGGGTTAATATTTGGGACGGGAAGCTTTTTCAGATTTGAGCTAATCATTTGACATTGAAGCTGCTCGGGACAACGTTTACCTGCGCACATCCTGTCTCAGTGAGATTTTCCTGCCTTCTCAGAACTCAGCTGGACATTCCGAAATTATGAAACCACATCCTGTCGGGACAACAATGTCCTAATCCCACAGCTTTTCATGTCAATGTCAGATGTCTGGTTGGTCCGCTGGTGTAGTATCTTCTCTGTACAAAGGGAAGATATCATCGTTACATGTATTCTAACTTATAAAAAGTTATTTTTCACCGTAATGCAAGGCTGCCAAATTGCAAAGTTTTCTCGTTGAGCTTAAGAGAGCAGACCCAGAAGGCTGACAGGGTCATTATTGGCGTTTTTCCATTACATGGTACCTGCTCGACTCGCCTCCACTCTACTCGCTTTTTTTTAGGTTTTCCATTATGACAAAAAGTCCCTGGTACCTGCTGACGGGTACTTTTTTTAGTATCACCTCCGTCGAGGTTCCAAGCGAGCTGAGGCGATACCAAAAGGTGACGTGAAAACCTGCAGACTCCTGATTGGTCGGAGAGAATCGTCACTAATCACTGTGTCATCATTGCTAGCGACAGATGGGGGTCCTGAACAAACCCGCCGTTTTTAAATAGTTTAGCCAGAGCGTTTGTCTCTGAAGTAAAGGCTGGACTACAATAGAGCTGTTAGGAGCAGTTTGTGAACAGTGTTTTCTGTTGAAGATGGTACAGTCCCTTTGGGGCGTCTTTTACACTTTGTAGACCTATAACATGCCCAAAAAAAGATATATAACACAATAAAGGAAAGGGCAAAGCCAAAAAGCGTAATATGAGCACGTTAATGTACTCATACAGTTGTGTTCTTGACGTACACGTTGTGCTCCTCTTGTCCAGTCCCCTAACGAGGTGTACAGCTTTAAGAGGCCTGTTGACCTATCAGCGATGAAGAGTGCTGAGACTGGGGCTCACATGTTCCTTAGAGGGGGGCTTCGGTCTGGCGCAGCCAAACAGGAGAATTGTGTCAGTCTGCTCTCAGCCAATCAGGTGGTCCGAGCCCTTCCACCCAACAAGGTGCCCCTGAAGGAGGTCTACCCCAAAGGTAAGACTTCAGATCACACAAATGAGCTCAGAGACATGCGTTTTGTTTAATTAATTGAGACAGTGAATGTGTGTCTTTTCTTTTTTTTTTTGTCACTCAGATGTCACACCTCCAATGACAGCAGCGTACCTGGAGGTGACTGATCTGAACTCCAAAAAAGTCAAATATATTCCTGTCCCGAGGTAAACAGAACAAGGCTGTTTCTTAGCCTCATTCTAATTTCTCAGTTTGTACATCCTAAATACCTTTCCTCGCCTCCTCTCCTCGCGTCTTAGTCCCACCCACCTGAGATGCGAGCGGAGGAGGCGAGGAAGAGACACGAGGAGTCGAGGTAACAGGAATTAAAAAAAAAATGAGCCGTCCCTGTTTGAAGGCGACTTTAATTAAATGGTGCGATGCCCTGCGAGCTAATTCAGGCAGTCAACTCGAGCTGCACCGCTGTATACCGCTGCCTGCTTTCCTTTAAAACCAGGAAAAGACACCACTCATGTCATATGACGATGTTATGATATCCAAAATCTAATATATCTACTCATATCAAAATATCGATATAATATTGATATATTGCCCAGCTCTAGTTACAATAAACATTTCAAACGTGAGTTGTCTGACTGAAATATGACATGTGGCACAGCAGCCCATGGTTTGAATATTCCAGCTGTATGTCACGCCTGTTTTATACTTCACGGGTGCCGTAAAGACTACCATGGATACACCTGTCCATCCCTCGCTCATAGCTTCTCCGACAAGCCTCATCTCTCTTCCTTTGTCTCCGGCTCCTTGCTCTTGGCTCCTCACTCAACTCTCTCCCCTCTCCCCTCTCCCCTCTCCCCTCTCTCCTCTCTCCTCGGGATGTATTTTTAGGAATTGAGACAGCCTTCATCTGCGCTGAGTTCAATACTGCTTTTAATACTTTTCTAACAACATCCTTTTTGCGTCCTGTAGCACCAGCTAGTGGTCAGAGACAGCTTTGCATTGAGAAATACTGATGAATTGCCTTTATATATTTTACTATCATGTTTTTTAAACTTGCTAAATTATTATTTTAAACTATGATTTTCAGTATCATAGAATTCTTATGTATCACACAAAAATATAATGTGTATAAAACAACCTTTTTTTTAATCTTTTATCATTGTGTTTCCTGTCTTGCTGTTGCATGTCCTGTGTGAGTCCGTTACTTGTCCTTTGTGACTATTGCCTCATCCCATATTGCATACAAGGTTTCACCTGCCAATCTAAATCAAAGTAGGCCAACTCCGTGTATTTCTTTGACCACTTCAGTCAAGTTAAGTAAAAGGTCCATTTTACCATCAGCGTAAACATCAAAGTTCAGACGCACAAAGTCCATGGTGATCATGTCGAGGCAGGTAAAACCCTGGCAGAACTTGTTTTTTGGACTGGCAACAAAAAGCCCTGCTACGTCATGCTACGCCCTGCTACGTCATGCTACACCCTGCTACGCCCTGCTACACCCTGCTACGTCATGCTACACCCTGCTACGCCCTGCTACACCCTGCTACGTCATGCTACACCCTGCTACACCCTGCTACGTCATGCTACGCCCTGCTACACCCTGCTACGCCCTGCTACACCCTGCTACGTCATGCTACGCCCTGCTACACCCTGCTATGTCATGCTACACCCTGCTACACCCTGCTACGTCATGCTACGCCCTGCTACACCCTGCTACGCCCTGCTACACCCTGCTACGTCATGCTACGCCCTGTTACACCCTGCTACGCCACTAATACAACAACTACTATTTCTAGTCATAGTTCCATTCCATATTGTGACTATTATTGCCACTGTTCATCACACCCCCAACCAGCCCCGTCAGACACCGCCTACCAAGAGCCTGGGTCTGTCCGAGTTTTCTCCCTAAAAGGGAGTTTTTCCTCGCCACTGTCGCACTAAATGCTTGCTCTTGTGGGAATAACTGGAATTGTTGGGTCTTTGTAAATTATAGAGTGTGGCCTAGACCTACTCTATCTGTATAGTGTCTCGAGAAAAGAAACTGTAAATAAAATTGAATTGACTAATGTACACATTCGAGGAAAGTTGAAATGTTAATTCTAGTGAAAGCCCTGATGGCCTTTCGATGACTTCTCTTAGTGACTGTGTCGCGACTTCGCTACCTATTTGTGATTGGCAGGTCAATGACGGTGTCGCCTTACACCAGCTGGCTGTCCAAGGTGTCAGAGTCTGACGTGCTCATAGCTGCTCTCGGTTCTGGAGGCGTGGTCACCGTGGATATGGGCGGGTACGTCCGGCTCTGGGAGACCGGATTGGACACCCTGCAGCGGTCGCTGATGGAGTGGAGGAATATGATTGGGACAGAGGATGGCAGGCCTTTACAGGTAATATCACGACTTTGTTTCAACATTTGAAATGGTTCATGGAGAAGTTGTAGCACAAAGATGAGATTTAGTTTATTTTCAACATATAAATACACAAATAAAAGATAAATGAGAACATGTACATTTCAGTGCAAGCAAGAAAACCAACAAAATATTAGGCGAACAGATCTTGCAAAATTAGTGTAAATGATTAAAATAAGGATTTCCATGTTCAAAAAAAGAGTAGGAAGAAGTTAAAAATATAAATGAACCCCTTTTTTCTACTTCTCTATTAAAGTTATATAAACTTCAATTCTTCACTTATTTATGTATGTGTACATACACATACATGTATATATACCTACTTACAGACACACATACACATGCACACACACACATTTTTCTTTTTTTTTTCTTTTCCAGCAATCACCTTCCATGTTTCAACTGTCAGTTAAATCAAATCGAATAATAACCCATCCAAACTAGACATAATATATAACCCCAAGAACAATACAGTCAGTACACAATACAACCACCTCCAGTCCTTCTTGTACCCATCCAATACATTTGATTTTAAAAAGATGATTGAGTAATGAATAGAAATGAATGAACAGAAATACTTGCAGCCTGCATTTTCTCTCAAAACCACAGAGGGGCAGTGCTACTTTATATATAACCACAGTGACAACAATTTCAGATGGAAGTGGCACTGGATGCTTGCCTCACTCTGCCAGAATATATAAGCTGCTGAAACATTCCTGATTTTGTGCTAACCGGAATGTTTCCAGGCCCCAAATGTATGACCCGGCTGTACTCCTGGTGGGTGTGTATGAATGGACGGCCATTGTGCTGGTGATGCAATAGCTTTGACCCCTCAGTATGGTTCAGAGCATGTTCGGACCAGCGTACTGAGGAAGCATTGTTAGAGTGCCCACATACGCAACACAGGCAGATACATTCTTTAGATACTGTAGCCTCCCAGATGTAGTGGGCAGTATTTGCACATCTGGGGTTTGCGCACACGGCAGTGAGAGAAAGAGAGAGAAGCCTTTACGTGGACTAAAAACGAGGATATTGAAGAGGCTGATCATACAAGTGGATGATGTAGATGAGTGACTGTTTTCTCCCTTGAAAGTTACACAAATTCACAAATTGACTATTAAGTTCTGTGTGCCGTTTAAAGGAACACGTCGACTTATTGGGAATTTAGCTTATTCACCGTAACCCCCAGAGTAAGACAAGTCCATACATAACCTTCTCATCTCCGTGCGTGCTGTAACGCTGCCTGACAGTTCCAGCATTAGCTTAGCCTAGCACAGATCCTGCAGGTAACTGGTTCCAACTAGCCTACTTCTCCAAATTGTGACAAAAGTGACAAAATAACGCCAACATGTTCCTATTTACATGTTGTGATTTGTAGAGTCACAGCGTGTACAAAAAACAACGTAACATGAGACACAGCCATCTTCTAACAGTAAACAAACCGGGAACTATATTCTTAGACAGGCTTGCTGCGAGCATATCGTACTATATTCTTCCGCCTGAGAATATAGTTCCTGGTTTGTTTACAGTTAGAAGATGGCTGTGTCTCATGTTACGTTGTTTTTTGTACACGCTGTGACTAAACAAATCACAACATGTAAATAGGAACATGTTGGCGTTATTTTGTCACTTATTCGGAGCAGTAGGATTACTGGAACCATTCACCTGCATGTTCAGTGCTGGCCTGATGCCGCTGGAGCCGTCAGACAGCGTTACAGCACGCACGGAGATGAGAAGGATATGTATCAACTTGTCTAACTCTGGGGGTTACGGTGAATAAGCTAAATTCCCAATAAGTCGGCGTGATCCTTTAAGCATCTTTTACGCCAAACACAAGTGGTTTTTACAGGAATTCAAATAAAGGGAAAGTAAAAATTATTTGTTTTAATCTTCACCATTGTCTACCTTTAGTACCTTTTAGTAGTTGTTATGATTTTGCGTATTCATTCTGTGTTGCCATGACTCCAGAGATATAGATTTTCTTAAGGGTGTGCTGCAGTCCAACCCTGGGCTACCGAGCCAAAAATGAAGGTTTGACTGAAAATATATTCATTCATGCGCATACTCCCGTGCACCTGCACACCTGTAATGCGCACACGGGACCCCTCCGTGGCCTAGATTCCTCAGGAGTCAGTGCTCTGTGTCAGCTCACTGGAAGCAACAGTAGCACTACTGTATTTAAACATACCTGCCTACAAGGCTCTCTGTATATCTGTTTAGAGATGCGCCACTTTGACAAACTCTTTATACATCTCGCCTCACTAAGAGCTCACTTGTTTGCATGTGGCAAATATGCACTGGGGCTCCAGATCTGCAAAGGAGCAAGAGAAAATATGTCATAAACATATGCCATACAGATGTTAAAATAATTTCTTGATATCAGACAGAATTGTTAACTCATTACACTCTGTTTCCATCTTCAGTCTGACATCGCTTCCACTCTAAACAATTTCGGTGAGGTAGGGGGGGATTTGATTTTCCCTATATCCAATGTCATTTTAAGGCCGGGTTCTCCCTGTGCTCCGTGTCAGCTCACAGTAGCACTACTGTATTTAAACATACCTGCCTACAAGGCTCTTTACCAGACCTTAGGAGCTCACCCGTTTGCATGTGGCAAATATGCAATACTTGCCAAATACCTCGCTTTTATGACACGCTTTAAGAGTGTTACAATCAGGCTTTAGACCAAAGTATGAAACGAAAAAAGGAAAGCAGGAAATAAAAGAAACTAGGGCTGCAACTAACGATTATTTTCATTGTTGATTAATCTGTTGATGATTCTCTAGATTAATGGATTAGTTGGATTAGTTGTTTTGGTCTATAAAATGTCTGTGTCCCAAAGCCCGAGTTGGCGTCCTCAAATGTCTCGTTTTGTCGACAACTCAAAAATATTCAGTTTACTGTCACAGAGGAGAGAAGAAACTAGAAAATATTCACACTTAAGAAGCTGGAATCAGAAAATTTGTACTTTCTTTACATTAAAAATGACTTCAATCAAAATAGTTGGCGATTAGTTTAACAGTTGACAACTAGTTGATTAATCTTTGCAGCTCTAATGCACACACATATTTGTGCCAGCATAAAGAAATCTTCTAACCTCTTGATGTATGTATGTTTTTTTTTTAATTGAACCTTTATTTAACCAGGTAGGCCGTTGAGAACAGGTTCTCATTTACAACGGAGACCTGGCCAAGAAGAGCGTAAGCGTACAAGACAACATACATTCAACATAGTGCAAGAAAACAAAATTCAATAGGCTACAAAGGTACAGATTAAGTAGGCATTTCAACGCCGGCACAAAGTGAGGTGTAAGTAAGTCGATGGATATGCGAAAGTGAAATGGTGATAACATAATATACATGAAATAGACAATCTATAACATTGCTGAGATGTAGTAAAGAGTCAGGAAACAGTAAGTGCAAAATTAAGTTGTGGGCAAGATAGTGATGCGGATCCAGTGGTCTGTTATAACGCAGTATATATAAATAGATAGTCTATATCAATGCAGAGAAGTAGTGAAGTAAATATACAGTTAGTGCAAGATGTAGTCTAGTTAGTGATGTGGATCAGTAATAACACAGTGAACATGAACAGACAGTCCGTCAAAATGCTGAATATAGTATATATGTATAGTATGTCAGAGCTGATTACCAGGTTGTATTAGCAAAGATCATGTCTGTTGAGAGGAAAGACGAAAGCTCTTCGCCTTCGACTTTGCGTGTGCGTGCGTGTGTGGGTGTCAGTGCATGGGTATGAGTGCATGCCTGCAGGTGTGCATGACTGTCTGACATTGCTCTATAACAGCGCCGTTGACATCATCATTATACACACCGATGCACAGCAGACATCAGCCATCATCTCTCACACAACACATCTATTGTTCAACTAGTGCCAAGTAGGTGTCAGCAGGTATCCAGCATAATATGACCACATTGCTAGCAGTTCACTCTTATATAGCCACTCATTCAACCTGAAACTTAATTTTACAATATGGTTTGTTTTTACACCCGCATATATCAACATGTGGGTGTTTTTTTTTGTTTTTTTTCTTCCTCTATGGCCCTGGTTGGACACCTGCCATCTTTTTCCCTCCATTCCTCCCCAACTGAAGCTGAAGCTAGCTTATCAGTCACACTCACACGCACACACACACAGACACACTCGCTTGCTCCTTCAAAGTTGAAATGCTTTTGGAACAAAGTGTGGAGCTGTATGGCAACACTTGTTATTGTTGTTAATTCAAGTATAAAAATTACCAAATTTGAGTTCTGAGACAGCTGCATGCACACGCAGCATACCTCGGATTCATAAGCTCAGATAAATAAAAGAGTGTTTCACATTTAGCGCCTCATAACGTAGACACAATTTCGCATGTTTAAACACTTATGTGCAGGCATGCATTTATACCATCACACGCATACACACTAGCATGCACCCAAGTTCACACAGGGCCACGCATTCACTTCCCAAAAAGCACTCAAAAGTAGGCTGTGTGACTGCACACACAGATGTCTTCACTCCTAAATCACTTTCTGTCTTCAGGCGTCTAAAGGGAGAATCAGAAATTTATGAGGCTATTAATGTCACAAGACGAGGCGTGGACCGCAGATGAGAGAGGGAGAGGGAGACGTTGGGTGAAGAAAAAGACAGAGAGGGGAAAAAGTCATCAAGAGAGAAGGCTGGGATGGAGTCATAGATTCCCACAGTCATAAAAACAAGGTTTTTCTCCCCTGCGCCACCTGCCCCACACTCGTCTTGCCTCTCTGTCTCGGGGGTTAGCGTGCCATCTTTAGCTTAATGGGACCAGTGGCAACAGCCACATAGCAATTATTACATCCTTGGTTTACATGATGTTTTCAACCAAATACTGTGGAGAAACACATACACACTGTCTGTGACATCACCCTAAAGATAGCCTAAAGATGCACCGCGCAGCCTATTCTTGGAATTTGTTTGGAGCAGGAAAAAAATCACATGTTCAGCTATGGGATGGAGCCAACGATAGCCTGAAACAACTGTTAGACAAGCAGTCTGCCCAAGATTAAGCCATCATGGCACACAGTGAGACTTTATTTCA
This sequence comes from Perca schrenkii, assembly GCA_025617405.1. Taxonomy (NCBI): domain Eukaryota; kingdom Metazoa; phylum Chordata; class Actinopteri; order Perciformes; family Percidae; genus Perca; species Perca schrenkii. Next base: position 30,701,755 of record CM046797.1, read on the forward strand.
AAAGTAGTAGTTTCCTTTCTCTTCAATAATCTAATGTTTCTAGAAGCCATTTAAAGAGATGCTAAAAGCACCCTCAAACTTATCATTTTTAAATATGAATTAAACAATTTAAAATCTATAAAATGAATGTGGTTTGGGAGGGGCACTGGTTCCTGAAGTGTTTTTTCCTATTTAAATGTTTGTTTGGTTTTGTATCCTCCTTTTGTATGACCCAGATAATGTAATGATCATAGTCATGGCTACCAGTTTTAGTTGTTTCAACTTTGTTTCTGAGAAATCACGTTGCGGCCATAATTTTGGCGTGGAAGCCGTAAACAGACTGAGACATATTGTGTAGAATAACACTAATGCTAGGTGATCATATCAGGAAGAAATGTTTTCATGTATAGTATTCATGTACTTAAAGAAAATAATGGTCCTGCTGGGACATTGTAATGTCACACACACACACACACACACACACACACACACACACACACACACACCACCCTGTCGCTGCATTGTCCAAATGACTCATACCTCTTTCACAACCAGAGCAGGAACCTGAACCGTGTGTGGGCTGCTCTTGTAGCCCAAAATGGACACATGTCGTAAAGCGTCACTCATCATTTTCCTAAAAACCAAAAGTAGAGCATTCGTCAGCCCTTTACTGGTTGTGACTGAGCCAGAATAGAATCCATTACCAGCCTGAAGACACAGCCACGAGTTATGTTGCAGGTTTATCTATACACAGTGTGATGACAACGGTGGATTACTAAGACATGCAGGGAACTGGGACCATCAGGGCCTGATGGAAAGTGGTTAGGGGTGCTAGATATATCGACTCAATATCTTTATCGCGATATCACGTTGTGCAATATTATATCAAAAGTGTCGCGATAAGTATTCAATATTTAGTGGAGCGCTGCGTCCTGTCCGTTGGCTATGTGGCTTAGTTGTGTTTGATTTAGAGCTTGAAACGCTGTAATGATCATGTTTCATTGGCCAGTTACCGTGCCACGTGCACATGTTAGTGCACATCAGCGCACGGGTCAGCTACGTGACAAACCCTATGTAGCGTACCACGTTTGTGCATATTTCGACAGAGTGACAGTGTAAGTGAAAGATAGATTGAGGCAACAAAACGGAACGAATCAGAGAAGCAAAAGGAAAGTTGTGTCCTGTTCTCTTTATTTATATATTTTATACTGTCAGTAAAACATGTCCTGTTCTGTAGACATGGTCCTTATTTATTTATTCAGGTTGGACCAGTCCAATATGACAGTTGTCAGTTGAAATAAACCTTGTGTTGTAAGAAAACTTGTTTAATTTATTGTGAATCTATTTTGATGCGTTTCCCCATAACTTTTGTAATTTTACATATGTTTAAAAATATCGAAAATGAATATTGCTATCGCTGTATTCATAATGGACATCGCAATATCACGTTTTGTCAATATCGTGCAACTCTAGGAGCGGTGCTGTGTTGTCAGGGAAAAAAACTGTGTGTGTGTGTGTGTGGTGTTTATCAAGTGATCGTAATCACATCCATAAACACTCAGTGAGATTGATATGTCTAGCTGGTACAGCTAAGCCTTTTGAAGACACATTCCCGCGCATCAGGTGCACACCGTCACTTCCCAACGTGGCACAGGCATGTGTGCAGCAAAGCTCATGTTCTGGTAGAGATGCTCACAATTCTCTGAGCTAGTGTCCAAGTTGAGTCTCAAGTCTCTCTCTGGTTATAACAAGTGTTGTGTCACCCGCTGCGTTCCATCCAGGCTGCTTAGAACACTGCATAGCTGTATATAATAACATCAAGCGAACGACCGTCAGAGTTAACCTCCCGTAGGTCGTAGCTAAAGCAAGAAGCAAGCAAGCAACGTTAGATGGCCAATGCTGAGCTTAACATGTTTGCTAACCTGTCGGGGTGCGTTTTACAGCTGCCTGATAAAATTAGACAGAATCCTTTATCTTGATAGCACATATTTTGCATTCAGCGCTTCTTTTGTTTGGACCTTGTTGATCTGATGTATTCTAAAGCCAAAGCTTCTGATGAATAGCACAGCAGCTGCCGGTGCGGTTCGACATGTTTGTTGTCCTCTCTCGTGTGTGGCCTCGCAGAGCAGACGTGTTACAGATTACGTGTTCCGTAGGTAGGTTAAAGGTTAAGCAGGGAGGGGAATAACATTCACAATTCATTAACAAGTCACTGTGCGTGCATCTGAAGTGTGACACATTCCGAGTCTCAAACTCGAGTCCCCATCTCTGTGTTCTGGTGCTGTTTGGTGCTGTTTGCAGTGTATGACTCGCGCATACATTAATGTGTAATCGGAGAGCGGTCACATGGCGGAGGTGACCTGTGGTGACAAACCTCTGACCCTTTACCTCGCCACAGAGCTATGGCAGCGAGCTCTCTCTGGTTACTTCACACACACACACACACACACACACCTCCTGTGGATCTTCATTAAAGTAAAGCTCTCTACACACACAGATGCTCTGTTGGTTTGCAGCTGCATGGGACAGTGAGGATGTTGGAGACCCTGCTGGAGCCCCCCCTCCCCCCCATCCCTCATGTTATTGTCATGCGAGGATCGGCCAGTTTTTCTCATGTAGATCCGTAATGTCAACAGCCAACACAGCTGGACTTAAGATTATTAGTATAGTGTGCCTTGCATGTTTGTGACTCTGCGTGTGCGTGTGTGTTTGTGTGTGTGTGTGTGTGCGCGCGTGTGTGTGTGGTGTTGATACCAAAAATCTCTCGCCAATAAACATATGGTTAAGTGGTCTTTCAAGGTCAAATGACGGTACATCGCATCGGATTTCATTTACCTCTATAGGTGTACCTAATAAAGTGGCCAGGGAGTGTAACTGTGGTAAAGTAGATACATCAGCGATAAACTAATATCGCTCGGACTTACCCATGTTGCTGCTTTTTTTTATTTATCATTCAGATTTGAAATATTTTTTTACTTCTGTTATTATTATTATTCACTTAAATTGTGTTTTTAATGTTTAGTTCCTTTTTTATTTAGAAAAGTTAATTGGATCATTATTTTGAAAAATATTTAAGATCAGTGATTTGGATCATTATTTCAGTTTTGTACTTTCAGATACTCCTATGTACTCTGCTAGAGAGATAAAAGAGGACAGCTTTTACTTGGTAGACTGACCGTTTAAATGCTTAGACTGGCTGTTAAAATGTGTGTGGTAAAAGTCAATGAGCGTTTTCAGCTATTAACACGGTGCCCATCTGCACGGCATTTAAAACCAACATCTGCTCCAGATGTGAAGGCACAGATTGGAAAACTTGAAAAGCAGAAATGCCTCAGGGATGGTCTCTGGATACATTTTGAGAGGCACATTTTATTTTAAAGTGGTCATATTATGCTTTTTGGCTTTTCCCCTTTTCTTTATTGTGTTATATATCTTTTTTGTGCATGTTATAGGTTTACAAAGTGAAAAAGCCCAAAGTCCCTCCCAAAGGGACTTACCATCTCCACCAGAAAACACTGTTCACCAACTGCTCCAAACAGCTCTGTTGTAGTCCAGCCTTTACTTCAGAGACAAACGTGGTCACTTTGTAACACACGTTATAATGCTCGCCTAGCTGCTAGCATGGCACGCCCTCATACTCTGCTTCTGACTGGCTAGTAGTCCTTACCTAGGTACAGTCAGGGCACGCCCTCATACTCTGCTTCTGACTGGCTAGTAGTCCTTACCTAGGTACTGTCAGGGCACGCCCTCATACTCTGCTTCTGACTGGCTAGTAGTCCTTACCTAGGTACTGTCAGGGCACGCCCTCATACTCTGCTTCTGACTGGCTAGTAGTCCTTACCTAGGTACTGTCAGGGCACGCCCTCATACTCTGCTTCTGACTGGCTAGTAGTCCCTTACCTAGCTACTGAGCATGTACGACTCCCAACAAAGATGGAACAGAAGTGAGAAGAGAGACCTGAACACACAGGGTGAAAAGAGGAGCTGCAGCAATGTGCAGTACAACAAAAATATGGTTTTTTTTTAAATTAAACCATGTAAACCTATTTTCATATAACCTCTAAGTACAATTATGAACCTGGAAATGAGCATAATATGATCACTTTAACATTTTCAACATATTAACACGTAAACAGTATTTTTACGTTCTGGCCGTTTGTTTACACAGCATCGGGGTTTTGGTGGGCTGCAAACGAAAACTTTTGAAACTGGGTACCAGAGTGAAATCTTTTGAATACGCAAGTCCAGCGTCGCCGTGTAAACTTGCAAAAGCGGTCTCTGTGGAGCCAGAGCCAGACTGGAGACTCATCCCCACCTACCCCTCACTCTGCATTAAACCTCCCAGTGAAGATGGACCTTGCCTCCATTCAAAACAATGCCGTCTAAACGCCCAACTTTTTCTAAAACTTAAAGGGAATTATTTTCAGGGGATGGAAGAATGAAGGGGTCCCGTTAATCCTGGAGTGGGCTTATGAGATGAGGTTGCGGCATTTGAAAAAATGTAATATAAACAGTTCGCCAGATTGGATGTCCATACTAAAAAATGGGGAAAGAACCTGAGAAGCTTTGTGTTTGGAGATGTGCTTATGGTGTTGTCATATTTGTCACCTTGCAATTGTGTGTGAATTTACGCTGTAGCGAGTAGTATGAAAGGGCGGGTGTGTTTACGCGATAACACGCCAAGTGGAGTGTATGTTTACGTCTGTTGTATACAGCGTATACATACACACGTATAGCTCAAAATGCGTACAGCTACCACACCACTTGGCTTTAGGAAAGTGGGCGTGTATGTTTACGCAAAGTCATGATGTCACGTTGCTGTGTCATCGCTTTCCCGTCGGTCCACTGTACGAGCTGGTTCCCACAGTGAGTGTTATCTTGTCCTTGTAATCTGACATGGTTTATATCACACTGAACCTCCTAATCTGTGCTAAATATAGAGAGCTCTGCTGATGGTGTGAGGACGGAGCCTGAGCTCCTCTGTGTCAGTTTGAGGTGTGGACAGTGGGTCAACGGAGGGACAGAAGGGGGTGTCTCTCAGCTGGACTGCTGCTCCTACTAGATAAGTGTCTGTTCAACCGCTCAGTGCATGACAAACCAAGAAAAGAAAAAAAAAATCAAAGATGGAAGGGGCCTGTGACAGTAAAAGTAGTCTAAATATGACACTGGGCTATGGCCAATGAAAGGGTGCACTATTATCAACATGTGCATAAGTGTATTTATATTTTATATAATATTTCTCTCAAATGTCAGGTAACAGCCGCCATATTCCTTTAAACAGGAATGGTTTTGACTTTGTCTTTATTGATGTGCCATTCCTCTATCTCCGGGGTGTCAAACTCAGTTTCACTAAGGGCCACACTGGAAATGACGATCACAATAAGGGCCAGACATGTTGAGTTTAATGACATGCTTTTATTTAGCGAAAAAAAAGTCAATTAACTTTGTATTATTGCATGTCTCATATAGCTTTCTCCCATACAGTTTTAAAAAGTTTCTTAGCCATCATAGAGTTTAACAAGTCATGAAAAACAAACTTTTTAAAAGCAGCTGCCACCAAGCTGACTCACAACAACCTGTTTCACAGCCTAAATATAAAAAAACCTCTCTGCTTTTGTGGGGAATTCTTGGTCTCAAAGTCGGTAAATCTGTAAAATTCTTAAATTACAGTATGAAAAACAGTTTCCTGATTTTTTTGGTGTGGTGCACAACTAGTTGGGCCAAAATTTGCTGTGAACCTAAATTGAAATGCGGGCCGGATCAAAATTTGCAAGGGGCAGGAATTGGCCCCCGGGCCTTGAGTTTGACACGTGCTCTATCTGATTTTTTTTTCCCCCACATTTTATACCACTTGAGTGGTTTTTGTACCACATTTGAAAATAATAATAAAAAAACCTGAATGACAACAACAGAAAAACAGCAAAGACAACAACACACACAGCCGTCCACGGTTGACAACCAAACCTCATTCCCCAAAGATACCATTCAGTTTCCCACAGTATGTAAGCTGAATGCAGCTGAACCACAGGGGGTGCACTTAGTCCCCCACTGAACTACCCATTCCTCTCTCACTCCTTCATGCGTGCCAGACTCTGGCCGGCCGCCCTTCCTCAGCATGAGAGCCAGCATGCTGATTTTGGCACCGATGGTGGCGTTGAGATGGACCTAAAAATCCAAAAGCTTTAGCCTCTCTGTGTCTCCGCTCCCTCCCTCTACATCCCTCTCCTGCAGAGAAAGACATAGACTACTCTGTCTATCCTGTGGAAAGCTCCGACCGTAGAGATACAAAGTGCATTCTCTCAATGCTCTGACTGCGTGAGAGGTAGCTGCTTGTTTGGGTGTTTTGGTGGCTGTCACACATACTGATTCAATGCATCAGGAGGTTATCAAAAAAGGTTTTATTAAGAGTTGGGTGAAAAAAATTACAATCTCATAAATCGGGTTAGGGTTAATACTACAATTGCAACCCAATTAGTTTTCCTTGAAGCTTATTTTCAGAGAGTTTTAACACTGTAAACACTTAAGCTTTTCTCATGAAACTGATTCCCTGAGCCATTTTCAAATTTTATCCAATAACCAGAGGTGGGTAGAGTAGCCAAAAATTGTACTCAAGTAAAAGTACTGTTACTTCAGAATAATATGACTCAAGTAAAAGTGAAAAGTAGTCATCCAAATAATTACTTGAGTAAGAGTAAAAAAGTACTTGGTGAAAAACCTACTCTGAGTACTGAGTAACTGTTGAGTAACGTCTGGTTTATTTTTAACACAAACATTCACTCAGACAGACAAAAATACAAAATAATCCTCTTTAGGCAAATCATAGTTCATCCAATCAATAAAATAAATTTAAATTAATTAATTAATTAATTACAAAATAGCTTAAATTAAAATAATCCAGGTAAATTCAAATACTTAAAAAATAAAATAATAATACATAAAAAATAAATAAGTACAGTACAAGTAACACAAATTTCCAAACCTTTATACTTTTTTACCAGGCTCTGCAGGCAGAACTAGAACAAGGTAATGTAGTTTGGCACTTTTACTAAGGTAAACATGCTTTCATTATGAGGCCATCGAAGGCCTGGACTACAAAGCAAGATTTGGTTTTCTGTACGAAGGTGGATCACTTGTTACCGGGTTCAATCGCTGTGGTAACTCATGCTGGACGCCTAACCTGGTCGGGAGCAGGTTATGTTGGAGATCAGAGATCAACCGGTGTAAAAGCACCGCCTACTGACCAATCAATACTCCACTGATAACGGCGTCACCGTTCTTAGAAGATCAGGCAGAGCTCGGTGCGCGGAGAGAGAGAGAGAGAGAGAGAGGGAGAAAGAGAGAGGGGTGCGCTCATTCAAAAAACATTTAGAGACTGACAACCCCCTTAACATTCCCTGATGGGTATATTTTGAAATATATAGATTTTAATGGGAGGGAATTACATATCTGCTATTTGTCGGCTTCTTGAGCCGTGTGTTGCCAATGTGCACAGCAGTTTGACTTATGTTTTTTAAATGTTTTTTATGTGCTCTCACGATCGCTTCCACTGCCAGGGTTGCAACTGAAATAATAGGCTAAAGCAACGGCAATTTATGGAAAGCACAAGTGTAATTATGGTCAGATGTTGTGCCTGACCGATGGGGAAGTGATATTGATAAGCGTTATGATGTAGGCTAGCCTAAGCATCTAGAGCGTCGCCTATTTATTTTCTTTGCCAGGGTTAGGGTTAGGCTTTATATTTATGTAGAATTATAGTTTGCTCTTCTTATGTAAAATATGTGGTTATTGGTCATGCTGTGCAAACATCGCCTCTTTTATGTAAACACGTGCCGCTAGATTGGGAAACCCTGGGTTGACTGAACTAGTTGTTAACCATCGTTATATATGTCAGTGGTCGTGACACAGCTTGGGACCGTGGTGGTTAGGTTAGGTGAAGCCGGGTAACTGAAAGAGATCCAGGACATGTTGATCTGGCCTCTGGGGTGTTCCTCCTCGTCTGTGTCTGCATTGCCGACGGTTGATTCTGACATTGTCATTTTTGTTTTGCTACGACTGTAAAGCTAACCCGTCCCGCCGTGACGAGACTGCACAACTACGTTTGATTGGTGAAACACAGTCACATGGTAGAGCCTTTAGCCGAAGTCTCTCTCTCTGTCAAAATAAAACATTAAAATGAGGCGAACGTGGGGGGGATAAAAACATTGACGCGTAGAATACCAAAGAGGTAAAAATAAAAGTAACGAGCTCATTGTAGCCTAATGTAGCGGAGTAAGAGTACAGTTTCTTCTTCACAAATCTACTCAAGTAAAAGTAAAAAGTATAGTGATTTAAAACTACTCCTGGAAGAATAATTTTTTCAAAAACTTGTTCAAGTAAATGTAACTCTTTACTACCCACCTCTGCCAATAACTGGTTATCTAAAGGCATAGTTCAGATTTTTTGAAGTATGGTTGTAATGAGGTACTTCTTGGAGAAGCAGGCAGGATTGCCAACACGGAAGCTAAGCAGTGTACTGCTGTGGAAGGGGGCAGCAGCTAAATGCATTTTAGACACCTAAAAACATCTATGTCAGTAAGCTCTATTAAGAATATTTTCAGCTCTTCACCTTACTGTCAGACGGCCCTTTAAGACGGGCAACTGAAGTCGATATCTCAGCTCTCTGTAAAGCCACCAGACTCCTTTGACAAAAACAGACATTTTACCTCGCAGAACACGGGAGTTGCTGCTCTACCACTGCCTCCATCGGTTAGTTAGTTAGTGTTATTGTGTGACTTTGGTTTTTTCAAAATGAAAAATGTCAGGAGCTCATAAAACTAACAAACTAACTAACCGATGGAGGCAGCGGTAGAGCAGCAACTCCCCTGTTCTGTGAGGTAAAATGACTGCTATTGTCAAATGAGTCTGGTGGCTTTGAAGAGAGTATAGATGGATATAATTATCTGGATGGATAGAATAGTTTTCAGTCATTGTTTTTGGAAAAAACAGACCATCTACGTACATGGCAAGATTGTGATGGGTAGAAAATGTGTTTTCTTTTTGTGAGTTGGGGCTGAACCGAACCTTTAACCCTCATAAGCTGGGGGCATCTGTTGTCTCAACTTCAGAGGCTTAGAACATCTGCACAGATGTATGTGAATCTGCACCTATATGCTTTAAGCTGAACCACATGGTATCTCTCGCTCTTCTCCTTTCAGATTACCATCCAGAGGGACAGCGGTCTGGATGTCAGTGCCCCCAAACATGGCAAGTTCGACCCCAAGAACGCTCCCCATGTTGGGGGAAACCAGTGGGCAGGAGGCACAGGTAACCAGTGTTTCTTACTGGGTCAGCAGCAACATGCACTCACGCTCTATATATATATATATATATATATATATATATATATATATATATATTCACCAAAATGAAATCTGTGATTAAATTTTATACACACATTAATATGATTGAGGGCACGTAAAAAGGTGTATATATGAGACAGCAGTGGTGCTAAGTTGTCCCTTGGGCAAGGCACTTAGCCTCCGTCTGCTCAACTGCTTAAAGGCTTTAGAGGATGGTAGTAAACTGTACTGTGTGTATATATATATATATATATATATATATATATATATATATACACACTGTATGGGACTATATAAATGTGAAGGGGCAATCATAGTGGTAAAACAGTTGACTTGTTAATTCATTAGTCAGTCAATAGAAAATGAATAGACACCAATTTTGATGATTGATGTCGAAGACATCATCTTGAGCTCTGGGAAATTGAGATGGGCATTTTATTTTTTCTGAAATGTTATACACTAAACGATCAATTAAACAAGAATCCAAAGATTAATATTCATGAAATTGTTAATTGCAGCTAGAGATGCGACGATAGACTATTTTTCACGTGCTCGGCCATGACCGGCGACCGGCAGGTCAGTCTGACATATGGCAATATCATGCCGGTCAACGCTACAATTAACTGACAACATAAGTTATACAAGTTACAGTTCTCAAGGACGCACACAGACTTTTTCCCTTTCTCTCAACTTTTCCACCGTGTGTCGCACGTACCCGCATGCGGTGTGAAGCGTGTGTCGGCGCTATTCTCGCACATGTAGGAAACCTCGTGAATGAACCTGCAACATGTCAGCTGTTTGGAAATTCTTCAGCGTGTGTGCAGAAGATAACAAGTTTGCAATATGCAACACCTGCAAGGAAAAAGTAGGGCGTGGAGGGACGACACCAAAAACCAAAATCACATTTTTTTTCAGTTGGATATTGGATGTGAAAAGAAGGAAATGGTTCGTTGCACTTTAGATGTGTGTGAATTTCCCACTCCAGGAGTAATTTATTTAGGTCTATGTTCTGTGCAAAATGTTCTCTTAAGTGTGCTGTAAAGTGGTTAGAAAAAACGAAATCGGAATCGGCTAAAATAGGTATCAGCTGGCCTAAGTCAAAGAAAATTGGAAATCGGAATCGGTCTAGAAAGTTGTAATCGGTGCATCTCTAATCGCAACTTTTTTTTGGAAGGTTAATACAAAAAAATAAGCAGAGAAGCACTTATAAGCAGTTCAACGAATGATCGTGTATGTCATTGTGCTAATTTTGCAGTAAAATAAGTGGGAACTTTTTACTGAGTTAATGGAAACTCTTGAATTGAAACTCTCTTTACAATCAGTTTTCTAATTTGTGTTCTAAAGTAACTGCAACAACTGTGATCGTTTCATCTCTAATAAGATGTTTCTTTGCAGGCGGCAGAGACACGGCGGGGCTGGGTGGCAAAGGGGGTCCCTATCGGCTGGATGCGGGACACAAAGTCTACCAGGTGTCCCAGGCTGAGAAAGATGCCGTTCCGGAAGAGGTCCGCAGAGCAGCCCGCGAAATGGGGGAAAAGGCCTTCAAAGAAAGGTAGGTTGCTTTAAATAAAGATAATACCATGAAGGGAAAGCAATAAGCATGTAGCATTGGTCCATCCTTAACCAATCACCCACATCCAAACTGAGTTAGCTCCACAGGTGTGAAACTGTGTGGAGGCACAGATGTTTTTTAGACTGACTCTCTTTTTCCACTTTGGAAACTTCCCTGCGTGTGTGTGGGTGGGGGGGGAGTATAACAAAAACTGGATACAGCATTCGAGGCAGAGCCCCGTTCATTCTTATGAAAGTTGCTAAGTGGCACATGGAGCCAAAAATGACCTGTTTTAGCAACACTTCACTGGTTACAAGTCCAGTATAGAATTCATCTTAAAAACCTGGTCCTTACTTTTAGAGCTCTGCACGGTCTAGTTCCTCCCTACATCTCTGACTTGATACAGCTTCATACCCCCACCCGTAGTCTGAGGTCATTGGGTCAGAGGCTATTAGTGGTTGCCCTCACTCAGTTTAAAATGAGAGGGGGGGGTCGATCATTCCAAGAAGTGGCTCCTAGGCTGGGGAACGTCTTGCCTCCCTCTCTACGTTGTGTGAATTCTGTCGAATCTTTTAAAAAGCAATTGAAGACTCTGCTATTCTAGTCGAGGGGTTTGTTATGTTTTCTATTTGTATTTACATTTTCTGGTATTTTAATTTGGTGTATTGTATTACATTTTATTGTGAAGAAGTGATTTTTCATCAGTGAAAGGTGCTATACAAATAAACTTTACTTACTTACCTGGATGATCGCCGCTGCTTCCACACTGTGCGGCCCACAGAGCAGGCGCAATGGAGACCTACGAGGGCCGAGCCGGCTACTTCCGGTTTAGCACTCCGCTAACTCGAACGGGGATTAAATGATTTAATCGTGCAGCTCTTCTAGACTTTCCAAATGTTATCGAACCGAATTGATCAAATTCTGATGTTGAAACGAGCCATTTTGCGGGGCTTGAGACGCTTACAAAAATGTCAGAGGGCATCACGTGACGGGCCAGTAGTTGTAATTCCACTGTTTGGCCACTACTGTATGTTCAATTTGCTTCAAAGCCTGACGCACTTCCTGGGGCCCTGGTGTGGGCCATTTTGTTAAGTTTGGGCCATCTGCAGGGTTTCCTGGTCAGTCAGCTATCCCAGGTATGGTGTTCCATCCTGGGTAAACAACCACAGGCTGCAGTGCCCCGCCTGGATGGATGGATGAGCGCATTGGTAGATCCCACTGGCGTGTGGGTGTGTGTGTGTGCGTGTGTTAGTGTGTTAGTGTGTGTGTCTGCACCTACACACATTTGCTTCAGAGCGGAGGTTTAAGAGGGCACCCCTTTCACCAGCTCAGCCATGAAGGCTGTCTCTGTTCTCTTTTGCTTCAAACAGTCTCGTTCTCTTTACTTTCTTTTCTCCCCCATCCCCCTGATCCTCCCCCTTTCCTGCATGGCCCTTCTCACACACTGGCTGCTTTCACACCAAGAGGACAACCTCTCTCTCTCTTCTTTTTTGTGTCTTTTCTTCTTTCCTTGTTCTTTACTTACGTTTCTATATTTCTTCTTTGACACCCGTCCCCTCCCTCCCTCCCTCCCTCCCTCCCTCCCTCCCTCCCTCCCTCCCTGTCTTCTGCCTGTCTATCAGTGTCCCACTAAGCCTGGAGAAACTCTTGTAGCTACATGCTGATACCCTGCTTCCAAATAGATGTCACTGTACTTTGACACAGCAGGTGAGCACACACAACGGAAATACCTGCCTGATAGGGCGGCTTGATTCTGTGTCTTTTTTTCAGATCTGTCAGGCTTTTTCCATACCTTCTCATTCACTAATGTGTGTGCACAATCCTTTGTTTACTTAGCGTTGGGTTAAGCATCAATCAAACTATGATCCTTCCCTAAACCCTTGAGTACCTGATACACACACACACACAAGCAAAAACAGGCTTAGGTATGCTTAAAAAAACACCCATGCGAGCATGTACACACACACATACTCACACATTTCTAGATATGTTTCTGGCTGTGTCTCCATATCTGCCGAACTTTTTATTGTGGATGTCGAGCAGAAACTTTGTATCGCAATATTATGTCACTTATTTATTCATTCCTAAAGCAATGCCATTGGTCACCCTATACATCTGTCTGTCTGTGAGGAAGGAACTTGTTTTGGTGGAACATGTGTACGTTCAAAAGTAGTTTTAGTCGTGCGACAGAAAACTCAGATTGGACAGATAGTCTAGCTAGCTGTCTGGATTTACCCTGCAGAGATCTGAGGAGCAGTTAACCATAGTCCTCATGAATCCCCCGGAGGTTAGAACACCAACAAAAAGAAAGAGGAAGGTGACAGACATCCAGCTGAAAAGAGGGACATCCGGCGGAATTTCCGGCAACAACGGCGCAATCTCGGAAGTGGAAGGTCGTGGATATAGACTAGGATTCCCACAGTGTTCATCGTTTAGACGTTTTTTTATCTGCAGAGGTCTCCTTCTTTCCAAAACAATGATGTTGATTGAAACGGTAAAAAAAACCTGAATAGAGCTGCCACTAACGTTTGCTCAGCTTTTTTCTCTGATAACTTAAAGTGCTCATATTATGCTTTTTGGCTTTTCCCCTTTCTTTATTGTGTTATATATCTTTTTGTGCATGTTATAGGTTTACAAAGTGAAAAAGCCCAAAGTCCCCCCCAAAGGGACTTACCATCTCCAACAGAAAACACTGTTCACCAACTGCTCCAAACAGCTCTATTGTAGTCCAGCCTTTACTTCAGAGACAAACGTGGTCACTTTGTAACACACGTTATAATGCTCGCCTAGCTGCTAGCATAGCACGCCCTCATACTCTGCTTCTGACTGGTTAGTAGTCCTTACCTAGGTACTGTCAGGGCACGCCCTCATACTCTGCTTCTGACTGGCTAGTAGTCCTTACCTAGGTACTGTCAGGGCACGGCCTCATACTCTGCTTCTGACTGGCTAATAGTCCTTACCTAGGTACTGTCAGGGCACGCCCTCATACTCTGCTTCTGACTGGCTAGTAGTCCTTACTGCGCATGTGCGCCTCCCAACAAAGATGGGACAGCATTGAGATGTCTCACTCTGCAGCTAAAACAGAGAGCTCAACACAGGGTGAAAAGAGGAGCTGCAGCAATGTGCAGTACAACAAAAATATGGTGTTTTCTGAAAATTAAACCACATAAACCTATTCTGGTACAACCTCTAAATACAATTATGAACCTGAAAATGAGCATAATATGAGCACTTTAAGATCCAGACGTCCGACGTCTAAAATCCATGACTACAATCCTAAAATATAGTTAAACTACTAAGATCTTAAAAAAGTCTATTGTGAAAATGTGGCTTTAAACTGAAAAAAATGGAAAGTATCGCTCAAGAATTGATGAGCGTTGGATAATTGGATTATTGTTTAGCGTCAACCCTATTTCATACTTTTTTTTATTACAATACAGAAATGCTGCGTTTGTGGGAAGCTGTCATGGACAGATGTTTGACAGAATGGGACGCGTACAAGAACAAAGCCACTGTCAAAACTCCCAATTTTCAAAATAAAAGGAGAAGCAAACCAACATGCGAACAGAAAAGCCGTCCTTTTCTAAAGCGCGGGACAGGCAGATCTTATGGATGGAAGGCCGCTGTTTGTGTATTGTGTGTCGTCGCAGGGAGTGTCAGCATACGTCCTTGTTTTTGTGGCTGTCGTGTGCATGAAATGTCAGTGTCTCAGACTCTTTCTCCGTATTTGTCATCCACTCTCTTTCTCCTGTTTAGGTCAAGGTTCAGGAATTTGAAGGAAACCGTCGCGGCCACTGGCCAGAGTGTCTGCTGCTCACCACACACACTCTCACGCATCCTCACCCACACGGGCACACACCTAGGAATGTGTGGAGGAAGTTACCCTGCTATGTATTCTTCTGTGGGCTGAACATGGTGTGGTGTGAATGCAGTGGAACAGACAGGGAGACTGTGTGTGTGTGCGCAGGTCCAAAATAGCTGGAGCGCATTATGTGCCATGAGAATGACGGCCAGTTACTGAAAGTACATGAATGGGCTACAATCAAACATACATGTTTAATATTCATTAAAAAAGGGAAGTCGTTTACATTATTATCAGCTACTTGTACCAGTCAAATGATGCTGAGATTTTGCTTGGAGGGTCAGGACACTTTTCACTTCTCTTTCACAGTTTAAAGTGTTTTTTATTTGTTTTTTTATGTCCCTACACATTCAATCTTTCATTATTTCTGCTGCAAGAAGACACCAAAATGAGGTTTGGACTTTGGAGTTTGCAGACATTTATCCCTTGTCTGCATGGATTTTAGCTGAGTGCTCCTGTTCCATTACGCAGTCCAAATACATACAGGTTATGTGAATTTCCTTTTTCTTTTTTTTTGCTAAATCCTCTGGGGGAGGGAGAGAGAGAGAGAGAGAGGGAGAGGAGGAGAGGTAGAGGACAGAGATTTTGTCTCTTTGATTGCATGGCTGATGCCAGCGCAGTCTACACAATACATCTGTCTTACTCTACTCTCACACACACACACACACACACACACACACACACAGGTTTGTTGCAAGCCGTGACACATAAAGTCAGAGCCTCTCCTCCATCCTTCCATCTCTACCTGCGTTTTGAAGTCACTGCTCTGTATCTCTGTGGTGGTCACGGTCTGGTTGTCACAAAAAGTTTCAAACACCTGGCAGAGATTTCCTTCACCTCTCACCTCTCTCTCTCTCTCTCTCTCTCTCTCTCTCTCTCTTTCTTCAAGACACACACACACACACATCAGTTTAAACATAGTGAGGGTAGCAGCCTTACCACACACAAGGAGGATCCTGTGTCTGTGTGTGTCAGCGATACTGAAGTACCTGCACAGTGGGATTATACTGATAAGCTCGGCTCGGGGAGCACAGCCCACCTGTCTTGTCAGGTCCACAGGTGTTGTTTTTGGAACGCACACACACACACACACACACACACACACGCACACGCACAAAAGAGGAGCTCCATATTTAACAACACTGACCTCTGTGTCAGTTTGTCCACAGGTGTCCTGGGCTCGTGAAGAGATCTATTTTCACTCTTTCTTTCTCTATCTACCTGACCTTTTTCAAGAGGGAAATGAAGAAACAGTAACTTCTAATTTACCAAAGAAATGCAGTTGGTGTTCTGCTCTGCTGCATCGTGGTTGCATCCTTAGACTTGCCCGTTTTTGAAATTTAAACAAAATGAGTTCTTTCTTTCGGAAAAAGCATATCAAGTAGAAATGAATGCGTTTGCAATGAATGTGTACAGTGGTTATGTTTGAGAATGGGAGGCAGAGTGTTGCAGACTGTTCCTGAACTCATATCCAACATAACGGGCGGTTTGCCTAAAACATATCAGATCAAATCATGTGTCTGTCCTCTCCCTCTGTGTGTCTCTCCGTCCCTCTATCTCAGGTTGAAGGAGATTGATATGAGCGAGTATGATGCCGCCACGTACGAGCGCTTCTCCAACGCCGTCAGGAGACAAGTTCAGTCACTGCGCATCATCCTGGACAGTTTACAGGTTGGCTCCTCTCTACTCCATCACACTTCTTTATTTTAAACATGATTTCTTCTTTTTGATATTGCTAAATTCTGTAGAACAAGGCACAGCCGTGACAGCTCAGAGCCTCACTGGTACCTTCATCAATGAAAGGAATCGATGAAGCCAGTTCCTACATCAGTTAAATGAAATATCGTTATCACAGTCTTACCAGTGGTCTGTGGCTTATTGTCACTATGCGTGATATACGAGAGATGGCCAATTTAACTGACAGTAATATTACTCACTGCTTTGCAATTTCTGTTGGCTTTGATCTTTCCTTTTCGTAGCTTTGATCAGTTGGTCCAAAAATAAAACTTACAATAATCCTGTGACGACAACAAGCCTGAAAGCTGCGTCACTTTGAGATTATTTTACCTTAGTAAAACACGATTGGATTTCAAATCCCATTGGATTCAGTTGTATACATTTCCTCATAGATTCAGCCTGATGTTATTTTTGGAAACCTTAATATGTTTAGAGAGAGAGAGAGAGAGAGAGAGAGAGAGAGAGAGAGAGAGAGAGTGTGTGAGTGAGTGTGAGTGTTTGGTCTCTTTGATTGCATGGCTGATGCCAGCGCAGTCTACACAATACATTTGTCTTACTCTCCTGTCATGCAACCAGACACACACACACACACACACACACTGTGTTAACACACGTTAATTGGAATGTCAGTATATGTTCTTTGGTTTAAAAATTTTTTTGACATGCGTGTTCTGGTCAGTTTAGTTGAACAGTTTAAGAATAATCCTACCTTTTTTTCTAGATTATTTTTTGGGCTTTTCTGCCTTTAATTTTTGACAGGACAGCTAGGCAAGAAAGGGGAGAGAGAGGGGGAAGACATGCAGGAAATCGTCACAGGTCGGACTCGAACCCTGGACCTCTGCCAACCCGGCCACAATCCAACCTTTTTTTTTTACTGTACAGTCAGACAGGGAGGACTGCAGCCCAGTTGACCCTGGCCAGTCAGACAACAAAAGTCGAGGAGTCATAAAGTTGGTGGATGATAATCGGTTGACCTTATTCGACCCCAGAGACAGGAAGGAGGGGGCGCTGTACCATAGGAGCACCCTCATTGGCTGAGTGAATGACAAGCAAAGGCGTAGGTAGTGGGTGGCGGTAATAAAATCCAGGATGTGATATTGTCTCCATTTCATTATTTTTGGTTTAGATGTTCCTCCCTTTGTTTGAGCTTCTTACTGGAAGTGTGAGTTGATGCATGGCGGTGTGTGCGTGTGTGTGTGCGTGCGTGCGTGCGTGTGTATGTGTGCGCGTATGTGACGAGAGGAAAATCATGCAGCATGTGTGAGAATGATTACAGAGCAGCGACACCAGGCCTTGCTCTATTATTCTCCCGTCCAGGTGTGAAGCTCTACAGTATTTGTATATGTTGTGGTGGGTGGGTGTTTGTGTGTGTGTGTGTGTGTGTTTGTGTTTTCCATCCAGGTGTTTGCGGCCATGCCAGCGCTGGCTTTGAACATGAACGTCGGTTATTGTTTGGATTGGTCCCTGTAGCCCCGGGCTTCTTTCCCTCTGTAAAGACGATGGAGATTATACCAATCTCAGCAGGCGGGACGCTATGATGTCATGTTATTTTGATCACACGTGAAGAGTGATTTAAGAAGTCACTGATAAGCGTATTGTTTCCACCCCTTCCAGTCTCACTTAGGGAAACCCCCCTTCTCGATTTATCTCTCCACAAAGAACTGGCATGCCAAACGTAAACAGCTGCGCACGTATTTATCAAGCGTCTCAGAGAAGGAAATCAGTCCTAACTGGCCAAAGAAATCGCTAAACAATGCAGATTTTCTCCTAGTGTACTTTTAGACCCAGGGAAATAAAATGGCTCATATCTTTGGCAGAGGCGTCCCAACTTGTTAGGAGTTCCCAGTAGATGACAGTGATGCAGAGGGAGACAGAGAGACAGTGAGCTTATTAAAAGATAGCACATTGTCAAAAATGCAATTGCTCTATAGATAAAGAGACCACAACTAAGCAAGCTGACACTATTTGGCAACTCGGATTGCTCTCACAGGGCCTGTGATAATGCACAGTTTAATTCCACTTGTGACGTGATGGAGCTTAACAGCTTTGTTGTAGGCTTTATGATACGGTAAAACATTGTGTATACATTTATTTTTGAAGCCATCTGAGTCGAGTGCCAGTGTCTACAATACATCTGGCGTTTGGGTAAATGTCATTTTAAGATTTAAGCTATTCATCAGTTCTGTTAACATATTGTTGCATGTAACCTATTTTAACTTAGCTAAGGTTGTTTGCCTGTAGAGTAATGCTTTTTTTCTTCATTTCAAAATGAATACCATTAATACTTCAAACCACACCTATCAAAAAAAAGTACAATACACCATCCTAAATTCTACTTTGTGGCAGCATTCTGAAAGTAAGTTTAAAGTGCCCATATTATGAAAATAAAATCAGTTTTTCTGGGACTTGGGGTTTTATTTTGTGTCTCTGGAGCTTCCACACGCATACAAACTTAAAAAAAAACAACCATCCATGCTGTTCTGAGTGAGATACGGGGTTCTGAATGTGTCCTGCCTTCAGTCTCCGGTCAAAATCTGCACGGCTTTCTACGTCACTAGCCGAAACGAGGGGCCTAGGGGGCTAACTGTTAGCATGCTAGCTCATTCTCAATGGCAAAACACTTCAACAACACACACAAATTCACCCTAATCTACAAAATAAATTGTATAGAACTACTTCCATGTCCCTGTTCTGCAGGTATTCCACGCAAAGTTGGAAGTGCGCCCTCGTTTAGAAGAAGTCTCCCGGCTAATCCTGCCTTGTACCGGCTGAAGTTGGAGAAACAGCTAGCTAGCTCATGTAGTCCTTATCTAGCTACTGAGCATGTGCGATTGACAACAAAGATGTTACAGAAGTTGCGAGGTCTCACTCTGTAGCTAAAACAAAGACCTGACACAGGGTGAAAAGAGGAGCTGCAGCAATGGGCAGCACAACAAAAATATGGTGTTTTTTGAAAATTAAACCATGTAAACTTATTCTGGTACAATCTGAAATTACAATTATGAACCTGAAAATGAGCATAATATGATCACTTTAAGTAACTGTCCAGTCGTACTCTAAAGTAGGAGTGTTTTTAATCCTGGTTAAACTTTATTCGGAAACACTTGATACATACACATCCAGCTGCTCTCTTTCTTGCATATACTGTATGTTGTGGGGGGGAAACAAGTTCTTTACCTGTAACCTTTTCAAAACACTTGTACTATACATCTGAAGTTCAAGAGTGTTCATCATCTGTCTATCTACAAACAAGTGACAGCTACGCTGTTACGCTCGTCATTTCTTATCAAGTCATGAGACCTGTGCTGACACGATGACCAATCTATGTTCCTATGTGTGTGCATGCATCATGTGTTCTGTAAAGAAATCAACACGCTATGAGCCAATTATGGGTGGGGAGGAGTGGATTGTCTTCCTTCATTTGTTAGCTTCCTTTTTTTTCCTGTAAAGGAGCTCTCCTTCCTCCGTGACCAAACTGAAAACAGGAGAAAGTGATGTTGATCCTCCTCCTCCTCCTCACCTCTCTCCTTCCAAGTGACCACAGCAGCAAAGTGACATCCTGAGAAACGGGGTCTGAGCATCAAAGAGACCCCAGCCGCCTGGCTCTTTGTTCTGTGGGCGTGGGCGGGAGGAAATGGGCCATTTGGTGGTGGTGACAAAATGTGTGCATGTGTAATTTGGCGTGAGTTCCTTTTAGTGTACTCGTACTGTATGTATTGTCTGTGATGTGTCAGCCTGAATTGCAAACAGTCTGACATTTTTCCTCGTTTCACAATCTGCCCCACCAAAATGAAATCATCCTCCCCAGACAGATTTTGAAATGTGTTTTTATTTATTTGGTTGATTGGTACGTAACATGTGCTCCAACTTTGTGTGTGTATGTGTGTGTTTTTACAGGCTAAAGGGAAAGAGCGGCAGTGGTTGAAGAACCAGGCTCTGGGAGAACTGGATGATGCTAAAATCATAGATGGGCTGACTGGAGAGAAGGCTATATATAAACGCAGGGGAGAGCTGGACCCAGAGGTGTGTATGGGTGTCGCTACCGATATTTGAACCACACTTTTAAATAACCACACTTTTTCCCTCCCTCGGAGCCACACCTCCAAACATACACACACACACACACACACACATTCCCAGACTCACACACATCATTTTGACCTTAATCTGTCGGACGATACATTCCAGTGGTGCGTGTGTGAGATTATTATTAAACCCTGTGTTTCTGATCAAGCTCACACACAGGCTTTTAAGTCACTTCTTCTACAGTCATGTGTGCTCGAGTAAGCCCACACACACACACACACACACAGCACACAGATAGTTCCCACACTAATCATACAAACACACACTAACCATAATATGCATGCCATGTTTTTCCACCTTATTTAGCTCCAAGCTTTGCATATTTTTGGTCTGGCCTGCAGGTCTACATTTGAAATAATCATAAACCAGTTTTGAAACCCTGTCCTTGTGTTGAATGTTATTTTTAAGTAAGCTACACCAAATTCCACAAAACACTTTCCAAAGTAGGTGTTTTCTTTAATTTAGTCATTGGTCGCTGCTGTTGTTCTGTGTGTGTGTGTGATTGTGTGTGTGTGTGTGTGTGTGTGTTTACAGCTTGGCAGTCCTCAGCAGAAGCCCAAGCGTTTGCGGGTGTTGGCCGACGTGTCGGGCAGCATGTACCGCTTCAATGGCGTGGACGGCCGGCTGGAGCGCTCCATGGAGGCTGTGTGCATGGTCATGGAGGCTCTGGAGAGCTACGAGCACAAGTTCAAGGTGAGATTGTCCCACCGAACATCATGTCAAGTCGGTTTGGACCAAAGCATCTGCCAAGTGAATGTTATGTTAGTAAGGTTACAGTTGTCTCTCTTATCTTAACCCTTCACTACCATCTGTGTTCCCTCTCCAAATGTACTGATGTCATAGTGATGACTTCTATTTACAAAGCCACCTGGTTTGCCACATAAATGAGTTGTGTTGTAAGGAGAGTCACACTGTGCTAGGCTTTTGCCTGGCTTACATTAAAAGGTGCAGTAGGTAAGTCTTATAAAACTAACTTTCTGTTATATTTGCTGAAACTGACCCTGTGTTCCAGTAGAACTACATGAAGCAGGTTATTAAAAAGAAAAAAATCCAGCTCCTCTGGCTACACCTCCAGCCTGTAGTGCGATTTGCAAAAATCCAGCGCTCCCTGTTCAGATGCACCAATCAGGGCCAGGGGGGGTGTCTAACTGCATGTCAATCGCATGCACACGCATTCATTCTCCCTTGTGGGTGGACGGGCTTAGGAGACCGTTTTGGGCTTTAGCGGAAAGGGGGGGAGGGACTGAGAAGTTGTCGATGATTTTTGCAATCCTACCTACGGCACCTTTAAAGTAAATTACAAAAGTTTTCAGTCTTTAATAACCCCATGATCTTCGCTACTTGCCTGCCACTGTCTCATCTGATGTTCCGCTGGTGCTCTTTTGTCAGTCTTTTGACTGCACTCGTTTGTGCAAAGAAAACTCAACAGTCGACACATTTCATGGGCCATTCATGAACGGAAAATACGGAGTCTATCTTAGCCAGGAATCATGTACATATGGAAGAAATATTTATTCATAATTCAAATTGAAAGTCCAAAGAGAAAACAAAGCGAGATGAAATTAAAAGGGCCCTCGCGCCTCTGGGCGCGTCGGGGTTACCAGCGGACGCCGCTCCTTGCGACCGTGCATTTGCGCGGCACTCAGACGCCGCAAACCGTCACCAATGAAAAGGGAACTCCCCGCCGAGTTCAACCATACCTCACACAGGACTCTACGTCATACGGTTCATTAGCTGTGAAAGGGGGCGTGGCTAAAGCTTGGGGGCGGGTCCAAACATCACCAAATAAAAACAAAGCATCTGCTGAGATGAATGATACCTCACACAAGACTCTACCTTAAATGGGTCAGCATGTATGAAAGGGGGCGTGGCTTAAACATAAACCATCACCCATGAAGAAGGAATTCTCTGCTGAGTTCAATGATACCTCACACAAGGGTATACCTTAAACGGTTCAAATGTTATGAAAGGGGGCGTGGCTTATGCATAGGGGGCGGGCCAAACCATCACCAATAAAGAAGGAACTCTCTGCCGAGTTCAATGACACCTCACACAAGACTCTACCTTAAACGGTTCAAATGTTATGAAAGGGGGCGTGGCCTGAGTAAGTGGGCGTGGTCATATTATAGGGGGCGGCTCAGTATCACATGTAGACCACACATTCTGAGTTTCATGCAAATCGGATGATGTTTGTCATAAAGGCGCATTTCCTGTAGCCAGGGGGGGGCGCTATGACCAAAAGTCAATTTTGGCCTGTAGGTGTCCTCAGGCCTGGACCCTTGTCCTTCGTGAGAAATTTCGGGCAGATACGACAACGTACACTCAAGTTACAACAACTTCTTTGTCCATCGCTAAACACTCAAAATGGCCACCACGCCACGCCCACACCATCTGACGAAAAGTTTTTCTTTTAATAGCTTTTCATCGTTAAGGTGTTGGGATGGTACAGACCAAGTTTGAAGTCCATCGGATGAAATCTCTAGGAGGAGTTCGTTAAAGTATAGCACCTTGACTTTTAGGCTTACTTCCTGTTGCCACTAGGGGTCGCTATGACTTTAAGTAAATATCGGCCTTTATTTGTCCTCAGGGTTGGACTCTTATGAATCCTGAAAGTTTCGAGGTAATCGGACAACGTACACTCGAGTTACACCCACTTCCTGTTTCGGCGGCGAAACGCACAAAATTGCCGCCCCGCCACGGCCACGCCCTATGACGAAAAGTTTTTCTTTTAACAACTTTTCATCTTTAACATCTTAAGATAGCACAGACCGAGTTTGAAGTTGATCGGATGAAATCTCTAGGAGGAGTTCGTTAAAGTACGACATGTGGAAATGGCCAAAATCGCACTAATTTCGAACTTTGAAATCAAAATGGTTTTTTGTACATCTTGACATGTTACATATGTTTACCAAGTTTCGTGAGTCTACGTTAAACACACTGCAGGGGCTCAATTTCCTTAACGTTCTAGGGGGCGCTAGCGAGCCATTTTTGTGCGCCTATTCCCGAAACCCTTAAAATACGTAAATTATCACCAGACTTGATACGACCGCCAAATTTGGTGAGTTTTTGAATATGTTAAGGCCCTCAAAAAGCCAATTTATTTGACGGGAAAAAGAAAGAAAGAAAGAAAGAATAATAATTCCTTCAGTTTCAATAGGGCCTTCGCCGCTGTCGGCGCTCGGGCCCTAATTAAAGCTGCGAGCAGCGATGGACGGGCCCTCGCGCCTCTGTGCGCGTCGGGGTTACCGGCGGAGGCCGCTCCTTGCGACCGTGCATTCGCGCGGCACTCAGACGCCGCAAACCGTCACCAATGAAAATGGAACTCCCCGCCGAATTCAACGATACCTCACACAAGACTCTACGTCATACGGTTCATTAGCTGTGAAAGGGGGCGTGGCTAAAGCATAGGGGGCGGGTCCAACCATCACCAATTAAAAATGAAGCCTCTGCTGAGGTGAATGATACCTCACACGAGTCTGTACCTTAAACGGTTCAAATGTTATGAATGGGGGCGCGGCCTGAGTAAGTGGGCGTGGTCATATTATAGGGGCTGGCTCAGGATCACATGTAGACCACACATTATAAGTTTCATGTCAATCGGATGATGTTTGTCATATAAGGCAGATTTCCTGTGGCCAGGGGGGGGCACTATGACCAAATGTCAATTTTGGCCTGTAGGTGTCCTCAGGCCCGGACCTTTGTCCATCGTGAGAAATTTCGGGCAGATACGACGCGTACACTCAAGTTACAGCAATTTCTTTGTTCATCGCTAAACACTCAAAATGGCCGCCACGCCCACACCGTCTGACGAAAAGTTTTTCTTTTAATAACTTTTCATCGTTAAGGTGTTGGGATGGTACAGACCAAGTTTGAAGTCTATCGGATGAAATCTCTAGGAGGAGTTCGTTAAAGTATAGCACTTTGACTTTTAGGCTTACTTCCTGTTGCCACTAGGGGGCGCTATGACTTTAAGTAAATATCGGCCTTTATTTGTCCTCAGGGTTGGACTCTTATGAATCCTGAAAAGTTTCGAGGTAATCGGACAACGTACACTCGAGTTACACCCACTTCCTGTTTCGGCGGCGAAACGCACAAAATGGCCGCCCCGCCACGGCCGCGTCCTATGACGAAAAGTTTTTCTTTTAACAACTTTTCATCTTTAACATCTTAAGATGGCACAGACCGAGTTTGAAGTTGATCGGATGAAATCTCTAGGAGGAGTTCGTTAAAGTACGACATGTGGAAATGCCCAAAATCGCACTAATTTCGAACTTTGAAATCAAAATGGCGGACTTCCTGTTGGGTTTAGGGTATGGCTCTAATGAAGTTTTTTGTACGTCTCGACATGTTACATATGTTTACCAAGTTTCGTGAGTCTACGTTAAACGCACTGGAGGGGCTCAATTTTCTTAACTTTGTAGGGGGCGCTAGCGAGCCATTTTTGTGCGCCTATTCCCGAAACCCTTAAAATACGTACATTTTCACCAGACTTGATGCGACCGCCAAATTTGGTGAGTTTTTGAATATATTAAGGCCCTCAAAAAGCCAATTCATTTGACGGGAAAATAATAGAAGGAAGAATAATTCCTTCAGTTTCAATAGGGCCTTCGCCGCTGTCGGCGCTCGGGCCCTCTTAAGAAGTTAAAGATGAAAAGTTGTTAAAAGAAAAACTTTTCGTCATAGGGCGTGGCCGTGGCGGGGCGGCCATTTTGAGTGTTTAGCGATGAACAAAGAAGTTGTTGTAACTTGAGTGTACGTTGTCGTATCTGCCGGAAATTTCTCAGGATGGACAAGGGTCCAGGCCTGAGGACACCTACAGGCCAAAATTGACTTTTGGTCATAGCGCCCCCCGCTGGCAACATGAAATATGCCTTATATGACAAACATAATCCGATTTGCATGAAACTCAGAATGTGTGGTCTAAGTGTGATACTGAGCCGGCCCCTATAATATGACCACGCCCACTTACTCAGGCCACGCCCCCTTTCATAACATTTGAAACGTTTATTGTAGAGTCTTGTGTGAGGTGTCATTGAACTCAGCAGAGAGTTCCTTCTTTATTGGTGATGGTCTGGCCCGCCCCCTATGCGTAAGCCACGCCCCCTTTCATAACATTTGAACCGTTTAAGTTATACCCTTGTGTTAGGTATCAGTGAACTCAGCAGAGACTTCCTTCATCATTGGTGATGGTTTGGCCCGCCACCTATGTTCAAGCCACGCCCCCTTTAATACATGCTGACCCATTTAAGGTAGAATCTTGTGTGTGGTATCATTCATCTCAGCAGAGGCTTCATTTTTAATTAGTGATGGTATGGCCCGCCCCCTATGTTTAAGCCACGCCCCTTTTCACAGCTGATGAACCGTATGACGTAGAGTCTTGTGTGAGGTGTCGTTGAACTCGGCGGGGAGTTCCCTTTTCATTGGTGACGGTTTGCGGCGTCCGAGTGCCGCGCGAATGCACGGTCGCAAGGAGCGGCGTCCGCCGGTAACCCCGACGCGCGCAGAGGCGCGAGGGCCCGTCCATCGCTGCTCGCAGCTTTAATTAGGGCCCGAGCGCCGACAGCGGCGAAGGCCCTATTGAAACTGAAGGAATTATTCTTTCTTTCTATTATTCTTTCTATTCTTTTTCCCGTCAAATGAATTGGCTTTTTGAGGGCCTTAACATATTCAAAAACTCACCACATTTGGCGGTCGCATCAAGTCTGGTGAAAATTTACGTATTTTAAGGGTTTCGGGAAGAGGCGCACAAAAATGTCTCGCTAGCGCCCCCTAGAAAGTTAAGAAAATTGAGCCCCTGCAGTGTGTTTAACGTAGACTCACGAAACTTGGTACACATATGTAGCATGTCAAGATGTACAAAAAACTTCATTAGAGCCATACCCTAAACCCAACAGGAAGTCCGTCATTTTGATTTCAAAGTTCGAAATTTGTGTGATTTTGGCCATTTCCACATGTCGTACTTTAACGAACTCCTCCTAGAGATTTCATCCGATCAACTTCAAACTCGGTCTGTGCCATCTTAAGATGTTAAAGATGAAAAGTTGTTAAAAGAAAAACTTTTCGTCATAGGGCGTGGCCGTGGCGGGGCGGCCATTTTGTGCGTTTCGCCGCCGAAAAAGGAAGTGGGTGTAACTCGAGTGTACATTGTCCGATTACCTCGAAACTTTTCAGGATTCATAAGAGTCCTACCCTGAGGACAAATAAAGGCCGATATTTACTTAAAGTCATAGCGCCCCCTTGTGGCAACAGGAAGTAGGCCTAAAAGTCAAGGTGCTATACTTTAACGAACTCCTCCTAGAGATTTCATCCGATGGACTTCAAACTTGGTCTGTACCATCCCAACACCTTAGCGATGAAAATTTGTTAAAAGAAAAACTTTTCGTCAGACGGTGTGGGCGTGGCGTTGCGGCCATTTTGAGTGTCTAGCGATGAACAAAGAAGTTGTTGTAACTTGAGTGTACGTTGTCGTATCTGCCCGAAATTTCTCAGGATGGACAAGGGTCCAGGCCTGAGGTAACCTACAGGCCAAAATTGACTTTTGGTCATAGCGCCCCCCGCTGGCAACAGCAAATCTGCCTTATATGACAAACATAATCCGATTTGCATGAAACTCAGAATGTGTGGTCTACATGTGATCCTGAGCCGCCCCTATGATGTGACCACGCCCACTTACTCAGGCCACGCCCCCTTTCATAACATTTGAACCGTTTAAGGTAGAGTCTTGTGTGAGGTGTCATTGAACTCAGCAGAGAGTTCCTTCTTGATTGGTGATGGTTTGGCCCGCCCCCTATGCTTAAGCCACGCCCCCTTTCATAACATTTGAACCGTTTAAGGTACACCCTTGTGTGAGGTATCATTGAACTCAGCAGAGACTTCCTTCTTGATTGGTGATGGTTTGGCCCGCCCCCTATGTTCAAGCCACGCCCCCCTTTCATACTTGCTGACCCATTTAAGGTAGAGTCTTGTGTGAGGTATCATTCATCTCAGCAGAGGCTTCATTTTTAATTGGTGATGGTTGGACCCGCCCCCTATGCTTTAGCCACGCCCCCTTTCACAGCTAATGAACCGTATGACGTAGAGTCTTGTGTGAGCTATCGTTGAACTCGGCGGGGAGTTCCCTTTTCGTTTGTGACGGTTTGCGGCGTCCGAGCGCCGCGCAAATGCACGGTCGCAAGGAGCGGCGTCCGCCGGTAACCCCGACGCGCGCAGAGGCGCGAGGGCCCGTCCATCGCTGCTCGCAGCTTTAATTTTTTTTTAAATTTTCCATTTGGCTTTGGCTTTTGAATTTCAATTTAACATTGGCTTTTAATTAGGGCCCGAGCGCCGACAGCGGTGAAGGCCCTATTGAAACTGAAGGATTATTATTAGGGCCTGAGCGTCGACAGCGTGAAGGCCCTATTGAAACTGAAGGAATTATTCTTTCTTTTTCACGTCAAATGAATTGGCTTTTTGAGGGCCTTAACATATTCAAAAACTCACCAAATTTGGCGGGCGCATCAAGTCTGGTGAACATTTACGTATTTTAAGGGTTTCGGGAACAGGCGCACAAAAATGGCTCGCTAGCGCCCCTACAAAGTTAAGAAAATTGAGCCCCTCCAGTGCGTTTAACGTAGACTCACGAAACTTGGGACACATATGTAACATGTCAAGACGTACAAAAAACTTCATTAGAGCCATACCCTAAACCCAACAGGAAGTCCGCCATTTTGATTTCAAAGTTCGAAATTAGTGCGATTTTGGCCATTTCCACATGTCGTACTTTAGCGAACTCCTCCTAGAGATTTCATCCGATCAACTTCAAACTCGGTCTGTGCCATCTTAAGATGTTAAAGATGAAAAGTTGTTAAAAGAAAAACTTTTCGTCATAGGGACGTGGCCGTGGCGGGCGGCCATTTTGTGCGTTTCGCCGCCGAAAAAGGAAGTGGGTGTAACTTCGAGTGTACATTGTCCGATTACCTCGAAACTTTTCAGGATTCATAAGAGTCCTACCCTGAGGACAAATAAAGGCCGATATTTACTTAAAGTCATAGCGCCCCCTTGTGGCAACAGGAAGTAGGCCTAAAAGTCAAGGTGCTATACTTTAACGAACTCCTCCTAGAGATTTCATCCGATGGACTTCAAACTTGGTCTGTACCATCCCAACACCTTAACGATGAAAAGTTATTAAAAGAAAAACTTTTCGTCAGACGGTGTGGGCGTGGCGTGGCGGCCATTTTGAGTGTTTAGCGATGAACAAAGAAGTTGTTGTAACTTGAGTGTACGTTGTCGTATCTGCCCGAAATTTCTCAGGATGGACAAGGGTCCAGGCCTGAGGACACCTACAGGCCAAAATTGACTTTTGGTCATAGCGCCCCCGCTGGCAACAGGAAATCTGCCTTATATGACAAACATCATCCGATTTGCATGAAACTCAGAATGTGTGGTCTACATGTGATACTGAGCCCGCCCCTATAATATGACCACGCCCACTTACTCAGGCCACGTCCCCTTTCATAACATTTGAACCGTTTAAGGTAGAGTCTTGTGTGAGGTGTCATTGAACTCAGCAGAGACTTCCTTTTTTATTGGTGATGGTTTGGCCCGCCCCATATGCATAAGCCACGCCCCCTTTCATAACATTTGAACCGTTTAAGGTACACCCTTGTGTGAGGTATCATTGAACTCAGCAGAGACTTCCTTCTTCATTGGTGATGGTTTGGCCCGCCCCCTATGTTCAAGCCACGCCCCCTTTCATACATGCTGACCCATTTAAGGTAGAGTCTTGTGTGAGGTATCATTCATCTCAGCAGAGGCTTCATTTTTAATTGGTGATGGTTTGGCCCACCCCCTATGTTCAAGCCACGCCCCCTTTCACAGCTAATGAACCGTATGACGCAGAGTCTTGTGTGAGCTATCGTTGAACTCGGCGGGGAGTTCCCTTTTCATTGGTGACGGTTTGCAGCGTCCGAGTGCCGCGCAAAAGCACGGTCGCAAGGAGCGGCATCCGCCGGTAACCCCGACGCGCGCAGAGGCGCGAGGGGCCCGTCCATCGCTGCTCGCAGCTTTTAATTAGGGCCCGAGCGCCGACAGCGGCGAAGGCCCTATTGAAACTGAAGGAATTATTTGGGGCCTGGGCTTTGACGTATTCTATTATTCTATTCTATTCTTTCTTTTTCCCGTCAAATGAATTGGCTTTTTGAGGGCCTTAACATATTCAAAAACTCACCACATTTGGCGGTCGCATCAAGTCTGGTGAAAATTTACGTATTTTAAGGGTTTCGGGAAGAGGCGCACAAAAATGTCTCGCTAGCGCCCCCTAGAAAGTTAAGAAAATTGAGCCCCTGCAGTGTGTTTAACGTAGACTCACGAAACTTGGTACACATATGTAGCATGTCAAGATGTACAAAAAACTTCATTAGAGCCATACCCTAAACCCAACAGGAAGTCCGTCATTTTGATTTCAAAGTTCGAAATTTGTGTGATTTTGGCCATTTCCACATGTCGTACTTTAACGAACTCCTCCTAGAGATTTCATCCGATCAACTTCAAACTCGGTCTGTGCCATCTTAAGATGTTAAAGATGAAAAGTTGTTAAAAGAAAAACTTTTCGTCATAGGGGCGTGGCCGTGGCGGGGCGGCCATTTTGTGCGTTTCGCCGCGAAAAAGGAAGTGGGTGTAACTCGAGTGTACATTGTCCGATTACCTCGAAACTTTTCAGGATTCATAAGAGTCCTACCCTGAGGACAAATAAAGGCCGATATTTACTTAAAGTCATAGCGCCCCCTTGTGGCAACAGGAAGTAGGCCTAAAAGTCAAGGTGCTATACTTTAACGAACTCCTCCTAGAGATTTCATCCGATGGACTTCAAACTTGGTCTGTACCATCCCAACACCTTAGCGATGAAAATTTGTTAAAAGAAAAACTTTTCGTCAGACGGTGTGGGCGTGGCGTTGCGGCCATTTTGAGTGTCTAGCGATGAACAAAGAAGTTGTTGTAACTTGAGTGTACGTTGTCGTATCTGCCCGAAATTTCTCAGGATGGACAAGGGTCCAGGCCTGAGGTAACCTACAGGCCAAAATTGACTTTTGGTCATAGCGCCCCCCGCTGGCAACAGCAAATCTGCCTTATATGACAAACATAATCCGATTTGCATGAAACTCAGAATGTGTGGTCTACATGTGATCCTGAGCCGCCCCTATGATGTGACCACGCCCACTTACTCAGGCCACGCCCCCTTTCATAACATTTGAACCGTTTAAGGTAGAGTCTTGTGTGAGGTGTCATTGAACTCAGCAGAGAGTTCCTTCTTGATTGGTGATGGTTTGGCCCGCCCCCTATGCTTAAGCCACGCCCCCTTTCATAACATTTGAACCGTTTAAGGTACACCCTTGTGTGAGGTATCATTGAACTCAGCAGAGACTTCCTTCTTGATTGGTGATGGTTTGGCCCGCCCCCTATGTTCAAGCCACGCCCCCTTTCATACTTGCTGACCCATTTAAGGTAAAGTCTTGTGTGAGGTATCATTCATCTCAGCAGAGGCTTCATTTTTAATTGGTGATGGTTGGACCCGCCCCCTATGCTTTAGCCACGCCCCCTTTCACAGCTAATGAACCGTATGACGTAGAGTCTTGTGTGAGCTATCGTTGAACTCGGCGGGGAGTTCCCTTTTCGTTTGTGACGGTTTGCGGCGTCCGAGCGCCGCGCAAATGCACGGTCGCAAGGAGCGGCGTCCGCCGGTAACCCCGACGCGCGCAGAGGCGCGAGGGCCCGTCCATCGCTGCTCGCAGCTTTAATTTTTTTTTAAATTTTCCATTTGGCTTTGGCTTTTGAATTTCAATTTAACATTGGCTTTTAATTAGGGCCCGAGCGCCGACAGCGGCGAAGGCCCTATTGAAACTGAAGGAATTATTATTAGGGCCTGAGCGCCGACAGCGACGAAGGCCCTATTGAAACTGAAGGAATTATTCTTTCTTTTTCACGTCAAATGAATTGGCTTTTTGAGGGCCTTAACATATTCAAAAACTCACCAAATTTGGCGGTCGCATCAAGTCTGGTGAAAATTTACGTATTTTAAGGGTTTCGGGAATAGGCGCACAAAAATGGCTCGCTAGCGCCCCCTACAAAGTTAAGAAAATTGAGCCCCTCCAGTGCGTTTAACGTAGACTCACGAAACTTGGGACACATATGTAACATGTCAAGACGTACAAAAAACTTCATTAGAGCCATACCCTAAACCCAACAGGAAGTCCGCCATTTTGATTTCAAAGTTCGAAATTAGTGCGATTTCGGCTATTTCCACATGTCGTACTTTAGCGAACTCCTCCTAGAGATTTCATCCGATCAACTTCAAACTCGGTCTGTGCCATCTTAAGATGTTAAAGATGAAAAGTTGTTAAAAGAAAAACTTTTCGTCATAGGACGGGGCCGTGGCGGGGCGGCCATTTTGTGCGTTTCGCCGCCGAAAAAGGAAGTGGGTGTAACTCGAGTGTACATTGTCCGATTACCTCGAAACTTTTCAGGATTCATAAGAGTCCTACCCTGAGGACAAATAAAGGCCGATATTTACTTAAAGTCATAGCGCCCCCTTGTGGCAACAGGAAGTAGGCCTAAAAGTCAAGGTGCTATACTTTAACGAACTCCTCCTAGAGATTTCATCCGATGGACTTCAAACTTGGTCTGTACCATCCCAACACCTTAACGATGAAAAGTTATTAAAAGAAAAACTTTTCGTCAGACGGTGTGGGCGTGGCGTGGCGGCCATTTTGAGTGTTTAGCGATGAACAAAGAAGTTGTTGTAACTTGAGTGTACGTTGTCGTATCTGCCCGAAATTTCTCAGGATGGACAAGGGTCCAGGCCTGAGGACACCTACAGGCCAATATTGACTTTTGGTCATAGTGCCCCCCCCTGGCCACAGGAAATCTGCCTTATATGACAAACATCATCCAATTTACATGAAACTTATAATATGTGGTCTACATGTGATACTGAGCCGCCCCCTATAATATGACCACACCCACTTACTCAGGCCACGCCCCCTTTCATAACATTTGAACCGTTTAAGATAGAGACTCGTGTGAGGTGTCATTGAACTCAGCAGAGAGTTCCTTTTTTATTGGTGATGGTTTGGCCCGCCCCCTATGCATAAGCCACGCCCCCTTTCATAACATTTGAACCGTTTAAGGTACACCCTTGTGTGAGGTATCATTGAACTCAGCAGAGACTTCCTTCTTGATTGGTGAGGATTTGGCCCGCCCCCTATGTTCAAGCCACGCCCCCTTTTATTACTAATGGCCCGATTGATGTAAACACTTGTGTGAGGTATCATTGAACTCAGCAGAGACTTCCTTCTTCATTGTTGATGGTTTGGCCCGTCCCCTATGTTCAAGCCACGCCCCCTTTCACAGCTAATGAACCGTATGACCTAGAGTCTTGTGTGAGCTATCGTTGAACTCGGCGGGGAGTTCCCTTTTCAGTGGTGACAGTTTGCGGAGTCTGAGTGCCGCGCAAATGCACGGTCGAAAGGAGCGGCGTCCGCCGGAAACCCCGACGCGCACAGAGGCGCGAGGGCCCGTCCATCGCTGCTCGCAGCTTTAATTTTCATTTAATATTTGAATTACAATTTAACATTGGATTTTCTTTTGGATTTAATATTTGGCTTTTGAATTTCCATTTAACATTGCCTTTTCGTTTGGAATTTACACATGTCAATGTAAATGAGGAGGCGTGGCCCAAAGGCTGGTGTGAGGGTCTGAAACGAAAGGAGTGCAGAGGCACCTTATGAACAGCAGGGGGAGCAGACTGCTGAGGAGCACACTGTTAAGCATCTGTCTGCAGATTCACCACTACTCTGGCTTGGCCTCTTGTTTCACATGATAGAAAATGATGATGTAGGCTAAACACAAACGACATTTCATGCAACAGCAGTGAAGTTTTCATGTAGTTACTATAATTGGGCCCGTGTTAGTGAGGACTAGATTAGGACTGGATTTAAAGCTGATTGTGGTTCCCAACTTCTCTCTTTTGATGTTATATTTAATTAAGCAACAGTAGAAACATGGGTGTGGGTAGCTCTGCTTACGTGTGTTTGTGTGTGGTCAGATCTCGAGGATGCACACACACACACACACAATCTCAACCGGATAGTCATCGTCCGAACTGCGACCTCTCCTTTTTCTTTCTCTCACTTTTTTCTCCGGGTGGTGCGCGCGGTGTGAGGTGCGTGTCCGCGCTATTCTCCAACATGTAGCCTACTCACAACAATCACTCCTGAGTGACGGCCTTTTGTACAGCCCGTGTAGGCTACTTTTTCAGACTTCCAGCTAACAGCGGTGTCTGTGAGCATCAGTGACCCGCCAGCAGGGAGGCGATCCCGGCCGCCACCAGCTGGCTGTCCCGTCAGACTGAAGCTTCTGACAACATCGGAGAAAATGTGCAGTTGGCCATCAACGTTTGTAAAACTGCCCATATTCAAACTCTACACAGTTAATTTATCGCATAAAAAAGTCTCAATAGTGAATTTAGTGGTGGAATAGCAGATGGAAATTGTAAAAAGTTTCCAGTTGTTTGCTGCTGCCACTACTACGGCAAACTCCCGATCTAGATTATAGAATCGATTGCTTTTTTATAATTTCCATTTGGTATTTCACAGAAAAAAGTGAGAGAAAGAAAAAGGAGAGGTCGCAGTTCGGACGATGACTATCCGGTTGAGATTGTGTGTGTGTGTGTGTGTGTGTGTGTGTGTGTGCGCATCCACACACAAACACACGTAAGCAGAGCTACCCACACCCATGTTTCTACTGTTGCTTAATTAAATATAACATCAAAAGAGAGAAGTTGTCTGAGTCGTGTTTTAAACAGACACACCTGGGGTGAAGTTGGGAACCAGAATCAGCTTTAAATCCAGTCCTAATCTAGTCCTCACTAACACGGGCCCAATTATAGTATTTCAGACCCTCCCACCAGCCTTTGGGCCACGCCTCCTCATTTACATTGACATGTGTCAAGTCCAAACGAAAAGGCAATGTTAAATGTAAATTCAAAAGCCAAATATTAAATGTAAATTCAAAAGCCAAATATTAAATCCAAATGAAAATCCAATGTTAAATTGAAATTCAAAAGCCAAATATTAAATTCAAAAGCCAAAGCCAAATGGAAAATTAAAAAAAAATATATATATATTTTTAATTTGATCTCGCTTTGTTTTCTCTTTGGACTTTCAATTTCTCTTTGGACATTCAATTTGAATTATGAATAAATATTTCCTCCATATGTACAAAGTAGAACCATGGAAAAGATAAAAGAGAGAGAGCGAGGCAGAGAGGCAGAGCGAAGAGGGGAGAGGGAAGATATGAGGGGGTGTAAAAAAGTTGAACGGAGACAGACTTCTTGGCCCCTAAGTGACACTCAATCCAACCTAAAACTGATCACATATCAGTGTCTTACACACACACACACACACACACACACACACACACACACTTCAGTGCTCATCACATGCCAGAGTAACTGCTTTCTTTGGGTAACATCCCTAAAAGTGAACACACACACGTGAAGATGTCTTATGATTTATGGGGTTATGCAAAGAAAGCAGTTACACTTACATGTGATGAGCAGCACTGAAGTAAGTGTGTGTGTGTGTGTGTGTGTGTGTGTGTGTGTGTGTGTAAATATCTGTGCAGGATTTCTATTTGAAACAATGTGTGCAATAGAAATGGCACGATGAAAGATTAGAATTAGGAATGTGTCACTGTATAGTTTCATGTCCTCTTTATATCACACCCCATTTGCGAAGCCAAAAATGGAACGGAAAACTTGCATATATCATTGAAAAACCTCTGAACTTTACCATTAGTGATTACAACTTCTTAAATGTGAATATTGTTCTAGTTTCTTCTCTCCTCTGTGACAGTAAACTGAATATCTTTGAGTTGTGGACAAAACAAGACATTTGAGAACCTCATCTCGGGCTTTTGGGAAACACTGATCCACATTTTTCACAATTTTCTGACTTTTTATAGACCAAACATCTATAATATTTGACAATGAAAATAATCGTCAGTTGCAGCCCTGATTTCTATATTAAATTTAAGGATTTCTTGGTCCCTGAGTTGTATAAAAACCTAACTGTTTAAAGGTATAGTACAAAAACCTTTTGACATTTTGACAAAACAGGCTTCTGACCCAGCAACAGTGATATGGACGGATGAGACACATAGTCGCATACCTCTGACCTACAAACTCATCACTGCCCTTATTAAAAATAGCCCATATACATAATACCTGGGCCTTGAAATAGCTGAGTGGAGCCCACGGTGCCAGGCTGACCCGGCTTTATGTAAGCAAGATTTGACGGATGGTCTATGAGAGGCACGTCCACTTTCCACAGGGTTTCCATACTGTAGGGGGAGGGCAGCTCGGAGCTAGGATGGCATTATTTCCGCACCATCACACTGCGTCTTTACACTTCATACTATTCTCACTCCTGCATGAGGATGACACAACAGGCGTTTACACAAAGTTCTGGAGTTGTGCAACAATAAAATGTCATTGTCAAAGTCGTTGCCATTTACGTTCATGTGGTACCATACATTTGTGTCATTTTATCAGAATACAGCATAGACAAACTGCTTAGAAATATAGGAAATATTGGATAGGATAGAGCAACGCACTTTAATTCTGCTATAGAAAACATCTAATGGATCGGGTGGGGGGGGCAAATCACCCCGTGTCCCACTTCTAGCCCCGCCCATGGCTGCAGGCCCTGGCCGTCAACTTAAAGGAACACGCCGACTTATTGGGAATTTAGGTTATTCACCGTAACCCCCAGAGTTAGACAAGTCGATACATACCCTTCTCATCTCCGTGCGTGCTGTAACGCTGCCTGACGGTTCCAGCATTAGCTTAGCCTAGCACAGATCCTGCAGGTAACTGGTTCCAACTAGCCTACTGCTCCAAATTGTGACAAAAGCGACAAAATAACGCCAACATGTTCCTATTTACATGTTGTGATTTGTAGAGTCACAGCGTGTACAAAAAACAACGTAACATGAGACACAGCCGTCTTCTAACAGTAAACAAACCGGGAACTATATTCTCAGATGAGAAGGATATGTATCGACTTGTCTAACTCTGGGGGTTACGGTGAATAAGCTAAATTCCCAATAAGTCGGCGTGTTCCTTTAAATAACCATAATATTACAATTACAATACAAGAAAATAAGCACACGGCTTCCTAGGAGCCCTCCAGAGAGCTTGACATTCCCCATTTTCTAATGTAAAAATCTTGCAAACCGTTTATATGACTTTTATTTTTTTTCAAACACCGCCCCCCTAGCAAATCTCACAAGCCCACTCTTGGATCAAAGGCACCCCTTGATTCCTCCATCCTCTTAGGAGAATCTGTCTATCACAATACTTGCTTCTTTTGTACCATCTTTGTCAATTCTTCTCTTTAATTGAGCTGTTTTCTCCACGCAGTACGACATAATCGGCCACTCAGGCGACGGCTACGACATCGAGCTGGTCAGAGCGGACAAAGTCCCCAAGAATAACAAACAGAGACTCAAAGTCCTCAAGGTAACCCTCCATAATCAGTCCACTCTGGGTTTGTACCTGTATACCTGTTAATTACACACACATCCACCCAAATACACTGAAAACAATGTTTTACATTATTGTGTTTCTTTCTTTCTCACTTATTAACTGGAAAGTTGCTGCTGTATTTAGGCCTGTAAAAATAATTACATAATTATGTAATTGTCTAATTCTTACAGTTACAGTTAGAAAATATTTTTTAGAGGCGCGGTTTACTTCATAGGCTGTGTACCTGTGTTATTACATTATCTGGGTCACATGACAGGGATATAACTAAAAGATGTATGCCAGAATTCATAATTTGTTAAAAAAAGGTAATAAATATTTTTAAATTTGACTAAAAGAGACAACTATATTGTTAATCGCAGTTATTTCTGAGACAATTAATTGTACAGCAGAATTTGGAATTGTTACAGCTCCAGTTGTGTTGTTGTTTTCACTTTCCTCTAGTGGCATCTAGCCGTTTATTATCGTAGCCTGTGAGTAGAAATCCTCAACGTCTGAAAGTCCTGCTAAACTTTCTCTCCTTCTCTTTTTTAAGATAAGAGAGAGAAAACGTTGTCTGTTCACATAGAAAATGTTCTCGAATCGTCCAACAGTCAACAGATGACATTAAAAAAAACACAAACATAAAAAACATTTGTATGCTCACCCAACAAACATCTGACACACCTTTCTGTCATGCATGCACACACACACACACACACACACACACACACACACACACACATACCACATCAAAATATGTAATATATACAGTACAGGCCAAAAGTTTGGACACACCTTCTCATTCAATGTGTTTCTTTATTTTCATGACTATTTACATTGTAGATTCTCACTGAAGGCATCAAAACTATGAATGAACACATATGGAATTATGTACTTAACAAAAAAGTGTGAAATAACTTTAAACATGTCTTATATTTTAGATTCTTCAAAGTAGCCACCCTTTGCTTTTTTGGTAACTCTGCAAACCCTTGGTGTTCTCTCAATGAGCTTCATGAGGTAGTCACCTGAAATGGTTTTACCTTCACAGGTGTGCTTTGTCAGGGTTAATTAGTGGAATTATTTCCCTTATTAATAAAAAAGCAAAGGGTGGCTACTTTGAAGAATCTAAAATATAAGACATGTTTTCAGTTATTTCACATAATTCCACGTGTTCATTCATAGTTTTGATGCCTTCAGTGAGAATCTACAAAGTAAATAGTCATGAAAATAAAAAGGAAACACATTGAATGAGAAGGTGTGTCCAAACTTTTGGCCTGTACTGTATATGATTGTAATGATTGCAGTCCCACAATGATTCACTGATCACATTTCTCTCCCCCCCCCCCCTTGCCCTGCAGACCATGCATGCCCACTCTCAGTTCTGCATGAGCGGCGACTACACCCTGGAGGGCACCGAGGCCAGCATTAAGGAGCTGGCACGGGAAGAGGCCGACGAGCACTTTGTGGTGGTGCTCAGCGATGCCAACCTGGAGCGCTACGGCATCCGGCCCGAGCGCTTCGCCCAGGCCCTGACCTCTGACCCGCAGGTCAATGCCTTCGCCATCTTCATCGGGTCCCTGGGCGATCAGGCCGAAAGGTGAGGAGGTGGGCGACAGGGGGTTCATTTCC
Organism: Perca schrenkii; assembly: GCA_025617405.1. Lineage (NCBI taxonomy): Eukaryota > Metazoa > Chordata > Actinopteri > Perciformes > Percidae > Perca > Perca schrenkii. Next base: position 30,740,499 of record CM046797.1, read on the forward strand.
AGGAAAAAGCCGCGGAAAGCCCCTCCCGCGCTCTGTGTGTTGCCGATTTCAAAATCCCTTCGATAACAACAAACTTCGAGCTAGCACATTTTAAAGAATCGTGCAACAAGGCACTCTGCTTGGTTCATTCTGGGAATGATTGTAAAGATTTACAAAGAAATATGTTTAGGGCATTCCCTCTCTACCTGGGACGTTTTGGGACTGATTGGGGGGATTGTTGTGGACCAAGTACACACCGAGATGGTGGTAAGACCTAATGAGGTTTAACCATGTATCCGCTAATTTAAATAGTGCACATTACTTTATTGTCTCAACAGTTAACTTAATTTAAAGGAACACGCTGACTTATTGGGACTTAGTCTTATTCCCCATATCCCCCAGAGTTAGATAAGTCCATACATACCCTTCTCATCTCCGTGCATGTCGTAACTCAGTCTGACGCACCCACCGCTAGCCTAGCTTAGCACAGATCCTGGAGGTAACCGGCTCCATCTATTCTAGCTTAGCACAGATCCTAGAGGTAACCGGCTCCATCTAGCCTAGCTTAGCACAGATCCTGGAGGTAACCGGCTCCAAGAATAATAATAAGTGACAAAATAACGCCAACATGTTCCTATTTACATGTTGTGATTTGTATAGTCACAGCGTGTACAAATAACAAGGTCACATGAAAACATGTTGGTGTTATTTTGTCACTTATTGGGAGCAGTAGGCTAGATGGAGCCGGTTACCTCCAGGACCTGTGCTAAGCTAGGCTAGATGGAGCTGGTTACCTCTAGGATCTGTGCTAAGCTAGGATAGATGGAGCCGGTTACTTCCAGGATCTATGCTAAGCTAGGCTAGATGAGCCAGTTACCTCCAGGATCTGTGCTTAGCTAGGCTAGATGGAGCCGGTTACCTCCAGGATCTGTGCTAAGCTAGGATAGATGGAGCCGGTTACTTCCAGGATCTATGCTAAGCTAGGCTAGATGAGCCAGTTACCTCCAGGATCTGTGCTTAGCTAGGCTAGATGGAGCCAGTTACCTCCAGGATCTGTGCTAAGCTAGGCTAGATGGAGCCGGTTACCTCCAGGATCTGTGCTAAGCTAGGCTAGCGGTGGGGGAGTCAGACAGAGTTAGGACACTCACGGAGATGAGAAGGGTATGTATGGACTTATCTAACTCTGGGGTATACGGGGAATAAGAAAAAGTCCCAATAAGTCAGCGTGTTCCTTTAAGCCATATAAGGTAAAGGATGGCAGGAAGTAAGGGACTAAAGATGAGGAAAAGGGGATTAAAAAAAGATGCCAGAGAGAGGAGTTAAAAGGACGAGGGGAGCGGAGGTAGTGATGAAAATGGTATTTAAAAATCAACGTCCCATGTAACAAAAGCAGCCATGTGGTCAATTTTAAGCATCCTGCTAAAGATACTCCACTTAAAGTTAATGTAGACTGTAGCCTGTCATCCAAGGCCCATAACTAACAACTAGACTTCAAAGTGAAGCAGAACAAGGACTCTCCAATTGAGTCTCTCTGAGGCCTACTCATGTTCCCGCTCGCTGCTGGTCCCGCTGACCTTTGTTGTCCCGTCCCAGATTACGTCCTGAGCTTTGCAGGCAGGACAAAAGAAGGGTAAGTGCACTCCTCCCCCTGTCCGCTTTGTGGAGCCGCCGGCTTCACGGTTAGAGCGCAGCAGTCACGAGCTTAAGGACCTTCAGGATGTCAATGACCTGATCCTGACTCTGTGAAGAGCAGGCACGCCGAGAGAGGAAGAATAAAAGCAAAGAAAAAGAGACCTCTGAGCCTCGGAAAACATACGCTCACAGGAGGAATTACTCTTCAACTTAAGGAGCCGAGGTCGGGTAGAAATTAACTCTAAACTATAAACAGTCTGTGGGTTGAAGTCAGAGTGCGGGAACAGAGTAACGATAGAGTCACATGTCACGGAAGCACGCAAGCCTCATGTCAAGGACAAACTACTAATTGAAAAAGAGGAATGTGTAAGTGTGTCAGTAAATGGGGGACAGAAAGAAAGAGAACCATCAGGTGTAGTGGGTTCATACAAAGGGCCGAGCAGAGGAGTAAAGCTGGGGCTGCACAATATGAAGAAAATATGCGGCAACGTTACATTATCGTTATAACAACATTACTTGCGATAGATAATAAACAGATATTAAAGTATTTTAATAGCAGGTTCTGCTGCTTTGAGAATTCCGCTAAAATACAACAAATTGCTTGTTGAATTTAAAAAAAAAAACAAGGAAATCATTTCCATTCTTTTACTGAACAAATTGAACATTGGACTGAACACAAAAAGGCACCATTAAATAAAAGAATGACCGTTACATTTTAAAGTTTGTGATGGGTTTATTGCGCAAGTTGATAATCGCAGTGATGATTAAAAAAACCTGCCCTAACTGAAACGCAATAGAAGTGGCTGTGTTGTCTTGTTCCTAAGCCCCCTCCATGTGAGTGATAGCCCTTTCATTACAACACAGACACGCACACACACACACACACTGCACTCTGCCAGTTGACACAGCGAATGTGTACCTGTCTGTCTTTTTATTTTTTCTGTTGCTAAAGTTCAGTCCCTCCGTTTAACTTCGAGCGTCTTATCTTTTTTTTTTCTCTCTCTCTCTTTAATTTCAGACTCCAAAAGACCCTTCCGGCAGGGAGATCCTTCGTCGCCATGGACACCAAGCAGATCCCCCAAATCTTGCAGCAGATCTTCACATCTACGATGCTGGCCAGTGTGTGAGACTGACACGCACAAAACAGCACAAGCAAACAGCCACTTCTTATCTCAGACGTTCAAAACCTCAACATTTGTTCTGCAAGCTGCAAAACTTGTCAGACTTTGGGTTTAAGTTCGTGACTTATCACGATGTGTCCTTAACCCACTTTCTGTATCAGATTCTATAACTTTATCTGAGCTGTATCAGGTCTGAGGACGGATCTTTTTTTTGTTTTTTGTGTTTTTTTAATGCATAAGCCTTCGGTTTGTCAGTAAAATCTAACAGTGTTGTGTTAGCGTGACAGGATAATGTCGAGTGATGTTTAGCTGCTCCGTAGCGTCCCTCTGGGAATAGGTACTGAACAATGTGTTCTCCGAAAAAAAAGCCTGTGATCTTTGTGCATTTTAACGACTGTGTACTGTGTAATGACACGCACTGTACCTACAGTAACTAAATGAATGCCTGGAGCCCGTCTCAGACCCCATGCGGGGATCAAACCCACAGCCTAACCTGTTGTTGTTTTTGTGTTTTTTTCGGGGCCGACCGCGCTGACGCACGCGATACGTCTTCGTCCTGTTTTTTTGCCTGCGAGCAGCTCAACTTAGAAGGGAGGGTCATGAACTTGAAACGGGCCCCCTCTCATTTGGACTTCCTCCTCATTAATCTGTCTGTCACACAGAAAAAGACACAGACACACGCAGGCCGAGGCGACACTGACGCGCCACCTGCCCGACACTCGGATGTGACCAGCGGCAATAAGTTTGGCTCCTTTGGAATGCCGAGACTGTGACCGGGGAATTTCCCACCTGACTGCACACACTCTTCAAAGGCAGCCGCCGTTGCACAACCCCCCTGCTGTGTGTGTGTGTGTGTGTGTGTGTGTGTGTGTGTGCGTACGTGTCCCTCCTACAGCATCTATGACAACATGCACAAGCCCTTTCCTTCCTGGCTGCTGGACCTTGTGACGCCCCGTGTTCCTATTAGTCCTGCAAGGAATCTGAGATCGCCTTTCATTGCCAGACCTCCCTCTCTCCGTTCTTACACACAGACACACACACAGACACACACACACACACACACACAGAGACACAGCCACTGCAGGGAAAATCAGGAGAAAATTCTGTTTGTGTGTGTGGTTGAGGTCATTTTGAAGACGATTCTGTGACTCGGAGGTCAGTTAAAAAGATCTCTTCATTCAAGCCAGAGATTGGAGGTAATTCTGCACAAATAACTGAGCTCAGCATCATTTCAGCTTTCATTCGTTTTATACATTGAAAAAAAAGAGACCGTCTCTTGATTGTTAACCAATCCCAGTACTTCATACAACTATCACGCTGACCTTTATGAATCTACCAGACATTACATAAGAGATTAAGTGCACACAGTTTTATCGTATGTATTTCTGCTGTATGATGTCACCCTGTGCAGTCATAATCTCCCTTTCTGTGCCTAAGCGCAGCCACGTGCATCAATACTGTGTCAGTTTGGCCCCTGGTTGTGATACTTGCCTCACTGCGCTGGCCTGATCGGATCAATAGAACAGTCTGTCTGACTGCCAGTCTCCGTTGATCCCTCTCACATAGAGGGATGTCCCTCTTTTTATTAACCCACTTCGCTCTCCCTCTCTCTTGTAAGTTAGTAAGTAAGTCAAGTTTATATAGCACTTTTCCCTGATAAAAATCACAAAGTGCTTCACAGTAAAGTGAAATACAATGAATAAAAGACATAAGAATATAAAGAAAAACAGGAACATAAAATCAGACAGCCTTGCTCTTGCTATTGCTCTTGCTCTCACTCTGCTGATGAGTTGGAAGGAACAAAAGAGACCTCATAGGAAAAACTGGACGAGTTTCTCTAGAGACATTTTGTCTACATCATACACTACCGGTCAAAAGTTTGGGGTCACTTAGAAATTTCCATTCCACTCCATTACAGACAGAATACCAGCTGAGATCAGTTGAGCATTGTTTTGTTTTTTTTAACCAGGGCAGCAGTTTTCAGATTCCATTATGTGCTTACATCATTGCAAAAGGGTTCTCCAATGTTTTCTCAGTTAGTCTTTTAAAATGATATCAGATTAGTAAACAGAATGGGCCTTTGGGACATTGGATGAATGGTTGCTGATAATGGGCAATGTAGATATTGCATTAAAGATCAGCCACCCACTCAGATCAGCTGGTATTCTGTCTGTAATGGAGTGGAATGGACATTTCTAAGTGACTCCAAACTTTTGACTGGTAGTGTATATTTGTTGAAACTTCATGATTAGGAATTTAAAGCTTTAGTGCGTAACTTTTTGATATTAGAACGTCCGTTACATTCAAGCCGTTGCCAAATGAGTTGCTACAAAGCTAATTAAGACTATCAGCTCCACACAACTCTCTCTGGATTTCTCAGTATGACTATGTTCAGAAGATTGTGGCGTCTGGTTAGCCTGGTCCTACCAGACTCTGGTCCATTAGCCTGGTCCTACCAGACTCTGGTACACTAGCCTGGTCCTACCAGACTCTGGTCCATTAGCCTGGTCCTACCAGACTCTGGTACACTAGCCTGGTCCTACCAGACTCTGGTCCATTAGCCTGGTCCTACCAGACTGGTACATTAGCCCGGTCCTACCAGACTCTGGTACACTAGCCTGGTCCTACCAGCCTGGTCCTACCAGACTCTGGTACACTAGCCTGGTCCTACCAGCCTGGTACATTAGCCTGGTCCTACCAGACTCTGGTCCATTTCATTGGTCCAGAGAGTCTGGCCACTCTCCATTGACAATGTTAACTTCCTTGAAGGCGGGTACTCTATTGAAGTTTAAAACTATTGGATCTGCCCAGAGCCATTCTGGATCTGCCAGAACCAATCGCTAACGTTTGTTCATGACGTCGGCTTAGCATCACTAGCGTTAGCCTTAGCTAACTCCTTCACCGCTAACGGAGCGAGCTGGAAAACCCAACTGTTCCCGAACCCCGTGGGGAGGAGGGCCACGACATCATGGCCCCCAACACAACTCAGCAAAGATTGTTCTTGCTCGGGCTTTAACTTCTGGATATTCAGCAGCATTGCCACAACGGACCGATTGGCTTCGCTCGCATCTTTCTCCGCAGCCGTGATCACGGAAGACTTGTATCATGTGGACGCGCCGACATTTTGTTGTCATTACGTAGAATTCCTCATGGGGGCGACAGAATCTACGCACTATAGCTTTAAAGTGTGCATAGCAGCATGTTAAAGTTATATACAAATCTAATCTTTTTAGTCTAATTTATTGTACATTGTTAGTACTTTATGTGGAATATAATGTAAAAGAAATGTACAAAACTTTAATAAATCATGTTAACATCGCTCAGTTGATTCTCCATATCTGTCCTTTTGCCTGATTACGACATGATTATTGAACTGTGGCTCTAACCTTTGCATTTGTAACAACTGGTCCCTAATTCTCCCTGTCCACAGAATCTATCTAATGTGTCTCTAGATTTGTTCATTTTGAGTTTTTCACATAAACTAAAGGACAAAGTATATCTAGCTGAATGAACCATTTAAAAAAACAAAAACAAAACACTGGATAATATTAAAGACACATTGTTACAAAGACGAAAACAAGGGATGCTTTCTTAGCTCATAAAAAAAGCTAACATTTTGGATTATTTTAGCTTGTAATTTTAAGATACAATAAATGCCGAAATCAAGAATAGTGTGGTTGGAGAACACATTTTAAGTAGTAGTAGAAGCATTTTGTAGTATAATAAAACGAGTGTGTATTGTGTGTTATGAGTGAGTTATTCTGTTGTATACTGTTCTCCAGATGACCAGAAGCTCTTAGAAGCTGAGGCTGCTGAACGCTCAGCTTCCCTCCCATTTCCTCCACAATCACCCAGCCCACTCTCACTGTTTTTACTAAACCCCAACATTTCAACACACACAATACAACTCTTCACAATTTCTTTTTTTTTAAGATTATTTTTTGGGGCTTTTCCCATTATTCAGTAGTGACAGTGGAGAGAAAGAGAGGAGATGACACGCAGCAGGGGCCGCCTTACAATTTGTATTTCACCAGTGATGTAGTCTAATGTATTGTATATATGTATGGGCCACAATCTGCCTTTGGGGAAGGGGGGCATATCATAGTGGGGGGTCTGGGTGTCCTCCCCCAGGAAAGTTTTGAGCGTCAGCAACTTAATTTTTGTTGCATTTGGATACGCTGTAATACACCAATTTACGGTGGAAATCCCTTTATTTAGCCTCTGCGAAGAAAAAGATCACAGATGACAATTCAAAATATATCAAAAATATAATGGAAAGTATGTTGTTGCGTGTCATTGGGCATTATTAAGTGGATATATGGAAATCCTGGAGCTTTCTTAGCGTGTTGCGTATTTAGACTACACCACTGTATTTCACACTGTATTTACGGTTCTGGAAATGTTCTTCTGAAGATTATTTATGTGTTTCAGTCACCGGCTGTCTCACCCGCTGCTTCCTCTGTTTATTCCAAACAAAAGCTCTGGAAAACTTCAAGATCTCTTCCTGTAGGGACGGAGGATATTATTCCAGGGATATCTGACTCGTTGATCAGACCCGTGGAGTTAAGAATGTCCAAATGTCATTAACTCGCATTATATCAGATGGTGAAAACGAGATGCATGTAAGTGAAAATGATTCAAATTATGATTTATTATAGTGAATGCCTGCATTCTTAAATGATCCACCCTACAATCCCAAAAAAAGGAGCAGGGTGGGATTTGATTGATTGAAATGAATTTTGTGTAAAAGAAAACAGAAAGGCTCGTACAGAAAATAATATTACACAAAATAGCAAGCATACTGAGATACGTTTATGTCAAACGCTCACGAAAAAAGTCGTTAGTCAGTAGCAATAATGGAGCTGTAATCACTTAACTACTGTCTGTTCCACTTTCTTCCCCGTCTGCTTCCTGTACACAGCTTTATTGACGCACCGCTCATCACCGTGGAATGACAAAGAGACTCTCAGAAAGACTTTAGACACTCACACACTTAATGCCCACCTGGTCTGTGTATTCTAAAAAAAAAAAGCCCTGTATGATTACAACAGAGAGATAAGAGGTCTAGACTAGCAGGGTATTACATGCATTAGTCAGTGTGTGTTTGTGTTTGTGTTTGTTTGGTGTGTGTGTCTCCCTGTCTTACAAGCTCAGCTGCTGTGTGAGTCAGTCACATATTTTCTTTTGCAATAGTGGAAAACTCAGCTAAAACTGTATATAGCTGGTGATTCATAACGTGCAACAATTGAAGCAAACTATTTTTGGTTACGTTCGGCTGATGTCATCACATTTCAGTCCGGGACGGTGTGTTTGACAAAGGTGATATAATGCTCACACATACGCAACGCAACTTTATCTATATAGCCGTTTTTAATGCAAGCATGGAGCCCAAAACAGCTCACAGAACAAAGTGAAACCACAGATGGAAAAGAAAGATTAAACAAAACTAAAAATGATAATAATTATTATTAAACACCAGGGTTAAAAAAAAATTGATAATAAAACCAATCTTTAACTATTTTAAAATAATGCTAATAACATTACTCAGGAATTAAAAGCCAAATAGAAAAAAAAAAGATAGGTCTTTAATTTACTTTTAAAAATACTGAAAGAGCATGTCATTCTAATATCCAAAGGCAGTTAGTTCCACATTTTAGGGGTGTTAAAAACCGGATGCACTTTCACCGGTACTTTTACATGTATGGGCCACATAAGGAACATTTAAAAAAGAAAAAAAAAAAGCAGTGGAGGACCTTTGTGCTCTGGCTGGAACATAAAATGAAAGAAAATCACTAACCAATGCACATACAGTACTACTTAATAAGTGTGACTGTCTCGGGTGTTGACTTGGGGCTAAACTGCAGCGTGATTGATCACAGAGGGACACCACAGGAAGAAATTGACCGGCCACTGTGGTCCCCTGTGACTGATCGCTGATCTCGTGGCAACCCAGCAGGACAAACAGGGCACAGTGATTGTCCTAGTGTTTGTCTGAACAGTACAGGAACGTGTGTGTGTGTGTGTGTGCTCGTTAAGCTGGAGCTGGGTGATTGATGCCGGCCTGTCAGCTACTTGCAGGCCTGTATGTTAGAAGTGGGTTCACAGTAGCGGGATTTCACATAATGATGTGGTCAGATGTGAAAATTTTCTGAAACTGTGTATAACGTCTGATTTACTGAGGTACGCTGTTGCTTGCGTGCGTGCGTGCATGCGTGCATGTAGCCATGTGTGAGTGTTTTTTGGGGGGTAATGAGCAATAGTAAAATCAGGGGTACAGGAAGCTTTTAAGAAGGAGAATGTAATAATGTCAACCTAATAGCATGCACCCACATGCAAGATGCAGATCAAAAGCCTTTTTAATATCAAGGCCAGGGGACTACAGATTTAAAATTCTGGCATTTTTAACTCATGTTTAATCACGTGTTTTACTCATTTACACTGTCCCCTTCTTAAATAACCTGAATTTATTTTAAATGAACTGAAGATGCAATACAGACGTGAAGGAAAGCGTCACCTCAATACTGTTGTATAGCATTTAGGGGGTAACTAACTATCCCTTGTGGTGGAATAGACAAACAGCTGGTGGCAGTCCCAAAGCTTTATTGCAGATTGATTGGGCAGTAAACCAATCCAGAGTCAACGGTGCTCACTAGAAACATGTGGTTAGTGTGTGTGGCTGTTTGTTTTTATACCAGTATGTGGAAAGAAAGTGTGTGTGGTAAAAAAATAAAAAATAGAATGAAAAGACTGAGAGAGGCTGGTGTCATCGGGGTGAAAGAAATCCCTCTTGTGTCTGGCAGACAACCACACCTTGGACACACACACACACACACACACACACACACACACAGCGAATGACCACCTGACACCTGCCCCTGTCAAGTCCTAATTGAGTTGAGCATTGAATCTTGAGAGGAGCCTTATGAGCCGAGCTGATGACAGACCTAAAGGCGGAGCCACCTGACACACAGACATCCTGATAAGCAGATGTAGCCCACGGGCAGACAGTCGGGAGCAGTGATGAAAAACAAGCTGCCGTAAAGAGAGGATTTAAAGACTATATTTCAGCACATCATCCAAGATCGCCTCCATCATGTCGTCCGAACATGGGCTTACGTCTGTGAAAGCTACTTCATTTGACTGTGTTTTTGTCAGCACCATCTGAATGTCTTTCAATTGATCCCAGTGTGGGAGCCAATAAGCACTCAGTTCTAAAAGTAGGAATAGAACTGGTTAGGTGTAGACAGTTTCTGACCACACATGCTGAAGCTGCTTGGTTGGTGCATTATTTACCCTGATTCTGGATGTTACTTTAATATTGGAAACATGTTCGGACTACGACGTCAACAGGAAAAGTAAGTGGACTGTGACGTGGGAGCGGGGAATTCGGACCCAAATGCAGAGAGGAGGCAGGCAGGCAGAAGGTGGTCAAAACTGAGGTATTTAATTATAACAAAAAACGGCAGCACAAGGGCTGGAAAACACACAAAACCAAAAACTGACGGCAGGAGCAAACAAAACACATGAGCTGGCAAACATCAGGCATGGGGAAGGACACAAGACGATCTGACAAGAAACAAAGGAAACACTGAGGCTAAATACATGAGGGGATGAGTTAATCAAGAACAGGTGAGACAACAGGTGAGACACATCAGGGCGGGGCAGGACAATCAACAAAGGCGGGAAAACACAGGAAGTAAACTGGAGAAGACGAGACAGAAAACCAGACCATCAAAATAAAACAGGAAACAGAACACAAACAGGGAACACAACAAACACAGACCACAATACACAAAAAACACACAGAAACCAATAAGGCAACAGAAAGGAACAAACAGGCAACAGAAATGGGGCAAAATACAGAACAAAACACTGAAACCACAACATGGACTTTGTGTTCAGCTGGAAAGTTTGACTCTGATTGACAATATGGTAATCTGTGCGTGGCTTAAAGGGCCCAAAAATATGCATATTTTCAGTTTCATACTTGTATTTTGGGTTTCTACTAGAAAAAGTTTACATGCTTAATGTTAATACTGTCTCTTACTATACCTGTACTCACCCTCTGTCTAAAACGCTCTGTTTATCATTTGGACTCTGTCTTGACTTGGACTCAAACGTTTTTGGACTCGGTCTTGACTTTGACTTGAACCTCTTTGGACTTGGTCTTGAACTCGGTCCCGACTAGTCCTGGTCTTGGACTTGTTTTGGACTCGTCAAAGGTGGACTTGACTACAGCCCTCAGTACCTGTCATGACAGCAGCTCCAACGGTGGAGTTGATGTGGTCAAGCTGAAGAAGGGAGCCCTTTGGGCCAGGAAACTCCTGACTCAGCAGAAAAGTATCAGAAAGCCAGTTTCTGTGGACATAAAAGCAACAAAACTTGACCTACCCAAACTCCTGAGTATGGAAGAGGTTTTGGTAGGTCATGGATTGCTTGGTTGGGTTCTTCTGGCAAATCAACTATTTCCTGGTCAAGATGCTGATATCAGGAACTTTCTGAAGAAGTAAGCCTGACAGTCTCGCCCTTTGGAGAGGAGGTCGAGTGGGGTCAGCCTTGCCCATCTCTCTGTCGGAGATCACCGAGGCAGTCAAAAAGTAAATTATCACCGATGTCTCTATGTTGACCTCGCTGGACCGTGGCCTAAGTGGAGAGGAAGCTGAGCCCGGAGCAGGGACATCTGGAGCTCAGACTCGAAAGGAACCAGATGAGTGAGTTCTGGCATTTGGATTCGGGTTCACTCCTCGAGGTCTCCCTTCCAGGAGGTACTCAGGACTGTCCAAGTGAGATGAAAACCACGGGACGGAGCCTGAAGATGGCTGGAGGAGTCACATCTCCCACCTCGCCTGGGAACACAAACGTGAAATGAGCATGGACTGAAACTGAAACGACGTCCCCGTGTAACCTAAACACGTTTTCTTAGTAGACTACTAAGTGTTGAAGTTGAGTCTTTGCTGTCATGTTTGTAAGTCTGTCTGCGTTTCTCTCTATCAATGCCAGGGCAGTGAAAGTTTCAACAGATTAACACTCATAGCCTCACTGGAAAAATCATTCTGTCAGCTGAAACCATGTGCTCTGGTTATTGAATAGCTCTGCTAAGCCTGGTTGAAGTGGGACATTGGTAATCAAGAGAGTCAATCCAGATGGCTAACTGATCCAGATAGCTGGATGTGTGTCTGCGTGCGTGCATGCGTGCGTTTTTAATATCAGGCTAATGAAAACTGAGACACAAGGGCGGGAAACCTTTCCACTTGGTATTGGCATCCTCTCACCACTTACAGCTTACTCGTCGCCACAGACTCCTTTTTAAACTCCCCCCATGTCTGCCTCCACATATCCTCCATGCGAGTCATACTCATAAATATGGTTACTGGAAAATGGAGGGGGGGAAATAAAAATGCAATGAAATTAACAGTAAAAAAAAAAAAAAAGTGTGAAACTGTCAATTTCTCTAAAGGCCAAATTGTCCCGACTATCATACACTCCCTGTGAAATGAGCCATCAGAGACAGAGACAATGCTCCATTACTGATACTTTCTCACAGTCCTGTGATGAGTCTTGCTGTACATCACAGGATCAGAGGATGTGGTTTTGTCACAGCGTTGCTGAGGTCAGCTCTCAGAGCAGATATGATAATGCTGTTGTCCTTGACTACTGGTAAACCGTGTTTTGTTGATGTGCTTGTGACTGTTTAGCTGTTACTTCCACTAGCTATTTATTCCACAAATGAGGTCATTTTTGAGGCTGTCCTTCTTGTCCCCCTCAAGCAGCAAAACATCTCGTATTCTCAGAGTATCAAGTATCCTCCCAAAATAGTATTATAATTAATAGTATTCTAGACAAAAAAACACTATTTGAATGAGTTAAATGTCAAGAAAGTGCTTGTGTCCTACATGGCAACATTTATAAATGCATTCACAAGAAAAAATACTACAATGTAGGTGCTTGTGTGCGTGTGTGCGTGCATGTGTCTATTAACACACGTTGATTTACGGGCCAGTCGGGGAGATTTCCCCTCTGACAGGGCCAAGTGTTTGTGGAGCAGAGAGGACACGCCCGGAGCCGCGGAGGAAACGCCACGGCTCAAATGTTCTCCTGCGCCGCTGACGTCGTTGCCTTCTGCTGCCGTTGAACTCAAAAATCAATTCAAGTCAAATCATATTTATATTAGCCAAAAATCAGAATTCACACTTGTCTCAGTCTGCGATGTACACCGTCGGACAGCCTCGATCTCAAGGGCCCTTGATTTTAGAAAAGGAAGAACTCTAAAAGAATCAACTTGGATGTAAAAAGGGAGGGTTTATTAAGTATATTATATACTTTTATTTTAAGTAACCTGTTCAATGCAGGCCTTTTACTTGTAACAGAGTGTTTTTACAATGTGGTGTACTTTAACTTAAAGTTAAGGGTCTGAATACTTCCTCCACCACTGTTGGATACTGACATACATTTGAATTGGGTTGTATTTATTAGTAGAGCCGTTTTGCACGTGTCCTCAGTGGTTGGTGTGTGTTAGAAGACTCAGGTCCCTCCTATAGTCCCTCCTTGCTTGCTAAAGGTGTGTTCGTCACGGTGTTTGCTTTGGGTCGGATTTTGTGTACACTTTACTTCTCAAAGTCACAGGAGCTGAGGCCAGGCCAGCTCCCAGTCACATGAGAGAATGTTGCATGCTTGCTGGCTGCGTGCTGATGTTGGCGCATGCAGCGCACATCTGGCTTCACCTTCAGCTCCACACGTTTGCCACTGCTGTTTTGTCCGTTGTTCCGCTTCCTGCGCGGCAGTGTGAGTGTGTTACTGGGGAGTCTGTTGGAGTCTGTCTGTGTGTGTGTGTGTGTGTGTGTGTGTGTGTGTGTGTGTGTGTGTGTGTGTGTGTGTGTGTGTGTGTGTGTGTGTGTGTGTGTGTGTACAATACAACCGGCACTGCACTGATTTGTTTAGCAGATTTCTGTTTCCCTCTCCTCTCTCTCTCTCTCTCTGTCCCTCTTCCACGCTCTCACTCTTTCCTTCCTGCTTTTTTCTCTCACACCACCACGTCAAAACCGAGCTGGTCTGGCAAGACCTTTAACCACCCCCATCTTTCCCTCTTTCTGTCTGTCTGTTTCACTCTCTCTCTCTCTCTCTCTCTCTCTCTCTCTCTCTCCTCCAGCTGCATTCCAGTGTATGTCAGAGATGATATGCGATAATTCTCACCATTTCAGATGAATTGAAACAAATGTTCCCTTCAGCATTACGGTCTTGATGAGTGAGTCCGTGTGCATTGTCTTTGTGTGTCAAGTCATCTTTATTTACATGTATATAACATAATAGAAGTTGACGCCAAAGTGCTTTACAACCAAGGCAGATGGTTTGAAATCCGCCTCAATACAGATAGACAACATTACATCTATAAAAAGTACATAACAAACAACCACCCCTGTTTCTCTGTCTCTCTGTCTCTCTCCTCCTGCTGCATTCCTGTGTATTTCAGAGATGATATGCGATAATGCTGCCAGTTCAGACCAATGGAAACAAATGTTCCCTTCAGCAGTACTGTTGTGATGAGGGATTTAAAAAAAAAAAAAAAATGCATTCATGGTACTTGTACTGTACTTGAGTCTTTTTCTTTTCATGCCACTTTCTACTTCTACTCCGCTACATTTCAGAGAGAAATATTGTGCTTTTTACTCCACTACATTCATCTGTTACAGCTTTAGTTACTTTACACATTAAGATATCTGCATACAAAACACATGCAGCCACTGTTGCACTAAATGCTTGCTCTTGGGGGAATTGTTGGGTCTTTGTAAATTATAGAGTGTGGTCTAGACCTACTCTAGCTGTAGAGGGTCTCGAGATAACTCTTGTTATGATTTGATACTATAAATAAAATTGAATTGAATTAGTTTATAAAATATGATGTTTTATTTTAAATCAAACTGCCCAACAATATATTTACAGAACTGTTTGGATTGTTTCCAGTTTCTAAAATGGGAGTTTTTTTTTCTGCATTGAGCACTTTTACTTTTAATACTTTAAGTACATTTTCCTGATGATACTTACATACTTTAACTTACGTAACATTTTCAATGCAGGGCTTTTACTTGTAGTGTTTTTATAGTGTGGTATTAACACTTTTACTTAAGCAAAGGATCTGATGAATACTTCTTCCGCCACAGCCTGTGTATCTTTGTGTGTGTAATTGGGTTTGTGCTTCGTATTTCCTTTATTCTCTCTTTCTCCCCGCAAGCACAAATTGAGGGTGGAGCTGTAGCCGTTGACCTCAGAACTGCAGCGTCCTGCAGACGGTGTCTAAGCCGGAGATTATCCCTGACAGCGGCCCCGAGGAGAGGAGCCGTAACGACCATAATGATGATGGAAGATGCTGTAAAACTCTGACAGGTAGAGAAGGATTTCTGGAAGCCAAATGGTCCAGTTTTATCCTAGAAATCTAGACGTATCCTATCGGCAGCAAATGTAATTTGCAGCCAGGGTCGGTCTAACAACTCTCCAGTGGCTTGCGAGCTGGAAAAACCAAACTCTAGTCAGGCCAATCACATCGTGTATAGAGTCAGTGGGCGGGGCTTAAGATGGGTTTAAGGACGGTAGAGTTGCGACGGTTCCGCGTGAATTTCATGCTACTTGAAAACAAAGAAGATGGCTGCTGCTGGAGAACGGCGGTCTTTGGAATCTGCTTTGGCCGTGACTCTGGAAGACTTGGAGTTCAGCTTTTCTTTGAGAAAACAACAAAGAACGGCACAGAAGTCATTCTTAAAAAAGGAAGATGTGTTCAGAGTTTTGCCGACCCGATACGGCAAAAGTTTAACCTACCAACTAGCTCCGCTACCTTCTTCGTTGCTCTGGTTGGTTGTAGCACTATTCTATTACGTGCAGAGGGAATTTGAAAGACAACCGTTATCCCGCCCCTCGGATTGAGCCCTGTCATTGGTTAATTCCTCAAAGGAAAACGGGACTAGCCTGACAAGCCAGACCCACACTTTGAGTTACAATAATAAGCAGGAGTGCCTGGCACTAGGGCTGGGTACCGAATTTGATTATCGAAAAACGCCTCGTCATTCAATACCCAATTTCAAAACCTAACGAGTAAATCTCATCAGCGTCAGTGAGCCAATGAGCATGCAGCATGCTTCTACCGAGTTCTAATAATGTCTGTGATTGGCTGTTTTGCGTTACACGTCATGGAGCACGCAGGAAAAACTCTACGTTACACAGAGACGGGGCTCACGTAGTAGGAGCTGAACCATACACTAACAAATTTGTGCCGTAATGTTGTAATTTCTTTTTGTTTAATAAAATTGGTATCGAAAACAGTATCGTTTAGGAAACGGTATCGAAAGTCACAGTATTGGTACCGGTATCGAACATTTTTGAACGATATCCAGCCCTACCTGGCACCCTTTCAACGTAATTTAAAAAAAACGTTATGCTACTGCGCTGCATTTTAACATAACTTTGGACCATCTGGTCATCTAGATCACGATGCTGTGATATTCCTAGAGCAGAACTCATTAGCTCACAATAGATTAACACAGACTTAATCTTTATATGTTATTATATTCCTTAGGCTAAAATTGCCCCTGGTTTTAAGATAGCCTTTATGCTGATGTATCGCTGAAAACAACATACAATTTTCCCCACACCCGTACCCACGCATGCATTCTTCCAAAGACTACTCTATGTCAGCAATCCTGACCTGTACTCCACTGAGGCCAGCTCTGTTTTGGAAAGACATCATCACCCGAATGATTGCTACTGACGATTCCCTTCTCATCTAATAATAGTCACTAATATTATTTTTGCTGCCTAATGGGCCGGGAAATGACACAACACTGATATGGATTTCCTGCTCTCCCCTCTTTCATTGAATAAATGTTGGCGACCTGCACAAAAGATAAAGCAAAAAAAAATAAAAAATGACAAGAGAGCGCTAACGAGTATAATTAGCGTAGCCACAGTTAGATCTGGTTATTCCTGTGTGTCTGAGGCTCGATGGGCCTAATTAGCTCAAAAGTCAGGAAATGCCTCTCTGAATGAGCTTTCCTGCTCTGCCAGCCAAGGGCGTAGGTTTTGTTTTCAACACTGGAGGGTGCACATTGTAACCGGGGGTGGGGGGGTCTGGGGGTACTCCCCCACTTACATTTTGAGTGTCAAACACGTGGAATGTTCCATACAACCATTAAACTTCACAGGTAAAATAAATGATCAGTTGACTACTTTTATTGAATTTGGGTGTTTTATCTAATTTTATAGAATTTGAAAAAAAAAAAAATGCCAAAAGAAGATTGAAAAAAAGTGACAAAAAATGTTGGGAAAAGCTTCGAAAACGTGCTGGAAAAAAATCGACAAAAACATTTAAAAAAATCGCTGAAAAAAATTGACAAAAACGACAAATAATGACCAAAAAACTGGAAAGAAAATCAACAAAAAAATCGGGGAAAAGTGACAAGTGTCGAAAAAGAACAACAAAAGGTTGAAAAAAAAGTATTCATTTAAAATTTTGACCCAAACAAAAACAAAAAGTTGTGCGGGCGACAGGAAGCCAACACAAGGGTTAATGTAAAGGAAATAACTAGTCTCCTGTATTGTTCCAAACTTTCTTCATATTACAAACATCACCCGTGTTTTTTTTTCTAGGATTCATGGAACAACATCTTAACCCTTGTATTATGTTGAAAAAAAATGACCTTGATGATGTTACGGGTCAAAATGACCCGTACAGTGTAAATACACTCAAAACAAACATTTTTTCCTCATCACAAACATTTTTTCCCCCAAAACTGTTTTTACCAATTATTTAGTGAAAATATTTCCGGTATACACTTGCATATTCCATGCATAGTAGCTAGATTTGGCATCCTAGGATGCCCATATTTTGATGCCATACTTGGCAGGCTTGTTGGGCATGCACTGTCAGAAGGGACAGCGCCCCCTGAATGGAACAAGGTGTTCATCTTCAGTGACATGAGGACCAGGATTGTACAAGACAGGTACAATTTTGACCCATTCATCCCATACATCTCTGATCTCAGCTAGTTTGTCTCTTTGACTCGACCAGCTCTGGTGTTGCGGAACACCCAAGCTTTCATATGAATTGACTCCAAAGACATTGTTGCTAGAAATATTGGCCTTCCCCTCTCATCATTCCACAGACTGACAATTGCTTCTCCCTTTGACTTGTACACTCTAGCTAATACTATTCAATTTTATTTTATTTATAGTATCAAATCATAACAAGAGTTATCTCGAGACACTTTACAGATAGAGTAGGTCTAGACCACACTCTATAAATTCCAAAACCCCAACAATTACAGTAATTCCCCCAAGAGCAAGCAGACCCAGACTCTTGGTAGGTGGTGTCTGACGGGGCCGGTTGGGGGTGTGATGAACAGTGGCAAATAATAGTCACATTAGAGATAATGGAACAGTGACCTCAAGGTAGTCATGGAAGTTCATGTCATAGCAGGGCACATTGTGTCGTACTGAGTAGTGCAGTCTCCAATACCGGATCCTGACTACTCTGTGCGTATGAACATCACAGCAGGGCGTTGCGGGATGTAACGTGGCGCTGCAGAGCATGGGTGGATGCTGGGACGCAGCAGGACTAGGATTTCAATGTATGCATGCAAGTCAATCTGATCCAGTGGCTTCCATTTCTTTTGAAATACACACCTCCCTGCAAGTTGGTCATGTCCACTATGATCCTATCTATTGGTTGGGATATGAAGAGATGAAATGGTGATTGAATATCATCAACTAGTGTGGCAGAAAATCTTGTGGGGCTTGGAGTCATCTTGATGACAGTCTGCCTTGGCGTCAGTGTGGTGATGTTGACCATTTCATGTTACCATCTTTAGCTGTCCATGTTGAGGATGATAGCTGCCCATTGTTTTCAGCTAATGTATACTACACCAGACTGGTCCCCTGAATCCTCTTCATCATAGGAAAATTCACAATCCGGATCATCAATAGCATCACACACACACACACACACACACACACACACACACACACACACACACACACACACACACACACACACACACACCCCACACACACACACACACCTAAATGGGTGTTGAAAGTCTCCGGGTCAAAATGACCCGCAACATCATCTTTGTATACAAACTCTGAACAGACATTCCACTACACATCAGTGTGTCCAGATTTTATGAACAAGTTCATGACCCTAAATGAGGAAATGTCATACAATTTCATGAAGAAAAAGATAGGTTAACCAGTATTTTGGTCAACACAAAAACGCAAATGGGTCAAATTGACCCTTAACATAATACGAGGGTTAACAACAAATCTGGTAGAGAAATGAAACCTCGTTAAAGCCAGACGCTCCAAAGTTTTAATCTACATAAAAGACATTTTATGACGATGTAGCAAAAGTAGACATGGTTCTTGTTTTCCGAACATGTTTTGAGCCCCCTGAATGGTTATTTTTACCTCATATTGTTTTGAAGGGGACAAATCCACTTCTTCTAAATACTGAGGGGGACATATCCCCTGGATTTTTTTGTATATAAGGATTTTGAGAAACGCTTTTACAGTGCTATAACTAATTATGTCATAATTTGTGGGAAGTCTTAAAGGAAAAAAATAAGTAGTTCAGTAGTTTAAAAGTCAGCATCCAGCACTGAACGAATTTCTGTTTGTGCTTTGACTTGTGGTAGCTAAAACAATATTTTTCACCACCAGTCTTTCTCAGTTAAACTCTACTCTACATAATTCACTGTTCATGACAAATATGTTTAATAGAGTTCAGAAAAGAACAGGAAGCGTGCAGTGTCCTGTTTAAGCCTCTTCTGGAACTTGTCTCTGTTTCTTTGTGCTGAGGGAGGACAGGATGATAGATAGAGAGATCTTCGCTTTTACAGGAAAGGGTGATCAGATATTTTAATTTGACAGTAATTCATTATCCTTCCACTAAAAATATTCTGCTGAGTAAAGGTGCATTTAAAAGGACAAATCCTGGCTACCACTCTTTTGGCGTGTGGTGTGTGATTTATGGCTCTGTTGGGGACCAAGAGTCTGGTTAAACCTGATTTTAACCAAAAGGCCTCAGATTAAACTGACCTCTGGATACAAGACACACATGTGTTCAGAGACAAGGGGGCATGTGGCCAAGACAAAGGAATTGGCCTGTATGTAAACCTCAAAGCCTGGTTAATTCACACCTCTATGTGAAAGGGCCAGCCAGAAGGGCTCACAACTGACAGGAAGTCAAAGGACTACAGAAGTGTAGTTTTTAAACCCTTTCAAGAGTTTCGAGTCTTTCTATTGGTTCAGCGGGACCATAAAAACAGCATGGGGCCTTAACCTATAAATAACCTGACCCTAGGAAACCTCCCTTGTCTTCCGTTGCAACTCCGTTGCTGAGGGGAGCGCGCAAGCGTTTGTGCTCAACTTTCATTTTCTGGAGAAAGTGGAGTTTATTTCGGTGGATCCTTGAAAAACGCACAAGTGTTTTTCATAACTGCAGTGAGAAGGAAACAACGTTTTTCTTCTCAAAGTCGACCAAACTCTTCCCCTTACTGCCTTTTTGGAGGAAGTTGCTCAGTGGCTGCTGACTAGTGGCCCGAGACCCGTTCTGTTTCATTTCGGTGGAAATCGATGGACAGGAATAAACGGACTGAACACACCGTAAGAAGGCTTACGTCTGGGCAGAGATAAGTAGTGTGTTTATTAATGAGCAAAGGGTTCGCTACCCATGTGTCATTAATGTGATCTGATTTAATCGTGTACTGGCCATATGCGATTATTAATCTGTTCTGTGAATGTATAAATTGATCATTATACTCGTTGATTTATGTTGTGTTAAAGTAGCTGGGTTAAAACCGTAATTGCTATCTGCTAAGTCACTCCTTTCGTGGAGTTTTAATTACTGTCGGCGAGAAACTCGCGAAAATCAGCTGGTAGCTACTGGAGTGGGTATAGTGACGTTTTCCTCAGCAAAACCAGAAGTCTCAGGCTGTCCTAACTAAACGTTAGCCCAGACCTGAGTAGCTGAGGGGAACTGGGTCATTATCGATAACTGAGATCAGAGTGCTCTTTTCTTTACTCTTCTCCTCTTTCTTCTTCTACTAACACACACACACACACACACACACACACACACACACACACACACACACACACACACACACACACACACACACACACACACGACACAGACTAGCCGCATTAGCTCCCGAGCTAACGCGGTAGGCTAGCCTCACACGTGGAATCTGCAGGGAATCTACTTTACGTTCGTAAAAGAGCTAAACAGGAACTAGCTACCAGATCGGCTAAGCGTGGGTGTTGCCTAGCAACCCCCTTTGCTTCTTCAGCTCCTCCCCGTGCACCCAGCACCACTACCGCCCTCTTGAGGCTAAATAGTTTTGTGCAGCTCACAGGAGCAGCCATTTTTGGAGTTGTTCTGGGGGTTTAGAACTACACTCCGACCCCGCCCCTCCTTTTTCACTCACTCTCTCACACACACACACACACACACACACACAGACACAGACACAGACGTGTCCATGTCGCTTTTGTTTTGCTTTGTTTTTTGGTTGTGATATTATAAAAAGGTATATGAGTTTATTATTGAAGAATTATTGTTTAGCTACTGATAATTGTGAAGTTAATAAATCTTGTTATGCTTAATTAGCAGTTGCTTGTGATTATTAGTGTACTAGTTGTGACCACTGCTGGGCAAACAGGTCCGTTGCTCGAATTCACCCTTCCTTTATTTCCTTTTTAAAGGATTTACACAGAAATGAGACTGATACACAGTTTGATTATTGGTCCCTGATTTGCAGGGTGGTGCCCCGTTTTGATTGTTTGTCGATTTGATAAAGTTATTAATAACCATATTCATAACTTTATTAATATTGATGAAACATCTTTGATGATTTGCCAATGATCAAATCTGTACCATAAGGAAACCCAACAGCTCACACACACACACACACACGCACACGCACACACGCACACGCACACACGCTCACACACACATACACGCTCACACAAACACTGTACACACACACACACACACACACACACACACTAACCCCTACTGTTCACACACAGAATAAACTTGATCGATGATTTAAACACACGCTCATGCACTTAAAAAAAAAAGCCCATCCCACTTTACATTTTTTGTCTCAGAAAATTGCAACACTAAAAAGAAAACATAAATCAGGGCAAGAATGGACAGGGAGGTGAAAGAATAGGCATCAAACTATCTCTTTTTTTTCATTTCTTATCATCTATCAAACACACCAGGCGTGGGGGCAAACCCAAGGGAACCCCCCTTGTCCTTTGTCAAAGAGAGGACAGGGTTAGGCCTGTCCTCTCTGCCTGTGTTGGCCAGTAATCATGCGGGGCGATTGCACCGATGCCCTGCAGGCGCTGCTGAAAATTAAACACACTCCTTTAGGTTTCACCGTCTCGGGTAAAAACAGCAGAGTTTGCCCTGAGGGGGCAGTTGCAGTAGTAATTCTTCAGGTGCATGCAAAGTATTGACTCCAATGCTTTTAAAAAACTGCGCACCGTATTGCTGGAAGGACGGCTGTCGTCCCAAACTGTGGATGACAAATAATTTTGTGGACACATACAAGTGTTCAGTTTTACTAAAGTTGTACCAGTTACATGTAATCAAATGTAATGTAAATGGGGGGGCGGCCTGTAGCTCACCCAGTAAGAGCGTTCGCCCCATGTTGGCTGAGTCCTGCAGCGGCGCAGGTTGGAATCCGACCTGCTGACCTTTGCTGCGTGTCATCCCCCCATCTCTCCCCCCTTTCATGTTTATCCACTGTCACTTCATAATAAAGGGAAAACCCCCTAAAAAATAATCTTTAAAAAAAAAAAAGTTTTGTAGCCGATTTTAGCATGTTTTGTGGGACATATATTACGTGGTTCAGTCTATCAGCCCTCATCATGACTCAGCACTCACTGAGTTTGTCCTGGTTTGCCAAACAAATGCATGCTAATTTCAGTCCAGCCCACTCTGCTCATATAATACACAACCTCAGTATGTTTGCTTTCTGCTGCCACTTTGTCTGGTTTTGTAATTGATCAATGATAGCCTGAATAGTTTTTGATCCCTCAGTGGACTATTTTAAAACTCTTTTCTGAATCAGTGTATTACTTCTAATTTAGATTTGAAGAGATTTCTGGAAATAAGGGGAGAGATATTTGGTCCCAGGATGGACTTAAAGCTTTAGTGCGTAACTTTTTGATATTAATGACTGTCCGTTACATTCAAGCCATTGCTAAATGAGTTGCTACTAAGCTAATTAAGACTATCAGCTCCACACAACTCTCTCTTGATCTCTCAGTATGAGTATGTTCAGAAGATTGTGGTGTCCGGCGACTTTCACGCGCAGAAACTCGAGTGAAGATAATGACCTCTTCTGAAGAGTCCATCATGTTTTTTTAAATCCTCCGTGTCCTCCTTGGCTACTAGCAACTGTGTGGAGGAGGGGTGGGGGTGGTGCGCGGTCACAGAAGACTTGTATCATGTGAACACACCGACAGTTTTGTTGTCGTTACTTCATGGAGGAGACAGAAAGTACGCACTATAGCTTTAAACTGGGGACGTTGCAACTTATGGTCAATGCTGTAAAACCTTAATAGGTGTATTTACAGTGTCTGAGTAACTGAAATCTTTAAACTTATACTGGAATCAACAGTTAGTTACATTGACATTAATCTTATATATGTCACTTTATGTCAACATGTTTTAGGTGAATGATCAGGAACAAATGCATAAGCTATCAGGGGCTGTCCCAAACCCTCCTGTATGGAGCTAAATCTGGACCAAATATTTTGATCATTTGAAAAAAAAACTAAAATTGAAACTGAAAGATCAAATATATTAACTTTTCAGAACTGAATCAAAATCATATGGAACTGGAAAAAAACTTTTCCTACACTTCTTTTTTTTAAATATTTTGACTACATTGTATTTTTCAAAGGTCAAGACCAAAACTTGATCTTTCATTGCAATTTCTTTTCTTCAAATGATGAAAACATTTAGCCCCGGATTTCGCTCCATACGCTTGCAGCTTTCTGGAGGGCCTTAAACACGGCTGCTCTTGAAAAAAGAAAAAAAAAACAGTTGTTGTAAACCGCTGATTTTGTCTCTTTGCTAAATGGATACCTCATTCCAACCCAAAAGTTAATTATTTAAATATACTAATGAATTCTCTTCTGCACATGTAATAGCTGAGTCCAATCCCAAACACATGTTCACATTTCCATTTCTACTGTGTGAGTTTGAATGGGTGTTAAACAATAGAGCTGGAACAGTCTAGATCAGGGATCTTCAACAGGGGGCCCGGGACGCCTAGGGGTCCTCAGAGTCAATGCAGCTTTTTTTAAAAATTAAAAAGTCCTAAACTGAATCCAACATATTATTAGCAACATAAATCCCCACTGATGATAGGTTTACTGGCCCGTAGGTAAGGTAGCCATCCACGGATACAGTTCATCCTAAGGATTCACTGTGCCACATGTATGTTTATCATTTAAACATGACTCATAAAATCATGCCAACAATTATTAGGCTATTTTAATGTCTTAGTATTCTATGCAAATAAAGTTGTTATTGATGCTAAAAGTGTCCTTTAGCATCTAATCTAAACGTGCTTTATCTAAAGGCGCTGTGTTGGGACTATTGGCGTCACTTCTGACCCAGTTAGGTTAAGGAAAAGATGGTGGGTGGGCTTATAAAAGGTACGTTTCCGTGACACACGGTGGGTTTAGAAAAAGAAGAACAGGACAGTTGGGTTTAGGTAAAGAAGAACGGGACAGTTGGGTTTAGGTAAAAGAACAACGGGACAGTTGTGTTTAGGAAACCTAACATGCAGGATATGAACTGCGGTCTCCTGGGTGAAAGTCCTGTATTGTTTGACACTAGCCTGGTCCTACCAGACTCTGGTACATTTCATTTGTCCAGAGAGTCTGACCACTCTCCATTGACAAGTGTTAACTTCCTTGAAGGCGGGTACTATGTTGTAGTTTAAAACTTTAACCAATCGCTAACGTTTGGTCGTGACGTCGGCTTAGCATCGCTGGCGTTCGCCTTAGCATCACTAGCGTTCACCTTAGCTAACTCCTTCACCACTAACGAAGCGAGCTGGAAAATCAAACTGTTCCCAAACCCCGTGGGGAGGAGGGCCACAAATCATGGCCACCAACAAACCTCAGCAAAGATTGTTTTTGCTCGGGCTTTAACTTCTGGATATTCAGCAGCATTGCCACAACGGGCCTCAACGACCTCAACGTCATCGTTCTTAGCCACTCCGTCTGTTCGCTAGCCTAGAAATCTAGACGCACCCTATCGGCAACAAATGTAATTTGCAGCTAGGGTCAGTCTAGCAACTCTCTGTTGGCTGGAAAAGCCAAACCCTAGCCGGGCCAATCACATCGTGTATAGAGTCTGCCTCTGAATATATCGCAAACCCAGACGGATTACTGAAGGAAAATGAAAACTGAGCGGAAGTACGTAGGAGGGCGGAGCCAGGCTACCGCAACCACCCTCCTAACGCTGAAAATGTTCATACTCCTCGCTAAAAAAAAATGTTGAAGACCCCTGGTCTAGAAGAAAGTTCCCGCACTCCGTCCGATAAACTAAGGTGAGGTTGTCCCCTCAGGGTCCAGTTGTCATGGAAAGTCTGGTCACGTGTGAACTCAGCCTTAATGACAGGGTGCTGCTGCTGGTCCAAAACTAAACCCTGACCCAGCGTTCTGACATGGCCACGGGGCAGGCAGCGCTGAGGGGGGGGCACTGACAGGGGAGCAGGGGCCGGAGCGGGGGGGCATCTGGGGCTCCAGTCTTGAATGTTTACAGCACCGAAACTTTGAGGGTTTTAAAATAATTTCTACTTTGTGTCATTTCCCCTCAGTCTCTCTGACTGGACCGACAAATCAATGCAGCAACCTTACATATGTTATGTAACTCAAAAACTAGAGACATCAGTTTCTGTCTCTCTTTAGGTGTCAGGAGTGAAAATGAGTCATCCTCAACATTTGTTGTATTCTGGTTTCAGAATGAGGAAGACAATCAGAGAACAATAAGATAAAAGATAAGATGTGAAAGAGTGACAAAACCTTGGAAAAATCGACAAAAACGTTGAAAAAAGTGACAAAAACTGTGAAAATGGCAAAAAAAATCTCAAAAAAGCGACAGCGGGAAAAAAAATTTTTTTTCGGAAAGGTGGCAAAAGACCAAAAAGAACAACCTTGAAAGCATCCAGAAAAGCGACAAAAACATCGAAAAAAGCATCAAAAACAAATATGTTGAAAAAATGACACAAACGTTAAAAAAACTGACCAATAAAAGCTAAACAAATCGAAAAAGTGACAAAAATGGTGACAAAAAAATTTGAATGTTACAACCATCATGTTTTTCCAAATTGATGTACAGATGTTTAGGCATTCTTTTATCAAACGGCTAGAAAATGACTATATATATGACTATATCTATCTGTTTATAAGCTTCAAGGTCTGGCTCTGCCCCTGCAGGGGAGTAAAGCCGATCTCCTCCTAAATGCCACAGGCCGTGTTCAGGGTGAGAAGAAAGACAGAGAAAGGTATAAAAGACAATAGACGGGGACAAGTTTAGATGTGAAAAGGAGACATGCACAGATAAAGGAAGAGGGTGGAGAAGAATACAGTATCTTGGCAGGGTGGAGCAGGGGAAGAGGATTGGGGGGAGGGGGTTAGAGAGCTAAAACAGGAGGATGGGAGGAGAAGTGAAAGCAGGAGGAGGGATTACAGAAGGCAAAATCTGTTGGAACTTAATTATTAACAATGGCCTTTGTCTGCTAAAATAATGTTTAGTTAAGTTAAGTTATTAGGATTTACACAACAGCTGTGGATTCATATTTAATGATAATGCATTTGGGACGCTGAAACATGTAACAGCATATTATTTATTATTTATTATTAGGCCATTAGACATGAAAGTGGCTTATTGTTTAAAAAACAGTTAGTCTTAGTCTGCCACTGAACATGCTCCTCTGTTTTGTTGTTGTGTTTAAGGACACTCCGGTTTCTGAGAAGTACATCCATTTTTTCAAAATAACCACTGGTGATAACTTCAAGCTTTTGAAAAAATTATGAAATTAACAAATAAGCACTTAACAATTCCTATGATGAAGGTAAGTTTTGAATGTCTGCAAGCCGATTTGTACACCACGTTTCACGCCAGCATGAACAGAAACCAGCGGCTCCGTGGAAAAACAAAAAGGAAATCAATCCAAATTGAATTTGGAAAATGTGCAGTGGTGTGAACATATATCCAGATTAGATGATGACCTCGGCCATGTTTGGTCGTTTAATGCTTCAAGCAGCATGACGCTGCATTTAACTGACAGATTCTCCTCTGCTCTTCCCTTTCTTGTTTCTCTCCTGAAGAAAAGAAGACTCAGGGCCTTATTTTAATGATCTATGCGTCTGGTGCAGGTGTGTTTAGGGCGTGTCCAAATCCACTTTTGCTAGTTTGACGGCGGAAAAAAAGGGCCCGTGCGCCGAAGAATATTAGAAGCACTTTTCCAGTCATGGCTGAGCGTTACTGAGCAGCTGCAAACTGAGCTTGAAGATGTAGCTGTGACGTGAGCAACGTGTCTGAAAGTTGGAAGTCTTCTGGTAGCTGTGCCGAGAGAAATCTCAATCATTCCCAATCTTACAGAGACGGAGAGCGTAGGTGTATGTAACAAGATAACATCACAAGGTAATGGAGCCTTTTATACATTGTTGTGTTTCTTTAGAAATAAACAATGGACAAATAAAGTCTTTAAACGCTTCAGATGTAAAGTTATTCGCTGTCAAAGTGGCTCCACAATGAATGGGAGTCAATGGGATGCTAACGGGGGGGTGATGGCTTGTTGGCATCAAAATGGTGCCGTATGAGCTACGTGTTCCGAAGAGATGCTTACCCCCTTTGTACGGCGGGTGCAAGATAGGGCCCTGAGGCTACATCTACACTACTACGTTTTGGTTTAAAAACAAATACACTTTACTACGTTAACGCCTCGCGCCCACACCACTCTGGGATGTTCCCTCTGTGTGTGGTTTTGGAGTCGTTAAACAGATATCTGTGGAGGGCAGCTTGTCTTTCACTGCCTCAGCAGTACGTTACAACCTCACACCCCCTAAACCCCCCTAAAATAGAAAGGTACTGATTCAATTTACTAATTTATTGCAGACCCTGTCGTTGCTGTTCAAACTGGTAAACTTACTGCACACAGTAACTGGGGGATTCCATCTTTCCTCTCCTGCTCTATAGCTTTTCCACTCTCCCCCCTTTCTCTCTCTCTCTCTCTCTCTCTCTCTCTCTCTCTCTCTCTCTCTCCTTTTCTGTTTAATCCGCCTTTTGGCAACCACTGGAACAGATAAGTGTGCACCACAGAGAGGTCCATTGAGAGAAGAGAGGGTTCATTGTGGCTGAACTGGGGGCCATTTAGGAATTAAGAGGGGACAAATTGCATCGCTGCATAACATTCTTCGAGAGAGACACAGAGTGTAAAACTCTCTGATGTGCTACAGTATAACCCTCTTCAACTTTATCAAGTGTTCATATTACATCTCTCTCTCTCTCTGATGTGAAGCTAACGACTTTTATCTGAATACCTTTTTGAGTATATCGCTTCCTTTCTGTCCCTCTTCCTTTAAATCATACATGGGTCTTATTTTTCTAGCTTTGGTTAACTAGTAGCAGTTAGAATAAAAATCACTCAAGTGATTGCTGAGACCTGGAAATATAGCGACATCACAGTTTAGCCAGATTTCTTGCCTGTCATACCCCTCTCTCCATCTCCCAGTTTCCTAGATACAGATAGTTACCTATCTATATCTCTACTGTCATTACCAAAAATAAAATGCAAAAAACTAGGGTTGGGTACCGAAATGCGGTGCCAATAGGGCACCGGTTCCGACGTAAACGGTAGTAACGAGACCGAATAAGAAAATTGGGTGCCTCATTTCGGAGCCTGACTCTTTTTTTTTTTCAGAAGCATTGCTGCACGGGACGCTATGTTACCGTTAGCTAGTAGCTGGATTAAACACAATGGTTAAAATGCTGACAGCTAACATTAAACGGTGTAAAGTGTGATTGTATTTCCCTGTAGGGGATTCCAACACCGGGACCTAACAACACAACAACAACATAGACGGTGTGTGTACTGGTGAAATAAGTCATTGTTATAAGTTATTGGCATTACATTATTAATCAACCATTTAATTTTGACCATATGGCCTTAGCAATAACCAAGCCGTTCTTTAATGTCGCCAACTGTTGTTTTGTGCTCCTTTTTTTAATATTTAATATTATATACATTAAATTATATATATTTCGGTTCAGGCACCGGTTCAGGCACCGGCACCGTTTTAAAAGTATTTTTTTAACACTGGTATCGGATTGGTACTGGTACCATTTAATTTTTTTTTTATGCTATAAAATTGAATAAAACACCCAACATTCAATGGGAGGTATGATTAATTTTACCTGTGAAGAATGTTTTATGGCTTCCATACAACGTACATCCATGCATCCATGTTATTTTGGGGCAATTTGGTTGAAATTAACCCATATTTCTGTATCTTTTTTTTAAAAGTTGGACAACCTTGGCTTGAATGGCATTCTTATCTATGCAACTCACAGCTCTGAGACAGATTAAGTTGTGCAAGTGGAATGCCCCCAGGTATAGCGCGGAGGATCAGTGCTTTACTGTTCTTTAAATAATAAAAGTGACAGAAAGGGGGAGACGAAGAGGGAGGGGAGAGGTGCAGAGATAGAGGGATGCGTGTGTTGAATACTGTACATTAGGATGCATACAATGCAGATGCAGAGAGACAGACGGATGAATGGGAGGAAATGGAGATGGGAGCCAGACAGCCCAGTCTGACAATAAGGAGGAGGACCATGACAGCATGGAGCCATCTGGGATCAGCCTGTTGCTACACACACACACACACACACACACACACACACACACACACACACACACACACACACACACACACACACACACACACACACACACACACACAGATTTTTTTTTTTATTACATTACATTTCATTTAGCAGATGCTTTTATCCAAAGTGACTTCCAATAAGTGCATTTTTGCTTTGTTTTTACAAATGTGAGAACAATATGTCTCGCAAATGTGCAAAATGTGTGTTTGCTAAGTTAACTGACACGCTTACACTTTACTTGAAGGTATCTACATAAGAGTGACCTGAAACTGTCATGAACGTGTCATAAACAGAAACAAGTCATAAACGTTTATGACGTAATGCTTCTTTTAGTGTCATTCGGTTAGGTTTGGGTTAAAACGCAACACCCAGAATGGGTGCTGCGAGGGGCACGGGCACAAGGGGACCACTGGTGTGAATAAAAACACTTTAAAGAACTCGTTACGGGTTAGAGTTAGGGTTCATGTGTTCATGACAGTGTCATGTCACTCTTATGTAGATACCTTCAAGTAAAGTGTTACCACTGACACATTGAATGCAGTCACCACAGTTTCCTCTTGGGGTTACCACTGCTCCCAGTGACTCATCATCAGTTTGGAAATAAAGGGTCACTCTCCCTACTAATGGACGGTATCCACTCTGACTCAGTGTCTGACTGCCAACTGGTCACTCTGCCACGTAGACGTCCTGCATGATTCATAAGAATCAAGACGATCTGGGTGTTGATTTACCAGAGCTAACAGCGGGTGTAAACATGCTCAGGCTGCTCCTAATGCAAAATACATTAGTTAAATGGCATTTCCTTTTGTTTTCTGTGATCTCTGCGTGCTTTCTCTCTCTCTGTCTTTCTCTCCCTGTCTCCTTCAGGTGTTTCTGTCTACTATTGACTGTCCAAGACAGAAGAAATGCCAACATTTTCTAACAGAAAGTTGTACTAGAGGATACCAGTGTCCCCATTTCTCCCCCGTTTGAACCCCTCCAGCTTGACTCAGAGGAAGTGCAGGCTGAGTTAAGGGTAGCCGAGGGACATAGCTGTGTCTGAGCACTGGCTGGGAATTCAGCCGGCTCAAAGCCCGGTGATATCACCCAGCTCTCTTCACAAGAGCATTTGCCAACATCTTCCCATCTCATGTCCCCATCTGTTATGATGCGCTGCAGACACATGGAAAAAGCTGCAATGCTGCTTTACGTTAGTAACAAGGCAAAGACCAAATGAATAGCTAATTAATATGTGCCAATAATTCAGAAAGTGCATATAACCATGTTTTGATTACAATATTTAGGAATATTTTCCACATGTAATAGACATTCTCATAGAGTTTTTTTTTCATCAGTGTTTTATAAAATGTAGCTATGACATTGGGTTAATTTGTGACAACCACCCAAGTCATAAAAAAACTTACAAAAGCTACATGCTTGATCATTCGTAAGTGCTTGAAAATCAAGCAAACAGGGATGTCTCATATCAACTAAATTCCATCCAATGAAGGTAATTAAACCTACCTACAGTACACATGCACATGCACTGCAGCCCAGGACAAATGTCTCAATCAGTTGGGGCGGACATTGAACCGTCTTTACTTTGCCGCGCCCCCCGAGTACAAAGTCTGTGTAATGTCCGATTGAGCCCAAAGTGTGAACAGAGCAGCTCAGTCCACACAGAATTCCCGAGATGGGAGAAAACGTGCTCTGCTTTATTTGCATTTCTTTAAACCAATCACAATCGCCGCTGCAAAATAGCCTCGGGAAGGATCTTGTTCTGGTGGAACGTTCAAACAACCTGATCTCACAGAATTCCGTGAAATGAACACGGCCCCTTAACTCACAATCTGTGGCAGTTTCACGTAATCGCCGAAAATGCCGTGATGACTAAAAGAAGAACGGGACTGTTGGGTTTAGTAAAAGAAGAACGGGACGGTTGGGTTTAGTAAAAGAAGAACGGGACAATTGGGTTTAGGTAAAGAAGAACGGGACGGTTGGGTTTAGTAAAAGAAGAACGGGACTGTTGGGTTTAGGTAAAGAAGAACGGGACTGTTGGGTTTAGTAAAAGAAGAACGGGACAATTGGGTTTAGGTAAAGAAGAACGGGACTGTTGGGTTTAGGTAAAGAAGAACGGGACTGTTGGGTTTAGGTAAAGAAGAACAGGACTGTTGGGTTTAGTAAAAGAAGAACGGGACAATTGGGTTTAGGTAAAGAAGAACGGGACAATTGGGTTTAGGTAAAGAAGAACGGGACAATTGGGTTTAGGTAAAGAAGAACGGGACTGTTGGGTTTAGGAAACGTGACACGCGGGACACGATCCCCGGTCTCAGATTTTCAGGCTTTCATACTACTCGCTACTGTAGTGGCTCTTAATGCTATGTCATCTTCTCATTGACTTTACATTGGCATTGTTTTCCGTGGTGGCCACACAGAATTTTCACACATTGGTGCCACCACCACGTAATGCGCTGTTAACAGTTTGTGATCATTTCACGGACTTCTGTGAGACCAGGCTGGTTCAAAAGTTCTTTTAGTTGTGAACAGAAAACTCAGATTGGACAGATAGTCTAGCTAGCTGTCTGGATTTACCCTGCAGAGAGCTGAGGAGCAGTTAACCATAGTCCTCACAAATCCACTGGCGTTTAGAACAGCAACACAAAAAAAGCGGAAGGTAACGGACATCCGGCCTAAAAGAATAAAATCGGGTAGAATTTCCTGCAGCAACGGAGCAATCCTGGAAGTGGAACGTCGTGGATATGGACTACAATGTATATACCCTCAGGAACATGTTTTAGGTTTCACACAGACTGATGAGTGAATGCTCTAACCAAAATGCAAGTGGAACAGAGGAGAAGTTGCACAACTTCCTACTGTAGCATGATTTAATCTATTTTCAAAATGCTGTTGTCATAGCACCGTGTGTTATGTGTTTTGTTCAGTTTTGAAATGTTAATTTTTGTAGTGTACACATTGGACATTGTTTCTTAGTTACCAAACAAGCCGAAAAGTCACGTGTCACATTTTCCCCTGAAGTAATGAGTCTTTAGAAAACCATCTAGCACCTGCTACTGAGCTTTCAGTTCAGCTGCATGGACTTCCTCAGCAGTAAATTCACTGCTCTGTCAGCTGCAACACACCCTCACATTGTTCAGACTTCCTAGCGGCCGCAGTCACTGGACCCTGTGTGTGTGTAAAATTCCCAAGATGGAGTTGATGTAAAATTTTAGGGGTTGGAAAAAAAAATGCATAACAATTTTGTGTGTTGAATACTGTACATTAGGAGCAATGGAGATGCAGAAAGACAGACGGATAAATGGGAGGAAATGGAGAGAGCAAAAGATGGGAGCCAGACAGCCCAGTCTGACAATAAGGAGGAAGACCATGACAGCATGGAGCCATCTGGGATCAGCCTGGTGCTACACACACACACACACACACATACACGCATGCACGCACACACAAACACACACACAGATTTTTTTTATTACATTGCATTTCATTTAGCTAATGCTTTTATCCAAAGTGACTTCCAATAAGTTAGAAAAAAAATCGCATATTGTGATGTTTTTGAGGCGATTCTTTTCCTCAGAATCAATATTTTTTATTTTTTTTATTTTTCAATAACTTACCTAAATATTTTGTGTCTATATGGTACCGCCAACAGGGACTATATCATATCAGTTTCCAAAAAGCAGAAAATACAGCTTATGCACTTCTTTGCAAATTAAATGAATGTCAGACTGACTGACTGACATGTAATGTGCATTCTACTTTTAGAAAAAAATTACTTTTTAGAAATGTCTTTTGATATCTTGTCTCTAGAAGTGTATTAGTCAACTTCTGTTTTTGTTAAGAAGGAAAAGGCAATCCCAAAACTTAATATTATTGAATCGCAATACTTCAAAATCGGAATAAAATCGCAATACAAATCAAACCAGCACCCATGTATCGTGAAAGAACCCAATCGGGACAAAAGCATATCGTCCCAGCCCTACTATATTTCATCATCGCTTAATTTTAGTCACAGGTTAAATGACATTAACGTGGACACAGGGAGGCGTCTTTATTAGCAGTAACAAGCATTACCATCCAGTACTTTATCCTCCAGTGTTTTTACATTTAAAGACAGAGAAATTATCACGGGTCAAGGTAATACAGCTGCTTAAGTGCAGAATTAGAGACTGTCAGTCAGGTCGTAGAAAACACAATCTGATAGTGATGATGGAGAGCATAATGGACGTGCAATTTTAGGGACTGCATGAGATCAGGGTCAGGGAAAGGCAATAATAATGACCTCCCTGACAGCCAAACCTGCCCGTCAATCATCATTTAAATGAGTCTTGACTCTGTCATAATTGCGAGGGAATGAGTTTAGACGTCCTTGGCGCTGGCTGCTGTCTGTGCATATGAAGCATTTACACTTACTCAGCATACTCTTCTTTTTTTTAAACATTCAAACTGTACTCAGTTTAGTGATTATTATTAATATGCTGTTTCCACTGAGGTAATGCCCTCTGCCTTTCAAACTGCCATTATTAAAGGTCCCATGACATGGTGCTCTTTGGTTGCTTTTATATAGACCTTAGTGGTCCCCTAATACTGTATCTGAAGTCTATTTTTTATATAGACCTTAGTGGTCCCCTAATACTGTATCTGAAGTCTCTTTTATACTGTAGACCTTAGTGGTCCCCTAATACTGTATCTGAAGTCTCTTTTATATAGACCTTAGTGGTCCCCTAATACTGTATCTGAAGTCTCTTTTATATAGACCTTAGTGGTCCCTTAATACTGTATCTGAAGTCTCTTTTATATAGACCTTAGTGGTCCCTTAATACTGTATCTGAAGTCTCTTTTATATAGACCTTAGTGGTCCCTTAATACTGTATCTGAAGTCTCTTTTATATAGACATTAGTGGTCCCCTAATACTGTATCTGAAGTCTCTTTTATATAGACCTTAGTGGTCCCCTAATACTGTATCTGAAGTCTCTTTTATATAGACCTTAGTGGTCCCCTAATACTGTATCTGAAGTCTCTTTTATATAGACCTTAGTGGTCCCCTAATACTGTATCTGAAGTCTCTTTTATATAGACCTTAGTGGTCCCCTAATACTGTATCTGAAGTCTCTTTTATATAGACCTTAGTGGTCCCCCTAATACTGTATCTGAAGTCTCTTTTTATATAGACCTTAGTGGTCCCCTAATACTGTATCTGAAGTCTCTTTTATATAGACCTTAGTGGTCCCCTAATACTGTATCTGAAGTCTCTTTTATATAGACCTTAGTGGTCCCCTAATACTGTATCTGAAGTCTCTTTTATATAGGCCTTAGTGGTCCCCTAATACTGTATCTGAAGTCTCTTTTATATAGGCCTTAGTGGTCCCCTAATACTGTATCTGAAGTCTCTTTTATATAGACCTTAGTGGTCCCCTAATACTGTATCTGAAGTCTCTTTTATATAGACCTTAGTGGTCTCCTAATACTGTATCTGAAGTCTCTTTCCCGAAATTCAGCCTTGGTGCAGAATTACCAAATTACCAAATGGGCCAAATTCTCTGGGCGGGCAAAGCAGAGAAAGGGGAGGTAACCTTGCTCCTTATGTCCTCATAAGGAGAAGATTCCAGATCGGCCCATCTGAGCTTTCATTTTCTCAAAGGCAGAGCAGGATACCCAGGGCTCGGTTTACACCTATCACCATTTCTAGCCACTGGGGGGCCATAAGCAGGCTGGGGGAACTCATATTAATGTTAAAAAACCTCATAAAGTGACATTTTCATGCCATGGGATCTTTAAACCTTCTGTCATTTTTCCTTTCTCTCCAAAATCCTTGAACTTTTGGTATGCGACAAATTACTAGAGCGGCATGCTTTGAACAACCTTTTTGAGACAAGGACTATTATTCACACATAGCCTATGTGCAAATGAAATCTCCAGTCCACTTGACTTTCCTGTCTTTGGACTGTGGGAGGAAATCAGAACACATAAAGGAAAACCTCTTGAACCCAAGAAGAACATGCAAACCCAACTCTGAAAAAGCAAAGTGAAACCTGGGACCTTCCTTCTGAGAGGCAACAGTGCAAACAACAAGGTGAGCAGAAAGGCTCAGACACACACAGACACACACACACACACACACACACACACACACACACACACACACACACACACACACACACACACACACACACACACACACACATCTACTTTACTATCTTTGTGGGGACCCATCATTGACATAATGCATTCCCTAGCCCCTTACCCTAACCTTAACCATTACAACTAAATGCCTAACTTTAACCCTTACCCTAACCTTAACCATCACAACTAAATGCCTAACTTTAACCCTTACCCTAACCTTAACCATTACAACTAAATGCCTAACTTTAACCCTTACCCTAACCTTAACCATCACAACTAAATGCCTAACCTTAACTAGGGTTGGGTATCGTTTGGTTTTTTTTCGGTTCCGGTGCTAAATCGATACTTTTAAAACGGTGCCGGTGCCTAAACGGTGCCTGAACCGATACTTTTCAATAAAGTTAAAAAAAAAAGGAGAAGAAAAAAAATAAGGGTAGTAAACAACAGTCAGTGACTTGTTTATTGCTAAGGCCATGGTCAAAATTAAAGATTTAATAATAATGTAATAACTATAACAATAACAATAACTTATTTCACCAGTAAATTGCTGTTGAACCCCAGATGGGAAAAGGGTATTTTACAATTACTGTGAATGCACCACAAGGCTACCTGTTTTAAGTGAATCTGTGTTGTTTAATTCCGACAATGGCAGCTGCAAGTGAACGCACCGTCTGTGTTGTTTAATTCCGACAACTGCAGCTGCAAGTGAACGCACCGTCTGTGTTGTTTCATTCCGACCATATAAACATACTGTATATCTATGAATTGCGACAACGGCAGCTGCTGCGCTGCAGTGCAGACTGTTACATCCCGCTGTTGAAGTCCTCCACAGTGAAATACAGTCACACTTTACACTGTTTAACGTTAGCTGTCAGCATTTTAACCGTGATTAATCAGCTGCTAGCTAAAGGTAGGCTAACGTTACATGCTGTCAGGTGTAGTGTAAAGTCGAGCACCGAAATGAGGCACCGAAACTTTCGTTCTTATTCGGTCTCGTTACTACCGTTTACGTCGGCACCGGTTCCCTATTGGCACCGAGTTTCGGTACCCAACCCTAACCCTAACACTTACCCTAACCTTAACCATCACAACTAAATGCCTAACCTTAACCCTAACACTTACCCTAACCTTAACCCTTACCCTAACCTTAACCATCACAACTAAATGCCTAATCTTAACCCTTACCCTCACCCTAACCATAACCTAATTCTAACCCTAATCCTAAAACCAAGTCTTAACCCTCAAACAGCCCTTTAACCTTGTGGGGTCCAGCATTTTGGTCCCCACAAGGCTGTGCAGACCCCACAAGTATACTGTATTCTCCGTTTTTTTGGACCCCATGAATATAGTAAAACAGGCACACACACACACACACACACACACACACACACACACACACACACACACACACACACACACACACACACACACACACACACACACAGCACTCTTTATGCCTCATTACACACTAAGATGTATGTATACTGTAAATCATGTGCACACATTTGAAGAGAGTAACATACAGTGAATACATGCTCATCATTAATGTGGCCCTTTCCTTGCTCTGCACCAGGGACATCTGGACACCAGTGATGTGAAGACCCGGTGGAAAGCCGAACCTGATATTTGGCTCTGCGTATTTCTGTCTCTTTGTGATGTGGACATACATCTGTGTGTCTCTGCCCAGCCTATTCATAGAACGACCACTTCAGCAGTCTTGAGGGGCCTCCCATCAGGTTACAGGATTTAGCGACCTCCTCTTTCTCCGTCCATTTCTCCATCTATCCGCCCATTCCTTCATTCACCTTAGCTTTCTATATTTGAACGCCTTCTATTTACTGTGTTCTCTTACTGTAACTTCCAAACTAGCCTGAGTCTCCTGCTTTCCCACACTTTGTTGCCAGATCTATCTCTACAGCGCTGTGGAGTAAGTGGAACGTTGTGGATAAGCTCCAGCCACAGCGACGGTGGCTCTGCAAAGTAGTCTTGGTGTGTGTCTTGTTGTGGTGGAACATTTGCACCCCGCAAAAGAAAACGCCAAAAACAATATTAAATTAAGTTAACTGTACAGTATCGTGAGCTATTTAAATTAGCTGATAAATGGTTAAACCTCATTAGCTCTTACCAGTGTATCTCTGTGTGTACTTGGTCCACAGCAATCCCACCAATCGGTCCCAAAACGTCCCAGTTAGAGAGGAAATGCCCTAAACATATTCTTCGTAAATCTTTACAATCGTTCCCTGAAAGAACCAAGCAGGCCGGCTTGATGCACAATCCAAATTTTCATCATTTTCTTCTTCTACTTTCCATTTTCAGTGAGTAGCTTACTAGCTCAAAGTTTGTGTTGTTTACCATAACTTTTTACGGATTTTGAGAATGGCAACACACCGAGCAGAAGGTGAGAGGAATCCGTTGATCCAGACTAGTATACGGACTGAGCCCCTTGCTGCCGAAAAGATGCCCACCTTTGCCAAGTGGGAAAGTTGTTATAGAAGAAAGGGCAACCCACCCGCCGCCCTTGTGGGATCATGTGTTGTGTCAACATTGTCTCTCAGATCAGTGCCAGCTGATCCGTGGTGCAGAACAGTGCAGATAGGTGGACTCACAGAAGGAGAGTGCCCACAGCTTTTCCTCTGCCAACTGTAGAGAAGAAACAACACAGAGACGGGTGTCTGCATGCCAGCTTCCTGCCATCAGATTAACCCAGTCTGGCATGCACTGATAGGCTGGGCTGGATCCACTGAATGTGAACAGCAGCCTTGCACAGCTGTGAGCGACTCTCAGCTTGTGGGCTGAGGTCTCATTTGAGCACTTCAAAACATGAGACATAGGAAATCAAATCAAAGGCTGCAACACAAATCAGTTCAGATGCAATCAGTAACTGGCTGAAGGAAAGGAGGGGCATGATGTCTTCCTTTACAAAAGTTAGTGGTATGTTAACAGTAAACATAGTCTCGCATTGCCAGACCTTTCTCCACAGCTCTATGGAGGAAGGTCTGGCTAGTTCACACACCATTCCTGGATGGGAGAAAAAAAGTGCTCTGGTTTATTGGCGTTTCTTTAAACCAATGACAATCATGGTGGGCGGTGCTAAGCCTCGGACGGAGCCACGGTGCCGCTGCAAAATAGCCTCGGGAAGGAACTTGTTTTGGTTTGGAGAAAACTCAGATTGGACAGATAGTCTAGCTAGCTGTCTGGATTTACCCTGCAGAGATCTGGACTAACCATAGTCCTCACAAATCCACCAGAGGTTAGAATTACAACCCAAAGAAAGAGGAAGGTGACGGACATCCGGCCTAAAATGAAGGACACCTGGCCAAATTTCTGGCGGCAACTGAACAATCCCGTTGTCGATATAGACTACAGAAATCAACAAAGTATTAAAGGGGCCAACCACTGATTTCACACATCAGTTTACTGGCTATTAGCAGAACAAAACAAAATCTGCAGATTTTTTGATGATGATGATCCAGAATTAATTTGACTGTTTTTTTTCTGAGGAATCTTTCGTCCCCAGATTCCATGTGGGCCCGGTCATTAGAAGTACTGTTAAGCCTATGAGAACTTGTGCAATGTCTTTTGTGGCTCTGGAAGGAGCTGTCTAAAGTCTGAGAAAATAACCCTGATGATGTCATAGTGATGTAAGTAGGGTTGTGATGTGGAGACTAATGGTGCTTTTCCATTACCAGTACCTACTCGACTCGCCTCACGTCCGTTTTCCATTGCAGATTTTAAGAATCGCCTCAGCGTGGCTGGTCGTCATAGCGACTGCCGTGGGCGTGGCTTAGTAGCTTGCT
Source organism: Perca schrenkii (assembly GCA_025617405.1). Taxonomy (NCBI): domain Eukaryota; kingdom Metazoa; phylum Chordata; class Actinopteri; order Perciformes; family Percidae; genus Perca; species Perca schrenkii. The sequence goes on from CM046797.1 coordinate 30,780,117, forward strand.
TTTCCCATTGACAAATCCCCGCCGCATTTCCTGGTTATCCGTCTCCGTGAACAACATGATATCAAAGAGATAGTTAACGTTTACTGCTCCAGATTTCCCACCGTGATCACATATATATGACTCTAGAGTCGCTACTCGCTTTGTTTCTCTCACATATATATGACTCTAGAGTCGCTACTTGCTGCGGAGATAATCGCCGTCACTCTCTCACTTGTCCCTCGCTCACCAGCTTCCCACACGCACACATACGGCGACTCCACACACACACATCACACATTACACACACCAGCGCACCAGTATAACCATCAGGCCACTTGTATGCTACGGAGAAAGCTCTGCGTGGAGCCTCCAGCAGCAAAAAATCTGTTAGCAGGTACCAGGTACTTTTTTTCGTAATGGAAAACCAAAAAAAGGCGAGGCGAGGCGAGTAGGTACTGGTAATGGAAAGGCAGAGGGCTCCGGAAGCCCCGCCCACTCCCGATTGACTCTCATACAGGGGGCTCCGGAAGCCTCGCCCACTCCCGATTGCTCTCTGTTTCCGTCTGTCTGATGCGTTCACGTGGAATCCACAATAACGGAAACTCACCTTAAGGTCTGATTTATGGTTCTGTGTTGAATCTATGCCATAGGTACGCGTAGATACAGTCCCTACGCCTTAGCGCTACCCTTCCAGAAATGTAACTTCACGTACTGGCTCTGCTTCTCTTAAAGAGATACGCTAACTCTAGTATAAATTCTCACAACGACGTAGGCCAGTGGGGGCCTGAGGGGAATTACTGGAATTGTTGGGTCTTTGTAATTATAGAGTGTGGTCTAGACCTACTCTGTAAAGCGTCTTGAGATAACTCTTGTTATGATTTGATACTATAAATAATAATATAATATTGAATTGAATGGGTATCCAAACCTTTTTACGTCTAGGACGCCCCACACTGACACTAATTAGTCTACGTATCCCCATTTGATAAGATTTTCTCCCAGGGTCTAACACCCCCTGGAAGCCCTTTCTCACCCCTGGGGGTCCCCGGGCGCCCATTTTCGGAACCATTGACGTAGGCCACGGCATAGGACACTTACGTAACTGGCACTACCATAAATCAGCCTTAAGAATGTGTAACAGGGGACAACCTCTATCTCACCCAGTAGAGCGTGCGTCCCACGTAGGCTGAGTCCTTTGCAGGGGCCCAGGTTCGAATCCGACCTGCATATAGTCTATGCACTAAAAGTCAGAATATGTTGGCTTCTTTTGCACAAATTTTTACCATTGCTTTTTTCAATCGGTCTTGCAAGTACCAAAACTTTATGAAACAGTGATGCTTAATTGTTGCAGTATTCTTTTAAGTACATCAAACAGTGTAGAACTCATTCGGTTGCACCTGCTGCACTGCTACCATGGAACCAGTGTCGAAGCGTATCTGCCCATAGTTAGTGACCTTTGACCCCTGGTGGTCAACAGATGGAGGGGTGCCTCTGACACAAGATTACTTCAGCCACACCTGCTGCTGGGCCACCAAGGGTCGCACCCTCCTGTCTCCCTCCACCTCTGGAAATAGACCCTGTTTCTACAGAAGTTACGTAAGTCCCTGCTTTGTTGAGTGCTAGACTCATGAGCACAGAAGGTAAGAGACGTGTAATAGCTATTTCTGTGCATGTATATTTCTCAGTGAATGGCCCACCTTTTCCTTCATGCAGTCTAGTTTGGTGAGTCTTACTCCGTGGTGGACTATAGTGCATAACTGCATCCCCATTCCAAGAAAGTCATTGTTTAATGTAGATCCCATTTGGTTTGCCTGCCTGTTTGCAGCACCGTGTTGGCCGAGTTAAGGCTATGTCTAAACAGCTACGTTTTCATTTTTAGGCGGTGTTTTGAGACAAAAACAATCTCCATCCACACAAGAGTTTTTTTCTCCAGTGGCAGAACTAATCTCTGTCCATATTAACACGTCTTTCAAACCACTAGTATTTCCAAATGTCTCCGTTTTAGGGGCTCAGAAATGCCGGAGTAGTGTGGACACAAGGCGTAAACGTACTAAAAGATATTTGTTTCTTTTAAACCATTGTAGAAGTGTGGATGTAGCTTAAGCCAAACAATTTGGAAGGAGATCAGCATTAATACACACAGGGGCCAAGAGAAGGAAACACCAGGAAAGTGGTGTTGGAGGGTTAAGAAAGTGCTGAGATGTAGAGGAGCCAGCTGTCATTCAAAGATCCCCACTGTGTTACTGCTCCAATTCAGCCAGTCAGCAGCGCCACAGGCTCTGGACGAAATCAATACCTTCTTGTGTTTTTGATTTGATCATAGATATAAGGACTAAAAGAGAGATGGGAATTACTACAGCACAAATAAAGCTAAACAGAAGTGCATATTAAATTCAGATTATTGAAAGAACGTGACAGAAGTGCAGAGACGCACGTGATGTTTCAATGAAGAGAGGAGGCACGTGTTACTAAAAGAACAATATTCCATACTTTAATATCATCTCTGGCAGGCATTAGCTGTATTAAATAGACATATATTGCTTTCCAGTTTTCAGTTCACATTTAAGCATGTAACTTTATTCCAGTCAACGAGCGTCAAAACAATCGTAATCTGACTGTCCTGTTAATACCAAGGCAAACAGAATGGGAAGCCATTATTATTTACATGAGATACAAAAATATATTTCCCCAAAAAAAAGAAGCTCTATAAAATTACAAATATATTTCAATTATAAAAAGCCATTTTTTAAATACTCTTTCAGCTCAAGTTTGGGATGAGGGAGTGTAGCCTGGCCTGTGTGGTGGTTTTGTGAATCTGACAATACATTTCCCCAGTGACTTTTTGCAGGATATACTGTATATCGCCACATTTTCATTCCTCACAACATTTCATGGAGTCCATTACATCATGGCTGCTGAAGTTTTCTTGTCCTCAGGTTCCCTTGAATTATTTTTGACCCTTCTTGCAGTCCTTACAGCCCAGGAGCCAGGTGGCCTGGAGTTAGTAGAGCTGGGTTAACTTTAGGAGAGTGCTGGGCTAGACCTGAAGCCGTGGTGGAGCCACTTTGGAAGTTTGCTGTGCCATCCAGCTGTATCCTGTTGGGTGGTTTTTCTGTGTGTGTGGGGGGGGCGAGCGCATGCAACCGTTGACGGGGGTCCAGACATGCACTCCCTCATGGCTACGCTCCAAGATGACTGTGAGCCTCCGTGTCACATGCCTAAGAAGAGACAGAGACAGACATGATTAGAACTGGACTGCCTGGCTCCTTTGCTTGCCAGCTCTATTCTCAGAGCAGCGGACGTTCTGGTTTATGGGCTGGTCATCGTAAACACCGGTGGCCCTAATAAACACACCATTCTCCGGGGCTAACAGGGGGCTGGCTGACTGCCCCGGCTGGCTGACTGCATGTCCAGATTTACACAGCGACTGGACGCCTGCGAGCTCTGAAAGACGGACATTCAGTGGCCAAAACACAGAACAGAGCCGGGCGGTTGAAGGAATATAAAAAATAAAATAAAAAAATGGAAATAAAGAAAGGGTTTTAACTCCTACTTCTGTCTCATTCCATTCCTGACATTTACAGTTGGAATTTCAGCCCAGGTTTGCACCAGCGCACGTTCCTTATACTTGGATGCAAGTTCAAACACTCACAAGCCTCGTAGTAGAGAAAGAAAAAGGTCCAACACAAATGAACCATGTACGTCTATTACAACGGCCCTTTCGCATTCTTAAGTTACACGGCTCGAGGAGAAAAGGACGGGATAAAATTTAAAAGCCCAGAGTTCACAGATTGCATGGTGTTGGTTGCAGCACTTTCTGGTGTAAAGGGATACGCTGCTTTTCTCTCCAGCGTAACCCCAGAGGCCTCACGGTCCACATAACATGCCCCGGCTCCGTCACAGTCCCGACACATCCTCGTTTCTTAGAAACCTAAGGGGAGTGCCTCCTGTGTCACTTTATGAGTGGTCGTTAGCATAGCTGACATAGGGAACAGACGCTGCCGCTAATCCCCGAGTAGCGGGCAGCGCCAGCACATGGGCTAATTCATCAGGGGTTCTGACAGCTAGCTTGCATTAGCACTTACCCTCTAATGTCCTGTCAAGGTCTGCAATGAAGTCCTCCAGTTCCTTAGTGTCGCCCAGTTTGGCTGAAAGGGAGACAAAGAGATTTAGACTGCACACTGCAAACCTCTGATGTACATTTACAGCTAAAATCTCACAGTATCTGTCTGTTTTAATGTTATACAGGATCATACTGTAAATGGCAATGCATTCTGGGAGAAAATATTAATAATACATGGCTATCTGCGAATGTTACAGATTACAGGTATTTACTGTTAATAACAATGCATCTTGGGAAAATAAAGGAAAAGGCGGGAATTAGACTGCAGCCAGTATATTACTGTAAATTTCCGGTGAACGTTTTACGGTGTAAAGGCCAAAGTTAACTAAAAATAGGGTTGAGTTGGGACTATATGACTATATTATTACAGTTATTGTCTGTTAACGTACGGGTCAGCAGTTGCAGAGTTTTTTTTTTTACCGGAACGTAATGTAACATAAAAGAAAAGTTGGGAATTTATAACAACAAGTTAGATATTTTCAGTTAGGAAAGAAGCTCGGGAAAACGTTTGGATGAAAATAAAAGACTTGGCTATATGGGAAAGTTTGCTAATAATAATAATAATAATAATAATTAGAGACACGAGCAAAACCACTGAGGTGTCCTTGAGCAAGGCACCTAAACCTCCAACCGCTCTAGTGAAGCTGCTCAGTGGCCAGCAGATCAGACTGGAGTTGGACTGATCAGCTTGCAGGTATGAATGTGGAACTGTGTGAATGTGATCAGGGCATTACGGCAAAAGAGAGGCTGCCTCTCAGTGAACCTTCCCTGAATAAATAAAGGTTAAAAAAAAACTCAACAAGCTGATGTGCCGTTTACGGATTAGGAGGATTAGGCCCACGTGAAAAATCTATTTGAGTTCTGAGTTTAAAGTCAGAATTGTGAGATTGAAGTCAGAATTCTGAGACTAAAATCTTTAATCTCTTTAGGTATCTTAATTAAGGTTTCAGACTCACTACAAAATCTCACATTCTGGGCGCCTGGGAAGCACACCTGGTAGAGTGGGCGCCCTAATACGGAGGCTCAGTCCTTGCCGCAGCGGACGTGTGTTCGGTTCCGACCTGCGGCTCTTTGCTGCATGTCATTCGACCCTCTCTCTCCCCTTTCATGTCTAACCTGTCCTGTCAAATAAAGTTCTAAAATGCCACAAAAAAATCTCCCATACTGTTTTAGCCTACTAAATTGGAATTGCACACGCAGCCTTAAAAAAAATCTGAATTCTGACTTTAATCCACAGTCTATTCTTTAATCTCACAATTCTGAACTTAAACCCAGAGACTTCATTCTTAGCATTCTGACTTTTAACTCAGCACTCAAATCAATTTTTCATAAGTAGCCCTAATCCTCTTTTGTAGATGTGTACTCTTTGGTTCCGCGAATGCAAACTAATAAACGAAAGAAGTGGAAATAAATGTGGGAATGAGTCAAGACCAATCCTGCCTACTGCTAACATTCTGACATGGATTTAAGTTTAATTTTGCCACATCATAAGACAGCAAATAAAACGGTGAGATTGATGGTTCTGCATGCCAAACATTATATGATTTATGCTTTGTAATACAGAGTAATTACAGAGATTTGAATCTGTCTGCGGCGCCGGGCTTTGCCACAGTAAATAAACCTATATTTATTTCATTATTTTTTATTTTTTTTGTAATGCAACAAGTCACAGTTGTGTGTGTGCGTCCAAGCATAACGGGGTGTAGCTCACGTTTTGGTGACATAAGAGGAGGTGAGCTGGTGGCAGGGGAGAGCACGGTGGGGGAGTTCAGCCTCTCATCGCTGAAGCTGAAGCTGTTTCTGTTGAGAGACTCTGCACCTGTCAGTAAAAAAAACAAAGACAGAAAACAAAATTTGATTAGGTGAGCGTTCACTTTTCGGGGGTACCCCCCCACGTAACACACGCAAATGTGATCTGTGTCAGTGGAGCAGCTTCAGGGTGTAGCATTCTCCTCTAATGACAGCCTTCCTCTATGGCCTGTCACACACATGCATGTGCTTGTATTTGGACACACAGGGGTGTGTATACCAGCGGTGGAAGAAGTATCCAGATCCTTTACTTAAGGAAAAGTATTACTACCACACTGTGAAAGAAATACTCTTTACAAGTAAAAGGCATGCAGTGAAAATGTTACTTAAGTAAAAGTATGTGAGTATCATCAAGAAAATGTACTTAAAGTAGTAAAAGGAAAACTAATCAATGCAGAAAAATCCTCACATTTAAGAAACTGTTCTGTCAAGTGTGTAATGGTCTAATCGTCTCATAATGTTGGGTAGTTTGATTTATTATAAAACATCAGATTTTATTAACTACATGTGTTTTGTGTGCAGGAATCTTAATGTGTAAAGTAACTAAAGCTGTAACAGATGAATGTAGCGGAGTAACTAAAGTAACTAGTAACTAAAGCTGGAACAGATGAATGTAGCAGAGTAACTAAAGTAACTAGTAACTAAAGCTGTAACAGGTGAATGTAGTGGAGTAACTAAAGTAACTAGTAACTAAAGCTGTAACAGATGAATGTAGCGGAGTAACTAAAGTAACTAGTAACTAAAGCTGTAACAGATGAATGTAGCGGAGTAACTAAAGTAACTAGTAACTAAAGCTGTAACAGATGAATGTAGCGGAGTAACTAAAGTAACTAGTAACTAAAGCTGGAACAGATGAATGTAGCGGAGTAACTAAAGTAACTAGTAACTAAAGCTGTAACAGATGAATGTAGCGGAGTAACTAAAGTAACTAGTAACTAAAGCTGGAACAGATGAATGTAGCGGAGTAACTAAAGTAACTAGTAACTAAAGCTGTAACAGATGAATGTAGCGGAGTAACTAAAGTAACTAGTAACTAAAGCTGTAACAGATGAATGTAGCGGAGTAACTAAAGTAACTAGTAACTAAAGCTGTAACAGATGAATGTAGCGGAGTAACTAAAGTAACTAGTAACTAAAGCTGGAACAGATGAATGTAGTGGAGTAACTAAAGTAACTAGTAACTAAAGCTGGAACAGATGAATGTAGCGGAGTAACTAAAGTAACTAGTAACTAAAGCTGGAACAGATGAATGTAGTGGAGTAACTAAAGTAACTAGTAACTAAAGCTGGAACAGATGAATGTAGCGGAGTAACTAAAGTAACTAGTAACTAAAGCTGTAACAGATGAATGTAGCGGAGTAACTAAAGTAACTAGTAACTAAAGCTGTAACAGATGAATGTAGCGGAGTAACTAAAGTAACTAGTAACTAAAGCTGGAACAGATGAATGTAGCGGAGTAACTAAAGTAACTAGTAACTAAAGCTGGAACAGATGAATGTAGCGGAGTAACTAAAGTAACTAGTAACTAAAGCTGTAACAGATGAATGTAGCGGAGTAACTAAAGTAACTAGTAACTAAAGCTGGAACAGATGAATGTAGCGGAGTAACTAAAGTAACTAGTAACTAAAGCTGGAACAGATGAATGTAGCAGAGTAACTAAAGTAACTAGTAACTAAAGCTGTAACAGATGAATGTAGCGGAGTAACTAAAGTAACTAGTAACTAAAGCTGTAACAGATGAATGTAGCGGAGTAACTAAAGTAACTAGTAACTAAAGCTGGAACAGATGAATGTAGCGGAGTAACTAAAGTAACTAGTAACTAAAGCTGGAACAGATGAATGTAGCAGAGTAACTAAAGTAACTAGTAACTAAAGCTGTAACAGATGAATGTAGCGGAGTAACTAAAGTAACTAGTAACTAAAGCTGTAACAGATGAATGTAGCGGAGTAACTAAAGTAACTAGTAACTAAAGCTGTAACAGATGAATGTAGCGGAGTAACTAAAGGAACTAGTAACTAAAGCTGGAACAGATGAATGTAGCAGAGTAACTAAAGTAACTAGTAACTAAAGCTGTAACAGATGAATGTAGTGGAGTAAAAAGTACAATATTTCTCTCTGAAATGAAGCGGAGTAGAAGTAGAAAGTGGCATGAAAAGAAAAAGACTCAAGTAAAGTACAAGTACCTCAACATTTGGGCTTATGTACAGAACTGGAGTAAATGTACTTAGTTACATATCAAATCTGGCGTATACACAAACACATACATGGACAAAGGGAGTGTAACAACTGTACTCCAAAGTCAATGCTGACCCAGAAACAGTTCCATAAGCAGACTTTTTGTTTTTGTTCTGCTACACTGGATAACCCCAAAGCAAAAAAAAAAAGTGTAACTTGAACTCAGCGACTAAATCTCACTTGTGGCACTTAGTGACAGCAATATAACAGGTTGTCCTGGGCGGAGAACTCTCTGAAGCCGTGCAACTCTTCCCTCCGACACGTTTAGACCCTGATACCCGAGCAGGGCACGGTCTTGTTCGGTCTCCAACGTACCACCCAAACTCTAAACGCATGGTTACAAAAATGACATAATGGCCACTTGGATTCTGCCAGATCCATATTTCAAGCCACCACATAACAACACATTTTGTCTGGCTGTCTGGTAAGAAATACAGGAAGAGAAAAGTAGGGCTGCAACTAAGGATTATTTTCGTTGTCGATCAATCTGTCGATTACTATAAAATGTCAGAAAGATGGTGAAAAATGTCAATCAGCGTTTCCCAAAAAGCCAGAGATGATGTCCTCAAATGTCTTGTTTTGTCCACAACTCAAAGATATTCCGTTTACTGTCACAGAGGAGAGAAGAAACTAGAACATATTCACATTTAAGAAGCTGGAATCAGAGAATTTTGATTTGACTTTTTTTCATAAAGAAATTACTCGAAACCGTATAATCCATTATCAAATAATTGTAGTTTACAACTCATGGATTGATCGAGAAGGAAGTGGAGACTCTTTCTGCAGCTAGACTTGTACAACAGGATAGAATTGGGCTTGTCTATCTGACTTCATTCATTCAAAAAAAAAAACTGTCGAATGAATTCAGTGGTGTAGTCTAATGTATTGTAGTGGGTATACTTTACTGTAATATATTGGCCTATATACTATGGGCCACAATCTGCCTTTGGGGGAGGGTGGGGGGCCATATCATAGTGGGGGGTCTGGGTGTCCTCCCGCAGGGTTATTTTGAGCATCAATGACTTCATTTCCTGCATTCAGTTAACTTTTATGCACCAATTTGCGGTGGAAATCCCTTTATTTAGCCTATGTGAAGAAGAAAAGCACAGATGGCAAGTCAAAATATGTCAAAAATATAATGTAAAGTACGTTGTTGCGTGTCATTGGGCATTTTTAAGTGGGTATATGGAAATCCTGGAGCTTTCTAAGTGGGTATAGCTACGTATACCTGCGTATCACGTAGACTACACCACTGGATGAATTGTAGATTCTCTGAGTGTGAAGTTTGTGTGACATAACGAAAGATTAGGGAGCACTTAAAGCTGTCCTTGTCTATCTTGCTCGTCTGTGCAGATCTCTGGCGGACGTTAACAGTGTCTCAGATGTCGACCACTTACCGCCCCACACACACACACACACACACACACACACACACACACATACACACACACTCTGGGATCTGTACCACTCCCACCACTCAGCACTGTGAACACACAGCGGGAGATAGGAGATGCCACACACAACGGTCCGGCCTCACACACACACACACACACACACACACACACACACACACACACACACACCAAAATGTACGTATTTGTCCTCTAGAAAGTTTGTTTAATGGATAAGGCTGAAGATATTCTATGGTAGCTTATTGTTACAAAGCCTTTGGATAAATCAACAGTTAGTACTTCATGTGTAGCCAAAGTCTGATATAGCTTTGAGCTATAGCTTCATGAGCCATTACGTTGCACTGGGTAACATGTTCCTACATTATGGTGAACAATGGGCTGTCTTAAATTCAAATGTGTATGAGTCTGCAGCTGATAATAGTCCCCGTCAGATTGAGTCCTTTTTGAGTAATATTTGCCAAAAAAAACTACAGTGCCCAGCTGTTTTGGTAAATTACTGAGCCTTTAAAAAGATTTAATTATGCATTTGTGAGCCATTTTTAAAGCTTTACAGCTGTATTAGGAGACGAATGGGCTGAAAGCACACACGCACGCACGGACACACACACACATGCACAGAGCTGTGGCCTTAACATGGACTTTTGACTTGGACATGAATCCCTCTCATTTCTCAGTTTTTATTTCTGCTCATATATTCTGTTTTGTTATTCACACTCTCGCTCTTCTGCCGTCTTTCTGAGTCCCTGCCCCTCGCTCAAACATGGACGCTCTAGCGTGGACCTATAAGACCCTGTGTCATTTATCTGCACGTTCGCCAGTCTGTCCATCCATCACGCTGCAACACAATAGGTTGTCCCTGCGTGGGACAGGTCCCTCTTCATTAGACTGCCATGGAGAGGGCAGAGCTCATGCAGGAATCTGATCCCCAGAGCAAATCAGCAAGCTCATTAGCACCACAGACACAGGTTCCAAAAACTTCCCCTGCTTTTATTACATAATGGTCCTCAGTGGCAATGTGGTAACAACATAAATGCATAATAACTGAGGTTCCAGTGGGTTTGTGAGAGCGTCATCAGTGCCCACGATGTTTTTTATAGAGCGGCAACGATGAATTTTTTTGTTTCTTCTCTCCTCTGTGACAGCTAACTGGATATCTTTTGAGTTGTGGACAAAACAAGACATTTTAGGATGTCATCTTGGGCTTTGGGGAAACCCTGATCCACATTTTTTTTTACCATTTTCTGACATTTTATAGACCAAACAACTAATCGATTAATGGAGAAAGTAATCAACAAATTTATCGACACTGAAAATAATCGTTAGACGCAGCCCTGGTTTAGAAATGACCAAAATTAGTGTGTGAATCTCGCTGGAATGTGACTAAAAGGCAGTCTGCATTTCCCCCGGAAATGCCTTTCCAGAAAACTGAAGACCTTAAAGATCTTTCCACATCTTCCCCATGGACGTCCCAACCCACTCAACACGTGTCTGTCTGGGAAACTCTCTTTGCTCATGGAGGGAGCTGAAGCATATTTTTCTCTCTGCGTATCAGCATATGATCACATTTTGGGTAAGAGGCTGCCCGAGGCCAGCTCTCCAGCTGGGGAAGCACACGTTTAAAAAAAATAAAGACTGTTAGAGAAATAAAGTAACGCATGACAGTAAAACTTTGGAGAAGCAGCCACAATGTGGGGGCAAGTAAGCCAAGATATGCAGCGGTAGCTTAATCTGACGCCCAAATCTCTGGACTTTGATCACGGATATCTCTCTCTCTCTCTCTCTCTCTCTCTCTCTCTCTCTCTCTCTCTCTGTGTGTTCATGTGTGAGAGCATGCATAGATGGATGCATGCATGTGCAGCAGTTTGCCGATAACAGTAACAGAAAGAAGTTATAAGACTTATAGAAAAACATTCTTGCGACTGTATCTCACGTCAAAGTTGGGAAATCTCCCTCAGACTGACAACCATAAGTGACTAGATGCAGAAAACAAAACCATAACTACAACATGTCAGGGCCTGATCTCCATTCTGGAGTCGCAGTTTGTGAAAAATCAGAGACTTTTTTTATTGGACAATTGTAAGCTACAGTCTGGAACCATCCCTGGTTTTAAGACTCCTAGATGTATCCCCATGACTTTTATTGATCCATGATAGAGATCATAGGGAGTTTATCAGTTTTATTTTTTTATTCTAATGATTTGTATGGTTTGATACATTTTACATTTTACAGTTTTTTTTCTTGATTTTTAACTATCAATATTGCATCCATATTTTAACTGTCTTAGTGTGCATTAGTCCACTTTTTTAATCTTTTTTTTTGGTCTGCTGTTTTACAATCACTCTGCAGCACTTTGAATTGAATGTCGTTATGTTTGAAAGGTGCTATCAGTGGTGTAGTCTACGTGATACGCAGGTATACACAGTATACCCACTGAGAAAGCTCCAGGATTTCCATATACCCACTTAAAAATGCACGCAAACAACATACTTTCCATTATAATTTTGACATATTCTGAATTGTCATCTGTGTTTTTCTTCTTCACATAGTCTAAATTAAGGGATTTCCATTGTAAAGTGGTGCATAAAAGTGTATCTGAATACAGGGAATGAAGTTGTTGATGCTCAAAACTTCCCTGGGGGAGGACACCCAGACCCCCCACTATGATATGCCCCCCACCCTAAATGCAAATTCTGGCCAATACTGTTTACAGAACGGTTAGACTACACCACTGGGTGCTATGTAAATTAAGCTCGAATGAAGTGCCCCATTTGTCATTGCATGGTCCAAGGAGGATATTTTGACAGTATTTTTGTTGTGGCGCCCAGGAGAGCTTTACGGACAACATGATGCTCCCTAAATCTGCTGAATATACATTTTGATAATTTGGTCACCGACTCACTCTCGGAGTCGCTGATGCCGCTGTCGCTGACGCTCGCGCTGCTCCTCCTTTTCATGGTCTTGAGGTGCTCGTCGTACCGAAAGTGGCGCTTCTCCACCGGGGACGTGAAGTCCTCCATCACTGCGTCGAACTCGCACAGCACGTCGCTCAGGTCCTCCTCGTCCGCCAGCTTCGCTGCAAGGAAAAAAAAAGGGACATTTAAGAGAGGCATTTTTTGGATTTAACTTTTCTATGGTCCTAATTATGTGGCTATGTGGATCTATAGTGAAAAGTATTGCGATAGCCTACAAATAGGCTAAAATAATTCAACAAAATAGTTCCTATTGTAATAAAATATTCCTACATTAATGTTGGAGCTGTAGAGTCTCATAGGCTGCCAATTAAAAAAAGACTCATGTTTGGGATGGCTATAAGATTATATGACTCGAGAAGTAGTAGTGGTGAAAAGTATTGCGATATAATAATTAAAAAAAAAGCATAATAAAATATTTCCTACTGGAATATTGTAATTGAATATCCCTACAGGGATGTTATTGGAGCATGGAGTGACAAATAACAGCAAGCAAGTCTTATTAGGCTACAAATAAAGATATTTTGAGAACAAACTCATATTTACCTTGAGGTTTCAGCTTTGGAGACTTCATTATTCCAGTAATCAGGTTGGAGATGATCCGAAATCTGTTATATATATATTATATATATATAATAATATACTATATGTCCGTCAGTGTAAGGTCCGGCTGTGTGTACAACTCCTGCAGGTCCTGAACTAACCCTCGAGCCCGAGGACTGCCGCCTTATATGAGCCCTACTCAGAGGGGGCGGGGCGTGTGTGTGTGTGTGTGTGTGCGTGTGCGTCTGCGCGCGCGCGTGTGTGTGTGTGCGCCCGCGCGCTCGTGTGTCTGCGTCCGTGTTTTTGTGTTTGTGTGTGTGTGTGCATGTCTGTGTGTGTGTGTGTGTGTGTGTGTGTTTGTGTGTGTTCTATGTGTGTGTGTGTGTTTGTGTTGTGTGTGTGTGTGTGTGTGTGTGTGTGTGTGCAGTGACCAATAAACGTTGTCCTGGTAGCAGTTACACCCCTCTGACGTCTCCCTCATAAAAGTGTGTTTGTAAACAAGTCGTATGCCGCCTGCCAGGCAGAGCTGACAGATCCAGAGATATTAATAATCATGACCCAGTGCTTGTCATGTTGTATCACCAGGCAGATCATGCCAGGGCGAGACCAAACTGGGACTGATGACAGACACATCATTTAGGAACCAACCGTTTCTGCACTGTTGATTGTTTTTTTATTGATATGTAAGTTATGTAACTAAACTAACTGAATTTTCTCTATGTAGCTGGTGGAGTGTAAAACACAGCGCTCGTCCTAATAACCATTTTAAGTCTGCCAGTACATTTACTCAAATACTGTACTTAAGTAGGCTACAAATGTCGAGGTACTTGTACTTTACTTGAGTCTTTTCTCTTTTCATGCCACTTTCTTCTTCAACTCTTTTTTCAGAGAGAAATATTGTACCTTTACTCCACTACATTGATCTGTTACAGCTTTAGTTACTTTACACATTAAGAATTGTTCACACGAAACACATGTAGATTTATAAAATATGATGTTTTTTTATAATTTAAACTACCCAACAATATAACGGCCAGCTGAAGTGATTAGACCATTAATCACATATGTGAGGATTTTTCTGCATTGGGTACTTTTACTTGTAATACTTTAACTACACTGTCCTGACGATACTTAAATACTTTTACTTAAAGATCCAGTGTGTAACGTGTTTAGTTGTTCATTCTCAAAATCTGTGTTGCCCGTTCACAAACTTTTACATTTGCGTTCGCATGAACTTGGGTAGACGCTCCATATTCGTGCTTCATCTTGAAATACGTTAGCCTGTAAGGGACATACAGGACATACTGGTCCGCCTTTCACGTTTTTCACTGTCACATGATAAACTCACAGGTGCTGCTAATGCTGCTAACGGGTATTGTAGCTTCCCGGCCCCCCGGCTAGTTTGAAGAAGGAAACATGGAGGACCACACGTATTCAAAATCCAAATTTCAGGAACAGGAGTCTTCTTCTTCTTCGCCCAGAAAAAAGAAAAAGGAGATTGAAAAGAGCAAGAGAGCGGCTTTTTGAAGAGTGAAGACTACCGTAGCTGTAATACGTACTTTGAACTGCGTGGTGCGAGAGAGTTGATTGCGATATATGATCTCAACGCTAGATGGGAGACATTCCCACACATTGGACCTTTAAGTAACATTTTCAATGCAGGACTTTTACTTATAGCAGAGTATTTTTACAGTGTGGTATTAGTACTTTTACTAAAGTAAAGGATTTGAATACTCCTTCCACAACTGTTTATATCAAAAGCACCTTCTCTGATAGGGGGTGGTTTCTTTCCCATCCACAGCAGCTATATGCTCATTTTTAAAGCCATTTGAGATAGTAGAATGCCTACAAATATGTAAATCTTTTCAGAAAACCATGACAGCTGCCACGGGAAAAAAAACCTACATCCTGTTTTATATCTAATTGTTCTCCAACTGTCTTCTTCATTCTGAAACCAGAACACAACAACTGTTGCCACCTAAAGAGAGGCAAACATTATGTGATGTTACTATTTTTAAGCTAGGCTACATACTGTAACATAAGTGGGGTAGGAATTTGGCGTAAAGAGAATTACTAATCTTGAACCCTATTTTTGTTACACTATGCTGGAGTAGAGCTCAGTTCACACAACACCATGAATGTTAAACTGACAAATCAGCTGGATCCATCCCATGATAATCTGGGCTGCTTTAATTGTAAATCAAGGATCCCCGAAAAGAACGCCATATTAGAGTTCTTAATAGCATAATAGTAATGTGGAACAGGTGAGAGAATTTTGAAACCCTAAAGAACCTGATCGTCTGCAAAGGCGAAGTCAGAGCGACATCTGGTGGTGGTCTGCCACAATCGCATCTGATGTTTTCAGCCTTTGGATTGCTTTGTCGAGTGGTGGAGTGGACTGATTTTTATTTTGCAAAAATGCTCGGAAAAACTAATAGTTTAATAGACAAAACAATCTCAACTCATTCACTTGTTCTGGAGCTTTCGACCGTATCAAACATACAGTGGTAAGGTCTGAAACAAGTGGGTACGTGGACCTGGAGTTGATGAACTGTCAGTTTTCATGGGCTGTTTTGGCTTAAAGACAGCTCTTAAACTGTCCTGAAGCAAACATTTACAGCATGCCCTTTCCTCTTCCATAAAGTTTCTTCATCCTACTATGGATGTAATTTAACTCTGGTACAGCTAAGAATTAAAAATTTTTAAATCTATACTACACACAACAAAACACTACACAATGCTAAAAGAATACACACACAGACATGCTCAGTGGGCTGCGACTGCTGAACAAGAGCACCTTGGCAGTACCCAGGAAGTGAACTGGCATCTCTCCAGCTACCAGTCCACACCCCGTACTTCGGTCCGTATGGGGACTTGAACCATAAGTCAAGCAATATGTAAAAAAAAAAAAAAAAGTTACATTGCAGATTTAGATGATTATTACAACATGTAAATCAACTAATTCATTCTGATGTATTATTATAGGTTAACCTACCCACGAGTATAAGAAGAAGTTAGAATGAGCTCCACCTTTACCAGCTGCAACATTAAACAGATGAACACATTCATTCATCACTTTAATTCAGCGATATGTGCTTCTTAAACTTTTTTTTCAAATAATGTATCACCTTTGAACTATTTTTCATCCAAGTACCCCCTGACCTGCACAACAAATGTTTTGGTTGAAATCAAAAGCCTCACTCTACATCACACTGTCTGATTTAC
This sequence comes from Perca schrenkii, assembly GCA_025617405.1. Lineage (NCBI taxonomy): Eukaryota > Metazoa > Chordata > Actinopteri > Perciformes > Percidae > Perca > Perca schrenkii. The sequence continues at coordinate 30,796,410 of CM046797.1, forward strand.
AAAACAACAATATTGTAACTGAAAAACACTTAAATGCTACATTGTAAATGTGTGGAATCACTAAATGTATTAATATTATTTTAGGAATTATGCATGATGTTTTTTTTAAATAAAAAAATCTCACATACCCCCTGCAGTACTCCATAGTACCCCCTATTTGAGAAACACGGATATAATACAGTATATATGATTCTGACACGGGACATTCTGCATGATGAGTACTTTTGTTTTCAGTTCTTTTAAGTATATTGTGATGCTAATACTTTTGTACTTAGATTATAGTAAGATTTTGAATACAAAATTATTTTTAATTATAGTTTTGCGACTTTTACTAAAGTAAAAGATCTGAATACTTCTTCCACCACTGATTTTGCCTTGATGTAGTTGTACTCCCCCCCCCCTCTGGACCACCGGATATTATTTTGTAGCATATTGTTTGTCTTTTCTTTCGATATATTGACTTTGTGTGACTTGATTCTCAGCCGTGAAGCGACACCTTCTCCCAAAGCCCCCGACACCATCTTATTAAGCTGTACTGAGATTGTTAATATTGTATCAAGAGCTCCATCCATTTCATGTTTCTATGTGTCATTGTTGCTTATTACTGCTTTGGAAGAAAATGGCTCTAATCTGTTTTGCTAGGCTGTGTTTTGATGCTTGCATGGCTCTCCGTACTGAATGTGGATACTGTTGATGTGTGGAACTGTACTAATGTCTTGCTGCTTCCTGTCACTCTGCATGGCTTCTTGAGAAAGCTTCTTTTTTTTTAATTAAGATTATTTTTGGGGGCTCTTCCCCTTTATTTGATAGTGACAGTGGATAGACAGGAAAGGTGGGAGAGAGATTGGGGATGACACGCAGCAAAGGGCCGCAGGTCGGACTCGAACCCGGGCCGCTGCAAAGGACTCAGCCAACATGGGGGCAAACGCTCTTACTGGGTGAGCTAGAGGTTGCCCCAGAAAGCTTATTTTTTGCTCTAGCTGTCTTTATGGTGTCTTATTTTAACCTGTACTAAAGTCTTATCACACTGACGTGAAGATATTTAGTCAAAGCCCCGATCTTCTGCAAAGGCGACATCTGGTGGTTTGCTGTCACAAATGCATCTGATGTTTGCAGCCTTTGAATTAGTCATACCCAGGGGTGGAAGAACTGGTACTCAGGTCCTTTTTACTTAAGTAAAAGTACTAATACCAAAGCCTGGTCCTACCAGACTCTGGTCCATTTCATTTGTCCAGAGAGTCTGGCCTCTCTCCATTGACAAGTGTTAACTTCCTTGAAGGCGGGTACTCTGTTGAAGTTTAAAACTATTGGATCTGCCCAGAGCCACTCTGGTAACCTGGCTCCGCCCTCCTACGTACTGTCTGGTAGGACCAGGCTAACAAGAGGGGAGACGACAGCAAGTATCGGCTTAGCATCGCTAGTGTTAGTCTTAGCCAACTCCTTCAACGCTAACGGAGCAATCTGGAAAATCAAACTGTTCCCTGGATATTCGAAAGCGTTGCCACAGCGGACCGCATCTTTCTCCGCCGCCATTATGGAACTACAACTCAAACTAGTGCACGTCATGACCTCAAAGTCATCGTTCTCAGCCACTCCCTCTGTTTGCTGATTGGACTGCCAAATATTTGGCCGCCGAAAACCCAAGAATATATCGCAAACCCAGACGCAGTACAGAAGGAAAATGAAAATTGAGCGGAAGTACGTGGGAGGGCGGAGCCAGGCAACTAATACCACACTGTAAGAAAAAAGTCCTGAATTGAAAATGTTACTTAAGTAAAAGTATGTAAGTATCATCAGGAAAATGTACTTAAAGTATTAAAAGTATAAGAACTCAATGCAGAAATATCCACACATTTTAGGAACTGGAAAGAAAAAGCTTCAAACGCATCAGAAAAAGTGTTAAAAGCGCATTTACAGAAATGTTGATTAATGTGCATTGTCCTTTATGAATTAAATAATTGAAATGAAATGAAATTTCCCCCTTTAGGACCACCATATGGTATTTTGTAGCTTATCGGCTTGTTTCTCAGACGTGAATCGACAGTACTCGTCGTCCAGTCGTCCAATGCAGCTACCTGGGAGTGGATTTGCCTTCCCAGATCAGCAGCACGCAGGGCAGCCATGCTGAGACTTTCACACCTCCGGTGCCCAGTTTCACATGATCAGCATATGGATAAACACACCATGTGTTTGCAGCTGCACGTGTCTGTTGACTCAGGAGGCCCCAAGGTGCTGCTTAACGAGGGGCCTCGGCCTCAGCAGAGGTGCTAAAAGTGACACCTTTGAGACACCATGAGAAAATATCAGTCAGTGCGTTCACATGCACAGCAGTACTCGGGATATGGTCTTACATTTGTACTCAGAAGTCGGATTTTTACGAGGTCAAAGTCGGAAACACACCCCCTGACCTCGGATTTCCGAACTTGGTGTCAGTGTCACTAACCGATGTGAGTCGAGTGGCGATTGTGTGAGTTGCCCATGCTCAGATTTAAACGGTTTATTGCATAACGTGTTCATACTGAAATTTGTGAAATCCGTAAAATACATACATACAATAACAAAAGATGGAAATCATTTAAAAAATGTTTTAGCTATCTATGTTTGTTTGATTGCTAATGTTAGCTCAAAACGCCTTTAGCATCTAGTAGGCTACTTGATTGATAACGTTAGCTCAAAACGCCGTTAGAATCTTAGCTAACAGTCATTTCAAAAAGGTTTTAGCTATCTATGATTGTTTGATTGCTAACGTTAGCTCAAAACGCCGTTAGCATCGAATAGGCTACTTGTCGCAAAGTGACTCATGCGCAACTCACATCTGCACTCAACTCACATCGGGTAGTGTTAGCAATGGCAGTTTATAACAACGCATTACGCTGTTTTATGTGCATACAAACAGCATAACATGTCCACAGATGGAAGTTGGACAGGAATGTTTTTGTACGACTGATTTAGCGAGACACAAATAACACAGAAGTGTTCATAACTGTATGTTACTACAGCTTTCACAACTGAACATATTCCCTGCTTCTCCCCACAAAATCTACGCCTTTGTCCGGTACAGAAGATGGCACTCTTTCAACACAAAACAGGGTTTTTCTTCCGGTTAACCAATGTCAAAATTACACAGACCGGCTACTAAATTACTAAAAATTTTACAACCTAATGTTTCATTCACACTCATGTCACAGCATAGAAAGCACAGTGCTCTGAACAGATGACCGACAACTTTGTTTGGCTCGTTATCTTTAACCAGTGTAGCCCGGTGTAGCCCAGTGCCGGGTGGAATTAGCAAGCTAACGTTAGCTAAATAACATTAACGTTAGCCAGTTCTCACATTCATACTTTGGATACCGAGACAAACAGAATCAAAAATGAATTCATGTACCCATACATCACTAAGCTGAACACTGAAATAGTAAGAATGGTCATTATTTTTATTAGAAAATAAATTACATCTGTACTTACATATTTACATTCATTTATAGTCATTTCTGATGTCATATATCAGCTTAAAAATGCAACTAGTATTTCAAAAACACATACAACTATTGACAAAAGGGTTAAGGGTTACACTCATGCATACTGCACTTACCACTGAGTTTTATAATTAATTTAACTGGGCATATATTTGTATAATAAAAGCACTTTGCACATAGGATGAGTTTGACATGACTAAGAAATAAATGTATATTTGCATTTGCCTGCACACAAGGGCTCTGATTTATAGGGATGTGACAAAGCATTGTGAATTGGTTAAATCGTTATAAATGTGTAAAGATTACAACCAGTTGAGATAAAAAAAAAGGCGTTTAAACGGCCTAGGGCGTAATCTACTTCTGATTTCACTTATATGACTTCAGATGTCACTACGCCTTCTTGGTTCATTTATTTGAAGAGATTTTTTTTTTCAGCCTCATTATTTTGATGTAGTATTTGTTTTTAAATGTAAGTATTATTATTTTATTTCATTTTTGTTATTTACAGTAACATCAAATACAGTTTTAGTGTCCCTTTTAAGAGGACATGTCACTTACACTACATGAGTAATGTTTCAGTCTGCATGTGCATGGTTGATTTAACCTGTCATGATTTCGTATAGGTGTGTGTGTGTGCGTGTGTGTGTGTGTGTCTGTGTGTGCCTGTGTGTGTGTTTGCCTGTGGGTGTATGTGTGTGTGTGCGTGCGTGCGTGTGTGTGTGTGTGTTACTCAAAGTCACAGCCCAGTAGTTCTATTCTCATAGTGATGGAGTTCATCCAGCTTATTGGGATGATTCGGACGAAGCGGGAGAAAATAGGAGGGTAGATGTAGTTTTTCACGTGGTCGTTGTTATTGGTATTTCCCAAAAAAGTCTGGATTTGGTGAAAGAGAGAGAGAGAGAGAGAGAGAGAGAGAGAGAGAGAGAGAGAGAGAGAGAGAGAGAGAAAGACATTGGTTAGAATCACTTCTCTTGTCCAATCACACATAGTCTATAGCCTTGACATTCCACTTCCGGGATTGCTCCGGTACCGCAGGAAATAATAATGAAATGCATTTCCCATGGGGTTTAGCCGCTGCTCACCTTGGAAGGGATGCTCTCATCATCTGTGTACTGCTTCCAGTGGATCCCATTGTTGCTGTACTGCAGAGCGTAGGACATGACGTACATCTCTTTCCCCAGAGCCTTGGCTCCTTGCGTCATGATACCTGTGATCTTCTTAATTGTGGGAAGCTCCACCTGAAGCCACTGGTTCATGTTCCCATGCTGCGGGAGAGAGAGAGAGAGAGAGAAAGAGAGAGAGAGAGAGAGAGAGAGAGAGAGAGAGAGAGAGAGAGAGAGAGAGAGAGAGAGAGAGAGAAAGAGAGAGAGAAGGTTGGACTTGTAGGATGCCTTTATGACCCACTGAAGGAATTTGTGTAATATTTAATTTACTGGGGCTGCTCGACTATATAACAACCATTTCTTGTTTGACTTTTGGAAAGATGATTTAAATGTTGCCTGACTGAGTTTAGCCTTCGGGAGGAGGAAGTGAGCGTCTCATTCAGAACACAAGACGAAATAAGAGTTTACTTGCTGAACTGTAACGTAATTGTTAAGGAGGGTTCAGTTTTAGAGGTTGACTGCCATCGTCATGGGGCATCGGTCAGAATGCATGAGTAAGCCGCAGAGAAGTTCAGTCCATTCAATGAAGATTTATTTAGCAAAAGGCTGGTGAGGCAAATGATAACGGATAACAGAACAGACACACATGGGTTGGAGAATCAGCTGCCGCCCCATGTGAAGGTGTAGAAAAGACTGACTGAGAGGGAGTGCAGTCTTTAAATAAGGAGTGAGGTGAACTCAATCAGGTAATTAGGGTGGAAACAAAAGCCAATCAGTGGCGATGACTGGGGAGGAAAGGAAGTGAGGTAGGTGTGGAAAGCAAGTGCCAAAATAAGATTAAAAAAAAATAGGGATCTTTAGTACAGTAATGAAGTACGTTTTTTTTCTGATCGTGCGGAGCGGAAATCAAAATCCTGAGCAAAATTTGATCAACTGCACAGGCATACATTCACACATTTTCAAGGGTTTTTAGGGGCTGCTGAGTGTGGGTGTACTGCTAACAGGTCACTCAGACAACATTCTACCTGATGCTTACTATAAATTCATTCATTTTGACCTGTCATGTCAGTTTTAGGATTTGTACCTTGGCCTGCCATGCATTGATGGCTCCCTGTGTGTTGAGGCGTGCCAGAGAGGGTCTCCAGGGTCCAGAGTACCAGCTGGTAGCTGTGGAGCTGGCTGTGATTTGATGGTCTTCTATCAGTCTGCTCTCCATCCCCAGAGGCACAGAGCAACCTGACACAGAAGATTAGAAAGGTCACATTTACAGAAACCCCAACACTGTGACACTACTGGAGTACATACTGTGTGTATGCTAGGGCTGGGTATCAGAACTCAGTACCTTTAAGGCAGTAGTGTCAAGCTAAACCTCACTGGAAAATGAGAATCACATCAAGGGCCAGACATGTATAGTTTGTTGACATGCTTTCATTTAGAAAAAGTCAAATATCTTTGAGTCTTCACACTTCTCCCTAAAAATGTCCTTAAATTCTTTAGCCATCATAGAAAAAAGTGCCAAAAAAGGTCGAAAAAAAGCAACTACAAAAAACGTCGGCAGAAAAGTGGGAATAATCTGCAAAAGCGTCGGCAAAAGTGACAGAAAACATCAGAAAAAAACGACAAAAACTAGGCGGGCTGAAATTTATTGTGACCCTAAATTGATATGCAGGCCTGATCAGAATCTGCGAGGGGTCTTGAGTTTGACACATGTGCTTTAAGGCAGTGTTTCTCAAACGGGGGTACGTGTACCCCTAGGGGTACTTTGGAGAACTGCAGGGGGTACGGGAGATATTTAACAAAATGTTTAATTTCAATTTTATTTATAAGGGACAATGTGCAATTAAAACATAAATGTGACCATTTGATGCATTCCACCAGAGTTAGCCTTTGGCTAACTTACATTTGCAGTCCCTCGAGGCTGTTGTCCAGAACATTGTTCCTCTTTATGTAGAATTTTTTTTTCCTAAAATGTGACATTTGTGTCGCCTTCTTTGGACCTAATCTATCCTTCCTTCCTTCTACTGTCCTTCTACTTTTTACAAGTTTCTCGCTTTTTTCTTCTTATGTCACTGTTTTTAAAGTTTTTGATACTATTTTGACCTATTCTTACTTCCTTCCTTCTTTCTACCATATTTTTCCAAGCTTTTTTCTTTTTTACAGTTTTTGTCTCTTTTTCTCATCAGCATTTAAATGTTTTTCAGGTTCAAGGCTGTTGTTTAGTAAATCTATCGCTGACAGCGCTGTACTGTTCCTCTTTATATACACTTGTTTTTCTACCAAAAATGATTAGCACTGGTCAGGGGGTACTTGGCTTAAAGAAACAATTCAAAAAGGGGTACATTATTAAAAAAAGTTTGAGAACCACTGCTTTAAGGTATCGACCAAAATAACCCAGTACCAAGTAGTATTGAAACTTCTCCAGTCAAACAATACCTGCATTTATTAACTTTTGTACCCAGGTCTAGAAAAAAATGCAGACAATCATTGCAAGCGTTCTTCGATTGAATGCGACGTGTGATTGGCCCACTACGGCAGCAGCTGCAACCCATACAGTGTGGTGTGGTGAAGTCGAGTATTTGACTGAGTATCAGTTCAACAGGCCGAGATGCCACCAAAACCTTCGAAAAGTATGGCTTTACTACACGTTTGTCTGTGGCCTCTGATAAAAATATATTTTTTTCAAATTTCAAATGAAGTATTCTTATAGGTATCTGTGTAACTAGGGGTGTAAGAAAAAAAACAATACACTTGAGTATCGCAATATTTTATTTTGCAATACTGTATCAATTTTCAAAAAGTCAATATCGATTTTTGCAGCTGTAGCTATGGCTGAACTTTGGCCTACTTTAGTATATAAACATTAGCTCACTAAGAACCTGTGAACCACAATCCCAAACTGGCAGTTTGATTTTCTGTGTACTGAATTGTTTACCTAAAGTAAACTTCTTGGACTTTTATGAAAGTCATGTCTAGTTTTTCAATATACAACAATATATCGCCTTACGCGATATATATTGCGTATCGCAATATATTGCAATATATTGAATCGTGACCCATGTATCGTGATACGTATCGTATCGCCAAATTCTTGCCAATACACCGCCCTATGTGTCACTTTAAAGGAGAATTCCGGTCAATTTCAACACGTAGCTCTGTTGTTTGTAAATTTGGAGCGCTGTCAGTAGCGAGAAAAACGAAAACAATCGGTGTTACCTACACCGTGTTATCCTCCTGTTAGCCTAGCGTTAGCACCCCAGAAGGCTGAAATGGGGTGTTAAACGTGCTTTTAGCCTCTCAACATGTTCGAAATGTCATTACAAGTGCCTACCCATGTGAAGTGAGTCCTTCCGAGTGAACGCAGTGAATCTGACTGCAGTAGATGTGAAAGAAATGCATAAAAGTTGTGCATAAAAGACGAGTGCTTAGGGACCGTCTACAAACTACAACACCGAAAAGCGATACAAAATTATTTCCAAAAATAGGCATATGCTTATTTTTTTTAAAGTAAGTGCTGAAGTGCAACTAGCAGGAGACAAGTTATAATTGAGGTAAGTTTGAAGACACTACCTTATTTAATCATTAAATTAACAAATATTTTTGTGTCTTTTTTCGGTGTAGTGTTTTTATAGACGGTCCCGAAGCACTCGTCTTGCCGTCTCCACACCGGAACTAAACAGAGCTGAATTAGCAGAAATTGTATGCATTTCTTTCACATCTAATGCAGTCAGATTCACTGTGTTCACTCGGAAGGAATCACTTCACATGGGTAGGCGCTTATAATGACATTTCGAAACTAAAAGCACGTTTAAAACTTGCCCGGTTTCAGCCTCCTGGGTGCTAACGCTAACAGGAGGATAACACTGTGTAGGCAACAACAATTGTTTTCGTTTTTCTTGCTACTGACAGCACTCCACACTTACAAACAACAGAGCTACGTGTTGAAATCGACCGGAATTTTCCTTTAAGGGTTTCCGGTCCTGGTATTGCACATTCTTTAAAATTTTGCCTAACAGCTGGAACACACCGGGCGTGTAAGTGTTGCGTAGCGTAAATACGTGCCTGATCTTGTGCCTGGCCATTCATACCGGACGCGTATTTCTACGTGCCGGTCACAATGTCACAATGTTTAAAATTGCAATAATATCGTATCATGACGTGAGTATCGTGATGTTATCGTATTGTGAGGCCTCTGGTCATTTCCACTCCCAGTGGCTGGTGAACAATTTACAAAACCAAGAATGTGTAAAATGAAATACTGAGGTTCCGGATAATATTTGACACCAATTTTGCCACTCTGCGCCGAAAAAACACAGAGTAGAATCCAAAGCGGATTATGCATATTTCGCGAATTTGAAAAAACGAATTCCACGGCACGCACGTGCACAGTAACATCTTACCGTCGAGCTCACAGCCGTAGAACTCCATGCGGACTGTGGCTTTGCCGTACCATTCGATGGGATGGAGCCTGATAAAGCGTCCAACCACAGGAGGAATAAAGGTGTTTTTCTTTTCCTCGTAGGCTTCCTGGTTCCCAGAGAATATCTGGTGAAAGAGGGAGAGGCAGACAAGTGGTGATCACACACACTTCTCTCTTAGTTTCTATCTGTTGGCGTCAGCATTGATCAAAAGTGATCAAACTTCTCCCACCTTCCTGAGGTCCCTGCTGTCGCCCTTATAGAAGATCCACTTCTGGCGGTCGGTGCTGTAGGAGATAGCGTACTTGAGCACATATTGGGAATATAACATCTGCTTGGCTCCCTGCGTGGCCACCTGGCTGATTGCAACTGGCCGCTGGAAGTCCACCTGTGCAGGGGGAATTCCACAGGTAGCAGAATGTTATATATATATATATACATATATACATCCATTGAACAAACAAACATCTTAATGCAAACACCAAATTTCAAGTCCTGAATAAAAAGGAGCAGAAAGAACATTAATCTTATATAATCTGCCCCCTTCTTTCCCAAAACATACAGTACCAGTGAAAAGTTTGGACAAGCTTTCCAGTTCAAGTGAATGAGAACGCGTGTTCAAACTTTTGACTGGTACTGTAACAGAACACTTATTGTTAACACAATTAACAAAACAAATAATTAAATAGTTGAACTCTTCACTTCCCCCTCCCTCCCTTACAAATATATTTATATAGAGAGCAAGTGCACTCATGAAAATATAATCAAGCATGCACGCACGCACGCACACACACACACTTCCAACACTGCCAACACATACCTGAATCCAGCTCTTGTTCTGCTCTGTGCTCCATGCGTTGAATTTACCCGGATTGTTCAATCTGGCAAGATGGGGCTTCCAGTATCCTTCAAAAATGGAAATATTGTCATTCCTCCTGTGACATATTGCATATAGACATTTATAGCAATAATTCATTGTCAACTATTAAATTAAACGCCAACTATTTTGATAATCAAATAGACGGTTTCAGACATTTTTATGGAGAAAAAAAGAGTTTAAATTCTCTGATTCTAGCTTCTTAAATGTGAATATGTTCTAGTGTCTTCTCTCCTCTGTGACAGTATAGTGAATATCTTTGAGTTGTGGACAAAACGAGACATTTTAGGACGTCATCTCTGCTTTTTGGGAAACACGGATCGACATTTTTCGCCATTTTCTGACATTTTATAGACCAAACAATAAATAATAATCGACAGATTAATCGACAACGAACATAATCGTTAGCTGCATCCCTATACAATAACTCCAAAAGTCATTGTGATTGCAGTAGGACCACAGATGGGTGCGTTGCTACTGTACCTCTAGTGTTGATCGCTGTAATCTGGTGGTCTTTCACACTGCCTGATTCCAAACCCAGCGGACGGTAGCACTCTTGGAGGAAACATGATATAATATCTCAATATAAAAGCACAACATAATAGTATGTCTAAATGCTGCAGGGTGTTTGTACCATTATCTAGGACCAGAAAGAGGGTCTGCATGCCCTTCTGTTGGTTGAAACCAACTTCTGTCTCCAGCTGCCACAGGCCAGGTTTGGATGGAAACATCTCCAGAGTAGCGAAGCTCCCTGAAAGACAGTTTGTAACATAAATTACACTGAAACACACTGTGTCTGCTACGTTTGTTGACATCCAATATAGCCGGTAGATGTTCTCTGCATTCAGTGGTGGAATGTAACTCAGACGTTTACTCCAGTACTGTACTTAAGTACAAATGTTGAGGTACTTGTACTTGACCTGAATCTTTTCTTTTCATGCCACTTTCTACTTCTACTCTGCTACATTTCAGAGAGAAATATTGGACTTTTTACTCCACTACATTCATCTGATACAGCTTTAGCTACTAGTTACTTTACAGATGAAGAGCTTTGCACACAAGACACATGTAGCCTATAAAATACAATGTTTTATTTTACATTAAACTACCCAACGCTACAAAGGCCTACAAGTCCAGCTGACATGACTAGACAATTAAACACATGACAGAACAGTTTTGATTGTTTCCAGTTTCTAAAATGTGAGTATTTTTTCTGCATTTTACTTTAATACTTTAAGTACATTTTCCTGATGAAACGTACATACTTTCAAGTTAAGTGTAATAATGCAGGACTTTTACTTGTAACGGAGTACTTTTACAGTGTTGTATTAGTACTTTTACTGAAGTTAAGGCTCTTCCACCACATTACAGTTTTGAGCTATTGTTGATTAAAATACTGTACACCTCTTGTGCTGAATTCCCTGTAATGCTCCATGAGACAGCCTTCAAATATCCCTCTGAGTCGAAAGCAGTATGGCCGTTTGGTCAGTAGGGGGAGCTGTTGACTGTGCAGTTGCTTTATCACCACATGGTAATTAAAGGTGTAGTAAGTGATGTTAAACCAATGCATTTTTTTGTCAAAATCAGTGAATATCTCCTCACGGTCACCTACCTCTCTGTTTTTTGTGTGCGTTACAAAAAAATAATAATCCAGTGTTAATACACAGCCCTAGCTGTGTAAATTGAAAACAAACAGAAAGGAGTGCACGAGCCACAAAACAATGTTCCAGCCAATCATCAACAGGCAGCGACAGTTGATGGCGGGGGAGGCAGTATTTGAATGTGCCGGCCAGTAGTTCTCTGTCTGTGTGCGTTCATGAAGAGTGTAAGTAGGGCTGGGCAATATATGAAAATATATTGATATCTTGATATGAGGCTAGATATCGTAATATGACATAAGTGTTGTGTTTTTCTGGTTTTAAAGGCTGCATTCAGTCAAGTGATGTGTGATTTTCTTAACTTACCAAACTGTTCTAGCTGTTCTGTTATTTGCCTTTACCCACTTAGACATCGTATCCATCCAAATTACTGATGATTATTTATCACAAATCTCATTGTGTAAATATTTTGTGAAAGCACCAATTGTCAACCCTACAATATCGCCGCAATATCGTTATCGAGGTATTTGGTCAAAAATATTGTGATGTCTGATTTTCTCCATATCGCCCAGCCCTAAGTGTAAGCTATATTTTCATTGTTCTTCACTTCTATGAGACATTAACATGTTTATTTTATATTTTAATGGTTTGTTGTATATTTGCATGTTCACCAACTTTTTCCCTGTAGTAGGCTACCGACCGCATGGTTCATTAAGCAAACCTGCTACATTGTATGTTTGACAAAAAAGAGAGGTCTGTTTTCATATGTATATTATGTATATTTTTTTTTACAAGAATTCCACTACGGATGAAGTTCCAGAGCAGTTTGAATACCTCTATTCAAAACTTAAAGGCACTAAAGCAACAGAAGATGTTATTCTGAATTTAGCAAACAGACGTGGTGTTGCTCACCAGGCAGCAGCGGGAAGACGGCCTGTCTGTAGTTGGTGGTCTTCTTGTGGAGGAACGTCTGTCCGTGGAAGTGGACGCTCTGGAAGTCGTTGGGAGAACCCATGTTGATCAGGTACCAGCACACCAGCTGCTTGGTGTACATCCTCAGGCCCTTCAGGTTGTATGTAATGCCATTAATGGCTTGGGAAACAACAGACCAAAAGATAGTTTTATCAGTTTTGGTCCGGTTTTTCTGTTCTGTAACTGATCAATCTTGAATGCATGGAAGAAAAGATATTGCAGCTCAGTTATACCTACAACAATGATATATTACCAAAAGTGTACGCACATACTCTGTGCGTTTAAATTTTCATGTGATATAATCCTAGGTTATCAAAAGATTTTGGGTGGAGGATCATTTAAAGCAGTCTGAGGTACATAATGCATTACTGTGGAACTTGAGGTTCTCATTGGGGTTGGTATCCATAAATCTCCTTCGGCTTCTCCTCTGTATCATCTCGTGGTTCTCCTTGTAGTACCAACTCTGCGACTCATCGAAGGTCATGAAAAGCAGCGTGAACTCCCTCATGTCAGTTAACTTCCTGTCCAGGGTGCCCTCTCGACACACCAGCAAAGGCCCAATCAAGCCAGAGTTGATGTCTCTTTCCTAAGAGACAGATCATACGCTAGGTTAAATATTGGCTTAAAAACTAAATGTGAATACCTTCCACTTTGCTCAACCCAAACACATCTGGGTTTGTAGAGCAATTTTGAAAATCCTGGTGAAAATTGATACAGTTACTTTCAGCCGAGTCTCGCTCGCTCGGCTCACTACAGTGCTGCGGAGTAAGGTCTGGCTCTTTCACACATACAGTACGTCATTAGCTCTTACCAGTGTATCGCCGTGTGTATTTTGTCCATAGCAAATCCCTGCCACTGGTACCAAAGAGTCCCAGTTAGATAATAAATGCCGTAAACATATTCTTTGTAAACCTTTACCATCATTGTTTTAATTTAATTATATTTGCCTTTTTAACTGTAAGGTGTCCTTACATGTGTATGCCGCCGCTATAGGCTAGATTCTATACACAGTGGCTTTAATTTGTATTTGTAAATAGCATTTATTTAATGCCTGTCATACTAAACAATTGTCTACAAAGGACATATTACTCACAGGATTAACGCCTGAATAGTAGGCCCAGGTCCGACAGTGAGACTCGTCTGGCATTGGCCCAACCATAGAATTGACCTTCCATAAATATGTGAAGGTGGTATTGGGTTTAACCTCGTTGTCATATTTAAACCAGTACTTAGAGCCGTCTTCATAGGACAGACCCTCTGTCTGCTTGGTATAGGAAACCCCGTTTGGATGTAAGGAGAACGAACGGTTGGCTTTGTTCATGAACACCACCTACAAGACAAAAAGACACATTTATTCATTTTCCTGACGAGAGGTATAGATGAAAAGATCAATGTCGGTAGATACAGTAAATACAATATGAAAATGTGAGATCCCAGGACAGTTATACAGATTGTGGCTTTGCAGTCGATGCTGACAGTCTTACCATGATGCTTTGCCCAACCTCGGCCTTGATGACAGGTCCCAGGATGCCGAGGTGCTCTTCGAGCTCTCCACGGACGTCAGGTGTGCTAAAGCTACTGTCTATGTAACCTCGGAAAACTGCCTTGGTGAACTTAGTTTCTCTGCTGTTTGGTTGCAATTCGTCCGGCCTCCTGTTGCGATAACAGGACAATATTTCATCATTGCATGTGTATAGCTGTGTACCTGATAGGGCTGCACGATAAATAAAAGGCACCACTAAAAAATAGAGTCAGTTACATTTTAAAGTGCAGTTTTCTATTGATATTTTCTTTCAACTAACAAAAAATTGGAGTGTCGTTCGCAATATATTCGCAGCCTTTTGGGGTGTGTATGTTAAGGCGCAAGTTGATATTGACAATAAAAGAAACGACCTAGAGCCCTAGAACCTGCTGTGAAGTTTTCCAATAAAGCTATAACTAACTATGTGGCCGGGTTAGCTCAGTTGGTAGAGCAGGCGCATATATACAGAGGTTTACTCCTTGACACAGTGTCAGTGCCCTTTGGAGTGTGTCATTCCCCCTCTCTCTCCCCTTTCATGTCTTCATCTGTCCTGTGGAAATAAAAGCCTAAAATAATCTTAAAAAACTAACTTAATTGTATCTCTGAGCTTACCTCTGTCCGTAGCCAGTATAGTCCCACTCAACCTCCTCTGCAGCGATAAAATAAGTCTTGACATTCGGGCCTGATAACTTTAAGTAGTATTTGGCGGTGTCATCCAAGTTGAGATTCTTGATGTCTTCACCACCCCTGTAGGGGTCTATGTGTGACACATACTCGTATTCATCTGCCTTCACATTTTCCTCCAATCCTATGTGATCTGGGTTATCTCCAGGAACATACAGCTCGTAGTCACTGAAATCAGGCCGGGGCACACCGATGACCACAGGCTCGTTAATGAACTCCTCATCAGAGACGGGCTGTGATGAAAGTGGTCGTGCCCCACGTGGGGCTATGCCTGGATTGAACCCCCGGGGGGAGAATGGTAAGCCACTCTTGGCCTGAGGCTTGTATTCCTTCCTCCTCTTTGTTTTCATGCCTTGGCCCTTCTGAGGCCTCTGTCGGAGTTGCACCTTCTTGATCTTTTTTGGAGTTGGCGTCGTTTTAGGGGTTTCTGTCCCGAAATATTTCATCATGTAGTCAGGGATCTCCACCGATTCCATTTGGTGAGTTCCCTCATAGGTCCAGTTGTGACCCTGCGTTTTGACGTTGGTGGTTTTAATCACGTGCGTTTTGTTTTTTGTGAGGTAGATTAGTACTTCTTCGATGCTGTCTAAAGTGCTTAGCTCCTCAGAATTGCTCTTTCTTACTGCATCGCTCAAGAGGTACAGCCCATTCTCACTAGATAAATGTTTTGCAGGAGATGTGTGGTTCAACTCACCAGGAAGTGCTGTGACATTCTCCCAAATCTCTGAACTAATCTCCTCTGATAAATTTGATCTTAATGTATTCTCTGTTACATTCTGTAAGGGCCCGGTTTTAAGCAAAACATGTGTTACATCTTCAAGGCTGGAATTGGCTAAAATAGGTACACTTTCAGTGGAATTCATTTGAAGTCCATACTCTGGATCTGCTGCGGTACCCAGGGAGTCATTGTCACTCTCCACCTCCAACTCAAAGATGGTCAAGTTGCTTCTCTCTATGCTGATGATGTTAACCTCTTCAACATCAGCCATTGGAACAAACGACTTGGCTGCGAAGATCAGAGAGTCAGTGTCACTGTTTTCTTTGTCTGTGGCCTCCACTTCTAAATCTAAGATGGCCAAGTTGCTTCTCTCTGTGCTGCTGATGTTAACTTCTTCAACATCAGCCAGTGGAAAAAACGACTTGGCTGCGATGATCGGAGAGTCATTGTCATTGGTTTCTTTGTCTTTGGCCTTTACTTCTAAATCTAAGATGATGATGTTAACTTCTTCAACATCGGCCATTGGAATAGACAACGGAGGGTCTGTTCCGTCTGCTGACACGTTAACATGGTTAGCTGCTGTGTTATTCTCATCTTCCTTTTTTACACTGCGTGACAGAGAGGTGGCGTTGCTCTCTGGTGTATTGTGGAGATTGTTTAGGATGGAATTGGATAGAGGCACAGAGTAAGAAAACACATCCCCTCTGGTGAGTCTCTCCTCAGAGTCCTCCGCCAAGGCCAAGACCATGCCCACGGAAGTCAGGTTGTCACCAGTCAGGGTTATATGCACTTTTTCAGTCTCCAAGATGGAACTTGAGTCTCCTGCTACACTAAGATTGGTAGTTTCTTGTAATGTTGCAGTATGATTCGTAATCTCTGTGGATACATTTTGAACCATTGATAAAACTGTAGCATTGTGAACGGTTGTGTTCCCAGACACTGAAACATTATCAAGATTTGATACAGAAGCACTGCTATCTGTAGTTATGGTGTCATTCTTTAATAATATATTTGGGCTATAAAACATGGTTGTGTTCTCTGTTTTATAAACCGATGAATTGTCAAAAGCTGATGGCGCACTACTGTTCTGCATATGTGTTGTATTCTCGCTCATGCTTTGGTTTAGCAAATTAACCGCTGTAAGGTTCACTTTATCTACCTCTTCCCAATTTGAAATCAATGTCTCATTTAGTGTATTTGGCTTTGGAATAGAGGTCTGACTTTTATTCTTCCTCTCCTTGAAATTATGGGTGATATTCGTATCTCCGTCGGGCACATCAACAGCATCATAGTCAAGGATAGAGAGGTCCAGCTGCTCCACACTCGATGC
Source organism: Perca schrenkii (assembly GCA_025617405.1). Lineage (NCBI taxonomy): Eukaryota > Metazoa > Chordata > Actinopteri > Perciformes > Percidae > Perca > Perca schrenkii. The sequence goes on from CM046797.1 coordinate 30,813,105, forward strand.
CCTCGATTGGTTCTTCAGAGACCTGAGACCTAATTCATCTGCAAACATATCTGTGTAACTGTCTGGCTCATCTGGTTTTACTTTCACAGGTTTGGGCTTCTCCTCATCCTTCTTGATTTGATCCAAGCTCAGAGGGTTCCACGCAATAAAGTCCACTGATTCGTCACTGTACTCATACAGGTTGTCACGAAAGCACTCGACATCCTGAAACTTTACGCGCATTGCTTTGGTTGTCTCATGGGAATTTAGGGAAGCCATGAGCCAGACACCTGGTTCAAGAAAGACACACAAAAACCATCCATGATTAAACTAAGCAACTTTGCACATGCAAAACTTTAAGATGACGGCATTAAAGCTACAGGGTGCAACTATTCTATATGAATGAACTTCAGTTACAATTAAGCCATTGCCAAATGAATTGATACAAAGCTCATTAAGCTTATCAGCTCCACAAAACTATCTCTGTATTCCTCAGTATGGCTATGTTTACAAAATAGTGTAATCTGGCGACATCAGCGCGCAGCAGCGTTTTAAGCCACTGCTGAGAAAGGACAACAGCAGCGTTTAGCGTTGGAAACGAGGAGGAAATAAAAATTACAAGATAATTGCCTCCTTTAAAGAGTCCGATCAGCTTTCTTTGTGTTGGCGTTCTAAACTCTGGTAGATTCCTGAGAACAATGGGTTAACTCCTCGTCAGGTCTCTGCAGGGTAAATCCAGACAGCTATCTAGACTATCTGTCCAATCTGAGTTTTCTGTTGCACGACTAAAACAACCTTTGAACGTACACGTTTCACCAAAACAAGTTCCTTCCTGAGACTATTTTGCAGAGACACTGTTGCTCTGTCCGGCATTTAGACGATTGTGATTGGTTTTATAGAAATGCCAATAAACCAGAGCATGTTTTTCTCCCATTCCAGAATGCTGTGTGGACTAGCCAGACCCTCCTCCGCAGCACTGTGAAGGAAGGTCTGGCAATGCGATACTAGTGTCATGTGGATGTGCCGACAGTGCTGTTGCCATTAGTCAGAATTCCTCATGGGGTGCTGAAACTAAGCAATATAGTAACTTAGATATAATTACTATATACTATTTAACTATTTACTCTTTGCTGTAACAATATTTTCTTAAAGTAAAAGTAACCCTACAGATGAAATATTGGATACATAATCTGACATAAAAGCAGGCATTGTAAGCCCTGACTGACCAGTGTTGTCCATGTTCATAGTGATGGTCTCGCCAGTCATAGGGTAGAGGCTGAGGAAGTCCTCCGTCCGCCCATTCACCTCAAATGTATGGCCGTAGAAAGTAGCTGTCTGGATGTAGTCCTGTGCTCCAATGCTGGACACGTGCCATGTTGCAATCTCGCCATTGCAGAAGCCCAAGAGCGGGCCGCTCTCAAACACATAACCGTTAATTGCTGTGAGGACATACACATGAATATTAGTTGTTGGACAGGCAGTTCAAGCCATTGCAGTCAGATGTATAACCAAATAATGGAGTGAATATAGTATATCTTTTTGGGATGAGATTTTATTAGCTTCAATCCGATTGTGGTAAAAACTTACAGTGCATGACATTAGACTTGTAAAAGTCTGGGTCTGCCTTGTTGACTTTGGATCGATCGCAATATTGGCGAATGTTTTCATCCAGGTACCAGCTCTTGTTCTCATCAAATACAGCCAACATAGCATGCTGCTCCTTGTCTGCTTTCAGCTGTAGAAACAAACCAAAAGTAAAACTTTGACTCTGACTTTTAATCTAACTAAAATGAAAGGAGTCTCTGTCTCTTTTGATTTTCTCGACAACCGTTTATCTGATTGACACTGCATCTGGCGGGTGTATTTAAATGTGTTGGATCTACCAAATGTGTGGATGGACCAACTGATCGACAGAAAAACTAACATTAAACGACACATACACATTAATGTACGTAGAATCCTCTTACCTGCACACCCCTGATATTTAGGGACCGATATTTGCAGATGAGGATTTGTCCTATCAGCCCTGAGGCGATGTCGCGCACTGTGTCCACTGCACTGTGGTACAGTCGTGTCAGACATCGAGAGTCTCCTTCGAGAGGCTCGTCCTCCTCGACCACTCTCCATATGTAGGTGTGTGTCTCACCTGGCTGAACACCATGAGACTGGTTGCCTGTCAAACACATTGGGATATACATCTTCAAGTTAATTGTAATCCTTTTATTTAATAAAACCAGAGTAGATACCAATACCCAAGTGTTACTGTGAGGAGATATTTAGTACCTCCTGCTGGGTAGTTTACTCCCTCGTGTGACTTCTCTATTGTCAGCCCATGTGGATAGATGCTGTAGGGCCTGGAGGCCATGTTCTTAAAAACAATCTTTAAGAAAGGACAGGAGGATGTGAGAAGACATGTCGTATGTCGACAGTGATAAATGCTGGATGATTATGCTGGATGAGCTGAAGGCCAAAAAGAAAGTATTAGAGTAACACATGATTTTTGAGTTGGCTCTGTGATCACAATCATTGTTTTAAAATACCACTGACAACGAGGGTTCTGGGTGTTATTCTATGCTTATGCAGAACCTGCGGGATTGAGCCTGCACAGCCCTCAAGAAGACATGGGAAAGGGATTTGAGTAATACACTGGATGATGAGGAGTGGGACACAATTTGTAGCAATATTAAAACGTGATGTGAGGGTGCGCCTCACAATTCAAGTTTAAGATTATGCATTGATTCTATTGGACTCCCTCCAGATTGTTTAGACTTGGTTTGAAAGACGCACCAAATTGTTGGAAATGTAAGACAGAGGATGGTCAATTACTTCATGTCCTATGGTCCTGTAATAAGGTCCAGGAATTTTGGAACGGGATATAAGATAACCTTTGTCGGATTGCAGCGACCCAGGTTCCATTCAGCCCAAGTTTATTTGTTCTGGGAAATGGGTCAATCCTAAATGGTATGGATAACAACATAAGAAGCTGGGTCCAGACCATAGACTGTATATTAACAGTCTATGGTCCAGACCAACAGTCTATGGTCCAGACTTATTTAATCAGAATCAGAATCAGAATCAGAAAAGCTTTATTGCCAAGTATGTTTACACACACAAGGAATGTGTCTTGGTATCGTAGGTGCATGTCACAATAAGCAACATGCACAGACACACCAAATGATAGCCAGACAGATTATTTTAAGGGGATGGAAGAATGAAGGGGTGAGTCCAGGAGTGGGCTTGTGAGATGGCTAGGGTGGCAGTGTTTGAGAAAATGTCATATAAATGTTTTTTCCAGACTGGATGTCTATACTAGGAATAGAGAAAGAACCTGAGCTTTCTGGAGGGCTCCTATGAAGCTTCATGCTGGGGAGAAATTTGTATGATGGGCTTATGGCATCTGTCCACAGGTTTAAACCAAACGTTAAAACAGCTCTTTTAGCTAAGCATTTACGGTGCAGCTCTTTTTTGTTGTTGTCTTATTCTCTTATTGTATTTCTCTGGTGTTCTGTAATGAAGTGTGTTATGTCAATTATTATTTTGCAGAGAAGTTGCTATAAACTTAGATTCATTTAAACGTAATCTCACCTTGATGACATCTCGGATTTGCGCTTTGATCACTGGGCCCAAGATCCCAAGCTCATTTTTCCTTTGCTTGGGCTCCAACCTTTCAGTGAATGACTCATTTTTGAACAGGCTGTACACTGCCTTCTTGTACTTCCCACCTATGCGTGTTGGTGAATCTTTCAGGTACTGCAAGGTGAAGTCCCTACACAAAAGGATTAAAGGATTTATATAATTCATGAGACATTGATATATAACCTCTGTGAAATGACAAGCCCATTTAAAACACTGCACTTCAAGCTGTGTGGCAACGATGTTTTTAATCGGTGCAAAACTGTTCTTCTACTTCAAATAGAGCTTAAAGAGTTAAGAGATTCTCTAAATGGATGCAGCAGAGTGAAAGACGGAAAATAACTCCTAATATGTTTAACCTCTTTAGTGAAGCAAAAGTTAAAGGAAAAGGAGGTTTAGTGTTAAGAAACACACTAATCAGCAGCGCTTTCATAGACTCCCTTTGACAACAAACACAGTAATGTATATAACTTCAAATGCCATAGCGACAAATGAAAATACTACTTAAAGGACAATTTTGGCGCAAAATTAACCTAGGGGTTAATAACATGTGTACCGAGTCAACCGTTCTCTGGGATATGTTTTCATGCCAATCGAATGTGTCTCTAGCTTGAAACAAGCTACCGCAAACTGGTAATTAGCTTATGATGCTCCCTTCGGGGCAGAGGGTAAATCGCTATTTTTATACCACTAACAGGCTCAAAATAGCACCACACTTCCACGGTAGCATAATGAGGGTGTAAACCAAAGCATTGAGAACTTTGTGAGTGTTCAGACAGTTTATTAAAAAGATAGATTATAAAGACATTAGCTTTCATGTATACATGCGGGCGAACGCCGTGTTTGAGCTATGTTACTGGTTACTGGTTGCACAGCGCTCATGACTGTTTCCCAAGATGGTGCCCGCATGTATACATGAAAGCGACTGCCTTTATAATCAATCTTTTTAATAAACTATTGTCTGTAATATTACAAAGTTCTCAATGCTTTGGTTTACATGTAGGGATCCTCATTATGCTACTGTTAAAGTGTGGTGCTATTTTGAGCCTTGTTAGTGGTGTAGAAATAGCGATTTACCCTCTGCCCCGAAGGCTAGCGTTAGAAGCTAGCGCTAGCTTGTTTCAAGCTAGAGATACATTCGATTAGCATGAAAACATATCCCAGAGAACGGTCAACTAGGTACACATATGTTATTAACCCCTAGGTTCATTTTGCGCCTGCATTTTCCTTTAAATTAATCATAAACACAAAGGATACATGTTGCTACAGAGGGATGTCTGATTAGTTTGCATGTGCACATTTAGAAATGCCATGAAACTAATGAAATATTTAAAATGGGTCCGTAAAAGCTGCTTACTTGTCGATGTGTTCGTGCATATTAGGTGCATAGTCCCAGACGATTTCCTCTGCAGCTATGTAGTATGTCCACGTCGTGCTGTAGCGTTTTTGTTCGGTGGTCATCCTTCGCTGGGGTGCTTCAAAGTTGTCACACTTTTTCACATCCACGAAACCATGCATGCCAGCTGTAATTGCAGAAAGACATACATTTAGTTATCTCTGTTGGATGATGGGTCTATTTATCTTATAACCATGGCTGGGTATCGTTCAAAAAATGTTTATACCAATACCAATACTGTGACTTTGATGCCGGTTCTAAACGATACTTTTTTCGATACCAATTTTATAAAACAAAATGAAATAACAACATTACGGCACAAATATTTTTATTTTTTTGTTCGGCTCCTACTACGTGAGCCCTGTTTCTGTGTGACGTAGAGTTTTTCCTGCGTGTCTCTACGACATGTAGCGTTACACAGCCAATCACAAACATTGTGATCTTGGTAGAATCATGCTGAATGATTATTGGCTCACTGACACGATTAGGTTTTGGGTGTAGAAATTGGGTATTGAATGACGAAGCATTTGTCGCAATTCCGTCTGTGCCTAAAAAGTATTGAATTTGGTACCCAGACCTACTTATGAGTGCAGAACCACATACCCTCCATGTGCTTGACTGTGTGTGAGGAGAGCAGCCAGCGGCCCGTGTGCAGAGCCACCATGCTGGCAGTGGCCGAGGAGCCGCTGATCAGGCCCACTGATGACACTTTGTGACCGGCCTGCTGCAGCACCTGCCCGTTCATATGCACCGAGAACACCTCGGGCTCTGAGCTCATACCCACCAGATGAAGGCTCACAGAGGCGTAGGCACACACACTGACATCTGGACACAAAAGAGAAAAACTGTTGGCAACTTGTGTGTGTTTATCTTTGAATTGTTTTGCAGGACATTTGGTGAACGTCTCTGCACTGACTGTACTCTCAATCTGTACATGTGAGCAGCGATGGCAGAAGTGTTCAGATTGTTCATTTGAGTACAAAGAGACACAAAGAGTAAACTACTGCAATACATCACTAAAGATCCCTTGTTCCAAAGTAAAAATGAGGAAGTATTACGAGTAAAATTTAAGTGTAAAGAGTAAAGTTTCATTCCCAAGAGTTGCCCTGTCTTGATGAATGAACTATGTTAGGTTGATGTACACAATGAAGTGTTCTGATATACAAAGATAAAGCACAATTTGGAGGCAAATATTGCCAGTATATTTCATATCAGTGCGTTATTCCATTTATACAGTGAGCGCGTATCACGTGCTAAAACAATTATTTGATTAGTCACATAATAGAAAAGTAATAAAAAAAAATATAATCAGCAAAAATGGCAAGAAAGTTTCTAAGTTATCCAAAGAATTGATCTAATAAATGTTTAATGATAAAACTTGTGATTTACACACCTAATGGCTACTTGCTGTTAAATATACTTTCTGCACTGACTTAGAACAGATGTTTCTCTATTGATCAGAACTCAGTCTGACGTGTCCTGATGTTTTAACAAAATGACTGGACAGACTAACCAGGTAGCGATCCCATTGTATATCCATTGATGGTGTATTTCACATGGTTGGCATGGCCTTTTGGCCTGTACTTGCTCACATTCTCATCAAAAACCCCAAAGAGGAACACGTACTCCTGGTAGACGCCGACCTGCTTCCCCGACTCATCCAGACTGCCTGAAGAGAGAGAGAGAGAGAGAGAGAGAGAGAGAGAGAGAGAGAGAAATCCACTTAATGACCAGGTCATTTCAGATTCAGAGATTCTGATTCAGATAGTTTATTGTCATGTAAGCATATAACAAACAATAAGGGACTACATTTGTTACTCAGACTTAGCAGCGTACACAGTAGTCTACAGTACAGGCCAAAAGTTTGGACACACCTTCTCATTCAATGCGTTTCCTTTTTATTTTCATGACTATTTACATTGTAGATTCTCACTGAAGGCATCAAAACTATGAATGAACACATATGGAATTATGTACTTAACAAAAAAGTGTGAAATAACTGAAAACATGTCTTATATTTTAGATTCTTCAAAGTAGCCACCCTTTGCTTTTTTATTAATAAGGGAAATAATTCCACTAATTAATCCTGACAAGGCACACCTGTGAAGGTAAAACCATTTCAGGTGACTACCTCATGAAGCTCATTGAGAGAACACCAAGGGTTTGCAGAGTTATCAAAAAAATCAAAGGGTGGCTCCTTTGAAGAATCTAAAATATAAGACATGTTTTCAGTTATTTCACACTTTTTTGTTAAGTACATAATTCCATATGTGTTCATTCATAGTTTTGATGCCTTCAGTGACAATCTACAATGTAAATAGTCATGAAAATAAAGAAACAAATTGAATGAGAAGGTGTGTCCAAACTTTTGGCCTGTACTGTATATCGACGACGTTTCATTTCAGGGATTGTTCAGGTGCCGCCGATAATTTCACCAAATTATTCATTTTAAATTGAAAATGTCTTAACATGAATCCAACATATTATTAGCAAATATATATCAGCCTATTTGTGAAAAAAACAGCGATGATAGGCTTACTGGCCATACAGTTAATCCCACAGGATTCACTGTGAAACATGTATGTTTAGTATTATGACATGATTTATAAAATCATACCAACAATTATTATTTTAGTTGCAGTTTTCATTCTATGCTCTAAAAAGGTATGTATAAAGGCTTTACGCCACCCTACATCTTATTGTAGACCCAGTTTAATATGAAACTTAATTTGATACAATATGTATATATATATATATATATATATATATATATATATATATATATAGTAGGGGTCCCTGCTCCATCTCTCTTTCAGTTAATGGGTCCTTGGCTTAAAAAATGTTGAAGACCCCTGGTTTAAAGAAATGCCAATAAACCAGAGCATGTTTTTTCTCCCATCCCGAATGCTGTGTGGACTAGCCACACCCTCCTCCGCAGCGCTGTGGAGGAAGGTCTGGCGATGCGAGACTACGCACACAGTAACGCACGGCAACTGCCATTTTGAAACACAAGTCGCTTTTCGCCACTTACCAGGCTTGCAGACGAGTAAAGCACCAATGAGGCCTGAGTTGTAGTCCTCGACAACATTTGTGTGGGAGATGTAGGTGTAGGTGAGACAGGTAGGGTCGCTTGGCTGCGGAGAAACCTCTTTCGTCACCTCCCAGTAGTAAACGTGTTGACAGTTCGGCCGCACGACGTCATCCTCTTTCTCTTTCTGGGACGTGTTGTCAAAGTAGTTGGCTCCTGCAAAATCAAACAAAGCAGAGCAAAAAAACTGTCTTCGTTATGGACAAATACGGAGTCATGATGGAACAATCGAATCAAGTGGATCCCATTGCTGAGCAATCTGAGGACACTACTGACTATCCTGACAAACTTTGTGAGATGACGTTCCTCTCTGTTCCCAAAAAGAATGAAAACTTAAATTAAGAAGAGTTTCCTGGGCACCTGGGTAGCTTACCTGGTAGAGCATGTGCACATATACAGAGACTCAGTCCTCAACGCCAGGGGCAGGGGGTTCGGTTCTGACCTGTGGCCCTTTGCTGCATGTCATTCCTCCTCTCTCTCCCCCCTTTCATGTCAATATCCTATCTAATAAAGGCCTAAAATGGCCAAAATATAATCTTATAAAAAGCTGTTTAATTTTGAAGTACTTAGCACTCTGACTTTCGCATTAAGAGCGAAATTAAGGAGCACTTAGTCTTAATTTCCTACATTAACGACAGCAGTAATGTCCTGTAATTTCTCTCTACTGGACACAGACGGTGGTTTCCTCAGGCTTAGCAACGCTTCCTGTTGGACTTCAGTACCGTCTACTTTGATAATCTGTCCGTCCTGGTTAATATTTTAGAAAAAGACAAACAATGTTTGTGTGTTTTGGCCAATCTTGTGTAATAATTGAAATGAGTAACATCATGAGCATCCACAATGACCCTAACAGACAGCCTGTGCTGCAGAGTTGTACTGTTACTGTCTTTGGGTTTGAAAGTGAGAAAACAATTGTCGCACACTCTGGCTCAAAATGCATATCTTGATGTTATTTAGACTGCAAAACAATTCAATTCAATTGGGACGATGCAAATACAATAAAACGCATGATTTTTAAACATGAACTGTAAAGAAAGACAACACAAGCAGAGCAGAACTTAGCACAAAACAAGCACAAATGAGCGACAAAGCAGAACAGGTTACACGATAAACCAACAATCAACCAAGGATTGTTGGTTTTGAAAAAGGCCTAAGGGTCCGAAACGTCGTCGAAATAAAACAGATAAATGCATTTGGATCCAGAGCGGGGGCGTGACTATGTTCCCACAGCCCTATTTTCCTACATTTCTGAATTTCTTTCCAAAATTAGGCCATATGTTCCCACTTTTCCTTTTTCATGAATTTGTATCAGATTTTATCCCCCTAACCCTAACCCTAAAAATCTTTGTGGGAGGATAGGGCTTAAATTGAAGGGAAATGATGGAACACAAGACCTAATTTTGAAAATGTCCTAGAAATGTGGGAACATAGGGCTGTGGGAACATAGGGCCTAATTTTCAGTGAACAAAAAAATTCTTACGAATGTGGGAACATAGGGCTGACCGTGAGTTTCTAACTTTCAAGTCTACTTCCAGTGATCAGCACCTCATGACAGCCTTAAAAAATAATAGCATTATTTGTATGGAACTTTTGAAAGTGAAGTGCTGTACATTAAAAACAATTTAAAAAAAACACAAGATCCATAATTAACCCTCATATTGTCTTTCCGTCGATCATATTTTGACAATTTCTAGACTTTTTTTGTCGCTTTTGACTCTGTTTTGGACAGATTGTTTTTGGACGGTTTCAACGCTTTGGAGGCTTTTCTTTGACACTTTCAACGCATGTGTTGTACTCACCTGCTGCCCTTCTCTCGTTTGCGAAGCAAAAAGTTTTAATTATTACCCAATTCTGTGTTACATCCAGGCTTCTAGCTAAGTCCCCCTAAAGGTCTGATCCTAGAACCGCCCCTGGCCACAGCTGTAACATTCATCATTCATGCAGCACGGGGTTAACGGCCTCTCTCACCCTCGGACTGTTTCCCGTAAGCGATGCCGTGTGGGTGGATGCTGTACGGTACAGTGGCCAGGTTTCTGAAAGTGACCACAATCGTCTCGCCCTCCTGAGCCCTCAGTGTGGGTCCAAGCAGACCTGAGGGAGGAAGACAAGCTCGAGTTTATTTGGAATCCCCAGCCCTTGTATACTTTGGTAAATCATCCTGTGACATACCGACTCATCTGACCAAATTCACCATCGGCCCATATAACGTAGGTAATACTTTCCTAAGAAGGAATTAATATGTCAACTGTAATTCTTTTGTAAATTTACATCAAAGATTCACAGTGTACTAATACCAAACGCAAACTGCATTTCGTCATCTTTGTATTTGTACTCTGCACAATGACAATAAAGTTGAATATAAGGAAGACCATAATATGATTCACATCATATTAATACACATCATTCAGTGAACCCTTGTGCCTGAAGCATCTGCATTTGTTTTTATTTCTCCTGTACACTCATTCATTCAGGTTTGTCCTTTAGTTTCTCACCCCGCTGTAAAATCTAGATTATTTTGTTGTACTTTGATTTACAAAATGAAAGGAATCAGCAGGTACTTACTAAGTGAACACGTCTCTATTTCCCCTTACTGTTTAATATGTTTGTTTGTTTACCTACCGTATGCACCTTTCATCAAGGCAAATTCCACATACGTGTACTTATTGTGGCAGTGAAACCTTTTCTGATTCTGATTCTAAGCTCATCTGTACGGAAGAGGATTAGGGCCACTGGTGAAAAATCTATTTGAGTTCTGACTTAATTCTCAGAATTCTGAGTTTAAAGTCAGAATTCTGAGTTTAATCTCAAAATTCTGACTTTATTCTCAGAATTCTGACTTTATTCTCAGAATTCTGACTTTATTCTCAGAATTCAGAAAGTCAGAATTCTGAGAATAAAGTCAGAATTCTGAGAATAAAGTCAGAATTCTGAACTCAAATACATTTTTCACCAGTGGCCCTAATACTCTTCCGTACATCTGAATAGTCTTGACTCGCACTCTGTTGTTGAAGTTGTATCGTGTAAAAACAGTGCAGTCTGTCTTTGTTTCATTTCTCTGGCAGCATGTTCTTCATCCTATAGCATCAGCGTTTCTCTAAACACACACTTAGACACACACTGGGTCACACACATTAGTTGCAACATGGAAGAAAAACGTCATATCTTGGAGTCCATATCTTGGTATGCTGTGCTGGTGTGTACGACATGTGTTTTCTTGTGTGCTGAGTCATGTTTTGTGTTTTTCCTTTTACTCCTTAGGTTTAGGCCCACCTATAAGAAAGTGGTCTTTCGGGAGTATGATGTGTTTTTGGTTACACTTTACTTGAAGGTATCTACATAAGAGTGACATGACACTGTCATGAACGGGTCATAAACATTATGACATAACGCTTCTGTTATTGTCATTCAGTTTTTATCATAACAAGTTAGGGTTAGGGTTAGAGTTAGGGTTAGGGTTCATGTGTTCATGACAGTGTCATATCACTATGTAAAGTGTTACCGTTTTTCTACAAAAATTAAAATGTCTTAACATGAATTCAACATATTATCAAATATAAATTAGCCTATTTGTGAAAAAAACAAACATTGATGATATGATTAGTGGCCTATAGTTAAGGAAATGACTTAGGTAGCCATCCACAGATACAGTTAATAAGGATTAACTCTGCCACATGTATTTTTAACATTATAACATAATTAATAAAATCATGCCAACACATATTTTAACAGCTTAGTATTCTATGCACTATAAAGGTATGTATAAAGGCTTATTATGTATAAATGCTATTGTAGTCTCAATTTAATATGCAACTTAATTATATATAATATGTAGTAGGGGGTCCCTGCTCTGTCTCACTCTCAGTTAAGGGGTCTTTGGCTTAAAAAACCTTGAAGAACCCTGCTCTAACACACACTTAGACACACACCGCGTCACACACATTAGTTTGCAACATGTAGGATAAACGTCATTTAAATTAGGACCAAAGTACACAGTTCTTTTTAACCCTTGTGTTGTCTTCCTGTCGACCATGCAACTATTTTTTTTTACCAACTTATAACCAGTTTTACACTTTTTTTCTGAAACTAATGGTCAATAAACCTAATTTATATGAAATTATATTTAACTTTTGAGTTAAAAAGCGGAAAATTGTGAATTATTTTGACTAATAGTTAAGATCAGAGGAAAGTATGAAGAAGTTTAGTCAGGATACCATATCATGGCATTCCAAATGCTATAAAACACCCACAATTCAATGAAAGTAGTGAACTGATCCTTCATTTTACTTGTGCACAGCGCTCTATGGAGCCATCCATCTTATTTTGGGAAATTTAGGTTGAAAGAAACCCAAATTTCTGATATAGAAACTTTGAAAAAAATTTGACCCGAGGACAACAGGAGGGTTAAAAAACCCATGTGAAATAAGTATTATGTATGTATAAATTCCTTTCTGGGAAATGACAAGGAAAAAAGAAGTTAGAGCCAGACAGACTGCGTGTTCTTGGTTTACCTAACCAGGAGGGATGAGGCTTAGGCTGTCTGAAGTCTTTGTCATCATACTCCCGAAAGACCACTTTCTTATAGGTGGGCCCAAACCTAAGGAGCAAAAGGAAAAACACAAAACACGACTCAGCACACAAGAACACACATGTTGTACACACCAGCACAGCATACCAAGATATGGACTCCAAGATATGGACTCCAAGATATGGACTCCAAGATATGACGTTTTTCTTCCATGTTGCAACTAATGTGTGTGACCCAGTGTGTGTCTAAGTGTGTGTTTAGAGAAACGCTGATGCTATAGGATGAAGAACATGCTGCCAGAGAAATGAAACAAAGACAGACTGCACTGTTTTTACACGATACAACTTCAACAACAGAGTGCGAGTCAAGACTATTTAGATGAGCTTAGAATCAGAATCAGAAAAGGTTTCACTGCCACAATAAGTACATGTATGTGGAATTTGCCTTGGTGAAATGATTTTGTTTAGATGTGCCCAGTTGTACTGTTTGCACCATACAGTACAACTTGGCACATCTAAACAAAATCATATCATCATATGCCTTAAGACCTTAGTTAATTTTAGCAATTAATTGCGGTTAAACCAAGAAGCCGCGATTATGTTTAAAAAGAAATTGACAGTTAGACAAGTACGTCATAATTGCTACAGGCCTATAATCAACACCTGTTGCATGTCTATTTGTTTTCATTTAATATCACATATCCTCCTACCCGTCTGTGTCATTTTCAGCGTAGTCCCAGTCTATCTCAACAGCAGCGATGTAATAGTGTCTCTCATTGGGTTGCTGCTGGTCTGCTTTGACGTGGAGGACAGACAGAAGAGCCAGGACAGGCAGGAGACGCCAAGCTCCAGCAGCCCGGCCACAGAGCCTCATAGCTGGGATCGGTCCTCCAGGTGAAAGCGGTCTGCGCTACAAGTGAAGAAGCTGTGATCTGACAGAGAGGTCCGCTGTGCGCTTTATCTGTCACTGACACACACACAAACACACACACACACACACACACACACACACACACACACGCACACACACACACACACACACACACACATGCTCTTGGTTAAACATTATGTCCCAGGGCAATGAACTGTGTCTCGGCATATTTTTTCCCCCCTCCCTCCTGTGATTGAAACCTCCTGTGTTTTGCTGTGAGTCATCCCCGAGGGGTGTGCTTATTCCCATCGTCTCGGAAAAAGCAAAGTGGGGATGAGTGTTGACAATTACACACAAAAAATGTCCCTGACCTCACAATGTCCCAGGAATATCATCCCACGAAAACACGTCGTAAATCATGTGCGAACATCTCAGCGTACATTTTTCATCATGAGCGCCTATCAAACTGTTGTAGGTTATCTGGGTGTTTTTAACAATAACTGCACTTGCCATAAACTAAACAACAAAATAACTATGTTAGCCATAACTCTGTTTCATTCCGAACTATTGCTAAATGTGAGAACTCAACCACTCTCGTCTTGCAATCCTTGTTGTGGAATCAGCAGTCAGCCTTATCTTAGCTGCAGCTAATCCAAAATACAGGCCAAAAAATCTGAAAACTGATACCAGGAGGAGACAGTGTACTAGTGGCCTCCTCCACATGCTCCGGGAAGGTGCAAATTCTGTGGAAGCTTATCAACTGGGACTTAATGAGGCCTCTGTACGTGTGTTTAGGGTGGTAGCTGGTCTTATGGAGAAGGGCATGGCTTGAAATAAACTTTGGTGGCTAGTGTTTTCGTCTGGTCGCCGGAGCTGCGGAAGAAGACCTGTGTGTCCAGAAAAGTCAAAAAAGCCTGTTCGGTTTGATCCCAGAGGCCGAAGATGTCGTCCAAGTACCGGAAATAAAGCAGAGGTTTGATGGTGAGTTTATGGTACGCTGTTTCCTCCCAATGGGCCGGATAGATGTCAGCGTATGATGGTGAGTACTTCCAGCCCATTGCACACCCGCAAAGCTGGAGATCGTGTATAAGGAGTCTATATCTATTGAAAAGAGGAGAGTGTGACCGGGTACTTGAAATATAAATCTTCCCTGTTGTGGCCTCCTGTCACATGTTATCAGTGAAATATAGAATTTATATTTAAAGAACTTTTTTTAGGGTGTATTTTGGGCCTTTATTTATAGGACAACTGAAGACATGAAAGGGGAGAGAGAGGGGGAATGACATGCAGCAAAGGGCCGCACGTTGGAGTTGAAGCCGCGGCCGCTGTGTAGAAGAGTGAACCTCTATATATGGGCGCGCGCATTACCAGGTGAGCTACCCAGGTGAACTAGAGGCCACCCTGAGCTACCCAGGTGCCCTTAAAGCACTGTTTTTGCCATTCATCATTGTAGCCATAAATAGTAAAGGGCTCAGTATCGGTAATGATTTCTAGAATCGATTTTGATCCTGATTTGCATGGTCCCGATTCGATTACATAGGTCAGGGAAATTTTAATTACAATACCAATTTTGCTTGGATATAAAAAGAGATTCTCAGGGGCGGCCTCTAGCTCACCTGGTAGAGCGTAGGCCCATTGTAGGCTCATTTCCTGTCTCTCGCTGTTTTAAATAAAGGAAAAAGCCCTAAGAAACATCTTAACCCTTGTGTTGTCCCCAAAAAAAATTCCCTAGGCTTCCTGCACTTTTTGTTGTAGTTTTTTTCCGCTTATTGTCGCATCTCAATGTTTTTGTTGCTGTTTTGACATTGTGTTGCTTTTACGTTTGACGCTTTTTTTCCCAATACTACCAACTCATACAACGAGTTTTACACTTATTCTTGGAATTCATGGACACTAAAACTAATTTTTGAGTTCAAAAAGCAGAAATATGCTGATCTGGCGAGCTCCAGTTTTCCACTCCCAGATCAGTCTGGCATCTTGAGATAGAGAAAATTTGAAGCCGTTTGCCAAACGACCGACCAATCAGCGTTGGTTTTGAGGCAGGTTTAGGTGTGACGCAACGAGAAGCGACTGTTCAGTCTAAACAACATGGCAGCTTCCTCGGATGAGATGAGCGTAGCTATCGCGCAAGTTTTATCCGAATTATAAAGCATTCCTTCATTGAAAGAAGAGCAAAAAAACGGCACTGGAGGCTTTTCTCAGAGGAAAAGATGTTTTTGCTCTTCTCCCGACTGGTTTCAGCAAGAGTTTGATCTGATTGGTTGACTTGGCCCGTCTATCACCAACTATAGGTGGTGATAGACAGATGGTTTATCCAATCAGCTAACCAGGATTTTCGCCCCTTCCCAAAAGTTCTCCAACGGAAAGTTCCCAGATGGATATGCCGTGCAAATGCGAAGTGAGGTTAAATAAATAGTGGATTGATGTTGATGATGCATACGTCCGCTCTTGAGTTTGGAAGGCGTAAAAACACAGCTGTCTTCTTTGGGTTGTCAGAAGTCTCTTGAACATCTGGCCACAGTGAACGTCACAGCTGGGTGTGTTCTGTGGGAAGTGTAAGCACACCGAGCTGTGATGGTACTATTGTGCCGCATTACATAATTAAGGAATGTGGAAAGGGTGAGGAGAAAGTATGTTGTCTGGGTGAAGTTTAACATTTGTGATGTAGGCTGATGTGGAGCCAACACATTAGTTAACTACTTTATACTAGGGCTGATTTGCAATTGTTAAATGAAGTAATAAAAAATAAATGAAAGATCCACTGAAAATAGTTACTATCTATGATATGTAACATTATTCCAGCATTTATCTTATGAAAAAACTGTAAATATAATAATAAAGAAGGTCGCTTCCTCTTTGGAGAGTTGATGAAATGCTTTTTAAGAAGACATGCTGAGACTGATTTCCTCCTCTGAGGCGTTTTAATGTAGCCTGGATGCCAGCCAAACTTAGTCCCGCCCACAACAGTTGAGGTAGGGAAGTTCGGTCTGGACTTGATCTGTTTTGGAGCAACTATGCTCGAACCAGAGCTGTTTGGACCAATCAAATTGTCAGGGCGGGCTTTATACGATGATGGACCGATGATCAACAGTAACGTAATCAACCACGTCACCACAGAGAGCTTGGGTTGAATTTGTTTACAACAAAGATGGCTGCCGCTGGAGAATTGAGATGTGTAGATTGCGCCATCGCGTCTGTTATAGAAGATATTGACTGCGCATTAATTTTAAAAGAGGAACAGAGAACAGCAATCAAGGCATTTGTCGATCGGAAAGATGTTTTTGCCGTCCTCCCTACGGGATTCGGCAAAAGTTTAATTTATCAGCTGGCCTCGATGGTTGCTAATAATTCATTTTTATTTATATAGCACTTTTCATGGTACTCAAAGACAAGCTAAGAAGATGGGGCACAATATACACAACATACAGTACATTACATACTCCATTGCTGTGATTGGTTGTAAGTCTATCCAATTGAGTGCAGAGGCATTTTCTTTCCTGGTTCGGTTGAAACGCGCCCCATAATAACAGCCCAATGGAGCATTATCAGACTCTGATATTCTGACCAGGATCTGAGTAGGACCACGTCAGACTAGTTTTAATAAATACAGTATATACCGGTATATATAGTATTTCTTAATGACTCCTTTATCAAACAGAAAAACACAAATGGCAAAGGTGGGACTTGAACTCTCAACCTTTAAGCAGCTTCTCTTCCAGCTACACTATCAGAACTCTGAATAACAACCTCAGTATTTTAATTAAGGTGCAACTTCTTGGAGTCACTGTGACGCAGGTTTCAGTTTATTTAATGTATAGATAAATGTATTGACATAATCACTTATGTCTTGGAAAGTGTTAAATCCAAGGACCCCTTAACTAAGAGAGCCGGAGCACGGACCCCCTACTACATATATTGTATAAAATTAAGTAAACTGGGCCTAAAGCTTGGGTGGCCTTGAGCTCTTTAACTTTTTAGTGCATAGAATACTAAGCTCATGAAATAATAATTGTTGGCATGATTTAAAAATGTTGTTTTAAAATGTGGCACGATTCACTGTATCTGTGAATACCTTAGACTCTTAGAGATGACCTTACCTATATTTAATCTGTTGGATTCATGTTAAGACACTTTAGTTTTAAAACATTAACAAGAATTTGGTGGCCCCCCTGCAGTAACTCTGAGGCCCCCCTAGGGGTCCCGGACCCCCGGTTGAAGATCTCTGGTTTAAGGGTTTTTTCAAAGATTATCTGAACATTTAAGATGTTTTAATGGATTATCTGCATGTTTAAGAGGTTTTCAGCGCAAAAAGAAGGAAAAGACTAACTTTGTTTCTCTTCAAGTGTCTTGTTTCTCCAAGTCTTTGTGTTAATGAGCCCCAGAGATGGTCCAGAGGGGAAAGACGCCAACTGGCAGCCAGGTGACGTGCGTTCGAACCCTTCCTCGGGTATGCCACACAGGAGTGTTTGTGATAAATGGATGTCAATCTTCCCTATGGTCAATGCTTTCAACTTGTGAATATCCAACGATTTCAAATTTCAATGTGCAAGCTTTCAACTTGCAAAATTTCAACGATTTCAACAGGAGAATTTTCAACTCGCAATTAATGTTTGTCCAGATTAAAGCAATAGCCCCTCCAAATGTCTGTACCCTGCCCTGCTGAGTAGTTTATAGCAATCCATTTTATAAGTTGATTATATGTTTTGGATAATGTTAATTAATACTAGCATAAAATGCCTTTGCAGTTAGCAGGTCTATGATTTGCCCACGGGGAGTAGTAGGCCTATCTTCTTCTTCTTCTTCTTCAAATGCTGTTGTGTCAAATGATTTTGTTTAATGTAATTTCCTGTTTTCGAAAAGAACGAATGTGTTTCTTCAAAATGATTGTGGTTCACACAGATATTCTCCGGTTGGGGGGGTGGGGGCGACGACGACGACGACGACGACGACGACGACAACGACGACAATCGATAGTCTACGTACGGTGAATCAAATGGACGAGCAGTGCGTGTGGGATGACGTCAACACGGCACCTGTGACAGTACGCCTGCGCGGGGTTAACCAGGAAGAGCAATGCTTTAGATATGGCACTTATGTATATGTCAATGTTCCCAATACATCTAGGAGAAAAGGGAAACAAGAACAACAAGTAAGGCTCACTGTTTCATTTTCACATCTTTTTGACGATTTCCTCAGGAAAGTACATGCAAGAATGTTTAATAGACGACGCGTACTGCTGAAACAAACACTAAACATGACGGTTGTTGTTGTTGTGGTGGTGCAGTAGCTAGATGCTAGCTCTGAGCTCGTTGGGTTCAATTCTTACAGTAAATTCTGTGTCCGCAGATTTACTTGCGTAAAAATGTGACTTTGGTCGATTAATATCTCGCTTGTTATTATTTTGTATTTCATAAAATGTCAGACAATAGTGTGAAATGTCCAATACGACTTCTCAGAGCCCAAGCAAACGGCTTCAAGCGTTGCCTACCCTAACCCTTGGATACATTTGACGTTTAGAAACGTAACAGTCCAACGTTTCTAAACGTCAAATGTATTCGGTTTGCAGTGCAGAAAAAGCAGCAAGATTTCACATTTGAGGAGCTGGGACTGGTCATGTTGTAGTTTAAACTAAGAGTCTGTCCTTGCAGCCAACCTTCCTGTTCAGCTTGAAGCACTGGAGCTTTGTGTTGTCTGCTAAACAGTTTTTATGACAACAGTAAGTAACTTCATTAAAAGTGAGTGGAGTCCTTTCCAAAGGGCTTTGGCTGCAGACCAAGCCAGGACAGAGCAGCAGCATGCCGCCTCTAAACTGATTACACAGTTAAAATATTGAATCAACAACTCCTTTAAAAACACGTCCAACATAAAAGCTTTCTATTCTAAAATCCAATGTAATTTTTTTATCCACATGAACTTTGAGATTGTGCTGCACGATATGAGGAAAATATGCGATAACGTTGAATATCGCAACAATGATATTACTTGCGATAAATAAACAGATATTAAAGTGTCCTTAGTTCTGCCTTTCTGCTGCTGTCAGTATTCTGCTAAAAAAAATCAAATTGCTTGTTGTAATTAAAACAAATGAAAGGAATGTCATTTCCAACATTCTTTTATTGAACAAATTGAAGATTGAATTGAATATACAGTAAAAGGCACCACTAAAAAAACAAGGTTAAAGGTCCAATGTTTGGGAATTTCTCCCATCTAGCGTTGAGATCATATATCGCAATCAACTCTCCCTGCACCACGCAGTTCAAAGTACGTATTACAGCTACGGTAGCCTTCACGCTTCAAAAAGCCGGTCTCTTGCTCTTTTCAATATCCTTTTTCTTTTTTCTGGGTGAAGAAGAAGAAGACTCCTGTTCCTGAAATTTGGATTTTGAATACATGTGGTCTTCCATGTTTCCTTCTTCAAACTTGCCGGGGGGCCGGGAAGCTACGATACCCATTAGCAGCATTAGCAGCACCTGTGAGGTTATCATGTGACAGCGAAAAACGCAAAAGGTGGAGCAGTATGTCCTGTATGTCCCAAACAGGCTAACGTATTTCAAGATGAAGCATGAATATGGAGCGTCTACCCCAGTTCATGCGAACACAAATGTAAAATTTCAAGCCAAAAGGAATACTTGGAATTGATGGTGGAGGTAAATATTCATGAAAAAGGACAAGTTTGTGAACGGGCGACACAGATTTTGAGAATTAACAACTAAACACGTTACACACTGGGCCTTTAAAGTTTTCTTTCAACTAACACAAAAAAATCGAAATGTCTTTTTGCGATATGTCGCAGCCTTTCGCGGTGTGTTTATCGTGCCAGTTGATATCGCTATGACAATTTAAAAATATATAATATGCTGCGCAGTAGGGCTGTCCTCGACTAAAGAAATTCTTAGTCGACTAACACTTATACAATTTTGTCGACTAATCGGTTAGTTGATTTAATTGACAGAGCTGTGCGCTTTGAGAGGTGGTTAAGACTAGAAAAGCACAATATAAATGTAGTTAATTAACCATCTGTAAAACTGAGTTTCTCCACAATTAATCCTGCAAAAGCACCACTTTAAATCTTGTGTTTACCATAAATGTGCTCATAAGTTTCTTGGAAATGAGTAATTAAGCATGAATAAGCATAAAAAATGACTAATCGACTAAAGGAATCTTAGTCGACTAAGACCAAAACAACCAATTAGTCGACTAATTGACTAAGAGGTGGCAGCCCTACTGCGCAGCCCTACTTTGAGCTGTGGAAAATAAACTCAGTGATCTCAGTATTCTGAGATACTGAGCACCAGTCTGATACTAGCAATGTGTGTGTCTGCGCTTGTGTTACAACAGGTTTGACTGCTTCCACCTCCATTCCTAGCCATGGTGTCCTGCCAGTCCTGCACCAGGATGTGCTCCCGCTCGTCGGCCTACACTCTGGCCCTCGGCCTGGGATTCGTAACTCTGGGGACCAGTCGCATCCTGCTGCTCAAATTCTCTGCAAATTCTGGTGACTTGACAGATAAGAACTGTTTGTTTCCCACAGAGAGTTAACATGACGTGCTAAGCCTGTCTTCAAGTCAGCACACATTTGAACGACACGCTCTGAAAACGGTTGTAATGTTTTTCAGCAGTGTATTCCACGGAACATCTTGTTCACCGTGTCTCTTTGTTTGTGCTTAATTTGCAGAGAACAAGTACGACTTCCTCCCTGCGTCCGTCAATCTACTTGCTGAGGCGCTCAAACTGCTCTTCTGCCTGGCTATGTCAGTCAGGGTCATAGTCCGAGGTAAACTTTGAAGTCACAGCGTGTTTGTTCCACAGAACGTCTTGAGATTGTTTCTCAGGTTACATTTACATCGCTACGTTTTGGTTTCTAAGCGGAGTTTTAAGCCAAAAAAACGATCTCAGTGCACACAGGTGTTCGTAGCTCCAGTAGAAGAACTAATCTGCGTTTACACTAACACGCCCAAACCAAAATATCTCATCAACATTCTGGTATACTGGGCATGCGCATGCCGAGAGTAAACAGGAGGCAGCATGCAGACTCTGCCCGTTGCTGGTAGTTGACATGGTAACTTTAGTAGCTTAGTCTCAGAGAACGAGACGTCATGACCCCAATCAGGCGGCGAAACATTGGTGTCGGCTGTTGAGGCTGCAACACAACCCCGCAGATTCCAAACCAAATGTCTCCGGTTTAGGGGCTCGGAAACGCCACGGCAGGGGGGATGAGAGGGGGAAACACCAGAGCAGGGGGAATGAGAGGGAAAATGCAGCAAACCTCTTTTAAAACCAACATGTAGCAATGTAAATGTAGCCCCATTATAAATACTCAGGAACCACTATTGATAATACATTTTGTTTTCAACCCCACACCGACGCTGTTTGTTGAAAATAAAAAAGTCCAGCTTTTCTTTATAAGAAAAATGAAGTCATTCAACGTGTGCTATGTTTTTATGACTTGGTTTTACCAGTGTTTTATTGAGTCTGTCCTCATGTTTTGCATGGTGGCTTGGTGTGGCAGTCTTCCATTGGCTGGTCAAAGTAGCAAATAAGGTGATCGGGGTGCAAAATATCTAATGTAAGCGTGTCGCCTGCAAGGCTCAACAAATTCTCGACTGCGTGTGTGCGTTTTAGGCCTGGGCATTATATCGACATATCGACATCGATATATTAGACTAGATATCGTCTTACATTTTGGATATCGTTATTAAGTGAACATGACATATGACTGTTGTAGCTGTTTTATTATTTGCCTTTACCCACTTAGTCATTGTATCCACGTTATTGGTGGTTATTTATCAAAAATCTCATTTTGTAATTTTATGAAAGCACCAAAAGCCAACCCTACAATATTGCGTCGATATCTCCATATCGCCCTGTGTGTTTGGGTGTGTCTGGTCTGATCTGGTCTGTCAGAGTGTGATGGTAAGGTGTGTTTATTCGTTCCTTTTTGTCTGTTTCTTCAGAGGGACGATCCCGTAGAGAGCTTGGCTGTTCCTCCAGCGCCTCCTTCCTCAACTCCCTGAAGTGGGCCATCCCGGCTTTCCTCTACTTCCTTGACAACCTCATCATCTTCTACGTGATGACCTACCTGCAGCCTGTTAGTTCAGCTTCCACGTTTAGTTATAAGACCTGAAGGAAATTGTGTGTTTTAGCTTTACATCCACACACAAAGCCTTTATTGCCATTGTACAGAATGCAACTGCTCTTTAATGTTTTATGTAAAGCACTTTGAATTGCCCTGTTACTGAAATGTGCAATACAAATAAAGCTGCCTTGCCTAGCATTAGGGAAACAATTCTGTTGCATAAATTCCAATTATTCAATCCCCCCATAATGTTAACTCTTTGAAACAATCTTTTAATCCAGTGAAAGGCTGTGTCTAACCTTATCATATCATCCCAGCTTTTACAAAGTGTCCTGCTCAAAGACTTTGTGTTGAATGGAAATACAGTACAGGCCAAAAGTTTGGACACACTTTCTCATTCAATGCGTTTCCTTTTTATTTTCATGACTATTAACATTGTAGATTCTCACTGAAGGCATCAAAACTATGAATGAACACATATGGAATTATGTACTTAACAAAAAAAGTGTGAAATAACTGAAAACATGTCTTATATTTTAGATTCTTTAAAGTAGCCACCCTTTGCTTTTTTATTACTAAGGGACAAAATTCCACTAATTAACCCTGACAAGGCACACCTGTGAAGGTAAAACCATTTCAGGTGACTACCTCATGAAGCTCATTGAGAGAACACCAAGGGTTTGCAGAGTTACCAAAAATAGCAAAGGGTGGCTACTTTGAATAATCTAAAAATATAAGACATGTTTTCAGTTATTTCACACTTTTTTGTTAAGTACATAATTCCATATGTGTTCATTCATAGTTTTGATGCCTTCAGTGAGAATCTACAATGTAAATAGTCATGAAAATAAAGAAACACATTGAATGAGAAGGTGTGTCCAAACTTTTGGCCTGTACTGTATGTTCTGCTATCACTCTGCTGTTTAATCTCTAAACCTAAGCTGTTCTTCTTCTCTTGTCCCCAGGCCATGGCGGTGTTGTTTTCCAACTTTGTCATCCTGACCACAGCTGTACTCTTCAGGATTGTTCTGAAGTAAGTGGCTCAATTGAAGAGCCTGTACTGTCTTGTCCTTCAGTAGGATAGTGTGTGTTATGTGGGAGGTGGCGATGAGCATGTACATCTGCTGCAAACACTTTATCTCATCCCCTGTTTTTGTGCTGTAGCTTCTCCGTTCCTTGTTTGGAAGAGAAGTCTTCTATTTTAACCAAATATTTTAGCTTTTCTTTTTCTGAAAATCTGCTCCTAGTGTCAAAAGTATGCTTTTTCCACACTGAAGGACACTATTATGAAAGATTCTTTGTCGCACACAAAAATTCAGTTTCTGCTTTTCTCTCAAAATATGCAGTGTTTGGTCCTTTAAATCGGGAGCCACAATCACGTTCATAACCAAAGTTATTTTTTACTTTTACTTCTAATGGATAAGTACGTTTGTTATCTGAAAGTTACTTTTGATACTAACTGAAGGATCCGCAGTACAGTAAATATCAGATACTTTCAGACTTTTACAAGTAATATTCTAAAAGGAGACTTTAACTTCTACCAAAGTCATTTTCTGCTACTTTTACTCAAGTATTGCTTTCAAGTACTTTATACAAGATTGTTTTTATTAGGGATGCACCGAATCCAGATTTTTGGGGTTCGGCCGAATGCCGAATCCACTGGTTAAGATTCTGACGAATCCAAATACCGAATCCTCCTCCCATCCTCAGTCCATTAACCCAGTAAACACATTAATGAAGTAAACAACGTCCACAGCAGTGTAGTTTTCATTTTATTTTATTTTAACTGTAAAAAAAAAAGGTAATGGTCATCTGGTTAACACAAGTTTGTAGCAGTGACTGTCCTTCCTTTGCCGTACATGAAGTTGCTGCATTCTGGCTGCTGTCTGTAGATTCCTTCATGCACAACTCGTATTCTTTCGGATGTTTGATACCAAATGTTGTAACAGCGGCCATGTTGTGTATAGTTTAGGGTCCTCGCCACCACCAGACCAATCAGCATTGCAGATTGAACATGTAGCTGGATTTGAATGGCCTTCTTTTGACTGAAAGTACTGCCAAACAACAACTTTTTCTGCTCACGAGTTCCATTTTCACTTTCTCACGGCCTACTGCATTGAACGCATCACCTACGTAAACACCTTCCCATAATCAACAGCGCCGTCATTTCGTCGACCAGCGTAGGTGCAAGCGTAGGCTTCGGTTGGGTGGAAAAAGATGATGACTTGTTTAGAAGAGAAGTCTTCTATTTATTATCTTCTATTATATGTCAGGTTTTTGTTTTCTGAAAATCTGCTTTCACTAGCTTCAACGTGGGTTTTTATCACTGTAGGACAATATTACTGAATGCATTGTAATTGTTACAAAGTTGCCCTTTTTCCATTTGTAGTGTTAAATCACAGCCTCAGTTATGTCAGGACACTTTACAGATAGAGTAGGTCTAGACCACACTTTCTAATTTTATACACCTAACAATGTAATTCTACATACATGTATGTAATACTTTTGGAAACCTTAAGATCTTGACACTTAGCGCAGATGAAACTAAAAACTGTCTCTCACCTTTTCCTGCAGGAGGCGCCTGTCCTGGGTTCAGTGGGCAGCGTTGTTTGTCCTCTTCCTGTCCATTGTTTCCTTGACGACCGGATCGGGGGCCAGCCAAAACTCCATAGCTGTGCCAGGTCTCCACTCCAACCCCCACTCCACCCCCTCCAACTCCTGCCTACTCTACACTCAGCTGCTGGAGCAGATGAGGAACAGCAGGTGACATGATGAATGCGTGATGAATGAAATAATGAAATCCCTGAAAAGAGGACTTCACCGATGTAGCATTGCACTCACAGAATGTTGTCGGACATGAACAGTTCAAAACAAAAAAGGGATCAAAACAGATGCAGCACAACCAGCAGTATTAGTCTATATTCACGACGTTCCGCTTCCGGGATTGCTCCAGTGCCGCCGGAAATTCTGATGTCCCTCATTTCGGCCGGATGTCTGTCACCTTCCTCTTCCTATGTGTTGGCGTTCTAACCTCCGGTGGATTTGTGAGGACTATGGTTAACTGCTCCTCAGATCTCTGCAGGGTAAATCCAGACAGCTAGCTAGACTATCTGTCCAATCTGAGTTCTCTGTTGCACGACTAAAGCAACTTTAGAATGTACACATGTTCCACCAAAACAAGATCCGCATCGTGGCTCCGTCCGGCACTTATCGCCGCCCAAAATGATTTGTGTTTGGTTTCAAGAAATGCCAATAAACCAGAGCATGTTTTTCTCCCATCCCAGAATGCTGTGTGGACTAGCCAGACCCTCCTCCGCAGCGCTGTGGAGGAAGGTCTGACAACACGAGACTACAGCGCTATCTACTCTTTTATTCCATGCTCTATTCTTTCCTGTCAAGACCATAGACTGTGAAATAAAGATGGACGACGCGTCTCCACTTCCTCCCACTGTACAAAAGTGAAGGGAAAATCTCCCAGATACAGGCGCTGCCATCTTGTGATTTTTGGAGCCTTTGCAGTAGTGATCGGGCAGCGGTTTCCAATATCCAAGTCCCGCCCATACACCCGCCCGACCAATCATGAGTCAATCACAGCTGTCAATCATGATGTTTCATCCCGTTTTTTGATAGCATCAAATAACTGACAATAGAATGCAAACCTATCTGAAAAATCAGTTCATCAGTGTGATCAGAACTACCTAAAATGGGAAACATTTATTTGACGTATACATTTATTATACTGTACATGGAGGGAGTGTGGTTTATGAGCTATACTGCAGCCATCCACCAGGGGGCAATCCAGATATTAATATTAGCCTTATTTATATAGCACTTCACAAAACAAATTTACAAAGTGCTTAACAAGACCATAATAACAGACCAACAATGATAAAAACTATTCAAAACAAATTAAAAAGTTTTACATTATTAAAAAAGGAGCAACACAAGAGAGTAAGTATGATTGATAGATAGATAGATAGATAGATAGATAGATAGATAGATAGATAGATAGATATACTTTATTCATCTTGAGGGAAATTTTAGGCATCCAGTATCTTAGACAACCATAACACAACATACACACATATACTGTATCTCACATACATAAAAATCAACAATTTGTGAAGTGATTACAAAGGTCTGGTATGGACTTACCGTGTGATGCAGTGACCATGATAAGGTGCTATGGTAGAGTGTGTGCAATGGTGGTAGTGCAAAAGTGAACAGTGCAGGGATTGAGCAGTGCAATAGCTTATTATTGAATATTAACTATGACTATGAAAAGACAAGAATGTAAACATAATAGAATTGCCTGACAAACCAGAAAATAAATAATATACTTTAAGAACAATATATAACAGGGAATAAGTTATAAGATGTGGATGTTATGACCCCAGTCCAGATAGTGTAGGAGGGCTAATATAGCCTATAAGACAGGTCAGGTGTACAGCGGACAAAGTGATATAATGGTAGGGGCAGAGAGAGACAGGCTCATGCTGAAAAGTCCATTTCTCCCCTCCCCCTTTGTGTGGTATTGAAGATACCACAGAACAATATGAACTAATTAAAATAGTCGAAAGAATAAAGGTTAAGAGAATGCCATTAAATATGAACTAGTTTTGTTTTATAATAATAAAAACAAAAATTACAAATAAAATTAAATGAAAAACAATAACAACCAAGCAAATAGAGAAATATCTTGAAAACAAAATTATATATTACAATATATTACATGGTTAACATTAAAGTTGGTTACATTCACAAAAACACACAATCAGAAACCTCATAATAATTAATTTAAATGAAGGTAAGATTTGACTGTCTTTTTAAAATGGTCCTTTCCTGTGATAAAACGAATGTTACTAGGGATTTTATTTTTGGCTTTAGTTTTGGCTTCACTTATTGAGTCTATACATTAATCCCTGGTCAAGACCTGCCTCCACCAGTACCTATAATTCAATGATTCTCCAGGCTGCAGTGATTTGGCATTTTGGTTGTGTTTTATTTTCCCCTTGTTCATATCTTTTCTCTTCTCCCTCCGTCCACAGTGCCAGTGCGTCGTGGGTGTCGTCCCTGCCCGGGCAGGCCTGGAGGGACAGCGTAGTGGAGAAGCTTCGGTCTCTGGGTGTGGGTCACATCCTGCTCCTCCTCCAGTGCTTCATCTCGGCCATGGCCAACATCTACAACGAGAAGATCCTGAAAGAAGGAGACCAGCTCACGGAGAGCATCTTCATCCAGAACAGTAAATTGTGAGAGGCGACTTGTGGAAAAAACAAGGCGGAAGACACGTGGCTGAATCCAACTCTTCCATTCTAATCTCAGTCCGTTTTTTTGCAGGTATGCCTTTGGCGTGGTGTTTAACGCTCTGACCCTCGGGCTTGGCAGCGAGGCGCGGGGCCTCACCGTGCACTGTGGCCTCCTGCATGGACATAATGTCTACTCCCTGTGTCTAGTGCTGGTCACTGGTGAGTTAGTCTATATCCACGACGTTCCACTACCGGGATTGCTCAGTTGCTGCCCGAAATTCTGCCGGACGTCCCTCATTTTTGGCGGGTTGTCCATCCC
The DNA here is from genome assembly GCA_025617405.1 of Perca schrenkii. Taxonomy (NCBI): domain Eukaryota; kingdom Metazoa; phylum Chordata; class Actinopteri; order Perciformes; family Percidae; genus Perca; species Perca schrenkii. The sequence continues at coordinate 30,841,237 of CM046797.1, forward strand.
CTTCCTCTTTCTTTGTGTTGGCGTTCTAACCTCCGGTGGATTTGTGAGGACTATGGTTAACTGCTCCTCAGATCTCTGCAGGGTAAATCCAGACAGCTAGCTAGACTATCTGTCCAATCTGAGTTTTTTGTCGCACGACTAAAACTACTTTTGAACGTACACATGTTCCACCAAAACAAGTTCCTTCCCGAGGCTATTTAACAGAGGCAACATTGCTCGTCCGACGCTTAGTGCCGCCCATGACGATTGTGATTGGTTCAAAGAAATGCCAATAAACCAGAGCAGGTTTTCTCCAATCCCAGTTGCCAGTTTCTAAAATGTGAGGAGTACATTTTCCTGATGATTCTCACATATTTATAGGCCATGATTTAGAATTCCTAGCTTTATATTTCTATAGCTTTTAAGTAACATTTTCAATGCAGGAATTTTACTTGTAACAGAGTATTTCTGCAGTGTGGTATTTAGTTCTTCTAAGTAAAGGATCTGAATACTTCTTCCACCACTAATCATGCTACATCCAGCCTAGCTACTAAATATAAACGACAACCAGTGCTTTCATTTTTGTTGACCGCACAGACACTTTTTGGCTAATTTTTAAATTGACTTACTGTAGGCCACTTGTCAGGTCATTTTAAGCTTTTGAGCAAATAGATAATGATGTTGTTTACATGGTAAGGTCAGTGACTGGATAATTCCAGTCTCCAAATAAGTTATTCAAATCAATAAACATCATTAAGTGCACATTTGAAAATAAATAAGTCTCTGTCTTCTCCTCAGCTGCCCTGGGTTTATCTGTGGCCTTCATCTTGAAATTCAGAGACAACATGTTCCACGTGCTCACGGGCCAAATCAACACGGTCCTGGTCACCGCCCTCTCCCTCTTCCTCTTCGACTTCCGCCCTTCGCTGGACTTCTTCCTCCAGGCTCCCATAGTCCTGCTGGCCATCTTCATCTACAACGCCAGCCGGCCCAAGGACCTGGAATACAGCCTGCAGCAGGAAAAATTGCGGGTCATCAACGGGGAGGTGTTCGAGAGGTCCAGAGGGGTAGGGAGCAAACCGCTTCGCTCAACTGACCTCCATGTAAAGCCTCTTCCTTTCCCTCCCACACACATACCAAGCTCTCTGTAGGGAGCTCGGCTCTCCTTTCTCTCTAATGTGATTTCTTCAGTGCAGGAGGAAACCTAATTCCCTGCTATGAAAACAGCATTCAGACTCATGCTGGTACCTCACGTAATGTCATTAGGGTTATGTTAGGTCTATTGGATTTCAAAAGAGGAAGCTATTAAGCAGAACAGATTTCTACGGCAGTTAGCAGGACTGCGGGGTAGTTTCCATGACTATTTTGGTGATGACACTAATGAGATAAGATGAAGTGAGATATCATGATAATGTTAGGCTAGTCGCACATAGCCAGCTCTATCTCCACAGCGCTGTGGAGTAAAGGTCTGGCTACTCCACAGATACATTCTAGGATAGGAGATAAAAAACGCGATTTCAATTTCTTTAAACCGATCACAATTGTCTTGGGCCATAAGCTGCGGACGCAGTGGCGGTGTCTCTGCTAAATAGTCTCGGGAAGGAACTTGTTCTGGTGGAACATTTGCACCCCGCAAAAGAAAATGCCACGTACAATATTAAATGAAGTTAACTGCTATTTAAATTAGCTGACATATGGTTAAACCTCATTAGCTCTTACCAGTGTATCTCCGTGTGTACTTGGTCCACAGCAATCCCACCAATCGGTCCCAAAACATCCCAGTTAGAGAGGAAACGCCCTAAACATTCTTTATAAATCTTTACAATTATTCCCCAAAAGAACCAAGCAGGCCTGCCTTGATGCAAGATTTCAATTTTTTTTAAACTTGCCATTTTCACCGTGTAGCTCGCTAGCTCAAAGTTTGTTGTTGTTGTTTCCCGAAGCGAAGGGAGTTTAAGAACGGCAACACACAAGGAGAGGAAGTTTACAGGCAAAGCCGCACGTCAAGCTTTATCCTGGAAAAGTACTCCATTGATCCAGATTAAGATACCTTTGTGTATGCAGGTCTGTCCACTGGATTAGCAGCAGTAGCTCAGTCTGCGGGGACTTGGCTTAGGAACCGAAAGGGTCGCGGGTTCTAGTCCCCACACGGGCCAAGTACGGAGTGTGGACTGGTAGCTGGAAAAGTGCCAGTTCACCTCCTGGCACTGCCTGCCCTTGAGCAAGGCACCAGAACCTAAACTGCTCACTAACAACTGCTATCACCAATGCGTGTGTGTGTGTGTGTGTGTGTGTGTGTGTGTGTGTGTGTGTGTGTGTGTGTGTGTGTGTGTGTGTGTGTGTGTGTGTGAGACTAAAACAGAATGAATTTCGGCAAGAAGGATTACTTGGTAAGGGCCAAAGAGTATAGAAGTAATAAGAGGCGAAACTCAGTAGAACGTTGTGTTGCGTTCAGTTCAGGATGGCGGAGCTGCACTCAGTAGAACGTTCCATTTCCAGCTCGCCCACGGGTGCGTTTGTTGCAATGGAACGTTCTATTGAGTGCATCTCCACCATTTTGGACTGAACGCAACAGAACGTTCTATTGAGTTTCGCCTCTAGTTACTTCTATACTCTTTGTAAGGGCTGCACAATATATTGTTTCTTTTCTTTTTTTTAGTGCTGCGTTTTATATTCAAGTCAATGTTCAATTTGTTCAATAGAAGAACGTTATAAATAATTTCCTTTCATTTGTTTTAAATTCAACGAGCAGTTTTTTGTATTTTAGCAGAAGACTGAAAGCAGCAGAAAGGCGGAACCGAGTACACTTTAATATCGGTTTATTTTCTCGCAAGTTATATCGTTCTCGCCATATTCAACAACATTATCGCATATTTTCCTCATATCTTGCAGCCCTAATTAAAGTTCCCACCAGTGGCGTATTACATAGTACGCACAAGAACTGCCCGCCCGCTGAAGCGGTTTACTGCACCAGAAATCAGCTGTTCTTAAAATATTTAATGTGTATGAGAGTGTGCTCCTAGCGTAGTTTTATCATATCATAATGACCAGTGTTTGTAAGAGAGAGAGAGAGAGGTGGATGGGCTCCGAGCAGACAGCTGTCAGTGAGCCTGTACGGAGATATGAATAACATGAGTTCTCTGTGTGTAAACCTCATATCCCCAATATGATCAAAAACTGGAGAAGCCTCATAACCGCCATATTCATGTCCATGTTAACACACACGATTCAAACACCATGCTATAGCTCCGTCTGTTGGCTCAGCGATACTCAGTGTCCATAGCAACCATCTATCTAAAAATGAACATTGTGATTAATGGCGGATGGGTTGTTGGGAAAATAAGGTATAATTAATGAGAAAATGAGGACTGTGAACAGAGCAGAGAGCAGAACAGAGCTGCTGTCGTCGGCTGCTGCTCCTGTGTACATTAACACATCGCTGTCATTAGAGACGTGTTGCGTGTCTCACAGAAGAAACAAAATTTACGCACTAGAGCCCGACCGATAAGGGATTTTTAAGGCCGATATCGATACAAATATTTGGTGATTTGAAAATCTGATATTCCGATATATCGGCTGATATATATTTAAAGGTCCCATGGCATAAAAATTTCACTTTATGAGTTTTTTTAACGTTAATATGCATTCCCCCAGCCTGCCTTTAGAGGACCACTAAGGCCTATATAAAAGAGACTTCAGATACAGTATTAGGGGACCACTAAGGTCTATATAAAAGAGACTTCAGATACAGTATTAGGGGACCACTAAGGTCTATATAAAAGAGACTTCAGATACAGTATTAGGGGACCACTAAGGTCTATATAAAAGAGACTTCAGATACAGTATTAGGGGACCACTAAGGTCTATATAAAAGAGACTTCAGATATATTAGGGGACCACAAAGGCCTATATAAAAGAGACTTCAGATACAGTATTAGGGGACCACTAAGGTCTATATAAAAGAGACTTCAGATACAGTATTAGAGGACCACTAAGGTCTATATAAAAGAGACTTCAGATACAGTATTAGGGGACCACTAAGGTCTATATAAAAGAGACTTCAGATACAGTATTAGGGGACCACTAAGGTCTATATAAAAGAGACTTCAGATACAGTATTAGGGGACCACTAAGGTCTATATAAAAGAGACTTCAGATACAGTATTAGGGGACCACTAAGGCCTATATAAAAGAGTCTTCAGATACAGTATTAGGGGACCACTAAGGTCTATATAAAAGAGACTTCAGATACAGTATTAGGGGACCACTAATGTCTATATAAAAGAGACTTCAGATACAGTATTAGGGGACCACTAAGGTCTATATAAAAGAGACTTCAGATACAGTATTAGGGGACCACTAAGGCCTATATAAAAGAGACTTCAGATCAGGGGCGGATTGGCCATCGGGAATACCGGGAACAATCCCGAACGGCCGGTCCATTTCAGGCCGAACCGGCCGGTGGTAAATACGTTTTTTTTTTTCATACGCGACCGGCCTGGCCAGCCGTTCAGCTGCAGTGGAGCGCTGTGTCTGTGTGTTTCAGACCGGGCCAAACCAATACTTTCTGTCTTGAGGGGGATACGAGTGGCCCCTCCTAACTTGGACTGATCCTCGTTTTTCCTGACATCCGATTGGCTCAAACTTAAGGCGCCGAAAAAAGAGTTTCAGTCAGGTTTGGATTTGGTGATGTGAGGTAGGGAGGAGGAGGAGCAGGAAGAGGAGAAGAGAGGAAGAGCAGGAAACAGACAGGTAGAGGGACAGTGTGCAGGGCTGGGTAGGCAATCATATTAGGGATATCAATCAATCAGATATTTACATATAGGATAAAATGCCAATAGTTCCACATACTAGATAATAACTTGACTGAAGCACAGATTGAACTAGAATATTTTTTATTCTTAGACATATATATAACTGATGTTCTTCTCATGCATATGATATGTAGCTGCACAATCAGTAAGCAGAGGCAAGGTCCATCACAGGGGAAGCTGAGCCAGGGAGCCAAGCTGAGAAAGTAAGGACACACACACACACAAATCTCTATTTGATGGGACTGCATTGTAGTTTTTGAGTATATGAGTGTGAGTATTTGTAACTATTTTATCACTCCAACTGACTGTGCACATGACATGCTGGTAGTTAGCAGTATACTGTGACTTATGTGTTGGAGATTAGGTTTTGCTGACCTGGTTGTGTTCAGTGCAGTGGTGACCTGCTCATACAACCTGAGGACCACTAAGGTCTAGATAAAAGAGACTTCAGGTATTAGGGGGACCACTAAGGTCTAGATAAAATAGACTTCAGATACAGTATTAGGGGACCACTAAGGTCTATATAAAAGAGTCTTCAGATACAGTATTAGGGGACCACTAAGGTCTATATAAAAGAGACTTCAGATACAGTATTAGGGGACCACTAAGGTCTATTTAAAATCATCCAAAGAGCACCATGTCATGGGACCTTTAAAAATCCGATTATATATATATATATATATATATATATATATATATATTATTTATTTATTATTATTATTATTATTATTATTATTATTTTAAATCCAGAAACGCATAACAAAACACACAGATTTCCCTAACATTAGTTATTTGTAGTTATTTATGAGTCCTCACTAAAATAATATGATAATGATGTTTTATTGTCTCAACAGAACAGAGGAACATCAAAATATGTTAAAGTTGCGATAAATAAAATGTATAAAAATACAAACTTAAGATATGAAACTTAAAGAACAAACAAAAATCAAAGAGTGTTGCCAACAGGGAGGTTGTAGAGCGTCCTCTGATGGACAAATTACGCAACACCAACACACAGTACATGGTTGAAGGGTGTTCGCCCGTTTTTTATTTTATTTTTTTAAATATTCACGTATCGGCCATTATAAACGCTGATAGAGATAGTTTGGAAAATGCTTAATATCGGCCTATAATATCGGCCCACCGATATATCAGTCGGGCTCTAGTACACACGGTGCGTACAGGATAACGGCTGCCGGTGCCACTGAGTTCACCCATGAATGTTTTGACTCTGCATGCATTCTGATTGGCTCTTTGTGTGATTTGTGTGGCAGGACGGCGAGGAGCTGGAGCTCCTGACAAAGCCCAACACAGACAGCGAGTCCGAGGAAGAGTCTTTGTAGGACTCACTGACAAGACACAAGGTATTGTTCTTCACCGCTGCCAAACAGCACCGACTCACGGAGGCAGCACGCTCGCCCACTCTTGTCAAAGCATTTATTCGAATGACGTGACTGGCAGCGATGATGGGGGTCGTCTGATGAACTCTGTCCAACTCTTGCAATTCCTCAGAATTTTGTGTATATTTTGAAATGTGCCCGTCTGTAAACGAGCGCCGTCATTTACAGAGAAACATCAGTAAGACCTCAGTGAATGTTAGGGCTGCACGATGTGAGGAGAATATGCGACACGCGATAACGTTGTTGAATATCGCGATATTATTTGCGGTAAATAATCAGGGCTGGGCAATATATCGATATTATATCGATATTGTGATGTGAGACTAGATATCGTCTTAGATTTTGGATATCGTAATATGACATAAGTGGTGTCTTTTCCTGGTTTTGAAGGCTGCATTGCAGTAAAGTGATGTACTTTTCTGAACTTACCAGACTGTTGTAACTGTTCTATTATTTGCCTTTACCCACTTAGTCATTATATCCACATTACTGATGATTATTTATCAAAATCTCATTGTGTAAATATTTTGTGAAAGCACCGATAGTCAACATTTCAGTATTGTTGCAGTATCGATATCGAGGTATTTGGTCAAAAATATCGTGATATTTGATTTTTCTCCATATCGCCCAGCCCTATAATCAGATAGTGTCTTTCGCGGTATGTCGCAGCCTTTTGAGATATGGTTGTTGTGCCAGTTGATATTGTGATGATAAAAAAGAAAACGATATATTGTGCAGCCCTAGTGTATGTGCTTGGAAAATAGTCATCACAGTGTTTGGCATTCGGGATCATTAAGGGTGTCTGTTATGGATAATTGTATTTCTTCTAATGATTCCTGTTGAATGTGCAGCTATTTGACAGCTCGCAGGTAATGACCAGCCACACAGTTGTACGATTGTATTTGGCTTGTAATTGTTGTGCAATTACTTGTTGTAAAAGTAGTGCGTATTCAATCTATGGTCAATATTTAAATCACTGTGGAAAACCGAGGCGCCACTTTCCAATAGAAAATCACAAACTATAGCTTCAACTATACATTACCAGGAATGTACACGCACAACGGGACTGTTTCCATTACAGTTTATGGAGCTTTCTCTTTCTCCCGCTCACTCAGTGTATTTTCTTAAACATGAACGAGAACCATGAGCAACTACACAACTGACCAGTCAGTACGCCTGAATTTCTGAAAGCACAACAAAGTGGCTCTTGGTTCTCCTACTAGGCCTCGAACTTTTGTTGTTTTTTTGTCACGTTGATGTGATTACAACTCTGAAATATAGTTTTTTTTAAGATTCTTCTTGTGCCATTAAATTTGAATGCTTGTTCTGAAATAAACTTCAAGTAAATTGCTTTCATTTTGTCTAAATAGAAGTAAGGGGTTAAGGGGGGGAAGTAGGGTAGGGTCCGTAGGGAGTTGGGTTGGGAACTGCAGGGTCGCTGGTTCAAGTCCCCATACGGATCAAAGTACGGAGTGGTAGCTGGAGAGATGCTGGTTCACCTCCTGGACGCTGCCAAGATGCTTTTGAGCAAGGCATCGTATCCCCCCTCCCCCCCAACCGCTAAGGGCCAGGTCCAGCACTGGCAGTGTGAAGAAATGGGATGGAGACAAAAGGTAAAGTAATACTGGGAGTACGGGGAAATGGAGAAAGAAAAGTGATTGTGGATTAAGAAATAAATAAAAAAAGGACCTGCTGCGGATCCTACTGTAGTCAGGGGCGGGGCTAGAAGGGGGCATGGGGTGGCAGCGCCCCCCCCCCAATCCATTGGGCTAGAGTGCTGTCAATCTGACAATTGTGATTTCCATTGGATCAAAGTACTGTCACTTGGCTGCCTGTTCTGCCAATTTCCCCCAGCTCTCGTCACTATCCAAAATTCTGATACCATGGAACCAGCACTGGAATTGTTTAAAGACTGAGCATATAGAAAATGTGTTTTGTATTCTGAAATACAATCTTTTCAACAAGTGAAACTAATAATGAATGTTATGTTTTATTTAGCAGAATTACATTATGTTGTTCTATCCAATATTTCCTATATTTCTAAGCAGATTTTCTATGCTGTATTCTGAGTTTTTCCCTTCATCATCTCATTGGGCCACTAAGAGAAGATGTAGCTTAAAAGATTCTTGCAGACTGATATCTGCAGCTGAGTATTGATATTCTGTGCTGATAATTCAAAGACCATCACTGGTAGTCAACAAATCTTTTATTTGTCATATAGCAACAACAGAGTATAAATTAGAACATTATATAGCAACAGAAACTTTACAAAAGAGAAAAAATGTGACAGCTTCTTTCATAAAATCGATAACTGCACCTCAAATGCAACAGAAGTCCAATAAATACATATATGTCTTCTTTTTTTTAGCCCATTATCTACAAAATACAGGTCTGTGCTGACAAAAATTAACATGTAAAGTTGACCTGGAAGGCAAGTGAAGGAGACAGATGACATGATAACGTGCAAAACACTTGTTCAAAGTCAGAAATAACAAATCCATAAAACAAAAAGTAAATCCACAACAGATCCCTGATCCTCCAGGCTCATCTACACATTTATTGATCGATTAAAACCCCCTTGCAAATTACAGTTACTTGCAGCATACGATGCTATACGTGTATTTGTCAAAGATGAAGGATAGGTGAAAGCAGCCGTTTGCAGGCTTTCGCTAAGTGCTACAAAACATTCGAGGACCTTCCGGTAACACTTTATAATAACCATCGCAAAGAAATGGTAGATTGATAGTTGATTCAACTTAAAGTTAAGTTATTTTACCGTTAACAAACAATGAAAGTATGATCAATAATGTTTAGTACTTATTAGTTTAGCTATAATTAAAGGTGCTGTAAGTAGGATTGCTAAGATCCAGGAGTTAGCCAAAAAATGTGAACATCGACAACTTCTCAGTCCCTCCCCCCTTTCAGGTAAAGCCCAAACTGGTCTCCTAAGCCCCTCTCCCCACAGGGGAGAATGAATGCGTGTGCATGAGCAGTGATTGACATGCAGTTAGACACCTGATTGGTGCATCTGAACAGGGAGCGGTGGATTTTTGCAAATCCCACTACAGGCTGGAGGTGGAGCCAGAGGAGCTTGATTTTTTTTATATATGACCTAGGGCAGCACGGTGGCTCAGTGGTTAGCCCTTCTGCCTCACAGCAAGAAGGTTCTGGGTTAGATCCCAGGTCGTCCCAGGCCTTTCTGTGTGGAGTTTGCATGTTCTCCCCGTGCTTGCGTGGGTTTCCTCCGGGTACTCCGGTTTCTTCCCACCATAAAGACATGCATGCAACTAGGACTACAGTTGAAAATTAGCCGACTGGCTAACACTGGCGCATTTACAGAAATGTTGATTAATGTGCATTGTCCTAATATAAATAAACATATCTTCTTCATAGGGTCAGTTTCAGCAAATATGACAGAAAGTTAGTTTTATAAGTCTTACCTACTGCACCTTTAATGTTATTTTTACAGTTTATTGTTGCTCACATCATAACATTTATATATTTTAAGTATTTGTTGATGATTAAAACCTTGTTTATAAGCCGTCAATAAATGGATGAATGAGTGGCTGTTATGAAGTTGCATCTGATGAATATAATACCTTGTTAATGCTTAATTAAGACTTTGTAAAGCATCTATAAACATTATTTAGATAGCTGTCAGTGTACAAATCATCTCTTTTATAAATCGCTAGAAAAAGATTTAATGGGGCCAAATTAATGTTACTTAATGCTTTTCAAACCACTATTTCCCTTATGAATTATTAACTTATTATTTTCCGTATTGGTTGCAACTTCTTAAAAGTCGCTCAAACAATGTTTATGGATGTTTTGCAAAACAAGTATTAACCATTGACAGAGTATACTATCTATCTAAATGTATAAATGTATTATTTTATATTGCATACAAATAACATAAATTATAATATTTCTCATAATTAGTCAACATTATAAATTATCTTTTTTGTTTGTTAACAGTAAAATAACTATTAACCAAAGTGTAATTAGCTATCAATTCACCAGTTGGAAGTGATGATTATTATAGAGTGTTACTGACCTCCTTCCATCTGAGCTGCAGGGGCGGGGCTAGAAGTGGGGGCACCGGGTGGCACCGCCCCCCACTGAAATATTATTTTTATTGTTTTTAAAAAAAGTGGCAGACTGAGCTTATAGAAAATGTGTATTGTATTCAGATATACAATTAGTTTAAAATGAAAACAAGTGAAACTAATAATGAATGTGATGTCTTATTTAGCAAAATTATGTTATGTTGTTCTATCCTATCCAATGTGTCCTATATTTCTAAGCAGATTTTCTATGCTGTATTCTGATAAAATGCCCCCCCTCCTCTCCTCTCCCCCCGACTGATTATTAAATCCTGGAATCGCCCCTGCTGAACCGATTGCCTCGTGGAGGATGGGTAGGAAAAGATTAAAGACGTTACGAGTGAAAAGGGACACAAACAGTAGGGACGAGTTAGTAGCCGTAGCCCTGGTGATAGCCGTCCTGGTAACCATGTTCGTATCCATGCTGATGGTAGCCATAGCCGCCGTACTCGTCCTCAGGGCAGCGCATCCCCAGGGACTGCTGGATGGCCATCTCCTGCCTGCGGAGCTGCATGGAGTCCACCAGCTCGTAGATAATAGCCATGGACCACATGGGAGAAGGGTACCAGGACTTGACGTTGCCGTCCTTCCCGACCAGCAGCATGGAGAAGTATTCTGGGCTGATCTGGAAGTAGTTCCTCATGTCCTTCACCAGGCTACCGGACAGGCCTTCGCGGTCCACAGTAGCACTCCCTGGATGGAGCAGAGACTCCGTTTAGGAATAACGTATTCAGGACAGATATCTTATTCCTTTCAGAGGAGAGAGTACAGCCATGTTTTCCTTTTAGAGACTTGGTTGACATTTACTTTAGCTCCATGTGCTGAGCTCAAATGCCCAAAGCAGAAACCTGAAGAGCTTCAGTCCACTGGCAACAGCTCGAGTTTAGTCTTGCATAACTCCCACTTCCTTTCCCCAGTAAAGGTTGTTTAGTTTTGTGTTGTCCTCGGGTCAAATTTGACCCATTTTCAGCATTTTTTTACATCCGAAATATGGGTTACTTTGAACCAAAATGCCCAAAATTGAAAAAAAGTCTGTGATCCACTCAACATCCTCTGATCTTAACTTTTTCTAGTCAAAATAATTCTTAATTTCTGCTTTTTTTTCTGCTAACATTAGGTAAAAGGTCTTATAAATTAGGTCTATGGACCATGAATTTAAAAAAAAGCGTTGAACGAAGTGACAAAAAGGTTTTAAAAAAAAAAATTTGTCAAAAGCATAGGAAAAAGCAAAAATACTGAAAAAAAAAAAGTTCATGGTCGTCGGGAAGAGTTCTCTTGAGCAACATCTACCAGACCATATGAAATAAAAAATAAAGACAGAATTCACATTTTGATTAGAGCCGCAATGATTAATCAATTGTTTATCAACTATTACATTAATCGCCAACTATTTTGATAGTCAATCAATCTCTTTCTTTTCAAGTTCTCTGATTCCAGCTTGTTAAATGTGAATATTGTTCTATTTTCTTCTCTCCTCTGGGACAGTAAACTGAATATCTTTGAGTTGTGGACAAAACGAGACATTTGAGGACGTCAACTTGGTCAAAACACTGTTTGACATTTTTCACCATTTTCTGACATTTTATAGACAAAACAACTAATCGATTAATCTATAAAATAATTGAGGGATTAATCGACAATGAGTCCCCTGCCACTGCAGCAGCAGCACACATGGTAATGCAGCTGTGAGGTTGTCGGGAGAGTGTCCATGGTAATAATAAGATTACTATAATCACTTATTTTTATATAGTGCCTTTTACAGAACCAAATGACACTTTAAAAGAATAGTTAAAGGTTTACAAATAGTGATTTTGATGCGAGAATAGTAGTGCCCCCAGCACTGCCATTCAAAAGGCCATTTGAACGAAAATACGGTCAATCTTAAATGTGGCGCTTACGTCCTAATTGTGCTTTTAAACGAAAGTTTGACTCAGGTACATTCACAAAAAAACTCTAGGTTGCGTTTTGGCGAGAGTTACGCTTTAAACTTCACAACCGCACTCCTGCTCTCCCTCTGACCGATCAGATAGAGACTCAGCAAAAGCTACGTTTCTGTTAACCCTTTCCTTGACGGGGTTACAGGTGCATAGCATCGGCGTCAGCGACAGGATATTAAGCCCTTTGAACCTGTAATAGTTTGTCCTCTGTCACTAACAGACACGTTCGCAAACTCTAACTTGCACTAAAATTGTTTTTAGAAAAAAAAAAATGTTTTTTATCATTATAATTTTTAGGGGGGCTGAGATGACACTTATGGGGGTTTGAGCCCCCCTAAAAAGGGTCTAAAATCGCCAATGGATCTGGTGCAAGATTTTTTTTGGACCTGTAGCGTGATGAAAGATGGCTGTTTGGAGGTGAAACAAGTGGATTGAATGTCAGTTTGTGGACATGGTCTTAGCGTTCAGTAACAGAAGGTACTATGTGTATGAAATAGAAGGTACTTTGTGTGTGTTAGTGTGTTCCTAACCCACAGTCCCACCCGTGAGAAAGTTCTTACCATTGATAGGATAGAGTTCCAAGACTCCGCCCATATCCGCCAGCTCCGTGCCAACCAACTTCAGAATGGCGATGTGCCTCAGACCTATGTCGCCAAGGCAATGACAAATCACATGGACAACACACATCAGAGAGAGGCAAATACAGTATGTTACAGTAAAAGCCATTCTTTAAACAAGAACACTGTGTTCTGTAATATGCTGACCAACTGCTCCGTATCCACCAGTCCTCCAGCTTACACAAGCTGATCTCACTGCGGTTGCTCATTATTGGAACCATTCTGAGCACTGTTTTTTTAGGTAGAGGGAGGAGAACGGGGTGGTCCGGAGAGTCCTGCCAAAAAGCTGTTTCCTCTGAAGCGAGAAAGCCCACATTAAACACAGGAGAACGCAGGCTTTACTTGGTGAGAGAGAGCCAAGTGCTGAATATCAGGATCAAACCTCTCAGGCCTTCAGCCCAGTCAGCAGGACAGGCCTTTGTCTGGGGCAGCGAGGGAGGGAGCAGCCCTCGGTGCCCGCCCAGCCAAGAGCAACAACAGAGGGTACCACGGTGGCTCAGTGGTTAGCACTTCTGCCTCACACTGCAGAGTTCGATCACCGGTCCGGGGCAGGGCCTGTGTGTGTGTGAGTCTGCATGTTCTTGCATGTTTGCGTGGGTTTCCTCCGGGTGCTCCGGTTTCCTCCCACCATAAAGACATGCATGCTAGGTAACTAGGACTACAGTTGAAAATTAGCCATCTGGCTAACACTGGCACAGTCACAGAAATGTTGATTAATGTGCTAGTCCTAATCTAATTTAAATCTAAAACACATGAGGGGAGAAAAGTCCTCACAGACCCTGGGTCTGCTGACGAGCAAGACCAGATTTTTTTAGTAGCCTACCTTAGGCTCACATATTTTGTCTTAAACTCTAGTTGAACGTGTGGTAATTTCATCCTGAACTTGACAAATAAATCTGCGCCTGACCATCTTAAGCATCATGAGAGAGTGCTAGGGAAAGACCTAAGAGCCAGAAATCTTGAATTACTATAAACAAGACGGGAACATAAGGTTCACGCGGGGGAGGAAACTCCAGATGACAGCATTTATTTGGTTTTTACTGAGAAGTGGTGTTCGCTGTGGGCTATTCAAAGTTTACAGTTATCGTGCGTAAATCTGTGAGGCACGGCAGGCTGTTGAGATTTGCAAAGTCAAGATTAATGTCTCTTTTTGAGATATACAGTAATAACATTGAATTAACTGTGGAAAGGTTAAATAACTGGCAGACTGAAAAGGCCATCGTCAGGGAAGGAAAAGAGCCTCAGATAGAATAGAACAGGATCGGCCGATGTGCAAGTTCAGGTATCGGAATCGGTATTGGGAAGCAAAAAATGGTATTGGACCATCTTTATTTCAAATATAATTTGTACAAGTTTTGAGATTGTGTACTTCCTCTCCTTTAAAGTCACTTTCCAGACCTCAGGGAAGTGAGTTAATTGATCGGTCACAGGTTAGTTTTGGAGTAGTCTATATCCTTGGCGTTCCACTTCCTGGATTGCTGCCGGAAATTCCGCTGGATGCGTGCATTTTCTGTTTCCTTCCTCTTTCTTTGTGTTGGCGTTCTAACCTCTGGTGGATTTGTGAGGACTATGGTTAACTGCTCCTCAGATCTCTGCAGGGTAAATCCAGACAGCTAGCTAGACTATCTGTCCAATCTGAGTTTTCTTATGCACGACTATTTTACAGCCACTCCGAGCAGAGCTTAGCACCGCCCAAGACGATTGTGATTGGTTTAAAGAAATGGCAATAAACCCGAGCACGTTTTTTTTTTCCCATCCCAGAATGGATGTGGAGTAGCCAGACACTCCTCCGCTCTGCAGCGTGTGGATGGTCTGGCAAAGTGAGACTAGTTTTGGAGTGAAGTGACAGGTGTGAATTTTAGGGGGCCTCACCGAGGTTGCAGGCCTGGCTGTTCAGGCCGTAGAGCTGCTGCTGATAGGCCCACTCCTCGTCGTTAGGGGCGGAGATGATGAACAGGCGACGTCTCCAACGGAACCTGCAATCACAGAAAATGTCAGCCCCGAATTTAAGTGGCACTTTTGGTGCAGCACTGGAAGCTCTGTGCTAAGACACGGAGTGTGTGCTTGTACACCAACATATTCCCATACTATTACTGCCAGAGGGTGACAACCCCGAATTATGGTTAAAATCCTGCCACATCTCAGCACTGTGATCTGAAGCTGAAACTCAGGTCTCCATGGTAACAAAAGACAGCCTGCCCGGTTTAGAAATCCCAGGAAAATATGGGACTGCAATGACTCAGCCTTGAGGTATTTTTTATTCTACTTATAATATCTGTGGCACACACGCACACACAGGCTGCTACAATCTGCCAGATGCTGCTTATAAAACGCTGTAAATTGTGGTGCAGCTGATTATTGAGCAAAGCAACAGCTGTTTGATGGGAGCGGAAACAGCCTGGTGGGACCACCCAATAATTCTGACTGCCAACTCCTCAGCAGAACACATATCTAAGACAATATCTAGGATTCAAGGAGATTTTCAGTCCAAAAGCCAATTCCAATAAAGAAATATTTATATACAGTGTGCTCTTTCAGGTGGTTGGAAGTCAAGATCAACGGAAGTAAATTTTCAGGACAAAGCCTGACATCCAGCGCGTGATATCCCTTTGCTTTCATTCTCTGTGTGTCACAGTTCTCAAAATCCCTTCGCTACTGGAAACAACAACAACTAGCGAGCTACACGCTGAAATTGGCAAGTTTTGAAGAAAATGTGAATCGTGTAACAAGGCAGTCCTGCTTGGTTCTTTCAGGGAATGATTGTAAAGATTTACAAAGAATATGTTTAGGGCATTTCCTCTCTAACTGGGACGTTTTGGGACCGATTGGTGGGATTGCTGTGGACGAAGACACAGAGATACACTGGTAAGAGTTAATGAGGTTTAACCATGTATCAGCTAATTTAAATAGCTCACGTTACTGTATTGTGTCAACAGTTCACTTCATTTAATATTGTATGTGGGGTTTTCTTTTGCACGGTGCAAATGTTCTACCAAAACAAGTTCCTTCCAGAGACTATTTAGCAGAGCCACCATCGCTGCATCCAGAGCCTAGGGCCGCCCAAGATGATTTTGATTGGTTTAAAGAAATGCAAACAACCCAGAGCGTTTTTTTCCAGACCTTACGCCACAGCGCTGTGGAGATAGAGCTGGCAATGCGAGACTAGGTGGATGGTAGTTGTTTTTATGCATGCTAAAAGAAATACTTTACGCCCATACTTTTGTATACTTAAGAGGCTTTTTCCATGGTTTGGGCAAGTTGTAATTAAGCGAAAACGTAATGCTACATCAGTGATATTTTAGACAATAGTGTGCTTCCAACTATGTGGCAACAGTAAATCCTTAAACATGACAATGCTGCTGTACAAAAAGCCAGGTCTGAGAGCAGGCATATTAATGCCCATGGGCGTAATGTTGGCTGTCCACATACTCTTGGACATGGGGGGTATTTAAAACCTTTAGAAACAACTTTACCTGGAGAGGAAGTTCTCCAACGACCTGGGCTTGTCCTCTTTCTTACAGACCACCCCATCTCTCTTCTGCTGCTCCATCTCTCGGATGCGGGAAGAGAAGGTGTCGATGTAGTTGAAAACAGCCTTCATGGCGATGGGAACCTCATAGGCTTGCTGACAAAAGATCATGGACAAGAACCAGTTACACTCTACCAAAAGGCTGATTCAAAAATGTGGATAAATAAATAAACTAATATGTCTGTTAAAAAAATAATCTGGAAACGAGGACATGAAAATAGAATTCCATGGCTTAAGAAAAAAAAACGATGTTGAAACTGTATCCAACAAAGTGATGAAGTGACGTTTTGGAACATGTTGGTAGATGCGGCGTGGCCATTTTCCACAAACATTCTATAGAATAACTTCTGGGAAGCAGCATGAGGCATAAACACAACACAGCATCACGTTTAACTTGCAAAATGTTAAGCAATCTCAGCATACATATCTAACACAGCCAGCTACACACACACACACACACACACACACACACACACACACTCACAAACACTCCACCTTCCTTGGTGCGGTGGGATTTCCAGAAACACCCAAGTTGTGGTATGATCATGAGACCAAGGGAAAGCTCGGACAACATCAGGTCATTCGTAGGTCACAAGTCAGGGGACGAGAAGATTCGGCCAGTCTCTAATAACCAAACCTGTTCATGTGTAAATATGTTTGTCTCTCTACAGACTCAAGGAGTGTAGACGGGCAGCATGATAAGGGACTGGTTTTGTTTTCAGGACAGTCCCTTTGGAGGTCGGTGGGCCTGCCACACTTTAGTGTACTTCCAGAGAGAGAGATATGCTGAACTAAGCTTTAGCATCTGATATTTCCCAGAGAGAGAGAGATAGGTTGAACTAGGCTTTAGCATATTATCCTTCCCAGAGAGAAAGATAGGCTTAACTAGGCTTAAGTATCTGTGTTTACGGCGCCTGCTGTATATCTTTGTTTACTTTAAAGGTTCAGCTACACGTAAGGCCTCCAGCATGAGTTTAAATCCACCTTCAGGAGGACAGGAACTCCTGAGAGTTTGGGACGGCACTGCACGATAACACATGGTGGTTAAAAATGTACTGCCTGCTAAATTGTCTCCTCTATTGAGTGTTTATTAAATGCTCCTGTGAAAGCCATCAAGGTCTCCCCAGCGTTCTTCACGTACGTGAAAGGACATGTGCTGCTCCTGAGTTGTTCTTTAACACCTCGGGACGTGCTGAATCTGCTTTACGGCTCCTTCTAACTTTTTCACACCTCCCTCCGCTCTCTCTCTCTCTCTCTCTCTCTCTCTCTCTCTGCCACTTTCTGTCTAATACCCACACCCACATCCTTGTACGTTTACAGACTTCCCTGTCTCTGCCTCTGTCAGCAAAGAGGTGAACACTGGCCTCTTTGATGAATCTGTCCAAAAACAGCCTGGTGAGTTACCTTGCATGCACACACACACAAACACACGCGCAACCACACACACACAGTCACACACACTACCACACACACACACACAGGTGTGGGCCAAATGTCATGTTGTGTTTCAGTGAAGGCAGCGTGTTGGCAGTACGAGGACAGGTCTGTCCACCTTGAAAAAGAAAGAGAGGATGAAAATGTTGGGCAGAAGGGTGGTGGACCTGTAAACAGAGAGTGGAGACCAACTTCAGGGCCAAGCTGGGAAACTGTATGTTATCCTTTGAGGGGAAAGTATGAATAAAATACTGTTCAGATTGTTAAAAGTAAGTAAGTAAGTAAGTCAACCTTATTTATAAAGCGCCTTTCAAAACCAGGGTCACAATGTGCTGTACAGTGCAACATCTAAATGAAAATAGAAAGTTAAAAACAGGAAATAACAATATAAAAACAAGCAAAAACAAAGTCATGATAATAATAAAAAGGCAAACCCAGAAGTTGACAATCAAAACCACACAGGGGGCACAACACACATTACAGGACAAAGTGCTTACGAAACAGATGAGTTTTTAAACAGCTTCTTGAAACCATTAACGGTCTGCATTTTTTAATATTCTATATCAACAACGTTTAATTTCCGGGATTGCTCTAGTGCCGCTGGAGGTTCCGCCGGATGTCTCCCCGGATGTTCCCGCCGGCTGTCCCTAATTTTCGGCCGGATGTCCTCTTTCTTTGTGTTGGCGTTCTAACCTCCGGTGGATTTACGAGGACTATGGTTAACTGCTCCTCAGATCTCTGCAGGGTAAATCCAGACAGCTAGCTAGACTATCTGTCCAATCTGAGTTTTCTGTCGCACAACTAAAACTACTTTTGAACGTACATGTTCCACCAAAACAAGTTCCTTCCAGAGGCTATTTTGCAGAGGCACCGTGGCTCCGTCCGGGGCTTAGCCCAAGACGATTGTGATTGGTTTAAGAGGTAGAGAAAAGCGGCTCAGGGTTGTGAACAGGGAATTACAATAATCAAGACGTGGACGATACAAAGGCATGAATCATTTTTTCCAGATCTTGAAAAGCTAATTTCATGTTTGATTTCGGCAATGTTTCTTATTTGGAAGAGACGTGAAAATATCGTGGCATGCTTAAAGGCCTTTCACAATCTGCCCTTATTCAGGGGCTGAATGCTTTTGTCCTCCAAAATCAGGCAAAAGATGGAGGAGCCTTTGAGATTGGACAGACCTCAACACCGAGACGCTGACAAGTCTTTGAGCTCTTTGAGTCCAAGTCAAGTCTCAAGTCTCTTGTGGTTATAATGAGTGTTGCGTCACCTGCTGCGTTCCATCCAGGCTGCTTAGAACACTGCATAGCTGCCTGATCAAATTAGACGTGGTTGAGCCAGAATCTTTTATCTTGATAGCACATATTTTACTTTAGTTTGGGCCTTGTTGATCTGATGTATTCTAAAGCCAAAGCTTCTGATGAATAGCACAGCAGCTGCCGGTGCGGTTCGACATGTTTGTTGTCCTCTCTGGTGTGTGGCCTCGCAGAGCAGACGTGTTACAGATTACGTGTTAAAGGTTACGCAGGGAGGGGAATAACATTCAGCTCATCAGATGTAATAAAATATAAAGATTGTTCACGAGTCCTGCACCTCCAGTACGAGTCAAGTATGAAGTCTTTTGAGGATGAGTCTCAAGTCAGGTCTGAAGTCACTGTGTGTGCTACTTAAGAGCGACTCCAGTCTCAGTATTGCGATCCATTTGTACTCGGAAGTCAAATTTTCCGAGGTCAAAGTCGGACACAAGCCTCGGAATTCCGAGCTCGGAACTCGGACAACCTCGCAATACCCTGAGCTAAAAATCCAAAATGGCTGCTCCGCAGCAGTGAAAGCTGTAGTAACATGCCGTTTTTAGCACTTCTTTCTCATTTGTGTCTCACTGAATCAGTCGTACACACAGTCCTGTCCCTCTTCTATCTGTGGACATGTTGTTACACTGTTTGTATGCGTTGTTACCACCTGGTGTTGCTGACCTGGCTACAGCTAACCCTACAATAAAAATCGGACTTGTAAATGGAACATATTCAACTCGGGTGTGACTCCGAGTTCCGGGGTAAATGGAACGCACCAGAAGTCTTTTGAGGACGAGTCTAGGGTCAAGTCTGAAGTCACTGTGTGTGTAGTCTTGCTTTGCCAGACCTTCCTCCACGACGCTGCGGAGCTGTGGAGGAGGGTCTGGCTAGTCCACACAGCATTCCAGGATGGGAGAAAAACGTGCTCTGGTTTATTGCCATTTCTTTTAACCAATCAAAATCGCCATGGCCGGCGCTAAGCGCTGCACGGAGCAAAGGTGCCTCTGCAGGAAGGAACTTGTTTTGGTGGAACATGTGTACGTTCAAAATTTGTTTTTATCATGCAACAGAAAACTCCGATTGGACAGATAGAAGGGCCTTACGATGCGATATCATCACGATGCGATATCATCACGATACTTACGTCACGATACGATATTATTGCAATTTTCGAACATATTGCAATATTGTGCGATATATTGCAATTTATTACCTTTTTTTCCCAACTTCAAATTTTCTTTGTCAACATCTTGTTTTATCTAAAAAGATACATTTCTCTGTTTATTCATCTCAGAGAAACTGACCAACACAGAATTCCAACAGAGGAAGGTAACGGAAATCCGGTCGAAAAAAAGGACTAAAGTGCGACTCGAGTCCGAGTCTCCAACTCGAGTCCCCATCTCTGCCCCAACATATTATGTCTAGAAGGACTTCCTGCCCCTGATTTTGGGACACAGCTATAGAGAGCGAATCCTTACCTTGACTCTCATGTCGGTGTCGGTGAGAATCATGTAGAAGTCCTCATGGGTCATGCTAAACTCTTTCCTCAGCTCTGTGATCAGGTCCTGATTCACCAGGTCCTCCTGACGAAGACCCTTCATAGGCTTGTCATTTTCTGGAGAGGCAAAAGAGACGGTACCGTTAATTCAAACTATTTTGTCTGTGAAGGTAAATGAACAGGGACGCTTTTTGAACGTTTCCTGCGGAGAAAAAGCTTGTGTTCATCAGGGTGTTAATAACTTCTGACATCTCAGCTTTTGCTTTGATATTTCGCTCCCAAGCGAAAAACCATAAAACTGACAAATGGTTTGTTCATAGACTAGTCAATTATCCCATCTGACAAATAAAAGCTCTTACAACAACTGTGACAAAATGTCTCTGAGAAAGTGCCATAACTGTCAGACTGTCTTACCGTGAAATGAAGTACAATCTGTGATGATTCCCGTCAAATAAACACAATGTGAGTGTGCAGCTGTGAAAAATGGGTTTTTCTATTGCTAAAACTTCAAAACAATGTTCCTTTTGAAAAATGCGTCTGACATGACAGTGAAGTAGACTCTGCAGGATACAAACACGCAAAGTGAATCAGGGACAAACTCCACAAAGAGCAGCTTTTATTCACGGAGCTCTGCTATTGGATTAAGACCTCTACTCTAGCTGCCGTTTACACAGACCAAAGCAAAAGCCTTTAATCACCGCTCCCTCCATGCATGTGTGCACAATCACACACACACACAGCCCACAGAATAGTGTTTTTTTGGTGGTTAGTTGGTTCCCCCACTCCAGCACATGCTGGAGACCGCAGGCTCAGACTGTACACAACAAACTCCAACTCACATACAAGACATGCTGTCGGCCAGCCAGCCAGCCATCCTAAAACACCATGAGGTCACCCTAAACTGAGGGAGGGGCAACACTGAAAGAACCATTTGTTTGTATACAGTACATGCTCACACACACTGACACATTCACACACACACACACACACACACACACACATGCTGACCCGCTGGCCGGTAAATGGAACAAAAGTGTAACCGAGTCCCAGCATGGGTGGATGTGGGTGACATCACCTTTTTTTCCAGCATTCCATCTGGATAAAACCTCGTCGTCATGTGGAGTGACGGGCTCATAACATTTTACAAAGCGGGTTTGCATGTCCTGAAGTTAACACACACACACTAACCCAAGCCTCGGGTTTGAGACAGCTATAAAATGTCTCAAAATACGAGCGCCCGCGATGCACAAATGACACAGCGCTTTTCATATAAAACAGCAGAGGTTTTGTTCCTTTCGAACAAGCAGCTGTTCACCAAAATGGATTTTCTTTTCAAAAAGGGGATCTCTGATCTCCTGAAAGCCACCAGACTCCTTTGACAAAAACAGTAGACAGTCTGGGATGTGTATACTATCACCCTGAGGTGAAGTTAGTCTGGCTAAACAGGAGATTTCATTTTTAGAGTAGCCCGAAAAAGAGTTACAATATTGCTTTAATAAGCAGCCTAAAAAAAGAGTTAAAATATAGCTTTAATTGGACATTTAAGCCTTTCATTTTAAAATCCCATGTCAGAATGGTCCGATATGCTAGTGACAATCTGGGATGTGTATACTATCACCCTGACGTGAAATTAGTCTGGCTAAACAGGAGATTTCGTTTTTAGAGCAGCCTGAAAAAGAGTTACAATATTGCTTCAATAAGCAGCCTGAAAAAGAGTTAAAATATAGCTTTAATTGGACATTTAAGCCTTTAATTTTACCACGCAGAACACAGGAGTTGCTGCTCTACCGCTGCCTCAATCAGTTCGTTTGTGTTATTGTGTGACTTTAGTACATCTGAACAATCATTTTAACACAAGAGAGCATAGATCAATATACAGTACAGCCTTCAGTACCCTGCCCGCCTCTCCAAACTGGGGCGTGGCGACCGCCATCTACTGTAGGCTAAGGAGAAGTAGCTCGTACAACCCCACTTCAAAATATCCAAACTAGCCCTTTAAGTACAGCACAGTGCTCACAACATCAAGCTTTAGCTCTCTTCACTGTAGGATTCAAAGTGGAAGACATTCACTGAGACATTCACATTCTCAGTAACAGTTATTCTGGGTCGACGCATGGCTCATTAAACCACAAGGACCACTTGTACCGCCCAGCGGAGGATGCGTTTGCCCGAACAGATGGGAAGTGTAGGCTGGGGTTAACACCGGTTCCTGAGAGAACTGCCAATCATCTATTTCACAGGCTGTTTGAGCAGGGGCGTAGCACTACATTCTGGGCCCTGTAGAAAGGCATTCTCTATAGGCCCCTCCCCGTATCCACACCTAGTCATTCTGGCATCTTTTTTGGGCACTTCTCACATGAGGGCCCTGGGTACTCAGTCCCATTTCTAGAGCTGGGCGATTTGGAGAAAATTAAATATCACGATATTTTTGACCAAACACCTCAATATCGATATTGCGGCGATATTGTAGGGTTGACAATTGGTGCTTTCACAAACTATTTACACAATGAGATTTGTGATAAATAATCATCAGTAATGTGGATATAATGACTAAATGGGTAAAGGCAAATTAGAGCAATTTACATCACTTTACAGTAATGCAGCCTTTAACCCTTGTGTTGTCTTCGGGTCAAATTTGACCCGTGTTCTAAATTTCTATAGCAGAAATATGGATTTCTTTTGCACTACCTAATTTGGATTAGCCAAAAAATAACACATATCATTCCATAAAACGTGCTTCGCAAGTAGAACAAAAGATCAGATCTCTACTTTCATTGCATTTTGGGTGTTTTGTTACATTTTTTAGCACTTGAAAAAAAAAAAAAAGTAATCCTGGCTGAATGTTGACCCTTCTGTGATTGTTCTTCCTTTAATATTAGTCTAAATAATTCAGAATTTTTACTTTTTTAACTCAAGAATTAGGTATAATTTCCTATAAATTAGTTTTTTTATTGACCATGAATTCCAAAAATAAGTAATAAGTGTAAAACTAGTTATGAGTTGGTGTTGGTGGTGTTAATACATGGTAGTGAAAAGAAGCGTTAAATGTCAAAAAAAGTGCCAAAAAAAACATTGAATGAAGTGCCAAAAATGTCGAAAAAAGAGACAAAAACGTCAGAAAAAGTGTTGATTTTCAGTTTTGACCGGGGAGGACGATGCATGGTCAAATGGAAGACAACACAAGGGTTAAATACAGGAAAAAACAACTCTTATGTCATGTTACGATATCCCAAATCTAAGACGATATCTAGTCTCATATCAAAGTATCAGTTTATATATTAGTATTGCCCAAGCCCTTTCCCATTTCCACCCCCAGTCCGACACCTCTGTGTTTGAGTTACAAAGAAATTACTTTTTGTACCTTCCCGTACCCTGATGAGAGACGCGAAACTGCACGCTAGCACCGCGTGATACTTACCCAGCTGGTAGTGGTCAATTTTCATGGTGGAGTTGGTCAGGGAGCCGAAGATGGTGATGATGGAGACTTTCCTGATGGCCATTTCACACACAGACTCCAGGTACTCGTCCCGCTGCTGAACATACATAGTGCTCTCCTCGCTGGGGGACGTAATCAGCTGGAGGAAGGGAGGGAGGTTAGAGTGGCATGTATATGCAATCACACACATACACACACACACACACACACACACACACACACACACACACACACACACACACACAGTGTGCTGCAGAGGTGATGTTTACATTAACATGCAGGGGGAGGATGGGGCATATTTTCCCAGCCACTGCTGTGATAAGAATCTATACTGGCTGCAAAACAGAGACAGTCTGTTAGCACACAGCTGTGTGTCAGATAGCTGCTCCACATACTTTATGCCTGTCCATATTACAAAAAAAACAACTTAACATGCTTAACTCACATTGAAATATAATTTTTTTTTGCAATCTTTTTTACCCCTAATAAACAATTTCATAATTATCCCACTCGAAAAGCAGCCCTTGCAGATTTACTGTAGATCCGGCCCGTATATCAATTTAGGTTCACAATAGATTTTGGCCCGCCTAGTTGTTTGGGCCAAACCAAAAACCTGGGGAAAGTGTTTTTTAAACTGCAATTACGTGACATTCAACGCAGAATATTGCAGATTTGCCAACTTTGAGACTCTGAAAATTCCCACAGAAGTAGAGAGAGTTTTCATATTCAGGCTGTGAAACAGGTTGTTGTTAAAAAAAAGCATAAAATGTCTGAAAAAGCCACAAAAACTGTCATATTTGACTTTTTCAATGAAACAAAAGCATGCCAATAAAAGTTAAATGTTTGGCCCTTGACGTGATTCTCTTTTTCCAGTGTGGCCCTTGGTGAAAATGAGTATGACACTACTGTGCTAGTAGATCAGTGCAGTTTAATAGTGCTACTGTATCTGAACACTAACATTTCCCTCTGGCTGAAGCGTGAAACAGGAGCTCTGCCAGACGAGAGAGGCGGCGAGCGTCTTAATGAAGTGTGAGGAATGTCATGCTCTCACCAGAAGCCGCCTCCGGTCCTCAAAGTAGTCCAAGAAGGAGGCCAGAGATCCCTTCGGAGGGGGCGTCGGCTTCTTAGCGGGCTTCGGGTAGTCCTCTTTCCCGGGGTACTTCTTTTTATTTTTCTTTCCTCCGATCTTCCCTCCCTTTCCTCCTCTCCTGTCCGCCTTCTTGTCAGCCTTGTCGTTCTTCTTCTTCTTCTTGTCGTGCTTATCGAGCTTTCCCTTGACCTTCTTGGTGGGACTGATGTCGGTGAAGGTTTCGGTCTCCTCAGGATGACTGACTGTCGGCCTGCCTGGTTCATACTTGTCCTCGTACTCATTAGTTAACACCTGCACAGATAAATATATATGTTGTTAATGGAGTAATAAGAGGAACTGTCCACAACATTTCTATGTTAAAGCCACAGTGCGTAGTTTCTGTCTCCAGACTTTTTGGTGGTCAAGTGACCTGGTCACTGAGGTCAGACTTCTTCAGAAGTAATGTGAACACTTAAATCTTGCCCAGATCAGATTTTTTCAAATCAGATTTAGACCACTTCCATATGTGGTCCTGAATCAGACCCAGGTCTGATTTTTTTAAATGCGGCCGCAGTGTGAACAATCAAGGCAGATTTGAAGCGACTTTTACGTCAATCTACATCGACATTTGTCACAATTATGCGCCGGCAGGAGTTAGCCCTAGACGCAAAAACTTGACTAGGCCGACAAAATGGAGAACAGTGATGGAGCAAGTCAGTGGAGGGACAGTGAGAGGTTAGACCTAATTAGTATATCGGGGAGATACTTCAATTCAGCGTGCGAGTACCTGCCCCCGTCGGCAGCCAATACAGCCCAAATCCGTCACGTTTCCGCACGGAGATGGGTCGCCTAAATTGAGTGTCCTGCCGAAGGAGTCTTGAGGAGAGGCGATACCCAATAGCCAATTGGGCTCTCTTTCTCTCCATTTTTCTCCTCCTCAGCACCTGCACATTAATGTCACGGCTTCATTATTTTTCACTTTTCTTCGTCTGCTCTCTCCGAGTGCACTTTGAGTTTAATGTACAGTTTTAGTACGGATTTTTCCCACAAGTTAGGTAGGCTAAAGTATGTACAAAATGAACCCTAACCCTTTTACCTCACCTTCTCTCCCCCATTCTTCCTCTTGGCCGGTTTGATTTTGGAGGGTTTATGTGTGGCAGGCGCCAGTTTGCGGCCGTGCGGATCTCTGGTGTCCTTGTCGGTGCGGTTATCTCCAGCCGGGGTGGTTTTAGCCGCGACCCGCTCCCTCTCTCTGCGGTTGTAGTAGGAAGGGTCGGCCGTGGTCCTGGGGGCTGGGAGCCACAGGGCTGGGGTGTGGGCTCTGGTTGGTGCCTGGGTGGTGGTGGTGGTGGTGGTTCGTTTGGTGGTGGTTCTTCTGGTGGTGGTGGGTTTGGTGGTGGTTGTTGTTGCCTTGGTTGTAGTTGTGGTGGGGGGCCGGGTTGTAGTAATGGTGGTTGGTCGTGCAGTTGTTGTGGTGGTTGTGGCAGGGGTGGTGGTTGTTGTGGTTGTTGTTGTTGCTGCTGCTGTTGTTGATGTTGTTGTTGTGGTGGGCTTTCTCTGGATCTTCTTCCATGGTTTTCTTTCTGCTGTTGTATCTACTGGTCCACACACACAGAAAGGCAGACAATAGATCAGGGATCTTCAACGTTTTTTAAGCCAAGGACTACGGTGGCCGACAGGGGCAAACGCACCGCAACTTAATGAAACACAAGCAAATAGACCAAACAGGAGCAAATTAAGAAAACATCTTCATTAATTTGACAACACATGCATTTAGCAAACGCACTGCAAATACACACAACACGACCAAATACACACAACACAACCAAATACAGAAACGCGCTGCAAATACACACAGCACAACCAAATACACAAATGATGCAAAAAAGAAAAGCACACAATCCCTGACAACAACAAAAAAACGCTGCTAACATATTACACAACGGAAGTTCTCCAGGCCTCTAGGGGGAGCGCTAAATGGAACAGCTTGACTTTTGCAATTTTTTTTCAACTTTTCTTTTTGCATCATTTCTGTATTTGCAGCACATTTGTGTATTTGGTTGTGTTGTGCGAATTTGCAGCGCGTTTGCTGAATGCTGCACATGTGTTGTCAAATTTATGAAGATGTTTTCTTAATTTGCTTGTGTTTTGTCTATTTGCGTGTGATTCATTAAGTTGCCGTGCATTTGCCCCTGTTGGCCACTGTAAAGGACCCCTTAACTGAAAGAGAGCCGGATCAGGGACCCCCTACTACGTATATTGTTAGAAGTTGCATTTTAAACTGGGCCTACAATAAAGTGTAGGGTAGCCTAACACATCTATACATACATTTTTCTTTCATAGAATACTAAGCTATTCAAATGATTGATTTGATTTGTATCTGTGGGTAGCTACCTTTGTGACTACCTTACTTTTAGGTAACCCTATGCTTAATATATGCTAATCATATGTTGGATTCATTTTAGGACTTTTTAATTTTTGAAAAAAACTTAACAATAATTTGGAGGCCCCCCTGCATTGACTCAGAGGACCCCCTTAGGAGTCCCAGACCCCCTGTTGAAGATCCCTGCAATAGATTAAAAAAGCCCCTATTATGCTTTTAGTGTGTTATAGTTTTTGTCTATGTAGTAGATGTAGTAACAATTATTACATCATTTTTTTTACATAATTGTGGTTTCTTCGTTTAACCGCAATTAATTTCTAAAATTAGCCAAGGGCTTAAGGCGTATGATGGGTAATTGTTGATTTTGTTTAGATAGGCCAAATTGTAATTATATAAGATTATATAAGTGATTATTGGTCGGACTATATATTTTTATTTCAATTGTTAGTTGTTGGCACTTCACCCTCTACACGTTCATAGTAACAAAAATGACAAGTGGGGATATAGTTAGAAAACATGTATAAACATAACACATAATAAAGAGGCGTTGTTTACTTCATAGGCTGTGTACCTGTGTTAGGTAACAGTGATATAACCAAAAGACGTATTCATGGAATCCATTCAAAAGTTAAAAAATTTTTTTTTAAAGTAATAAATAAATATTTTTAAATTTGAGAGAAAAAGGCAATTATTTCTGAGACAATTAATTGAACAGCAATATTGGGAAGTGTTACAGCTCTAAGTAGATGTATAAAGTACAAAAACACACTCCAAATGGAGCTTTCTCTGCTGCAGACTGCCCTTTTCTAAACTGCCTAAAAACGCTTGAACCACATTCCTGTTGGAAAATCTACCATTAGTGATGTCACTGATTGAGAGAGCCAGCCAAGTTTTTCATATGTGTTGCCCATAGGTGCTGCCTGAACAAGCACAGCCCATCCAGTGGCTTGTTTGAATTTGGTTGACCAATCACAACAGAGTTGGCCAGCTGACCAATCAGAGCAGACCGGGCTTTTCAGGAAAGCGGGCAAAGAAGTCAAACAGACTGGTTTTTCAAGGCCGATACCGATACCCATTATTAGTAGTTAATAAAACCAATAACCGATATTTATATGTGTATCAAGTGTGAAATGATCATTTTTAAGTCAAAATTAAGATTTTGGAATGTAACAAACTCCAAAACAAACTTTTTTTAAATGCTTTAAGCAATTATCTAATAAATGAGAAAGTTTCAACATAATCCCCAGTAACAGAGAGTCAGATAGTGTTGTGGGGAGGACATTAAGTCAGACTTAAGGCTGTAACCGAGCCAAAGTAGAACACTTTTTAATTAAAGGTCCACTGTGTAGAAATTTCTCCCATCTAGCGGTGAAATTGTATTTTGCATTCAAACGAATAGTGCTCTCTAGCGCTTCACTTTTTCAAATGTGTGTTGCAACTACGGTAGCCGTTATGTACCAAGAAGCTATGACAACATGTCTTCCAATTTTTGCTTTTTTGGCGACAGTGCAGTGCAGGCTTTCAAATTTGGCAGTGGCAAGCGCCTCTCACTGATCTCCTTCTCCGTTTCAGTTTCAGTCACGTGACGCTGGCTCTGAACGAAAACGCGCTGTGGATTAGCTGGACAGGTAGGCTAGTGCTTTTTGTCCCTCTCAGCAATTATAGATTTTCAAAATGGCGGAACGACGTGGAAGCCTCCTTGGACTTGCCCGTCCAATGTAAATACAGAAATTCTTCGCTTGCAAGGATAAGTCAGATCATTGGATGAGGAAATATTTATGAATGAAGACATTTTAGCTAATAAAATACTTAAAACACTACACAGTGTACCTTTAATTAACTTTATCGGTTATCAGGCAAATAAAACCCTGATACAGATAATCTGCAAACTGCCAAAGAAATGGCGCGATAATCATCCAGGGACGATAAATGGGTCCATCCCTATCACCTGTGAGGGTGCCCTCCTCCACTTGGCCCTCCACGCCGGCTGCTCGACACTTCTGGACAAAGCCTTTCTGCCGGAGCTTCTCCAGCTTCCTCATGGGCGACTGGTCGATCACCTCGTACATGGCCTCCATCCTCACAGGGTACGGGTACCTCTCCTCCACCTGCAGGGTCTTCTTCAGCAGCACCATCCCAAACTTACCTGCAGGAAAAACACATTTGTGATTCAGTTTCAGGTATTCTGTCATGTTGAGATACAAGCACCCTCACTTAACTACAGCTCTGCAACTAACCATTCATTTCATTATCGATAGATTATTTCCTGGATTAATTGTTTGGTCTATTTATTTATATATATATACTGTATACTTAACAGTATTTTTTTATATTTCTTACTGTCCTTTCTGTTTTTATTTTTTATATGTTCAGTGAGTGTTGTACTTTGAGAGCAAAGATTAACCAGAGTCAAATTCCTTGTTTGTTTATGCAAACCTGGCCAATAAAGTTGATTCTGATATAAAATGTCAGAAAATAGTGAAAAATGGCCATCCCTGATTCTGAAAGTCCAAAGTGATGTCTTTAAATGTCTTGTTTTTTAAGTCCAAAACCAAACGATTTTCAGTTTAATATGATATAAAACAGAGAAACGCAGGAAAACCTCAATTTTTGAGAGGCTGAAAACAGCATTTGTTTTGCCATTTTTGCATGAAAAATTACTTTAACGACTATGATTAATCGATTATCAGAATAGTTGCCGTTGATTTTTCTGTCAATCGACTAATCGATTAATTGTTTGTGTTACCTTCTGATAGGGATCAGGGAGTAACAACTGATGTTTAGTGGCTGAAGAAAGGATGGGAGACGCTTGTTAAAATAAATACAATATGCTTCAAGCCCAGCAGACACATAAAGTTATCAAGTATGAACTTAGTGGAGCATTAAAGGGTAACTACCGTTTTTTTTTCCAACCTGTTTTTGTGTCTAAGTGACTGATGGGAACAACAATCTTTGACATTGGTCCAGTATTAAGCGAGATCGCTGCAGTCGGCAGTCAGAGAAACAAGCTACAATGTAAGTTAACAGGGTGATTGTCCAGCTTGTATTTACCTTCACAAAAGTGCTCGTTTTGCTGCTGACAGACAAAGATTAATATTCTAAGTGTCCGACAACATTATGGAAAGGATCCCTTCGGAGATAGACCTTTAAAACCTCTTTGAGACCTTTCTGTTTAACCAGAAACAGCTTTGAAGTCACCGGCGCTAAACCCACCAGACTCCCTTTAAAAAAGCAATACTTTTAGCGTGTATAGAGACAACATATTTTCACATGTAAATCAGTAAACTATGTGTTTATTTAAACCAAAACTAGAGTTGTGATTTTTTGAAAAGTGGAAAGAAGACCCAAAATGGCTATCATATTTTTATTTTTGTTTCTGTCGACTTTGAATGAAGTGTATTTTACGATGCTAAATTTACTGTTGATCTACATGGAGTCTGGTGGGTTTAGCGAACACAATTTTGTGGATGTTTTTATGTTTAAATAAAGGATCTTACTCTTTAACAGAAAGGTCGACCTCCTTAGAAATCCTTTCCATAATGTTGTCAGACACTTAGAATACTAATCTGAGTCTGTCAGTGGCAAAAAGAGCACTTTTGTGAAGGTAAATACAAGCTGGACAATTGTCCTATTAACTTACACTGTAGCTTGTAGCAGGGTTCGAAATGACTTAGGACTCTTGGGGGGGGTCCCCTAAAATGTAATTATAAAAAATACTGAAGACTATCTTGCTACACTATATACTGCAGGCAAAATTATATGGACATATTTTGAAGGTGGGATAATGGTCTTGGGATGTTTTTCATGGTTTGGGCTAGTCCAGTATTGTAGTGGTGTCTGGAGAAGTGGATTGGCTATAATCTAACAGGTAACCCTCTAATTCTGGAGCAACAAAGTTACAGCACCTTATATAAATCCCTGACATGACAAAGTGGATAACAGGTCATTCTTTCCTTGAGCAAGGAAGTTAACTAAGTTACCTAAATCGACCAGGTGTACTCATTATGGTGATCTTTCTTTTTCCTCTTTCTCTCTCCATGATGCAGGATTCTAAATTAAGAAAAATAATATTAGCTTTCTAGATAGCTTACCAAGCGCTCATGTACACTCGTTCATGCTCAAATTACATTCACTTTAATCAACTCACAGACTTGAATTAAGTCCTCGCTATCTTTCGTAATCACTGACTGGACAATTAGGTTGTTATCCTAGCTTTGAATAACTAGTCTAACTGCTATATGTCTGCTGTTAGCTGGCAGATTATTTGGCTTCATACCTATGCTTCATACACATACAGCTAGCAAGAAACGTTGACAAACGCACTCTTCTAATCATTACGTTACACTGGGTATCTAAGTTAGTTAATGCAACTTTTGATATAGGAACACCAACTCCAAATATTTTACTATAATAAACAGTTACGGACTGGTAATCTGGCATTTGGGCAGATGCCAGAGGGGCCATGGGCCCTCATGGGCCGGCCGGCCAATCAGAGAGCCGCATGATTGTCACAGCCATGCGGCCACTTAATTGTAAACTGCGGACCATATAATTTCTCTCGACCCCTTTCAAGCATCAATAATAAAGTTGTAATGCTAAATGATGGCCAAATGTATCCAAAGCTTTATCAGTTATTTGATGTGTAATCTGATTTGTATTTATACCACACATGAGTCTCTCAATATCACAGTCATGGTTACCCTCTACAGTCATGAACTTTTACATCAGTCTGTATTGTTTTGTAGCAAAATTACTTATTCAGATCAGATGTTCAAAAACGTAAACGTGCATGGTTTGAAATAAACAAATCTCTACCTGCATTTCTTTTATTTGAATATTTTTTTGCTAAAGTTAAAATGAAGCAATGCCTTCTGGGAATTTCAAGACCGAATCAAGTAGAGCCGAGTAGACCCTTATATTTATGTCAATGAGTAGACCGCGTCTGCGTCTTTATGTGTCTATGGTCTGCGTCAGGTGGTGGTTGGAAGTTGTTGACAAAAAAATGAATCAAGGCATCAAGCGACACAAGGGGGGGGCAGAGAAAAAGAGAGAGAAATATAAGAGAGCACTGTTGGCTGACGTTGAAAAATGCTGCAAACTGACTGATTTGTTTTTAAACTCAAGTGCAGCTTCAGCTAGCATTAGCGCTAATACAGCTAGCATGTTAGCAACACAGCTGAGCCAGCACACCAGGGAGAGAGACAGGACAGTGAGGAATATGAGGAAGAGGAAGAACACAACGAGGAAGAGCAGGATGAAGAGATAGACATGGATAACGAATCTATGGAACTAACCATTGGAACTAACCAACACAGAACAACAAGGCTGCTGTGGGTCTGAATGTGGATTACCAGAAGTAACAGAGATGGAGACCAAAGCTGCAGGAGGGAGTGTAGGTACAGTAAGTTTGGCTACTTCAGAATATTATATTTTTATGGAGCGGCTGGCTCTGATGATTTATTCTTTTTTTTTTATAAGTCTATGTTTTGGTGCAGTTGTTTATAGGGAGTTTACGTTCACCATCACTGGGGCTATCAAAAGTGCGTGTTCTTTCCGTGCGTCAAAAGTTCTATCTGCGAACCCCCCCCACCACCACCACCACCACCGGTGGGCTGCTGGTGGGTGGAAATGCCAGGGCCGTTTTTTGTTCCCAGTCCGTCACTGATAATAAGCAATTATTATGGAGACATAAACATAATCGAAGCACTTACAGGATTTTCATTAGGGATTTCACTCTTTGTGAGGCTTCGTTTTTGCCGCGTTCAACAATAACATACGTGTCTGCACCATAGACTGTAGTGTATGCGCCGGAGGACCACAACAACAATCTGTGATGCTATTAGCTGCCCTGATTGCTGCCCAATCGCGCTAGGAAATAAATAAATTATTGTTATAAATATAAAACGTCACTAAAGACCTATAATTTTCACAATCATTTTTAATATTAAAAATATTTGTCGGGGACCCCCCAAAATCTAAAAATAAATTCTTATAGGGGGTCCCTAATGACTTATGGGGGGTCCGGGACCCCCCCAGACCCCCCTCATTTCGAACCCTGGCTTGTAGTTTCTCCGCTGCTGACTGCAGCGATCTCTCTTAATACAGGACCAGTGTCAGAGATTGTTGAAAACAGGCTGAAAAAAAACAACGCTAGATACCCTTTAAATGTCTTGTTTTTTGAGTCCAAAACCCAGAGATACGCAGTTAATATGATATAAAACAGAAAGGAGGTGAAGACCTCCATATTTGAGAGGCGGAGGACAGCAAATTTGTGGTTATTATTGCATGACAAATTACCTATATCAATTAATCGTTTGGTCTATGAAATATCAGAAAGTAGTGAAAAATGTCTATCCCCTTTTCTCAAAGTCCACGCTAATGTCTTTAAAAGTCTTGTTTTGTCGGTCCAAAGCCTAAAGATATTCAGTTTAATATGATATTAAACAGGACACATCCTTTTTGCATGAAAAACTACTTTAACGATTAATCGATCATCAAAATATTTGCAGATTATTTTTTCTGTCGATCTTGCAGATATACACTTAACTCTAAATTGCTTTGGAGAAAAGGGAACATGAGGCCATTACAAACAAATGCCATCACCTGGGCGTTTGGGGGGGTATAGGTACATATGGATGTAGGCCTATGTTTATGTGCTTAGGCTATGGTATTTTATATGTGGCAATGCTATAAATGCTGTACACTGGAGGTCTGTTGCACACATTTCTATGTCGTTTAGCATCTGTCCCTATTCAAAATAAACATGAAATGAAATGAAACCTCCTTCAGGATGAACCCATGCGTGCGTCCCTCACCTTTCTCCAGTTTGAGGAAGCTCATGAGCCGGGGGATGAGCGCTGTGTCCAGCGGCTCCTCCATCACCTTCCCCTCGCCGGTGATCCTCCTCACCTTGCCCCCCATCTCTCCCTCCTGGTGGAATATGACAATCTGCTGCACGTGTCGCTCGGCCAGCTCGCAGTACACGTCTGACTTCAGAAGAGACATCATCAGTCGGTAGTAGCCGTCTGAATCGTGCGGCGCCGATATCACCAGGACGCGGTTCTTCCCTGCGAAACTGGCCAGCAGATTCGGTGACCCGGCGCTGTTGGGCATCCGGGTGACCCTGCTTCTCGCTCCTTGGGCGGCCTCGTCTTGCAGCATGTCCGCCCCTCTCCTTGGCACTGCGTCTCCCGCTCTCTTGCCCGGCACAGTCCCCGTCCTGGCGGAAACTGGAGCTCCCTCGTCCGCCTGCACATCTTCGTTCTTCCTGGAACCGTGCACCGAGATCGCCGAACCAAACCCGGGCCGCACTCGGCCGACGAGGCGCTCCTTGTCCGTTGCGCCCAGCTGCACGCGTCTGGAGCGTCTGTCTAACTGCTCCCGCTTAAGGGGAGCGTGTTTGTCGGCTTCGCCCGTCCAGGTGAGCAGGTAAATCAGAGCTAAACTGAGAATGAAAGCCCTGCGCATTGTGGCGAGATGTTAGATAAAGTATAGGCTCACTGAGGTGGGGAGATAACGATCCAGGTGGCGGAGCCGTGATCCTGGCGCGTCTTTTAGTGCATTTGAGGTTTGTTAATTAATCAATTAATTCCAGATGAAGACAGGGTCGGGACATTACAGTCTGCAAGTGATGTGTTTTCAGAGCATAAGGGAATCCACTTCACTGTCTGCTCTGTATCTGACAGACAAGGCGAATAACTGTTACAGTGCGTAAAAGTTATATCCAGAACTTCATGTCAGAAACACTTCCCTTTTCAGGTATGATCCCATGAGATCAGGAGTAAGCTTTAGATCATCTGTCATACAAACATCCCAAAACTCTGTGATAATTCTTCCTCAGCCCTTAAGGGGGGAAATGAATGGCGAAAAGTTAGGAACCGCGTCACATCTCCAAAACGCACGCTTACCTTAATACCCTCATAAGTTAATGTATCCAATTAATCCACGAGCGTTTGTTTATGTCCAACAAACCGTGAGACGATCATCTGCGCTCAGGAAGGGAAAAAAAACTCCGACTCCGACAAAATGCAAGAAATGTGCAAACTGCGCTGAGTCTGCGCAGGAACACGCGGCTGTGCTGTGCTGTGCTCCTTCACAGGTTTCTTCTTGGCAAACTGAGCTTTTGGAGGATTTCCCAGAAATGTCCACACAAACCTCAGCCTCCGGACTCTTGGCGACGCGAAGGCAGGACCTGCCCCGGGACTGCCGGTTGGCAGTTCAGTCTGCAACACCCATTTCATTAGAAAAAAGAAAAGAAAAAACTCTGTACAAAGTCTGTGTCCGCGCGCTGGGATGGTGTTAGGTTTCACTGAAGGACGACATATGAAGTAGCTGACTAAAAATCACATTTCAAAAATGTGTAAAGGAAAGTAAAACATGTTGCTCACCTTGCTGGACAGACTATACCGGGAAGAGAAATGACCATAATCAGACTAGTGTCAAGTTCCTCCTTTAGAGCCAATAGAGAAACGCCCACACATCCCATCCATCTCTGTCCAACATTGGTTTTCACCATTTTGATCTCCTTGGTGTGCAGAAACTGTACGGAAACAGATGATTTAGAGGGAAAACCAGTGCTGGTGTCTATTTTAACTTAAAAGACAGACCGTCCATGTACTCTTCCTTTACTGTTTATAGGGGGAAGCAAAAATGAATGTTGTCTTTGCATGTTTCAGGCCAAAAATAGCACAATTGCAATGACTGGCTTTGCTCTTTTTTATTATGGCTCTTTTAGCCCAAATCAGACAATTTCCATTTCCTCTAAGAAAGTTCCCCAGTTTGGCTTGTAATTAAAGCCTAAGTAAAGAAAAGTAAACCACTAGGTCTGAGCCACATCCACTCTCGCTGCGAAGGCAAAACATTATACAGTGTGTCCCATTGCCTCTGCATGCTGTATAGCTGTTGGTTAAAGTAGGCTAGGACTACAGTTTGCACCTGAATAAAACATATAATGTAATGTGATAACCAGTGGCAGTTTCAAGACCATTTCAAATGGAGGGGCCAGGCTGGGTCCACATGCAATTTTAGGGGTACCACATATATTAAGCACAAGTGTTCCATACCACCAACCCTCCATAGGTTTGTAGGGTTCAACAATAAGGGTTGCACGATGGCCCGGGGAAAGTAGAACGCCACATCGGGTAAGTAACTATAACAACCCGCTTGCCCGTTCAGGCATCATCGTATCATAAACAACGTTATGGTTCTTTTGCACCCGTCTGAGAACGCTTGTTGAATGATTTCATTTGATTGTGCTGCTGGCCAATCAAAAATTTAGTTGGTCCCTAAGGTTGTTTTTTTTTTTTTTTACACTTTGGATGCCTTGACGCTTTTTTTAGGCTTTTGTTATGCTTTTGACATTTTTCTAATTATATATATATTTTTTTTGTTGCTTTTTTGATGTTTTGTATTGAAGTTTGACATTTGTTGATGTTTTATTTTAACTTTTTTGACACGTTTGACATTTTTTCAACTTTCTTTTAACTTTTCTTTTTCTAAAACAATTTGTATAGGGGCCAGTAAAAATGGACTTTGGGCAAGTAGAATAAAAATAAATAAATAAAAACCTTAATGTTGAACCCTGGTTTGGTTTTATAAAAGATTAATGATACACATATAACAATAAACACAAGAATACTCATTCAGTGTTAACCTACATTTTATTTATCACTGCACATGAATAATATCCTCTCTTTGGGGATAAAGGTGGGGTTAAGAATGTATGAAAATATTTGCCACAGTTAAGGGGGGGGGGTCAGAAGGGCTTAATGTTACCCCCCTCCCCCTCCAGAACCGCCACTGGCGATAACCACATCTTATATTTTTTATAGCAGTTTCATCACTTATCTTCATTTTCTCTTGGCGCTGCAAGTGATATTTGCCAGTGGTGGATTTGAAGCATCTGGAATGAATAGACGTTAAAGTGATGCTAAAACAATTCAAAGTCTCCCCGAACGCTCTCGGCTGTCAACCAGCTTCATCCACTTCCAGTCCGACTGCCTCAACCTATAAACATTACATTGCAAAAAACTCTTGACCACCTCTTGTGCCTCGAAACGTCCAACTATGGTTGCAACTTACCATTATTTTCATTTTCATGTTCTGTCGATTATTTTCTAGATTAATGGATTGGTTGTTTTGTTTGGTCTATAAAATGTCAGAAACATGTTATCCGAAAGCCCGAGACAACATCCTCAAAAGGCTCGTTTTGTCCACAACTCGAAGATATTCAGTTTACTGTCGCAGAGGAGAGAAGGAACTAGAAGATTTTCAAATGAAGAAGCTCGAACTGTTTTCATAGAAAATTACTTAAACTGATTAATTGATTATCAAAACAGTTGCCGATTAATTTAATAGTTGACAACTAATTGATTAATGGATTCATCTTTGCAGCTCTAACTTCAACACGAACGACCATGACGTTGGGAATCAGCACATCTACAGGCTGCTGGGTTGTGTCTAGAAAACAACAACTGCTCCTCCGTTTATATCAGAGTCACATGCACGTTCCCCAGGGAAACTAACATGGAATAGATATTTCTTGCATGATGAGGGCAGAGAAAGGGCCTGTAGCTCCTGCCGATGTCAGCGGATTTAAACAGCTGCAGGACAGAGGCAGATCGCTCATGTGATTTCAGCATATTTGGGTTCAAGTCAACAAGAAGACAAATGTGTTGCTCCTGCTACGCTGGGCTGAACTTCCCAAGATGGGCTTGGACGTCAATTTTATTTATAGTGTCAAATCATAACAGGAGTTATCTCAGGACACTTCACAGATAGAGTAGGTCTAGACCACACTCTATAATATCCAAAGGGTCAGGGTTATTATTCTAGTCACACTAAAGATAATAGAACTATGACTAGAAATAATAGTTGTACTGCTGTGCAGGGCGTGGAGCAGGACCACGGCAGCAGCTGCAACCGCGATCCAGGAGTCACCACAATCCAAGCAAATCTGCGAGGCGAAAAAAAAACATAACTGGTGGTGGCGGAGGAGGCAATAGTAATATCTGTTCACCTGTTTGGTTTTGTGAATGAGAGAGGGGGTGACGGTGAAATTCTTAATTTTGTTGACTGCTGTTTTCATGCTTTTCTAACGCTGTTTAATGCCGTTTATCATGGCTTTCGGACACCATTTCGTACGCCAGTGAAACAAATAAGGAATGTATTGGATGCAGAACCTTGTTCGTTTCTCATGCAAATTAATCTACAAAATGCAGCGCATCTGGCAAGTTAGTTATTCCCCTACTCAGCCTCTTGGCGGCTAGACAAACGAGTTTTAGATAGTCGCCTACGTAGGTCTTTATGATACCTTAGTGGGTTGTAAGCTTTACACAGAGCGCTGTCCTGTTCTAAAGTCTGCAGAAGTCGCTACAATTCACTCTGTAATTACATTCTCTGTATGCAAAATCACTGCAATCGTCCGTTCACTTCCCTCTGAGTGAGCCGCAGTGCAAATCATTCCCAGGACTGCCAGCTCAACTATGTGTTTTACTTCCATAATGCTCTTTATTACAGACCTTTATTACATTCAAACAAACCAGTAAAGTCACATAAGCGGCGGTCCACACAGTCGTATGCAAGTAGACTACACGTAACATCAAGCATGAGGGAAGCAGATGCATAAGCCATAACAGAGGATTAAAACATATTCTGCATGTGGTGTTCACATGTGCAACAGATACTGACCCACTGACCCTAACGTGCCGCACCAAGCAGATCTGATAAATAATAAAGTGTTCTTCTATTTTCTGAAGTTCCCAACATGAGTTCTGTTCCTCAGGCCATGCGGCACATTCTGCACATCAGATATGTGTCTCTATACCAGCCTTCTTCAAAGAATGTCTTTTT
Organism: Perca schrenkii; assembly: GCA_025617405.1. Taxonomy (NCBI): domain Eukaryota; kingdom Metazoa; phylum Chordata; class Actinopteri; order Perciformes; family Percidae; genus Perca; species Perca schrenkii. Next base: position 30,880,578 of record CM046797.1, read on the forward strand.
GTCATTAACCTGACAATGTAACGGAAACATATCTGGATTGTTTTAATTGGAGACTATATTTGGTGGACGCTATGGTCCCACAAAGCGCAAAATGGCCAAATGGCGGAGCTACTTACAGCTGGAAAAAATTAAACAAAACTGCAGGTGGTGGCAAAACAACTCCGGGAAGACCTTGGATAACAAACAACAAATTATGAACTCTTGCGTAGAACAGTTTGTGTCTTAATTAAATGTTTACATTTTAAAACTACCGGTTTATTAATGTCCATCAGTCATGTCATGTTAGCTATTTATGTGCTTTAACTTTAACTTTACTTTAATGTACTAAATTAAAAAAAAGACAGTAATGCATAAAATTGTGTAAACTGAATTGTATTTGTATGTAGTATGGAACTTGGCACAGCTCAGGACTGAGTTAAGGCAAACATCAGGAAACATTTCTGCTTTCTTGCTCCACCCTTCTTCTGTAGAAATTAATACACAAAGTCTGACATCCGACACTGCCCATCTGCGTCTCACATGTTCTGTTCAAAGGCTTTCTTGGTGAGCGTAATATGTCTGAAACTTTACTGACATCTTGAGTTCTCTTAAAGCTCAAAAGGTCCTGATAATCCTCATATGTCCCATAAAACAGTTAGTGGTGTGTGGATGAATGGCAGCCTGCTACATCTCTAATCTTCAGACCGGTCCGGGTTCAGAGGATGTGGCCACACCTTGGCGTTTTATCCCACTCCGTTTTGCCCCAAAATGTGTATTTGGCATTACTTTGACACAGTTTCAAACACATAGTGATGTAATCTAAATGGACCCTTTCTGTATTTTGGAGGTCTCACTTCAAGATGTCAACCAATCACTTCAAGCTTAGTCTGGATCAACGGAAGTATGTTTCCAGGATAAAGCCTGACATCTGGCACGTCAGGCTTCCTCTCTCTCTCTCTCTGTGTTGCTGTTCTCAAAGTCCCTTTGGTTCGGGGAAAACAACTTTCGAGCTAGAAAGCTACACGTTGAAAATGGCAGGTTTTGAAGAAAATGTGGATCGTGCAACAAGGCAGGCCTGCTTGGTTCTTTCGGGGAATGATTGTAAAGATTTACAAAGAACATGTTTAGGGCATTTCCTCTCTAACTGGGACGTTTTGGGACCGATTGGTGGGATTGCTGTGAACCGCATACACGGTGATACACTATTTAACAGAGCCACCGCCGCTGCGTCCAGAGCTTAGCGCTGCCCAAGACGATTGTGATTGGTTTAAAGAAATATAAACAACCCAGAGCGTTTTTTTGGTCCTATCCCAGAATGTATCTGTGGTCTGGCGTGGCAATGCGAGACTACTTCAAGAATAAAACCTGCTGATCAGAGTTTAATTCGGGGACATTTGGGCGTATCTCGTACGCCAACGCTGCTACGGAGCACTCTGGTGGAAAAACGAGACACGGTGTCTCACTCCACAGTGACATCCTGACCCTAATGAATTTTAGTTGACGCAGCATGTCCGTTCTGGGGCTGCATTCATAAACACCATGACCTTTGACATTTGACCCTGGCCCTTGATCTTTGACACTCGTCTTCTGTTTCATCAGCCCGCTAACAAGTCAGTGAGAAGAGAACCTGTCACGCTTTGCACACATGCACCTTCACATGACACACGAGTGTGCACAGACGAATCTACTTCTATTTTTGAATGCTTTATTTATAGAGATTTCTTTCCAATTAACAGACAAGACAATAACATAAGCTGTCATCTCAGGGTACTAAAAGATAGAGAAAGATAAGGAATACTTGAAAGAAACAAAGAAAAAAAACCCACAACAAAACAAGTGGATAATCGTGTGTTTAAGCTTACATAGGACAGGCCACTTGTAGAGTTATGAGTTTACAGATCCAGGAGCAGCAGGTCCAGTCTGGGGCTGCATTCATACAACACATTGTCCCTTGGCCTTTGAACTATCCCTCTGTTTCATCAGCTATACCTTTATCATCAGAAAGACTTATAAACATAAATATATTCAAGAAACATGCAGTGATCATGTCATGCAACTGCTGAGTTAGGGTAACGGTAGTCTTTATAGACAACTGTTCATTTACAGGCAGGGGTTTTCAATGTTTTTTAGGCCAGGGACCCCTTAGCTCAAAGAGAGAGCGAGAGAGCCCCTACTGCATATATTGTAAACAATTGAGTTGCATATTAAACTGGGCCAAATGGATGAAAATAAATGGATATTATTTATACGTCATGTTTAACCTTAAACATACTTGTGGAAGGCACAGGGAATCTTTAACCCTAACTGTATGGCTACCGCAGTGGCTACCTTACCTATAATAAGCTTATCTCCAATATGTCATTTTCTTTTCTTCACTATAGGCCAATTTATCTTTGCTATTATGTCATATGTTAGATTCATATCCATGTATATTTTCAGACATTTTTGAAAAAAGAAACTTTCAAAAAAATATTTTTTTAAAGATAATTTGGGGGCCCCGCTGCAGTAACTCTGAGGACCCCCTGTTGAAGATCTCTGATTTTTAGGATAGTTCTGGCGTCTATCCCTCATTTTACACTTTCTTTAAGTACACTTTAAAATTATGTTGGATAAAGCAACATTAAACATTAAAAAAAATTAAAGTTTTAAGGAAGATTTGGATCGTGCAACCAAGGCAGGCCTGCTTGGTTCTTTCAGGGAATGATTGTAAAGATTTACAAAGAATATGTTTAGGGCATTTCCTCTCTAACTGGGACGTTTGGGGACCGATAGGTGGGATTGCTGTGGACAAAATACACACGGAGATACACTGGTAAGATCAAATGATGCTTAACAGTGTATCAGCTAATTTAAATAGCTCAAATTACTTAATTGTGTCAACAGTTAACTTCATTTAATATTGTATGTGTCTTTTTTTTTTTTTGCGGGGAAGTTCCCGAGACTATTTAGCAGAGCCACCGCCGCTGCGTCCGGAGATTAGCGCCGGCCAAGATGATTGTGGTTGGTTTAAAGAAATGCCAATAAACCAGAGCACTAGCCAGACCCTCCTCCGCAGTGCTGTGGAGGAAGGTCTTGCAATGCGAGACTAGGGTACTGGCCCCTTTTCTTCTGGTCCGATTCAGACACTGACTGCATCCATAGAAACAGGAAGAACATGACCAAAGCTGAGCACACACAAAAAGTAATTCAAATGTTGATTACAGATATAGAACAAATGTCCTTTCATTGGTATCTGCTGTGTTCCTCACACGGTCTCCCAGCATGCATCAGAAGCAGACTCCTTGACCGCATCGACCCACAAATGTTTCAGCTTGGCAGCGCATGAAAGAGAAGACCAGGTTTAAATAAAAAAAGGGCAGCGCTTGCATCCGACTGAAATAACCTAATGATTCTCATATGTCATCATTTAGTGGAGCTCAGCAGGAACATGAAAACATTTTGACAGCAGCACGCAGAGGTTGATGCAAGTCAGACACCTTGTGGGTTGAGAGTTGATTGAGGGGCAGATGAGGTTTTCTTTTTAACTCCCTGATCTTTTGTCTCATGCTGTCACTTTTTGTCACCATCTCTCCATTGTTCTTTTCAGGGTTGTGTCCTCTGTTTTAATGTGTACTACTGTTTTTTCCCACCAGACCATGAGTTCACATGTAAAAACACAGGGCAGCTGTGAAAGTATGTGAGCGTGCTTGCATGTGTGTGTGTGTGTTGTGTGTGTGTTGGTGGGTCCTGGGTGTGGAGCTTAAAAAGTGTTTTGCTGAGAGCGGAGACCCCATCCACTCCTTTTGTGCACACCCTGTGCAAACAGCACAACGCGAAGACCTGTTGCAGAGTAAAGGAATGATTTATTGCCCTTCTTTTCTATTTTAACACTTATATTGCTGTACAGAGAGAGAGAGAGATATTGTCCGAATATTTGGACATATTGTATGTTGAAGCTTTGGCAGCTTTGGCAACATTGTTAATGAAAATGTCCTTGAATTTGATTGAATTGAATTGAAAGAGAGGGAGAGAGAGGGAGAGAGAGGGAGAGAGAGAGACAGTGAGAGAGATACAGAGAGCGATGAGGCTGCAATCCAGGATAAATGAAGTCTTCAGATCAGGATGTCTGATGATTCCGAACACTTAGTATTTTACTTCAAAGATTAGCTAAAGCAAAGTTAGCCCGATCATCAGACAGAATTGCCATGTGTTATTTTTTTTTATTTTTTATTTTTTATAAATGTACTATTTGAATAACTTTAAATATTAGAAAGGTGTAGGATTGTGTGATTCAGAAGTGTGGAACCAGTCTAAAGCTAATTTCCTATGTATTTTAAGCATACTGCAATTTTATTGTTGCATTATCTGTGTGTGTGTCTTTTGGTTTTGTAAAAAAAAAAAAAAAAAAAAAAAATGCCCATGCATTATTTCTAATCATGTTAAATGATGATTACACGACGATAACCCTTGCATGGTCTCTTTCTAAGCAGCACATAACACTAAGACACAAACCTTCACATTTCCCTATGTGTCTGCCTCTCGGCTCTTTTTATCTGCTTTTGGCCATTGGAGGACTTTTGAAGTGGTCGGATGTACACGGATGAAACTGGGAGAGAGAAATGATTTATGATATTGTAAATGTGGCATTTAAAAATTTTACGACAACATAAAAAAAGAAAGAAAAAAACCCTCTCTGCACAGAGAAAATACATGGAATTCATTTCCAGTACCAGTTCTCAGGTGCAGGATCTTCACCATTCTGAAAAGCCTTTAGTTATATGGCAGACAAACTACCCATTGAGACATGTGAATAGATTCTTTGGTGAAGTTTGCTCAGCTAAGTAGCCTCTAAGTGTGTTAACCCACGATGGGTGTGTGTGTGTGTTAGGATGATTATGTTCATGTGTAAACCATGGCTTGGGCCGATGACCTCCTGGCCGTGACTCGGTTTCCCCGTGTGCTGCACCGTGAGGCTGAAGCCATTCATCATGTCAAAAGGGAGCCTTTCATAGAGGGCCTGTGGTGTAAGGGGGGACAGACTATGAGTCACTCCCCACATGGGGCTGGCCAGGCCATGGCTTCTTCCGCTAATGACCCCAACATGTGGAGCTTTCAAATCTCACTTGTTCTGTGGAGCACATAGCAGATATATTGTAGAAATAACTTTCTTTTAAGGGTGGACCTGAGCCTTTAAAGCCGGTGGGAGAGATTTATCTGCATGGATGAGGCGGTTATGGGCTGAAAATGATGTATTGCTCACATTTTTTATGAGAACTTTGTGTTCTCATAAAAATGATTTTGAGTTTTTCCCCTCATCTGAATCGAGGGTCTAAGCATAAAAGGTGTGGTGTGTGGTACAGATTGTTAAGCCCTCTGAGACCGGTTTGTCATTTGGGATTTCGGACTATATACTTGATTGATTGATTGATTCTTTGTTTCCGTGTCATGTACACTTACAGTTAAGTGCCCAACCCTCATGGGTTAATAAGACACCAAAATGTCAGTTGCAGTGTTCAAACATTTCATCACGTTTCACAAAATGATTGGTTATTTTACAGCTCGTTCTTAAACAAAGTCATTTGTCTTCTCTCACAGGCATTTCCTGGGTGAACACTTTGCGCACTGATGCGTTGATCAAATGTGGCAGTTTAAACGGTTGCCTCCAAATCAATCAGCAGAGGGAACACTGAGCAGAGTATGCTGTCATTCAGTTGAGAGGTGTGTGTGTGTGTGTGTGTGTGTGTGTGTGTGTGTGCGCGCTGCGGGGTGGAATCGTGTCCAATTCGGCAAAAGCCAATTGCAATGGGCCGCATCCCCAAAAAACTCAGCGGGACAAAGCACATTCCTGCATTGCATTAGTTTTGTATAAAACAGGGGGAAAGAATGTTGCCTGATTCATCTTGGGTCTATGAGCGAAGCGCTGAGACCACACTGTATCCCAAATCCATTCCATGTGCAGTTTTGTCACTGGTATGCTAATGGTTTTTGGTGCTGTGAAACCATGGGAACGTGCGAAGGAAGCTGTGGAACAATAACAAGGCTATCTTTTCAAGAAAAAGGAAGACATTAGCATTGTTTTAAAAAGTGTACTCGATGCATCGGTTACTTTACAAACTGAAAATCCCCCCCTTGACCGCTGAATAGTTTTATTAGAATTCAAGTTTGCTCCAAAGGAAAGAGATGATTTTGAGATATGTTGACACTTTAATGACTCCCATGTGGACAGTGAGTCATCCCGGCAATGAACAGTACCAGGATACAGCAAAACTAAATACAATATAAACATACATCTACACAGAATATGGAGTAGTTGAAATCACAAGGCATTTACTGAGACGAAGACAAAGGAATGCAGAGTATGCATGACAAGAAACTGTGCAACGGATATGAAATATATGCATTTTTAAATATGTATATCTGCCACATGTGCCGTTTCTGTACTCAGGAGTCTTGTTGTTAGTTATACCGCTGTACAGATTGGATAATGACTTGCAGACTTCCACGTTGGGAGAGCACGGGGACTATTAACCTTGAATACAAGCCACATAGACACACGCACGCACGCACACACACACACACACACACACACACACACACACACACACACACACACACACACACACACACACATGCACACAGCTCAACATTTCTAAATCCAAACACATATCAAATTAGAAATCCCATGCCTTACGGAAGGAAATAGCAGAGATATAATAGAGCACAGATGAGGATGATATTGAAATCTGGCTACACTGCAGTGTAAAGAGATCCAGAGAGGACAATCAGATCCAGGCTGGACAGCGGATGTGTTTCTTGGAATTTAAGGTTGATGATGCTTGATGGGCCTCTTTAATAAGCCTGCAAATGTGTTAGGCCTGTAAGCTGTCCGAGTCTTTGGCTAATTATAAGTCAACTGAGGAGGAAATGTCCCTCTTCCTAAATCTGATTTAATAATTCCTCGTTGTTTGGATAAATTAAAGTGTCAGCTTGTTTAAAAGATTAAACATCGTTATTCGTTTCCTCATGTAATCCTGTTTGTCTTTGCTATTAGAACAAGCAATTTTGGACTTTCCCACGTTTTTCAGCATCATAATGTGCTCCCATTAACCGAGGCATTTACAACCGGCCTATCTTAAGATTCCTGATTTGCGGTACAATCTGCACAGGTATGGTGCAATATGGTCGTTAATGGGACAACTCTTGCATTAAATGGTTTGAGGTTCAAGTAAACGTAAGGTGGGACCACTGTGTAGGTGTACTAATAGGCTATGCATCAGGAATGTAGTTTACAAGCAAGTACAGGTCGAGGATCCAGAGAACTCAAACGGGGGTCAATGTGTTATATTATGAAGACAGGATTAGGATATGGTGTGGGCTTTTTCTTTTAAACCAATGCAGGGGGCGATTCTAGGACCAGAGCTTTAGGCGTGCCTTTTTTTTGTGCATTTTAACATCATTTTGGACCGTCATGGTACGGGAAACACAGAATTATGTAACTAGAAAGACACCAACAAGTCTGATGTTGAGTCACAGAGCCATTACTACAAAGGTGAGGTGGTATTATAAATTAAATTGGAAATCTATTTAAAGAATATGCAGTATCAATAACTTTTAAAAGTTAGAGATTAATGTGATTTTGACTAATGGCTGACAAGCACTGTTTTCTGTAAATGGCTAGGCGTCTAGACTCTGGGTTTAGTTTCATGATTCTGTGATATTCCTACAGCAGAACTCTTTTTAGCAATTGTCTTTTAAGGGTGCAGGGATCAACTTGCTTCAGAACCCCTAGCCAATCAGTATGTCAGTATTCAGGTGATTTAAAGGTCCCATGGCATGAAAATTTCACTTTATGAGGTTTTTTTAACATATGGTCCCCCAGTGGCTAGAAATGGTGATAGGTGTAAACCGATCCCTGGGTATCCTGCTCTGCCTTTGAGAAAATGAAAGCTCAGATGGGCCAATCAGGGATCTTCTCCTTATGAGGTCATAAGGAGCAAGGTTACCTCCCCTTTCTCTGCTTTGCCCGCCCAGAGAATTTGGCCCACCCATGAGAGAGAGAGAGAGAGAGAGACATAATGGTGTTCAAACAAGCAAAGTGGCAGTTGGTCAAGACCACACCCTCAACATCCACCTCGCCCCCCCTCTCTCCTCCTCAATAGCTACAGACACAGAAATTATTAGGGGACCACTAAGGTCTATATAAAAGAGACTTCAGATACAGTATTAGGGGACCACTAAGGTCTATATAAAAGAGACTTCAGATACAGTATTAGGGGACCACTAAGGTCTATATAAAAGAGACTTCAGATACAGTATTAGGGGACCACTAAGGTCTATATAAAAGAGACTTCAGATACAGTATTAGGGACCACTAAGGTCTATATAAAAGAGACTTCAGATACAGTATTAGGGGACCACAAAGGTCTATATAAAAGAGACTTCAGATACAGTATTAGGGGACCACTAAGGTCTATATAAAAGAGACTTCAGATACAGTATTAGGGGACCACTAAGGACTATATAAAAGAGACTTCAGATACAGTATTAGGGGACCAATAAGGCCTATATAAAAGAGACTTCAGATACAGTATTAGGGGACCACTAAGGCCTATATAAAAGAGACTTCAGATACAGTATTAGGGGACCACTAAGGTCTATATAAAAGAGACTTCAGATACAGTATTAGGGGACCACTAAGGTCTATATAAAGAGACTTCAGATACAGTACTAGGGGACCACTAAGGCCTATATAAAAGAGACTTCAGATACAGTATTAGGGGACCACTAAGGTCTATATAAAAGCATCCAAAGAGCACCATGTCTTGGGACCTTTAATGCAATTAATCCACACCTTCCGATACAGGAGGGGCGGTATAGGCACCTTTTACATTGGTTTGCAATCCGCCAACAATTAAACCCAAAGTTAACTAAGTTAGCTAGCACTTGGCCACAACTTAAGCCCTGTATTTTTAGCCAAATGTGTTCACATTTTGGCAAATAAGCAACATTAAAAGTATGCTGAATTAGCTATTAACAGTTCCTGTTTGCAGTGCACCCATTAATGTACAGACACTGTCCCTGGATTACTAAAATACTGAATACAACTTAAAAACATCATGATTCTCAGGTAAGTTTTAAGAAGAATGTTTTCTAAATGGATTTATGGATGTTTGGACATTATGGGCATCGAAGTAATTGATATCTTCTGGAAATGTATGTAACACTGAATCTAAAAAAAAAATGTGTATCATGTCTTTGTGTTCATATTTGACTGAGTTAGGACGCTAATTGTTTAAAAGTAGGCTACCTTAATTGCCTGCATGGTGTTGCCAGATTGGGCGGTTTTCCGTTCAAACAATTGGACTACTATTAATTTAACTGGGCACATATACACACACAAAACTAACTTAACTGTTGACACTGGTTTCTATCTTTGCCTTGCATCTATATATCTGTATCCCCCCACCAGCAAACTCTGCTTTGTACCAATAGACACAACATTATTGCACCATTCAACACTATATCATATTGCACAGTTCCCCCTGGCCAAAGTGCTCTATTTCTGCTGCCCTGTTTTTTGTTCTGGCCTTAGCTCCAAGCGAATGAGGGTAGATGAGTAATGCCACAGTCTCCGTCTGTGTGTGCTGTGGGGTTAATAACAACCAAACCATGAATGCCTCTGTTTGAGGAAGGGCTTTTTTGTTATTCTGAGTGAGAGAGGAGGCAGAAAAAGCGCAGTGCAGCCAGGCCAACCAAGCGAAGAGAAAACCTCCCTGAGCTGAGAGGGCTGTGGGTCAGAGGACAAGGACTCTTGAAATGAAGTAACTGTGAGAGAAATACCCAGCTCACAGTATGTGAAACACACTGTACGTTTACTGTGAGAAGCAGAAAAGCCCTCAACCTGAGGAGTAAGCCATGTGGCCTTTTTTGGGGGAGAGCTTCAGGTTGTGAAATAAGATAAGAAACCTGCATATTGCAGGAGTTGGACGTCCAGCATGATAATACCGACTATCAGTCAACACAGTGGTAATGTTAAGTGAAGGCAAGAGGTTAAAATATAGATTATTGACTTTAAAGTGAGTTTCAAGTTGTCAAGATAAAATGTTACCATATCAGAGATTCCATTTAATGCATTTTAAAGAAAACGTCTTCAGCAAAACTCAACTAGGGCGTTGTATCTGATATGTACGTCATAAAAACATACTGCATTTTTATTCTACAAGTAAGAAGGTATTGACTTGGGCTAATGAGAAGCAATCTGCTTTTACTGTAGTATGACAACAACATAATAGGGAGATATCCGATTTTTCTTTTTTTATTACTATTCTTAAAGGTCCCATGGCATGAAAATTTCACTTTATGAGGCTTTTTAACATTAATATGAGTTCCCCCAGTCTGCCTATGGTCCCCCAGTGGCTAGAAATGGTGACAGGTGTAAACCGAGCCCTGGGTATCCTGCTCTGCCTTTGAGAAAATGAAAGCTCAGATGGGCCGATCTGGAATCTTCTCCTTATGAGGTCAAAAGGAGCAAACGAGCAAAGTGGCAGTTGGTCATTACCACTAAGGTCTATATAAAAGAGACTTCAGATACAGTATTAGGGGACCACTAAGGTCTAATATAAAAGCATCCAAAGAGCACCATGTCATAGGACCTTTTAATTTTGTGCTTAAAATCATATCAGTTATGGTAATACAGTAACTAAAGATCTAGCAATGTGGCAAAATCCTTACATTAGAGTTCAACAAGGTAAATGACTTCAGTAGGCATATGATTAGGAAGTTAACCCTCTGAGGTCTAAGGACATTTTTACATATTCTCTGAAGTCTTATTGTAAGGGTATTTGCATATAACCTGATCCCTATCATGATGTGTTTCATATCAAAATGTTCAAAACAAACTCGGCTTTCTGTCTAGTGAAGTATTTATGTCAGTGAAACTGTATGGCAGGTCAACACCAGGAAGCACTGGAACCTTACAAAATCTAATAAGAGTTAGGCAATGACTTTATTAGATTGCGTTTCCCCTTCCAGTTAAGTGGTTAAGATGACGTTATTAGAAAAGGGGGGGGGGATTTGTCGACAACTTGTGTTGCTTTATGGAGTCCATTATAGTGATGTAAATGCTCTGCTTTCACAACTTGAGGCCTTTTAACCGTGACCACCATCTTTCCCTAACCTAAGTTGTTATTTCAACACAAACTGGGATCTTCCCCTAACACTTACCAAGTCATTTTTGCTGATCTGTTTTTTGCCTGTGCCTTTTCAGTCACGTATTAAAAAAAAGAAGAAAACTCCAGATCCTCAGCACTTGAAAGAAGGCTAACACAACCACAAACCTGCCTTCTGTGGCAGCGCTCAAGGATTGTGACTATACAGGTCTTTGACCAGGTATGTTATGGTGCATGAATATGTATGCCCATGCATGCTTTTTTGACACACCGGTAGATAAACGCTCCAAGCCATGCGTGATATTTTCATATACTGTATTGACCAGTGCATGTAAGACATTATAAGCAAACATCGTTTTATACTACAGAGGTGCCACCCTGATGTTTTCAATCAGCATGTGAAGGGAACGTAGTACAGTGTGTGGGTAGGTCTATAGTGTTTGAATAGTGCATTCCACAGTCAGGCTTTACAAAAACATTCCCTTCATGCACAGCTACGGGTACAAATAACTCCAAGTCCCCCGTCAGCTAATGATCCAGGCCTTTTTAGACTCTCATACACACATACTGTACCTGTGCCCCCACATGAGTTCAGTTTACTCACTGACACAATCCAGAGTGTTCCCTACCATTGTAAGACTTTAGGCGCAACACCCGAGCCGTTTTGTCACCACCTTAGCCGATTGAATGTAAAATATAATGTAAGCATCAAAACTAACTAATGGCGCTTACCCACTGCTAGTACCAGCTCTACTCGGCTCGGCTCGACTCGGTCGCGGTGCCCAGTCCTCCTTTTTCCCATTGCAGATTTAGTACCGCCTCATCCGTGAGGCGAGCGTGGCTGGTCGTCATAGCAACGCCGCAAGAAACTGCCGTGACCTAACGCGACACACACACAGAACGTGGAAGGTGTGTTGTTGTTGCCAGAGCCAGAAGACACATTTTGTTTCAAAAGAAGAAAAAAAAACACTGCTGGCTAAACTATTTAAAAAACGGCACCCTGACTTTTCTAGGTTCTAATGATCAGTCCCCCAGTGGATTTCTTTAGCAAGTTTTGTCTTTAAGCTTTTAGAGTGTTATTTATTTATTATCTGCTCTAGCTTTTCTAAGGTGACAGACCATAATCGATTATCGCCTACTGATTAGGCATGGGCCGGTTACCAGTTTTAAGGTATACCACGGTTTGAAAAAGTCAAGGTTTCAAAACCACTAACATTTTCCGTCAGTTCCTAAGGTATGAGCTGTTGTATGAGTGGTCAAGGAGAGAAACTGCAGTTTAGTAATCCGTCTCCCTGCCAGGCTGCAGAGTGTTTCAAAATAAAATACATTGTGTTCAATGGAGAAACAATTATTATTTTTTTTTTTTTTACCAAGACATTTAAAAAAATACTACATTTTAAAGCTGTGATTGCAATATCGCAATACCGTGAAACCAACTACTGATGTTACTTGTTGATTTTTTTCCGGTCGGTGCTTTCTTTGTTTCTGCCTTTGGTTTGCTGTGTTCAAACTCCGCTACATTCAGGAAGTGTCTTTTATTAAGAACAGATACAATGAAAAGGGGTCCACATTTTTTAACCTTTTCTGACATTTTGTAGACCACACAACTAATAAATTAATTGAGAAAATAATCGACCGATTAATCAACGATGAAATAATCGTTAGTTGCAGCCCTAATGTCTGTGTAAGTAAAAGACAGTGTCTCTACTTGCAGATCCGTAAATGGAAATATTAAAACATGCCAAATAAATCTTCTTTTACAAGAAGAACAAACATCTGTACTTGGTTGAACTAACATTTTCCAAACAACATGCTGGAGACTGATTTTATATTTATGGCCTGAGACTTGTTTCAGCCAGACCACAAATATATCAATATAAAATGAACTTTTATAAGCGACTGTCTGTCAACACTTTGAGGCAGCATGTGAGACTTGTGACAGTTCATATGGCTAAATAACGTAATTAAATTGGTTTAATTACGTTATTTGGTGCAACAAAACAAGAACTTGCACCCTTTGTGAAGTATAGTTTGATAAGATTTAGTTGATAATGGGATTCATTGTTTAACTTCAATATGTGTAGTGAAAAACTTTTTTGTAAAATGAATGTATATATTTTTTATTGCTTCTTATATTTTATGTCTTATTTATGTGTTAAACAATTTTAATAAATAGAAATTTGAACCTTATTGAAATAATATTTGTGTAAATTGTTAATAATTGAGCAATGGGAAAATAATCGCTAATTGAAAAATGAATTATATATTAGTTGACTAATCGAAAAAATAATCGCTAGATTAATCGTTTAAAAAATAATCGTTTGGGACAGCCCTAGTGCTAACGTTACTCGGCCGTGCTAACGTTAAAGACATGTCACTTCAAGCATGCAGCGGAGCAACATTATGAACGCAATAACAATCCATCTACGGTCCCGCTACAGACCGTTGAGAAAGACGGGAGAAAGACGGGTTCAGAGCAATGATTAAAACACTGGATTTAAGGTGTCTTAACTCGCTGAATTGTGTATTCATTTGATTTAAGTTTATTTTACTACTTTGTAGTTTGCACAATAAAAATGGTTTGGATTCTGTAACTGTTTCATGGATTCTCTTTCATATAACGTTATTGTATAATGTTCTGGAGCCAAGCAAACCCTTTAGTAATCAGAGCTTTTAGTAAACATCAGAGGTGTATAGTCCAGGTGCCAGAAAGTAAAAATCCTGCCATGTTTTTGGATCTGCCTCTACATCTAGAACAGGTGTTTTCACTAACGAGCTCATCTACCTGGTAGAGAGGCTGGTTTAGTGATGGTTGGGACAGCTGCTGGACAGGATTTCTACTTTCTGGCACCTGGACTATACACCTCTGGTAAACATGATGACATTAAAATGTTTTTGTGATATTCTATGTACTCCTGGCAGTAGAATACGCCATTATAAACCTATATAAACGCCCAGTCAAGCAAAAGAAAGAAAATACCGTGAAACCGCCGGTATATCTTAAAAAATACCGTGATACAAATTTCTGGTCATACCGCCCAGCACTACATATACACATATACAGGAGAAACTTGTGGCTCCTACACACCACTACACAGGCACAGATACATGTGGTAGTTTGTCCGGGGAAACAATGAAGATTTGATGGAAATAAATGAAACGACTCATACGACTTTCATTGAGCAAAAAAGGTAAAAAAGTGTGTCAAATATTCTACCCGTGGTACAACAACTCTGGAGCTTAAAGCGTGGGCTTAGCCTCTACACATCTGAAACTAGAATTTTTGTATATTCAAATATTGTGCTGTGATTTGTTATCTTCCAGTGTTCGACGGCTGGACTACGGACTGAAACAGATATGACCAGTGCCGTCTCTCCTCTGTATGCCCATCTCCAGTTTATGTGGCTCCCTGTTGGCCGGCTCTCTGCAGTGCAGCTTCCGCTCCCAGCATGCTCCACCCAGGTCAGTGCTCATGTCGTTGGAAACTGAAACATGAGGTAAAACAACATACAACTCAGGCGTGTCGCTTTCCCCCCTGCATACACACCCATATGCTCAAACACTTTACACCACAGATGGTAATAGTGCAGTTCCATTTGTACTCAGAAGTCGGATTTTTCGAGGCCAAAGTAGGAAACATGCCCCCTGACCTTGGGTTTCCGAGCTCGGAACTCGGGCAACCTCCAGTACCCCGAATTCAAAATCCAAAACGGCTAACCCCTATATCAACAGCAGTGAAAGCTGCAATAACATACAGTTATTAGCACTTCTGTCATATTTGTGTCTCACTGAATCAGTCGTACACACAGTCCTGAGCAACTTCTATCTGTGGACATGTTGTTACGCTGTTACTATGCTCCAAAAACTGGCGCAATGCGTTGTTACCAACTGGTATTGCTAACAATGGCTAACCTGGCTAGAGCTAACCGTAAAATGAAAAATCTGACTTGTTAATGGAACGCATTCAACTCGGGTGTGACGTCATTCCCAGCTCCGGCTTCAGAGTTCCGAGGTTAATGGAAAGCACTAGAAAAATAGACATATAGATTTGGTCGGCATTTCTGGGAACGCCCACTAAAACGTAATTTCCGTTTATGCCGTGGGGGGAAACAAACTATTCTAATTAACGAGCGTAGACCTTGTTAGCGGTTAATCTTTGCTCTTTGTCATATTTACGCTTGTTTTTTTTGCTTGGTACAATGCCGAAAAGCTGCTGTGTGGGAAAAAAAAGTACAAAAAATCCCTGATCTTAAGTTTTATATACTGCCGAACAGACGGACGTAGCCAGTGTTAATAGCGCTAACGTCGCTGCTACAGTCCAAACTGTAACCATTTCATGGAATTTATTCATTTAACGTGCTAAGACAAACCTGTCTTTAGTATAGTATAGCTTTAATGAACGTGGGATAACGTCCCTGGGTTAACGTTACTGATAATACAGTCAGAGTGAATCATCTAAGATTAGTTAACGGTTAACGTTAGCTGTCTCTTACCTGGAGACTCAATCAGGTTGCTAACGTTAACAAAAAATGTTGGGAAATGACACTTCTGGCCGTTCCATTGGGTCGTTTGTCCGGTCACATATAATTTACGGACAATCCAACCCAATACGGCTCAGTTTTTATTTATGTATCTTGCTCTGTCAAGAGGCATAACTGCTTTTGAGTAGTCCATACAGGGTTGACGCTATGTTATCCTGTCAGGGGGAAAGGATTGTTGTTTCCCCATGGCGACTCCGCCACAAGCCACACCCCCCAGCCATGACGAGTCACCGACCAAGTGTATAGGTTCCGTCCGAAATCGCATACTGTGCACTACATACTTAACATGTATACTATCGTTCAACATACTTTTGTGTAAATAAGCAGTGCTGTGTATCTTTTCGGATGCACTAAGTTGTAATTTTCAACATCCCTCCCTGAGAGCCTTGCCGTTGAAGATGCGTAACCATGGTAACCCCCTTTAGCAACATCGCCAGATAATGCTCCAAGAGTAAAATAAAAATAAATAGACCAACAGTTGTTTAAATATGTAGAAATGTAATGAAATGAGTGTTATTGAAGTTACAGAGCTGCCCTGGTTTCTGTCCGTTTGTCTGTAGTGAACGCTGTCGTTACTACCGCATTGCATTGTGGGATATTTATGCCGGCGTAGCGTCCAGTATTGCGTACTGTAATATTTTACCGGAAATAATATGCAATTTGCGTACTGTTGTTTCATACTAAGGTTGCGGACTTACTAAAAGATCTCTCCTACTGTGTTAGCCTAGTAAATAGCATGTTGGTATGGAATTTCTGATGCAGCCATACTGCATAAACTCAGAATCTTGTACTTTCTGTACCTGCTTTGCATCTTCCACAAAAGGGGAACTAAAAAGTCAAAATCTTCTCCAGGTCAGTTTTGAGCTATCAAAACCTCTCCAGTTAGACATTAGAGCACATTAACTTATCTAAAGGAAGTAGGAGGAGGTGTTAACATCCTGTCTGGTGCGCAGTGTCCTCAAATCTGGTGCTCAAGTTTACTTTGGGGAGGATTAAGGATGAGAATGTTTGCTCTGCGACTAAGCACGGCTAGAGTCCTTCGGCGTCCCTCCGCTCGCCCCAGCCGGCGTCTCCCGGTGCCAAAACCCCCTGCGGCTGAAAGGTCTGACGAAAACTGGACACCAAAAAAATCCCCGATGTCTGCAGTAGGCTGAATAGAACCCAAATACCAGGTTGGAGATCTTATGAAAGAAACTGGCTCTGTAGACATCATCATACTGTACACACACAGACTCGCAGAGGCACCTGTGCAAACACACACACACACACACACACACACACACACACACACACACACACACACACACACACACTCTCTGTTTTGAGTGCACATGCACCTAGAATTAAAGAGTTCAGCAGTCCAAACTAGATGTTCAGCCAAGGACCACGGATAAATTGTACCACGGATCCTGTTAAAAAAAAGCTTTATATTACTTAAGACACTGGCAGCAGTGCACCCACTAGTTAGATCCTTAAATATAAGCCATGCATGTCTTTCTTTCCCCGGAGCAGTAATGATAAGTAAACGTTCCAGACTTATTAATCATTTTGCTTAACCACAAAAGCAAATTATTAGACTCTTACTTCTCTGACTCATGACAAATGTTTCCAGACTGTTGTATAAGGAGCACTGACAAGATGTACTGTACACTTTCTTCTTTACTTCTTTCTTTTCTTTTCTTACTATTAGTGCGTGCGTGCGTGATCATTTCGACTTGTAATGTTGTAGAAGTGAACGTTGTTTACCGTTCTATTTGAAACCGAGCCCTTAAAATTCCATAAACAATTATTCTCAAGTCTTTTTTTTATAAGATGAGAAACAGCTGTAATTGTTAGATCACAATGTTTTCTTGGAGTTTAAACATAATACAGTCATGCAGCCAATCCATGTGGAATGAATTATGATGGGCAAAATCACAATATGTAGATATATTGTTGATATTTGGTGTGCAGGTTCTGGGTGTGTTGGGTGAATGTTGCACTGAGAGTACATTGTGTAACAGAGCTCTCGTTAGTTGTCCTCCAAAAGCTCGCAGGCTCTGTTCAATTGATGTCAAAATATTTTGGCACAATATCTTTCTCAAACATCATGTATAACCGAGGCAGTCTTTGCAACAATTTAAAGAGCGGCTCTCTCATGTTTAATTCATCCATGAATAGGGCTGGGTACTGATTTCAATACTTTTTAGGCACCGACCGAATTGCCTCCTTAGTATCGAGTATTGAAAAATTACCCCTGCATTCAGTACCAAATTTGAATACCTAAGGAGCAAATCTAATCATCATCAGTGAGCCAATCAGCACGCATCATGCTTCTACCAAGATCTAATAGTGTCTGTGATTGGCTGTCTAACGTTACACGTAGAGACACACAGGACAAACTTACACAGAGACGGGCCTCACGTGGTAGGAGCTTAAAAATAAATAAAAAGATTTGTGCAGTACTATGTAATGTTGTTATTTCTTTTCGTTAAAATGGATTTTATGAAATTTGTTTCGGAGAAAGTATCGTTCGAAGTCACGGTATGGGTACCGGTTAGGACTGGCCAATATATCAATATTATATCGATTGTGATTTCAGACTAGATATTGTCTTAGATTTTAGATATCTTAATTTCGTAATACGGCTTAAGTTTTGTCTTTACCTGGTTTTAAAGGCTGCATAAGGTAAAGTGACTAATCTTCTGAACTTACCAGATGTTCTAGATGTTCTGTTATTTGCCTTTAACCGCTTGTCCACATACTATATATTCTAGCCACATATCTATATCCACATTATTAATGATTATTTATCTAAAATCTAAGTGTGAATATATGTTGTTAAAGCACCAATTATCAACCCTACAATATCGTTGCAATATGGACATCGAGGTATGACTGCCCTTTTCCAATGGCCGATTCTCAGACAGTTCTCCGATAACAAAGTGTGTAGTCGAGTGCTTCTAAACAAGAAATTAAAACGATCCAGCTTACGCAGAACCAAACTGCCTGTCTTGCTCTTCACTGGTCAATGAGCGGTGTTGAAGGGATGCACGCCAGGCTATTATGAATGACGGCAGAAGAAAGATGGCGGTAGAAGTAGAGCTGGGCAATATATTGATAATATATTGATATCGAAATATGAGACTAGATATCGTGTTAGATTTTGGATATCGTAATATGGTAAGTGTTGTCTTTTCATGGTTTTAAAGGCTGCATTACAGTAAAGTGATGTCATTTTCTGAACCTACCAGACTGTTCTATTATTTGCCTTTACCCACTTAGTCATTATATTCACATTACTGATGATTATTTATCTAAAATCTCTTTGTGTATATATTTTGTGAAAGCACCGATAGTCAACACTACAATATCGTTGCGGTATCGATATCGAGGTATTTGGTAAAAAATATTGTGATATTTGATTTTCTCCATATCGCCCAACCCTAGGTAGAAGAAAGAGTTTCTTACATACTGGTCCAGTATGTAAGAAAAATCTGTGTCTCTAGGAAACCTACACTCTTACGGCCGTTACACACCGGGGGAGTGATGAATAAGTGACGCGAAAATGTTTCCAATAAACAATTTGGATATGAGCGCCATCGTCCAGGTCCGCATTGTGATTCATCGAGGCAATGGTTTATGTCAACACCCCTAAGTTTTAGGAGAATATTGTCTGTAAATAAAAATGAAGATTTAAATTCCCTTGTTTTGTTTCCCTGAGCAGTGCTGCTTTGCTTTGGTAGAAGAATGGCATCACAAAAAGTCAATTTGGTTCTTGTAAAAACCTTGGAAGATGCCCACTCGCTGAGTCTAGAGAAATGTTTACATCCGACGCAGCAATACTGTACAGAGATGGGAGGATTTCTCTTTTACTTAGAAACGTGGGCATATGGAAAACATAATCCTTATCTGAAACGTGTGGTCTAACATTTTTGGGTTGGCCATTGATCTTTTCATTCCAATCTGCTCGGTCTCAGATGCAACACAAGATGCAGTGTGGATTCATTTACAAGCTTTCAAAGAAGTGCAATATCAGATCCTTATGCAAGATATGCATGAGAGAGTATAAGAAGAGAAGGGTGTGTACTGTATGACTGAATAATAGTTGTTTCACATTTCCAGGCTTTAAACTGATCTTTCATGTAGGTCTGATGTCTGTCATTTCAACATAAAGCACATTTCGGGCATGGCAGCAGAGAGGCTGGGTGTAATTATGCCATTGAGAATACATATGGAGATAGATATGGTTTTCGGCGGGGAGAACCTGGCATGCATGACATGCAACAGAGCTTTAAAAATTTTAAAACCCAGCCAAGCTAAGCTTTCCCAAGTGGTCCGACTTTAAAGACTTTGTCGTGTCTTTGACACTGATACAACAGTCCCATTGTGGAGCGGAGAGGCAGACAGTCTGTGTTGTACTAATGTTGACATTTCGCAGAGACAACAGCGGTGTAACTGCGACAGTGACAGTTCCAGTGATCACAAAGTCTCGGAAGCACAGACTGTGCGGCTTTCTCACACAATTGCACACAATGAATGTGTGAAAAAATATCACTAAGGCATCATTCGAGATCAAAGTCGAGCAAGAAACGACCTTTTATGTAACGCGTGAATTCATGAGAATCGATGGAATCACCCGGGTAGACAAACGGCAGTTGATTTGAACTGTGAATATATGTGAAATCGACAAACTTGGTTTTTTTTTCTGTTGTCAATTTGACCCGTAACTGTAACATGTAAATGTATATAGTTAAACATATGTCGTCTCTGCTGTGCTTATTTTCTGTGCTGTGTTGCTTTGCTAGCGTCTTTGATAAACCAAATCTAGCGTTACGAACAGCGCCATCTTTTTGCTGGTTGGACTGACTGCCAGTTTGGGTGGTGTAATTTTCTTTAGTATGTGGCCGCAAGTTTGCTCAGCACCATTAAATTGTATGTACAGGACAGAGGAGTTTTTTTTTTTTTACACAATCACTGTGTTAATACAGTATGTTACTCTAATATTGGTCTAATTTATAGGGCTGCACGATATGAGGAAAATATGCAATAATGTACTTGCGATAAATAAACAGATATTAATGTGTACTCAGTTCTTTCTTTCTGCTGCTTTCAGTAATCTGCTAAAATAAAACAAATTGCTTGTTGAATTTAAAATGAATGAAAGAAAATAATTTCCAACATTCTTTGATTGAGCAAATTGAACACTGAGTTGAACATAAAAGGCACCACTAAAAAAGAATGACAGTTACATTATAAAGTGCAGTTTTTTACTGGTAATTTCTTTCAAATAACACAAAAAATCTCTGAGTGTCGCAATGTGTAAACAAAAAAACTATATATATTGTGCAGCCCTACTAATTTAGGTGTATTATTTAAACTACTTTTCTCACTAGGCTATAGAAATAGAAAAGCAGCCAGCGAGGGTGGCCCTCACAGCCAATTATAGAGCACTTTTGAGACCGGGAAAGACCAGATGAATGATGGGGAAACTATTTTGTCCCATGCTTATTGGCTGGCCTCACTGTGAACTTGAAAAGAAAGTCAAGGGTCAGTGTAAGAAGCTGTCAATCATTTGAGGTTGCTAAAGCACCCTGCTAAGTGATTTGAGGTTGATCCAGTTCAGCAATCCCCTCAAAGTCCTCCTCCTTCCACACTAAAGCAGCTCAAGCTTGAATGACAAGATTCTTGAGGGTGGATTTCATGGAGTGGCACCGGTGGGTGGGTTATTCCCATACGCAGTCATTTCCTGGCCTTTCATCCCTCTCTCCCAGGCATCCGTCTCTGGAAGAATACAGACAGGAGCTGATGGTCTGGTGAGATGAGAAAGAGCTCAGATAGGAGAGGGGTGGGGGGGCGGAAAACAGTTAAATCTCCAAGATGAATAGCAATCAAGAGCTTTTGGGAGTTTGTGAAAGAGCTGGGATCCAGCGTTAGTCATGGGGATGGATCCCAGTGGTGGACTACAAGAAGATAAAGTGATTCACAGTAGCACCAAAACATCCAAATCATCTGTAACGTCTAATGCGGAATGGAAACAAAGGTTTGGTTACATTTAGACAGAAGAGCCTAAACAGTGTTTTGATCATGGGGAGGAAATCTTTAAAAAACACGTTTACAATAAAATAAATCGGGGTAAAAAAAAATCACAGCTTTTTAAAGCTTAAGTAGGTTAACTTTTTGATATTAATGAACGTTTGTTACATTCTAGCCATTGCCAAATGAGTTGCTAAAAGCTAATTAAGACTATCAGCTCCACACAACTCTCTCTGGATTTCTCAGTATGACTATGTTCAGAAGATTGTGGTGTCCGGTGACTTTCCCGCGCAGAAACTGGAGTGAAGATAATGACCTCTTCTGAAGAGTCCATCATGTTTTTTAATCCTCCGTGTCCTCCTTGGCTACTAGCAACTGCGGTGGGGAGGGTGGGGGTGCGTGCGCGATCAAGTAGGCTTGTCTTATATGGACGCGTCAACAGTGTTGTTGTCATTACTTAGAATTCCTCATGGGGGGAGACAGAAACTACGCACTATAGCTTTAAATCAGGTCCAATGGTTGTAGCCAAGGAGGTAAGTGAGCATCCGGAAAGCGTGCCTCCTATGGGGAGATTCTGAGGCTAACAAGCCATCACCTTCCACTAGCATTCCATTGACTGCCATTCATTTTGACGTCACTTTGACAGCGAATAACTTTACATCTGAAGCGTTTAAAGACTCTATTTGTCCGTTGTTTATTTCTAAAGAAACACTACAATGAATAAAAGGCTCCATTACCTTGTATCTCACGTTATGGCCCCATAGCAGCCATTTTTGTAAAAATAGGCCAATGATTGTGCCATCACAACACGACCTACTGTCGCCCAGTAGAGCAATTACCGTATAGTACAGGAGAAGCTTGCAGGCAATCGGGGGGACTTGGAGGCATACAGTCAATGGAGAAGCCCATTGAGAGTCCATGAAAGCATCGGAACAAAAATATTTCAGCAACATTTTGATGGATTGGAAATACTTTGGTATGTGGCAAGTAAATTCATATGAAGTAACATTTATCCACGATCCACTTCATCTACAAGATTCGGAATGATTCAGATTTCTCTTGGCACAGCTGCCAGAAGACTTACACATTTCAGACAGGTTGCCCACGTCACGTCTACGTCGTCAAGCTCAGTTTGAGGCTGAGCAGCAGCTGCACAATACGCTCAGCCGTCACCGGAAAAGTGCTTCTAATTGACTTCACTGGTCTCCGTCAAAGTCTATGGTGTCGCTGCGTCCATTTCGTTCACTGTCTATGGCTGTAGCGTGTTGGAAACTGCAGTTTTCCACTCGGCTCTGGGTATCATTCCAGGGACATCTGTGTCTGACTCAAATCTTGGTGGAATAGTACGCCAGCCCCACAGCTGGTTTGGCAAATGAGAGCCATGAGAGCTGTTATAATAATGGGACTGTGTTTTGTGGACTGATGGATTGAGGAGAGGCTCGGACTGAGTCATTCAGATAGTCCCAAAATAGGTCTGAAAGCATTTAATAACTAAGAATGTATTGCTTCTTTCGTTTTTGTTTCTCAGGTTTTAGAATAGTGACATTACAATAGTAGTTGATAATTGATAATACCGATAACAGAGGAACTTTGTAGCCATACTAGCAATGTGACTCAGTCGGTCGGTCCACCACTTTGGTCCAGGCTGAAATATTAGATGGGTTTCCATGAAATTTATTAGAGATACTTTTCAACTAGCAGTTCCATAAGGTTTCACATTTATGGTACTCTCTATAAAGAGATATTTGCATATGAATGCAGAACCTGTAAAAAAGGGCCACGTAAGTAAAAGCGCGATAAGGAAAAAGGTAGATGCTGCGGCCAAAAGTATTCCTAATTTAATGGTACATTATAGAAGTTATTCCGAATTATAATGTTTCTTTTGGAGAAATCTCCATCTGTAAGTCTCTGCTGAAGGGGGGGGGGGCTTTTTTCCAGATTAGACCAATAGCCCCCTCCAAACATCTCTGCCCTGAAGTATGAAGCACCTTGTAGCATTTGCTTTTCTGTTTTTTTTAGCACAGGTTTTGCAACACCCCAGTCTTCAAAGAGCATGAGCTAAACACATTTGTCTAGAATCAACAGAACCTGGACTATATGTGTAAAACCAAAAAAACAAACCTGGACAAGGTACACACCATATTCATGCATGTACTGTATGTATGTAAAACAAACTCACAGCTAAATATAGTACAAGGCTATTTCTCCCCATTGTGAGTTGAAACAGGCCTGTGTCCAAAAAGCTCTCGGTACTTTTCCAAAAAGTCCTCCTTGTTTGGAAGAGGCTGAGGAATTTGGGTGCTCTGTTTGTATCATAAGGAGAACCTCTGACTCGAAAGATCTGAGCCCTGTGCTGAAGAATCACTCGTTAGGGAAGGGTCTTTAACCTTTACTTTATTAATTCAATCTAATGACGAATTCAAGAGTTTTATTTGTTGCCATACAATTTTAATATTAAAGGGGAACTATGCAGTTTTTTTTAGCTTAATTTACCTTAACTGAACAGATTTGAAGTCATTGGAATGGTTATGACTTTTTTTGGGGTTAATGGTGGTCGTCTCGCTCCCCCCTAGCGCCTGTGTAGGAAAAACCACCCTTGCAACTTTGGGCCGGCGGGAAGTATTGCGTGATATCAGGTCTCGCGATGTAACAAATTGCTTCACGGGCACTGCACACATCCAGGAACCGGCTAGCTGCAAATCTGATGCTGACCTGGGGTTCTTGCTGTTGCACTTGTAAGTATATTTGGGATTAACTCTGTTTAATCCTTGTATTTCTTGTTACTGTGACCTCAGGATTTTTGCTTTTGTTTTTTTATTAGGGCTGTCAAACGATTACATTTTTTTTAATCGCAATTAATCACTACATTTCTATAGTTAATCGCGATTAATCGCATGTTTTATCACATGATTAAAATTCTGTTATTTTGCATTTCAGAACTGTTTTTAAGTACATATTAACAATGGAAAGCAATTCTTACCAGTGTACCTTGATTGGGAATCAAATTAATGCAAAGAAAGTTACTCTATGAACTTGATTTTAAGATTTGTATTAGTTTATTGTTTATTTACTGTAAACAAAAGAAGAAAAAAGAAAAAAAAGAAGGGTACTAAACAAAAGTCAGCAACTTGTTTATTGTTAAGGCCATGGTCAAAATTAAAGATTTAATAATAATGTAATAACTATAACAATAACTTAATTCACCAGTAAATTGCTGTTGAACGACAAAAAAAAACACCAGTTGGGAAAAGGGTATTTTACAATTACTGTGAATGCACCACGAGGCTACCTGTTTTAAGTGAACGCACCATCTGTGTTGTTTAATTCCGACAACGGCAGCTGCTGCGCTGCAGAGCAGACTATTAGGTCCTCTACAGTGAAATACAGTCACACTTTTCACTGTTTAACGTTAGCTGTCTAGCTAAAGGTAGGCTAACGTTACATGCTGTCTGGTGTAGTGTAAAGTCAGGCACCAAAATGAGGCACCAGAATTTATTTTCTTATTCGGTCTCGTTACTATCATTTAGGTCGGCATGTTTCGGTACTCAACCCTACTTACCACAGTCAATATAGTGTGCAGTAACTTCTAAATCATTTTGATTACTCACTGACGTCCAGTGATCACCCTCTCCAAAATATGCTTAGCTCGTAGCTGGTAGCTCAAGCTTGAGATGCTTCGGTGATATTTTAATTCGGCTTTACACAATGTGCTTATGGCTTTCGACTTGTCTTTGAGTTTTGAAAAATAAAAAGCGGCATTCAGAATTGTGTTGCTGCTGCATTTCTCTATCATGCCTGCAGCCAGCAGCAGTAGGACGTGTTAGGAGGCAGTTTGGCAGCTTGATGATAAGTAAAGGCGCGGCAAAGGGTCAAAATAGTAGCTTGTTTGGCACGACGTGAAGCTGAGTGAAGTGAAAATAAATTAATAAATGGCGGCATGCGATTAATGCGATTTAAAAAAATTAACGCATTATGCTCGGCCCTTAATCGCAACACGATTAACGCGTTAATGCTGTCTGTTACAGGCTTACTAGCTAGCTTACTAGCTGTCTACCTCAGTGCACATGGCTCTGTGCTTTCGTCGGCTTCTTTGAAAACAAATGCACGTGACCAGAGGGAAAAGATGGGAGGGGGGAGAGTCGCCGAGTTTTTACAACAGTGTTGCCAAATATCTATTCCGAAGCTGAAGGGGGAGCTCTATAGAGAAACCTGCTAGCCCCTTAAAAAAAAATTAAAGTTGCCATTCTTTCTAAGAGGTTTAACTAACCAAAAATGAATAGTCTTTTATGCTGAGGTTTTCCTACACAATGACGTTGTCATGAATGTCTACGGCTAATATGAGTAACAGGTTTCCTGCTTCCTATGTCAGAGCAGACATCCTGGAACCTGAGGAATCCCAGCGTCGGTCCCGTGAGACGGGCATTTGACCCCCAGCTGAGACAGAGCTGAATCAGTCGACAGCCACTTCCCTCTCTGTGTTTCCACTGACGTCACCTTACATACAGGACTCTCAGACAGACAGACAGACTTGGGGGGCGGGGGCGGTTGTTAACTATTACAGCATCCTAGAGCTATGAAGTGCTACTGCACACTCATGGCAGCTATCATTAGTTTTCCTGGAACCTGCAGTGCATTAGGCATCAGGAGTCACAAGCCTGATGTTGCAACTCTGCGACTGCTTAAATCATTTCCTTTTTACTAACCTGGGAGAAAAGGGAATTCTGTTTAAGCAATCAGATGTTATTGATTAAAAACTTATGACCGCCCACGCCACAAAGAATTTACAAGGTGTACATATAAGTTTTGACGAGAAAATGAAACCATAATCCCCATAATAGCCCTGTCTCTGTTTTAAGTTTCTGACATCATCAATGGGATTGACATACAGGCAGCATGAAATCCTGAATTTGTGATTATGGTATGCATGGAATTAGCTCGTTTTCAGACACACTCAACTAGGGCTGGGTATCGAATTTAATCCTTTTTAGGCCCCGACCGATTTGCGTCTAAAGTATTGAATAATGCCTCGTCATTCAATACCCTAAGGGGCAAATCCCATCAGCTTCAGTGAGCCAATCAGTGTGCAGCATGCTTCTACCGAGATCTAATAATGTCTGTGATTGGCTGTCTAACGTTACACGTCGTAGAGACAGGCAGGGAAAACTCTGTTTAGGCACAGGGACAGATCTCACGTTGTAGGAGCTGAAACATAAATAATAAGATTGGTGCTGTGATGTGTCATTTTGTAATTTCTTTTTGTTTTATAAAATTTATGTTGAAAAATCGTTTAGGAACCAGTAGCAAAGTCACGGTATTGATACCGCTACCGAAAATCTTTAAACGATACCCAGCCCTACTCGCCACACATTCAAAATGGACTGTTGTAGCTGCTTGTTCAGCTGTCCTGAAATCAGTGCTGTCAATAATGCGCGTTTATTCCATCTCTTTATTCCATATCTCTTTCCAGCAGGCTCCACATCTAAAGAGCAAATATGATATTGCCCAATCTTCATACTATAAACTTTAATTAAGTTCCTCCAAAAGCATAAACAGATGAAGAAAGTAAGTGGTGTTTGCCTTTAACTTAAGAAAGGCTTAGATATTTCTGTTTATGGGAACTTGTCAGTAATGTTGGCAGCGCCACAGATCAGAGCTTCATCCTTCTGGTAATCGTGCAAGACAGGCTGTGCAGTTGACACGAATATTCTAACATTTTTGGAAATTTGGATTCTCTCGGTCTTGTTGAAAGCTAGATAAGAAGAATAATGCCAATTTCATTTCTGTGTGTTCAGTACAGAGAGATGTCGGTTACATGCTTAGCCTGTGGTCTGTGTTTTAGTGTTAGTCAGCAGTCCTCAACAGAAAAAGTTCAGTATTGGATCGTTTGTTCAAACATCTAAAAGTTCCTACATTTATGTTTTCCAAAAAGGGACCTCTTGGGGCCAAACATATAATACTTTTAGTCTGTCATGAGTGAAGCGGAATCTAGTGTAGTGCTGTTTTAGCGCTGCAAAACCTATTAAGGATCAAGTCTGCAAAGACTGATCTTTGCATCATGTATCCCATTATAGGCTAACTTCGGGTTTTTTCAACCTGGACCATATTTTTCTTGTTTTTGTGTCTAAGTGACTGATGGAAACGACAATATCTGGCATTGGTCCAGTGGTAAGCAAGATCGCTGCAGTCGGCAGCGACGAAACAAGCTACAATGTTAGTTAAAAAGTTAAATGGGAAATTGTCAAAAAAAAGTGCTTGTTCTGCCACTGACGGACTCAGATTATTATTCTAAGTGTCTAACAACATTATGGAAAGGATTATTAAGGAGGTCGACCCTTTCTAAAGAGTAAGATCCTTTTTTTAACCTAAAAACTGTATCTGTTTCTGGTTAAACAGAAAGGTCTTAAAGGGGTTTTTAAAAGGCCTATCTCTGTAGGGATCCTTTCCATAATGTTGTCAGAAACTCATAATAAAAATCATTGGCAAAACGGCACTTTTAGTGGACGAAACTGACCATGCACATTTTCCCTATAGGGTTACTATCTGTCCCGTTCTTGTGCCCCATGTCAGTTTAAACGTCCCGACCCAGAGTGTCTAAAAAGTGACGCCAAGAGTCGCGACCAAGCACGTCTTAATATGACGCCAAAGGGATAGACGTGAGTCCCGAGAGTGTCAAATAGTGACGCCGACCCAAAGCTTCAAATAGTGACGCCAAGACTCGGCCAAGCGTGTCTAATTATGACCCTAAAGGAGACTTTTTTGCGTGCATACAAACGCCAAAGGCACCTGACCAAGCGGCATCGCTTTTTGACGTGATGGGAGTGAGAATGTGTTGAATAGGAGAAATTTGGTGTTGAAAAGGTCTTTTTCTTAAAATATTTGACGGATGATAGCGGTTGCCCTTAGCTAAAGCTTAGATAAGTGTGCATTGAACGCACAGAAGTGAAACACATTGTTCTTCTTACCAAAGTCTTGTTAAGAAAGCAAACAAATCAAATTTCACAAAAAGCACTCCTTTAAACCATTTTCATATTGCACAATGAGACGTGAGTGCATAATGGTGGCCTTTTACATTTGCTGACCAGAATATCTGCTCAGCTGTTTGTTTTCTTGAAATAGTTAAGCGAACACACACACACACACACACACCACACACCTGAGCTTCTGCTGAAATGTCAGTTCCAGCACCTCCAAAGACAGCGAGCACCAGGTTTTTGAAGATTTGTTTTCTTTTCACCGACCCAATTACCACAGGAATGCACCGCTGAGACGCAGAGCTCAGAGTGTGTTCAAAATAAAACCTGAGAAAAACTAGCTCGTGTTGTATAGATGCACACAGAAACACACACACACACACACACACACACACACAAACTAAAGTAAACACACGTACACACATGTAAAAGCACCCACACCGCACATATACACACACACAAGCGCTACGAAAGCATGCATAA
The DNA here is from genome assembly GCA_025617405.1 of Perca schrenkii. Classification (NCBI taxonomy): domain Eukaryota; kingdom Metazoa; phylum Chordata; class Actinopteri; order Perciformes; family Percidae; genus Perca; species Perca schrenkii. The sequence goes on from CM046797.1 coordinate 30,909,714, forward strand.
TTAATAACATACACTTTAAATCCAGTCTTTACTCACTCACAGCAAGGTCACAGTTGGTCAGCTGCACACTTGCACATACAGTAGGCCTATACCTGTTTGTACGGTCCGTTTAATAAAAAATAATGAATAAACCGTGTTGTTCATCCACTCTCAGTGGAGAGCGAGCAGCGCGGTTTAGTGTTTAGGATCTGTGGATTGCATGCATGGGAATGAAATAAAATAGAAACAATATATTTATAAGTCGCTAAGTGGGTCTGAAAAGTCGCTTAATCTAGAGAGAAAGTCGGCAAGTTGGCAACACACTGCCTACAACGTTACTGCTGCAGCTCTACGGAGTGAAATTACACAACGTGTGTGCGTTAATCCCATGTAAAAGGAATTTGCGTTATTAACGTGTTTATTAGTGGTGTTAGAGAGCAGTCCCCACCCCCCCTCCCCCCAAATGCGCTTTGAGTGTCTATGATAAAGCGCTATATAAATGTAATAAATAATAATAATAATAATAATTTGGACAGCACTATAATATACATTTTTAATCCCAAATTCTCTTCACTCACTCACAGAGAGGCAGGGGTGTAGTCTTATAGTGGGTATACTGTACTGTATATATAAATACATTGGCCTATACTGTATGGGCCAGACTCTGCCTTTGAGGGTGGGGGGCATATCAAATTGGTAGGGGGGGGGGGTCTGGCTGTCCTCCCCCAGGGTTATTTTGAGCGTCAAAGACTTCATTTCCTGAATTCAGATAACTTTAATGCACCAATTTTCGATGGAAATACCTTTATTTAGCCTACGCGTAGAAGAAAAACACAGATGACAATGCAAAATATGTAAAAAATATAATGGAAAGTATGTTGTTGCATGCCATTGGGCATTTTTAAGTGGCTATATGGAAATCCTGGAGCTTTCTAAGTGGGTATGCTGCGTATACCTGCTTATCACGTAGACTACACCGCTGCAGAGAGGTCACAGTGGCTCAGCTGCACATGTGAACATACAGTATACTTGTTTGTACGGTCCATATCAAAATCTGTCTCCCCCCCCCATTGTGGGACTGGCTCTAGTGGCTGTAATTCTGCACCAAGGCTGAATTTCGGGAAAGAGACTTCAGATACAGTTTTAGGGGACCGCTAAGGTCTATATAAAAGAGACTTCAGATACAGTATTAGGGGACCACTAAGGTCTATATAAAAGAGACTTCAGATACAGTATTAGGGGACCACTAAGGTCTATATAAAAGAGACTTCAGATAAAGTATTAGGGGACCACTAAGGTCTATATAAAAGAGACTTCAGATACAGTACAAGGGGACCACTAAGGTCTATATAAAAGAGACTTCAGATACAGTATAAGGGGACCACTAAAGCCTATATAAAAGAGACTTCAGATACAGTATAAGGGGACCACTAAGGTCTATATAAAAGAGACTTCAGATACAGTATTAGGGGACCACTAAGGTCTATATAAAAGAGACTTCAGATACAGTATTAGGGGACCACTAAGGCCTATATAAAAGAGACTTCAGATACAGTATTAGGGGACCACTAAGGTCTATATCAAAGAGACTTCAGATACAGTATTAGGGGACCACTAAGGTCTATATCAAAGAGACTTCAGATACAGTATTAGGGGACCACTAAGGTCTATATAAAAGCATCCAAAGAGCACCATGTCATGGGACCTTTAAGGCAGAGGTGTGTATTGCTGTAAGAAAAATATGCAACACCACCATCTATGGGCCACAATTGCAGCTCCTTGCAGACTTGACTCCCATTACTGCCGCTCGATTCTGCCTTTAAGATTCAAAGTTTCAGTTTGTCCCTGGCCTCCTCCGGTCCTCTCGTCCATTTATTATGTCCTGTGAGTAGCCTGCCGCCCCTTGGTAACACTGAGAGTGAGACTCCTGTAATGTGATGGGCATTAATAACATGCAGACACAAGAGGGAGCTATTAGTCCAGTAATGTTTCCTTTTCCTGGAGCAACCGGTTGAGTAGCTGCAAGGCAGGAAGACCTCCCGAAATCCTAACCTGGGTAATTATCATACAACGTGTGTCTTTGAAAGATAATTTCTAGATATCACTTTTGCTGCATTTTACTGTAATAAATGGCTATTTGCTTACTTGATGGGGCTTTGCGATTGAGTTTGCTTATTGGCTGTGACTGGGCAAGCAAAGCAAAGCACACATTGCCTGTTTCTTGTTGGCGCACGTCTGTTTTTAAAAAGCAGGCTGATATTTTTAGTATATATTCACCTCAGCTCCAGAAGGTACAGGTCTATGAGATTTTGTACCGTGAAAGAAATGAATGTGCCATGCCTCTGTCACTCAGTCCTTCAGCAGTTCTATGGTTTCTAATTTTCCATGGCCTTGAGTGAGCACTTCAGTCTTCTAAAAGGGGAAAGCCTTTTGTCGGGGCGCCAATAAATCAGCAGGAAGAAAAATGGATGTGACTTGAAAAACACCACACGTGAACTGTTGCTTCGGCAAAACTACAGAATCATTTCCTTCTCAGTTGATTTCATTTGATCAGTGGGGAAAAAAAACCTGTGATCATTTCAGTATTTTACTAGAGAAAATGGAAGCGAAACACATGATAATTTCAAAAGTTAGGGTTCCTGGGTGGTCCCGTCCCCTGCTGCTCTTTGACAATCTGTTACACAGCTCAGGAGCATCTTGTCTTATCTATACCTCCTGAAAGCTGCTATGACAGGATGAAACATGATAGATTACACTACTGCATTTTTACCTGATCCCTCTCGGATGTGTTTTAGATAACAGAATTTTTTAGGCTCCTTTTTAAGCCAATCAAAATCTCTTTCATCTTGAAAAATAAAATCATATGCATCCAGTTTGAACTTATTGGAAGGATAGCCCTTTGAGATGTAGGGTCTCATTTTTTCAATGGGGTCCTATAAATGCAAATACATGATTTATAAAAATGCATACAGACCGAATAACGTTACATGGAAACATACACTACAAATACACAGATCCAGACAGCTTGCTTGCTCGCCCTCTCTCACCCACACCCCCAGCTGCTGTAAAATAACCCGGATAATAGAGTCCATCAGAAAAACAACTGAAGATGTTTGTCTCCAGCACAATTAAACAGAAACAGAGTACACATACATTAAATAAAGCACAAACGCTTTGTTTTAAGATGAGAAAATCAAGATGCCCTGAGGCAGCGCTAGGTGGTAATAGATGTCAGAGACACGGGAGCTTTATATTTGAATGATCTGCGTCCGACTTCTTTGGGAATTCAGGGACGAAGAAAAAGGGATGTGTGTGGAGTGGATATGAAGAGCTACTGTACATGGAACCAAAAACTTTTTTAAGTAGGAAGGACAGTTGAGTTTTGAGCCAAAGAAAAGAGTGTTTGTAGCTCTAGTAGAAGAACTAATCTCTGTTTAAACTAACACGCCCAAACCGCACATTTTCTTAAGGTATACCGGGCATGCGCGTGCCCGGGTCAAAAGGAAGCAGCGTGTAGACTCCGCCCGTTGCTGGTAGTTGTTATGGTAACGTTAGTAGGTTAGTCTCAGAGAACGATATGGCGGTGAGACGTTGGATTCGGTGTCGGCGTTGCCAAAGGTCTCCGTTTGCGGCCGTTGAGGCGGCAACACAACGCCAAACGCAGATTCCAAACCAAAAACGGGATCAGAAGTGTTTCCAAATGTCTCCGGTTTAGGGGCTCAGAAACGCCAGAGCAGGGGGAATGAGATGGGGAAACACAAGAGCAGGGGGAATGAGACGGGAAAACACCAGAGCAGGGGGGAATGAGAGGGGGGGAAACACCAGAGCACGGGGGGAATGAGAGGGGGGAAACACCAGAGCAGGGGGGAATGAGAGGGGGGAAACACCAGAGCAGGGGGAATGAGACGGGAAAACACCAGAGCAGGGGGAATGAGAGGGGGAAACGCCAGAGCAGGGGGAATAAGAGGGGGAAAACGTAGCAAAAGATTTTTGTTTTCAAACAAAAAGTAGCAATGCAAATGTAGCCTTAAAGATGAATTGAACCCAGTGAAATTGTCTTGTAGTATTAAGCTGTAGCCAGTTAAGTGATTCAAACGTTCAACAGTGGTGAGCTCTGTATAGATACACACCAGTCCTTCACTCAGTCGGCTATATTATAGATTAGATTAGGGAGAGGGTATGAATGGCAGTGAAGTAAGCAAACAGTGATGTTAGAGAAGGAAGGGTGAAATCCATCCATCATGTCTGTTTAAGATGTAATAGTTTCCGTCAGGGTCTCTGTTCCCCCTGTACCCCTGCATTCCCCAGCTCTCCCCTTTGTTCCCCCCACACCCCCCTCCATCTCTCCACCCCTCCTTTTTCCTGAGGGGCCTGCAGTCAACTTTGACCTGCACAAAGAGCTTGCTAAATGCCTGTGTAATCCCTGTGTCTCTGTTTGCGAGTGTGTTTTCATCCAACGTTTTTGCGAGTGCCATGTCCGTGTGCCCGTGTGCCCGTGTGCCCGTGTGCGTGTATGTGTGTGTGTGTGTGTGTCCATGTGTGTGTGTGTGTGTGTGTGTGTGTGTGTGTGTGTGTGTGTGTGTAATTCTCGGGTCGGTCGCTCAGGAGACATCTTGTCTTGGCCTATCACATCAACCTGATTGATCACACAATCCTAAAAAGCTCTAACTCACTTATCCAACAAGCTTTTTCCTAAAGCCCGAGGGCGGCCTCCTTTCCGCCAGCTCAATACTTCCCAACAAATCTCACCATCCGACATATTTTTCACGTTTGAAATACAGCCCACTGGTGGGGGGGGAGGAGGGGTGTTTGACAGCAAGAGGGAAGAATTCAGCGCAAGCTCCGAGCAGTGCCAACTGCGGCGGCCTCTTTGAATAAAGACAGATGATCCAGAGTGGTCTGACAGTGAGTCACTGACATCCACAGACATGCCTGTCTCTTCCTCTCAACCCTGGTGTTCACCTCAGCATGGACTGAAAAGGAATGCTCTCCGGTTCTCATGGCTAACAACTGAGGATATGAATCAACTCGCCCTCCTTACATTCACACATATGAGGAAAGGGGGGAAAAGCGTGCGTGCATGTCTGCGCACTGGTGAACAGATATAGAAAATAGTTGGGGTGAGAGTCATGGTGTGAATGAGAACAATGTTTATAGTATAGCAGAAATATGTGGTGGAACAGTTAAAATAAGCTTGTTTGTGCAGGCAGCGCAAATAGAGGTGCGTGGATGCCGTGCACGTTGGGAAATGCGTGGAGATGTGAGCTTGAATTTGAGATGCTCCTGCAGATCGTGATAGTGAAGGTGTTGATAGATGAGGCTGGCAGTTCAATTTTAATTCAGTTACTGCTCTTTTGTTTTTGGTGAACACCTATTTCAACTATTGTGTTGTTGTGTGGGTGGATTATTCGACTTTCAGGCTACTTCTACATTACACGTTTTCATTGTTAAGCAGCGTTTTGAGACAAAAATGATCTCGTCCACACAAGAGTTTTAGCTCCAGTAGCAGAATCCATATTAACACAACACATATCAAGTGACCATTCACACACACTGGGCATGTGCTTGCTGGTGAGAAAGAACAACAACGGTGAAAAGTAAGCCCAGGAACGTAGAGGTATAGATGTAGCCTCAGTAGAATCATGTCTGGATGATGTTATCACGTCATGTTATCGGTAAGTTCATTACTTTTTTTTATTTATTTACAGTGATATCTGCTTCAACCATATTTTGCCAGCTTTTTTTTCCTTTCGAAATAACTTGAATCATCATCCAAGATGGTCTCCACTTTTACTGAACTTCAGCGAAGCCAAAGACTGTCTCTGTGTTGATGGGAGTGGGTGGTACATTGTGACAAGATTCTCATGGTTCCCATAGCATTTCATGGCCTGACAGACAGAAACTGACAACCTCTAGTTAGTCTACAAGATCTGTGTGTTTTGCGTTTACCCTAAGGTTGTGTGTGCGTGTCCATGCTCATCCAGTGTGCCTGTAAGCTGTGTGTGTGTCCCTCCCAGACTGTTATCTAAACTACCCCAACAAGCATTTTAGATAAGATCGCCTTAGTGAATACATTAGCACCCATCGGTAACCATTCCATCCTTTTTGTGTAAGGAAGGAATGCAGGGTGGTGCTGTGGGTCTGCTGCCTCCTGAAGCCTCCCCTGGCTGCGCCTCAGGGGATAATAACTCATTCCTCTGACGCTGGGCTACACATCTATGCATGCGCTTTCAAGCTACTTTCACCCGGGCCAATACAGGAGCGGCTGTTGTGACAGATACATGTTCTGCACAAATGGGTTTTCTGCAGAATGGGATGCTCGGGTTAAAAGCACAATAGCACTCGGGACGCGAATGTGTGCCCCGAATACATCACACAGGAGGGAGTGTAGCATGAAGCCTTCATGAACTGAGACCAAGCACCCCAAGTCAAAGGTCAAGCTACCGATTTGCCCCCCCATCCACACATCCAGACCTCCCCACTCGCCACGCTTCAGAGACAGAGTGCTGAAAATATCATGACCCGACAGCCCCCATTCACCGCCATGGGGGTAAAAAACACAAGGTGCGCGAGAGATCGCACCCCCCACCATGACGCTTTCTTCACGGTCACTTTCCTGCACGAAAGCCCTCGCTTCTCTCGATGAGGTTGGAACACATCTTTAAATCTTTCCGTCTAGCCTTCCTTTCCTTCCGTTCTCTCCCTCTCTCTTTACCCCCTTGTTTGCCCTCCCTGTAGCTGGTGGAATCCCAGCCCCATCCACCTAAGTGTCACTGAAGAATGTTCCATCATTTAAACGGGGGGGAGAATGCTCCGCTAATATATAACCAATTACACTGGTCACATTTCCTGTGTCTCCTTTGAGCTCTCTGCAGGCTCAAAGTGCCAATCAGGCCAGGAATGCCAGAACATGGCTCTTATTTGCCAGGGGTCAGCGCACCAGTAACCTCACATTCTAAAGGACCATTGTTCCCATGGCCAGAAAACTCGGAGAGGCACACATACACATCCAGGGTGAAAGACACACACACACACAAACCCTGGCCCCTAGAGGCCCCACATCAAGGGCCCGCTCTGTTTAAACAGCATCCGCCTGCACAGCCACCCGCCATGAAAGGGATTAAACAAGGTGTGTGTGCTTGTACGTGCATGAACACTGCTAAAAATGTCCGTTAATAAATCATTTGTCCAGTATTGAGTCGAAACACTTACAACTCTACCTCTGAGGTGTCCCGATTTCATTTTCTTCCAAAACGAATTCAGCGTTCAAGAATTTGTGGAATGGAGTGACGTTGACTCCATGTTGTGCTGCTTGTGATTGGCACGAGGCATTATTCATCGTTTCAGTATATTGGCGCACGTTTCAATAGTAAGTCCTGTAACAAATACTTAAAAAAAGTGAAAAGTTATCTGTTTGCTTTTCATTTACCGTGAAGAAAAAGTACAGATTTTAAAGGTGCCCTGCCACACAAAAATGTTTTTACTTGTATTTTTTGAAATATCTTAGCTCCATATTGTGTTTGTGTTATGTTGTGAATGTGAAAATGAACTGCTACCTCCTCTGTCAGCTCTAGCCACTGGAAAGAAATAAGCGGAAAATCAGGCCAATCACAAAAGCTGGTCAGTCTGACGTGGTGTTGCCTGAGCTATAGGGCTTTGACTTTTGCCCGAAAAATCATATACGAAATTTGTTTGTTTATTGATATTAATATATATATATATTTTATTAATAATATTTTGATAATTAAATGCCTTCAGTAAGACCGATATTGGTATCAAACTTAAGTTGTATATGTTCTGTCCACCAGAGGGCAGTGTTTTTTGTTTTATTATTAAAAGTCAGACCCTGGATTAAACACAAACAGTATGCTTTCGACAGGAAGTTCGGAGCTTTCACCGTAGCCTACGTAAGGGGTCTGAAGTTTATACTTGTGTGTTGGGGTGTGTGTGTGTGTGTGTGTGTTAGAGTGAGAGAGAGACGGTGATTACCGGTAGCTTCAGAGTGAGTAGCGAGTCTAGAGTCATAGTGGAGGAATAAAATGTCTTCCCTGTTCTTTCTGACCACGGTGAGACATCTGCAGCAGGAGAAGTTAGCCCTCTACTTGATTTCACGTTGTTTATGGAGAAGGAGAACCAGGAAATGAGGAGGAAATGCACCGCTACCAAGCCGCGGCCGAGCGACGTGCGTAGCGGCGACGTGTAGTTACATTTTGAAATGCGTGAAAAAGCCTTGGAATCTGAATTGAAAATAAGGTTTACAAGCAAATACATTTACAAAAAATAATGCCCATAACAGGTTCGAATATTAAGGGCTGCCTAATATTCGTTCGAATATCATTATTTTTTTAAATATTCGAATTATAGCCTATTTGAATAACGAAGTTCGGAGTCAAAGCCCTAGCCTGAGCTCATTACTATTCATGAGCTCGCCCAGTTGCAACGGTAAAGTATGGTGACAGCCAGGCTGTCATTGGCTAGCTGTTAGCCAATCAGATTCAAGCAGCTTAGCTTGTTGAATATTAATGAGAACTGGCACAAATCGAGCTGAGTCTTCCTGCAGGCTTTCTATACCACGCTAGAATGGCTTGAAACAAGGTAACCAAGGCATTTTTTTCCACGAAAAATGCTACAGAGTCCTACTAAGTGGCTGCGGTTAATGTACACTGCACGGCCACATGTATGTGGACACCAACATATTAACACCCACATGGGTATTAATATGCTAACAGCATCCACTCTTCTGAGTTAATGGACCTTCCTTTGAGCAAGTATGTGTCCATATACTTTTGAGTTCAGTTATCTACAGTAGATAAAGTGTTTCTGTCTTCTCTTAGGAACCTATTTGATTGTAAAGAAAATATATTTCTAGTTTGACATATAAAAACTAGGGTTCTCAGACGACTAACACTCATGATTTTGTCGAGTAATAGATTAGTTCATTTAATCGGACGGATCTGTAAATCCGAGTTTCTCCACAAAGAATTATGCAAAAGTACCACTTTAAATCCTGTGATTACCAGAAATGTGCTCAGACGTTTCTTGGAAATAAGTCATTCAGCATCAAAAAGGATAAAGAAATGACTAAACGACTAAATAAATCTAAGTCGACTAAGACCAAAACTACAGATTAAGAGGGGGGGCAGATCATAAATACATAAATTAAGTTTTATCATATCTATTTCCAAGACTTTCTACATTTAAATGTTCTCTTGTTCCTTCTGGTCTTTACCGAAGGGTAGGATGATTCTGTCAATATTTTATATCTTGTAGACGTGCGTTACTCTCTGTAAGGTTCACTAAGTACTCGCACCCTCATATGCATGTATTTGGGGGAATCTGTGAACATGTTGCTGGAGAAAATGCAGAAATCGGATATGCAGCCAAGTTGTGTTTGCTGTCAGGGCTGGCCATATCCAGAACGATTGGATTCCCTACCTCCTTTTTTTTTTTTTCTTTTTTTTTGAAAAGTGTGTCTCAATACGAGCATGCACACACATGCACACACACAAACGCATGCACACCGTTTTCACACAGGTATGCAGCCATGTTAAGAGAAACCTGACCTACCTGACAGATCGAAACTACTCCTACGCTCCTCTGTTAACCCCTCAATGTTCGGCGTGGGAAACAATGCTTTGGCTAATTCCTGCTCAAATACCTGAGATGGATGGATGGCTGGATAGATAATGGATGGATGCTCCGATAAACGTTGACATGGCCTCGGAAGGAGGAGGAGGAAGAATAGGAGAGATAAAGGGTCCCCATTAGGAAGAAAAGGTGAGGTGTAGAAAAAGGAGCGAGGAAAAAGTTGTCAATACACCTTGTCTTATTTGTTCCTATTTCTTTCCTTCCCGTGCTTGCTTATAAGAGATATCGGAGGCCAAAGGGCAGACAGCCCTTTCAGAGGAACATGATTGCAGCCTTGTTGCGAAAGGCCTTTCATTTAGAAATATGTGACTTTCTGTTCCAGGAGAAAGCTGAAGCATTCCCTCTCCCGCCACTGCTTTTCTCCACAACACAAAACCACGGCAGAGAGAGACCTTGTGCCTCTGAAAAAAAGGCCTTTCAAGACACTTGCGTTTTCAAGGTCCTGCCTTGAAAGCCACTGGGTTTTATAGACATAAAAAGAAAAAAAAATCCCCATCCGGATCAAACCGGAGTTGAACTTATATTTCCAGTTCATTCTGAACTGTAAGGTAATATAATTCTTCTTTTCAGTTTGTATTTATCGAAGGTATACCTGCATATTTGCTTCAAATTTATGAATGTAATCTCATGCAGAGTAGAGGTAAGTGTCTCCTGCATTTTCCTTTTTTAGTCTCACACCAAAATGCTGTGTCATACTCTGGCCTTAACCGTGCTCAGCACAGGCCGCTCTGTTATTTTGGCCTCAAGTACTTGGAGGTTATGTAGCTTAGGTCAATACCATGTGCGTGTGACCAGTGTACCGCAGGGTGATGTCACATGGCTTGTGAAAGTCCGCTTTGATGTCAGCAATTAGACGGTCGGAACTTTTAGCTGTAGCCTCAAATCTCTGCCTCCTGTTCCCCCGGCTCGTGGGTTGCTAAGTTACCTCATGAATAACATTTGATGTTTCGATCCTTATCAGCGATAGGGTGCCACGCAGCAAATGAAATCGCCTCGTGCTTACGTCACGTGAAAGTCCATGAATGTAGAGGCTGGAAAAAAAAAAAAGATGGAAAAGACTTTGGGCTCATATGACTACTGTAGAAGCTAACGTTTTATAATATTGACTAAAAGTACAGCAGGTGTTTTTACAGTCTTTATATTTTATAGGGAGCTTTTTAAGCAAACATCCCATTCAAGGACATTTCCACCCCCGAAAAAAAACTGGCCTCTTTAAAGTGCAGCTCTGCCCTTCTTCACACACATTTCCCTAACAGCGCAGCATTTTAAAAGAGCCATGCGTGGGCTTGTCCACACAGTGCGTGACCTGAGAGTTGTGTGATGTAGGCCACACTGATAAGGGGGAAAAAAAAGACTGGGAGGGGAGGAACATATCTGTGCACCACTTTATCACCTGTGTGTCCTTTGATATGGTTTCACTGGTGGCGGATCAAAGCTTCCTGCTGGCGCTGGCGGTGGACTTCAGCCAGGAGCACGCACTGCTGCCCTGTCAAAGACTTGGCGGACTGAATTGTAACGGTAGTGACGACTGTAAGTCACACACGCACAGGGCAAACTGCAGGCGGGGGTGTGTGTGCGTGTGTGTGTGTGTGTGTGTGTGTGTGTGTGTGTGTGTGTGTGTGTGTGTGTGTGCGTGTGTGTGTGTGTGTGTGCGCTTTCTGGCAGAGGTGTCTGATTTCCATATTAGGGATTTCCCTCTTTTATAGCTCGGTTTCAAAACCAGGTCGGAGTCCTTCCGCTGTCAGGTGAACTCCTCCAAATTGTTGGTTGGGATAGGGGTTAGAAATGGAATCCTATTTTATTCCAGGGTCCCCACCCCCCTCCCCCTATCCCACCAGGCCTAAGCAACTGGGAATTTTTAAAAGTATTTTAAGACGTTTTTTTGAACTACAGTTACAGTTGGACGGCTCGGTTGGAAACTTAGACGTAGTCATATTTTCAAATCTCCAGTTAGCGTTTTAGCACTGACTTAACGTAGGGCCCTATGGAAACTGTCTTATAGCTTTTTTTACATTCCGCCGGATGCGTGTATTTTACGCTTCCTAACGCTTTTTTTTCTGTGTTGGAATATTAAATTTGGCGGATTTATGAGGACTGTTGTTAGCCTGACAAGCCAGACCCACATCCAGATGTAGGGTCTGGGACCTCACCATTGACGGAGCTCGATCCGAGGGGCGGGATAAACGGTTGTCTTTCAAATTCCATCTACACGTAATAGGATAGCGCTACAACCAGGCAGAGCAACGAAGAAGGTAGCGGAGCTAGTTGATAGATTAAATTTTAAAACTCTGAACACATCTTCCTTTTTTAAGAATGATTTCTGTGCCGTTCTTTGTTCTTTTATCAAAGAAAAGCTGAACTCCAAGTCTTCCAGAAGTCCGCTGTTCCCAGCAGCAGCAGCAGCAGCCATAAGCCCCGCCCACCGACTCTATACACAATGTGATTGGCCTGACCAAAATTTGGTTTTTGCAGCTTGAAAGTCAACGGAGAGTGCCTAGACCCCCCCTGGCTGTCAAATAAATTTGCTGCCACTAGGGGGAGTCTAGATTTCTAGGCTAGACTGTTGTTAGATTCTGATTGGTTTAAAGAAATGCCATTAAACCGGCGCACGTTTCTTCTCCCATCCCCGAATGCTATGTGGAGTAGCCAGACCTTCCTTCAGCGTGCTTTGGAGGAGGGTCTGGCAAAGCGAGACTAGTATCACGTGGACATGTCGACAGTTTTGTATTCATTACTCATGGGGGAGACAGAAACTACGCACTAAAGCTTTACCGCTGCCAACAGTCTGTGACTCATCAAAAAAACGACAAGTCTTGCCACCGGGCTGAACAATTTTACTGGTTGAAACCCTGTATTCTCATTTAGTGTCCATAAGAGCTGCCTTGTTGATTTCAGTGGGAACTTAAGACCTTTTTCAGGATGTTCAGTGATAGATTTATTCACAGCTCCGGTTTAGCGTTCCACCTCTTTAGTGTGTTGCTTTTCTGTACCTGTGAGGCATTGGTGTCAATGAAGCAGTTTAAGTTGTAGGAAAAGTAAGAGGTTCAGTTGGGGGGATAAGGACAGTTTCCATTCTTCTGACAACCGTGATAATCCCTGGTAAAAACCTCAGTGTCATTATGTGGAATGTCAACGTGCTTTGCATAGCAGACCGAGGAGCACTGTGAACACATGGGCGTATGTTTCACGCCATCATACCCAGTTTTCTTTATGAAATGCAGAAGCCAGCTCACCTGCAACAATCAAAAACCTTCTTTATAAGTCCCAGAAACGAGGGACGAGGACTATAGTTTGCACTGAATTCTCCGAAAACGTCAGAGCTGTGATTACAGTAATGAGGGTCTGTCAAAGATTAGTAATATCCTTTACGTGAATTGTTACAAGAGGTTTTTAATTGGTTCTGCTGAACAATAATGTATCTGAACTGTCACTCTGCTGTACATTTCTGACAAGCAGGCCCGCAGCGCGGCGTCAGCTGCACAGCCATTTGTTAGAACATTTGTTCTCAAAGAATTATAAACTTTTAATTGAGATGTCTTTTGTGCAAAATGATTTCATTTATTTTTTTTTAGTTAAGAAACAAGCCATTGCATACAGCAATATTCCAATCAGATAGATGATAGATTTAGTACTTTACTATAGTTACTGTTATGTCGCAGATTTGAGAAACAAAACATTTGATTAATCCATCAAATATGATGCAGTGCTATAGATGGAACTATCCAACAATATAGAGTGTAGTTAAAAATGAACATTGAAATGTAATAATGCATCAGTAACATTATTCCAGTAAGATATCTATAATAATATGTAACTCTGAAAGGGACCATTCAGCCTAACAAGTACTTTTACATTTGATGATTTGAAGGAATGTTTCTGATCTTTTGAAGTGTGGTTGTCTGAGCTACATCTCCAGAGTCAGTGTGTTAGCTGCAGTAGATGGCGGGCGGCACGCCCCCCCAGTTTGGAGAAGCAGGCAGGTGTACCGACACGGAAGCTAATCAACGTACTGCTGTGGCAGCCTGTTCTCATGAACCATTCGTACGAAAAACGGTAATTTTGCACTGTAACTTGTAAGCATTCCACGTTTTTTTGTGTGTGTGTGCTGTATTCACTACGTTGATGGCCGCTGTATCTAACTGTCTGACTGCGTGTCAATCACTGCTCATGCAAACACATTCATTCTCCCTTGTGGGGGGAGGGGCTTAGGAGACCGTTTTGGGCTTTAGCGGAAAGGGGGGGAGGGACTGAGAAGTTGTTGATGTTAAATTTCTGGATTGAGTCCTGGATCCTCGCAATCCTACCCAGGCACCTTTAACTAGTCGTTTTGGTGCCTAATTTTAACTTTCACCACAGCTAAACACTTATATTTTGTGGACTAAATTTTACTGTAATGTCAGCTGAAACGACCGGCAGCTCATGGTGCTTTGTACCCGGCTCAAAGTCACCTATTTTCGGGTAACTGAACCACCAATTACCGCTGATAGGTCTGTAGCTGGCGTTACGAAGCTCTGTAGCGGCTTAAACAACTAGCAACTGCCACTCTGAAAGAATTGAGATGTTTAGATTGCGCCATCGCGTCTGTTATAGAAGATATCGACACATTCATTTTAAAAGAGGAAGAGCGAACCGCGATCAAGGCATTTATCGATCGGAAAGATGTTTTTGCCGTCCATCCTACGGGATTCGGCAAAAGTTTAATTTATAATCTGGCCCCGATTGTCGCTGAGAAGATGGGGCGCAATGAAAACCCTGTGCTCATTCCGTTGCTGTGATTGGTTGTAGGTCTATCCAATTGAGTGCAGAGGCATTTTCTTTCCTGGTTCGGTTGAAACACGCCCCATAATCACAGCCCAATGGAGCAGTATCAGACTCATATTCTGACCAGGATCTGAGTAGGACCACGTTAGACTACCTCAACACGGTACCGTTCACATTTTTTGCGGTACCTGAAATTCGGTCCCGGTACCCAACGGTACCTTTTTTGTTGTTGTTGGTACTTTCCCTCTATAATAACAACATTTTTATTTCAGTTGCAAAAATAATTCCAAACCTATTCATCTGGTTTACTTGGAACATTTTGTTATCTATTTAAACATTCATATTTTACACACCACACAAATATAATAAGATAATAAGTAAAAGCTATGAGTACTTCTTCCACTCCAGTAGATAGATGGACACATGTATGAATCTGTGCCAGAAGTTGCACTGACTTAGCCTAGAAATCTAGACGCACCCTAGTGGCAGCACATTTATTTTGCAGCCAGGGTCAGTCTAGGCACTCTCTGTTGGCTTGCGAGCTGGAAAAACCAAATTTTGGTCAGGCCAATCACATCGTGTATAGAGTCGGTGGGCGGGGCTAATGGCTGCTGCTGTTGCTGCTGCTGGGAACAGCGGTCTTCTGGAAGACTTGGAGTTAAGCTTTTCTTTGAGAAAAGAACAACGAACGGCACAGAAATCATTCTTAAAAATGGAAGTTGTGTTCGGAGTTTTGCCGACCGGATACGGCAAAAGTTTAATCTATCAACTAGCTCCGCTACCTTCTTCATTGCTCTGGATGGTTGTAGTTCTATCCTATTACGTGCAGAGGGAATTTGAAAGACAACCGTTTATCCCGCCCCTCGGATTGAGCCCTGTCAAGGGTGAGTTCCCAGACCCTACATCTGGATGTGGGTCTGGCTTGTCAAGCTAGGACTGACTAGTGTTGGTGCAGAAGGAGTGGAAAGTGGAAAGTTTGTCAGTCCAGGTTAGTGGCAGTTCTGTCCATCATTTGGACCAGGAGCCTCCTCGCTGAAGACGGCCAGTTAGAGAGATGCTCTCTCTTATTCTTCCGTCCGCTGCCCTGGCAGTAGCCATGAAAGCGGTGCTGGTCATGAAAGCGATCTGCCGCTCGCAGGACCACATCACCGCCAACACAGGACGCCGTCCTCTCTGACGGATCGTCATGACACACTGCGGTGACTCACAACATGTGTCTCTGTTTTTGTTTGGAAAAAGAAACCCACAAAAAGCCTACTGACCAGTTTTTGTTTTTGAAACACAATCTGTCAAGTGGACGGGCTGCATTTTGAGAACACGTCCTGATTTGTGTGTGTGTGTGTGTGTGTGTGTGTGTGTGTGTGTGTGTGTGTTTGTGTGTCCCCAGGACACTGTCATCATCCAGACCACATTAAATCAAATAGGAGCTGGCGGTCAGAGAGAAGTAGGCAGGTCACGGTAAATACCATATGACTCATGTACAATTGGCCATGTGGATCGAACAGATTTTAACGCGTTCAGCCAAATGTAAGTTTTCAGACCTTTGATTAATTCCTGGCATCAGTGCATACGAAGCCTCGCAGTTAAAAAAAAATGACATACTGTACGTACATACAGAAAGTGATGAAAACATTCCTTTTGTATCACCGAGGGAAATAACAGAAGATTTTTGAGGCAGATACTGTATGTGCCAGCTCAGCTGATGTATCTCGGTAATTACACCTCACTGGTATTCATATAGAATATGACTATGAATTTAAAGGAACGCTGCCGTCTCAGCCAGAGTAAAATGTGAAGATCAATATCATTTTCATGTCATGAGATAAGTGTGAGGTGTGTTTAGCCTAGCTTGGCAATACGATTGGGAAAAGTGAAATTATCAGTTGCTCTACCAACGTCGCTTTCAGACAAATCAAAATCCCTCTTATTTAGTGTCCAACATATATAAATAGAATATAAAGGTGCATTGTTTCAAACATTCTTCCATTGATCCAAACTGTTACCAATCACTCCAGAGCGGTTTAAAGTCTGAAAGTAAAAATGCACCACCACCTAACGGCACCATAAATTACATTTATTTACCTAGTAACTAATAAGACTATTAAATGTATATCATAGTATCATAAAATCAGGGTTTCTGCAGACTTAAACAAGTCAAATGTAAGACTTTTTAAGACCTTTTATGAATGAAATTTAAGACCTATATCACGACATAAAAGTACCACGAAATGCAGAGTCATAAAAGTACTTGCAAAGTAAATAAATTTATTAAAATTGGATAAAAGCAACACAGGGAAATAATGATCTGCACATATACAACTAATTATATTTGGACGAGTGAAAGAAAGAACTAGAACCACAGAAATAAAAAAAACATTTCATTGTGCATGGATGTAGGAAAATTAAGACCTGTTTAAAATGATTTAAGAGCTAGAACACAATACTTTAGCGAATTTAATGGTCCAACGTGTAGGAATGTCTCCCATCTAGCGTTGAGATCATATATCGCAATCAACTCTCTCGCACCACGCAGTTCAAAGTACCTATTACAGCTACGGAAGCCTTCACAATTCAACAAGCCGGTCTCTTGCTCTTTTCAATATCCTTTTTCTTTTTCTGGGTGAAGAAGAAGAAGACTCCTGTTCCTGAAATTTGGATTTTGAATACGTGTGGTCCTCCAGGTTTCCTTCTTCAAACTTGCCGGGGGGCCGGGAAGCTACAATACCCATTAGCAGCATTAGCAGCACCTGTGAGTTTATCATGTGACAGCGAAAAATGTGAAAGGTGGAGCAGTATGTCCTGTATGTCCCTTACAGGCTAACATATTTCAAGATGGCGCATGAATATGGAGCGTCTACCCCAGTTCATATGTAAAATTTCAAGCCAAAAGGAATACTTGGAATTGAAGGTGGTGGTAAATAGTCATGAAAAAGGACACGTTTGTGAACGGGCAACACAGATTTTGATAATGAACAACTAAACACGTTACACACTGGGCCTTTTAAGACTTTTTAAGGCCTAACATTTTTTAAATTGTAGACCTTTTAAGACCCCGCGGAAACCCTGAAAATATTACCTAAATAGCTTTGAATGTAAAAAAAAAAATGTCACTGAGTACAGCCCTGAACCAGAAAAGATTTCCTTCCCTCCTCTAGCCCCTTTCCATGGTTAGCTAAATCTAATTCTACCTTTTTTGTATCCTCATCTTACTGTATGCACCCTGTATGTACAGGGATAAGTCTTTAGCTCTGAACCTTTATCGTTGTCCCGGATAGGTATCAGAAATCCCCCCTCGAGCATTTCAGTCTCTGAGTCATTCATAAAATCTGTATTTTTGGTATACATTTTTCACATATGAATCATGAAGTGTTTACAAAGTGAATCATGAGGATGTGGTGAAGTGTGTGTTTATTAAAGCAGGTGAAGTGTATAAGTGACCCTGTGGATCACTTAGACTTAAAAAAAGAATGCCAACATAAAGTCCCGTATGTTGTGTCTACCTGTCGTCAGCTACTTGGTGTGTAATTATTATAACATAGGTTCTGCCACATCGGGTACACCCACCGAGTTAATTGAATCCGCCTACGGTGCTGTGGTTAAAGCTGGTGATTTTTTGTTGTTGGATAATGTCTACATCTGTCCGTTTTTTGTTTTTTTTCCCCCTCTCTTGCTCTCCATCTATCCCTCTTGCTCTCTTTCCCCTTCACCGGGGGGGAGCACAGTTAGGGAGTTGAGGGAGATGGATTGACACGAGACGAGCGGATGGAGACGGAGAGAGAAAAAGAAGCACAATTAGTCATCGATTTCAAAGACGGCATGTAATAAAACATTTCCCCCTTAGGTAAACCTGGTGAATGCAAACACGAATTAGCCGCCCACGCTTGCTCAGTGAATAAGGCCAAAAGAATGCACGGCAGCCCACTCATCGAACACCACAGAGCCACTCTCTCCCTCTCACTCACTCATTCTCTCTCTCTCTCTCTCTCTCCTCTTTCCACCGACACATCTTATAATGGGTTTCACCTCCACCACTCAAACACGGGCTTCGGCAACAAAAAAACAACAAAAACATATTCATTTGAAAGTAAAATTGAAACATTGTTTAAAAAAAAAAAAAAAAGGTCCACGCCTGAGAAGTGACTGTCAGTTTTCAAGAATTTTTTTTATTTCTTTTTTTTTCACCCCAGCTGCGGGATTCATCGTCAAATAGCAGCACAATGAAGAGGGCGTGACAACCTGGTGAAAGGGACTGTCGGTTTTTGAATCCGATGAAAAGCATAATGTTTAATGGAGACACAAGGATGTACTTAGCTGGGGGGGGAGGAAGGGGACACAATCCAAACAAAATCCCCCCCCTCCATCCCCAAATAAAGAAAAATATGTGTTGACAGCAAAGGCCACTAATGCTACACAGGCCATGGTAAAATGAGGATGAAAGTAAAAGTTGGGCATGAGCGACGTACATTAGTAAGGGCAAACCACTATTCGGTGATTTGAAAGGGAATGAGGCTGAGCTTACTGAAGTAGCCAAAGGATCGGCATTATGATGTGCACAAACAAGTGTTAGCGAATGATGCACCGCATTGACTGATGGAGACGAGGATCAGCACCTGTCGCGCCGCGCTAAAAAAGAGACAATCACAGCGCGGGTTATCCGCGAGCACCTTCAACAAAGCAAAGCACACATAAATTGCATGAATAGTTTGTGTGCACTTCCACTTGTTACGCTCGTACTCACCTGAATGTGTCCTTGTTGTTACCAGAGCAACGGGAGACATTTCTAGGGCTCTCATGCTGCACTGGTAGCCCGCAGATTATTTCTTTATCAAACATTGCGTTTTTTTTCTCTCGCTCTCGCTCTCTTTTAATACACAATCACAGTCAGTCATGAAGTCATTGTAGTCGTTGCACAAGCTGACAATCAGCAAATTAGTGGCTGTTCTTGGAGGGTGGGGGTGGTGGTGGAGGGGAGACAGAACAAAAGAGCAAGAAATTCAAAGGCAGAATTTCCCAAAAACCACATGGGCGTTTTTTTAAATTTTTTTTTTACAGTGTGTCAAAAACGTCAAAACTCTGACGGAGGTTAACTAAATGTCGGCTTTTGTGCTTTTTGTTGTTTGGTGTGTGGGCACAAGAAAGAAGAAAAAAGAAGAAGAAAAAAAAACATCCAAAAAATCATCTGAGATGCAAAGCGAGGGAGAGACGGAGCTGTGATATCTGCGGTGTGAAGGGTGACTGAGTGTCCTAACATTTACCCTGCCGTTTGTTATGACTGAGGAAGCCGTCATCTGACTCACATCACAAAAACAGAAAGGTTTCTATCTCTCTCTCTCTCAAATTCTCTCTCTCTCTCTCTCCCCACACACACACACACACACACACACACACACACACACACACACACACACGGCTATATCTGAAAGAGATAGAGGGAAACCACAGTGACTCAGGAACGAACCGCAATCATCAGTCAACCCTTTCACTGAGGGGAAGCACGGTGACATCAGATGTGACCTTAAACATGCTGATGAGCTCTACACACACACACACACACGCACGCACGCACGCACGCACACACACACACGCTCTCACGCATGACTGTGTTATTATTGTACATGCAAATGCACGGACTGGCAACTGTGAAAAACCCCACTTTAATTTACTGCAATAAATGCGACGGCAACTGGAGACCAACTGGAAATGTTTCAGCTCGTGAAACTGCCCACTCTTTGTTTGACTACAATATTACTTGCGAGAATATTCCCCCTCGTCCCTTCCTTCCGAAGTGAAATAGTTGATTTGAGAGTCCTCAATGTACTCGCATGAACTCACTTTCCATTTCTCTCCAACTCTCAGACTTGTGTTTTCAAGCAAGCTAATCAGCATCCCCTGCATTAGTCACCTCGCTACCCTCTCCATCCCTCTTACTTCATGCCCGTGGCGGCCTCCTGTTAGCGTTGGCACTTGTTTGGCTGCGTAAGTGTCCTTTTGACTGTCATCTTGTCTGGGGCCCTCAATACACTTCTCCCTCCTCCGCATTCTCTGCCTTAATGTGTATGAGTGTCTTGAGCACAGTTTTTTTTTTCTTTTTTGACAGCGGTAAGTGTTGAGTAGAGCTTTTCATGTGTGTTTGGGTGTGCTTGTATTTAGCATGCAGCGGTGTGCGTGCGCACGTCTTCTAATGCCAATTGGTACCATCATCATCCCAGTACCTCATTCAGAATAACCGGTAAATGTCAGCGCGATTACCTGCGTCTGTGACTCACCTTTCAGCCAGGTGCTTTCTCTCTGCTCCCACATGCAACCTGCACACCAGGAATCCACAGTATGCAGATCACACACACACACACACACACATACGCACACACACTTACACTCCTGACTCACGTCAAAAGAATGGGACATACCCTATGGCCAAACTGCTCGCCCACAGATACTGTATTCCTGGCATACCACAAATGAATTAGATGTATCATCACCTTGTACCAAACAACAACAACCGTGCAACGGCTCCGCTGCCTCAAGTCCAGACTCATACCCTCGTCTCCATCTGTCTGTTGTGTAAAACTCTCCGTTTTTTTAATCACCCTTTAACACTTCCATTCTCTACTTCGCCCTGCCCTCAGTGCCGCCATTCACTTGTGTCACGCACGGACATGTATAGAAAAAGGAAATGATCGATCAGTCAATTTTAGTACAGTTCCAGTGGAACGTAATCCCATCAGCTCCTCAAACGTCTGCACGATTCATCACGAAGCAGCATGTGGCCGTGAGATCGGCATGCCGAGGATGAGGAGAGTCAACCGGTTGCATGGTGCCCGGCACTCACGGATCCAGCCAAGTCTCTGCAAAAAGGACGCCACAGCTCCTGACATCCTGCTGGAAACCAACGGCACGGAGGCCGCCCAGCCCGTGTTCAATTCCTCCACGCTTGACTCGGCACCCCCATCTGATACGGAGATGGTCAGCGGAGTCAGCAGGAGACTGGTAGCGACTTGTAGTCACGAGATTTCCGCAGAGATGGTCTTGCTAGCTTGAGCTTGTCTTCTTACCTTTTGCTCTGTGTGAACTCTGATGATTACATTACAAATACTTGAGCGGGAAACTGGCAAGTCCGATGCTACATACGTACCCACGGGCTCACCGCCAACGTCCAACACATAAGGCACAACTAAAGATGCACCGACCGATCGGAAATCGGAATCAGCCTAGAACGTTGTAATCGGTGCATCTCTAGGCACAACTAATATTTCTAAAATAGACAATTTAGTATCAGTTTTGTGGAGCTGACGGAGAGGTGATTGGAGAGGTCTACGCCTTCTAGAACAACCAAATTATTTACTTTATTTAAATTATTATTTACTGTACCCTAAATGTGTCTTATGGTCGATCACTTTGTGCTGTTTATTGGAAGTACAGCATCAGGTTAGCCAGGAGAGTGAGCGCTTCAGTTGTTTGAAATAGGTTGTCCGAAACAACCTATGTCCGTTTTAGCTGTTCTGAATGTTCTCACTAGAAGGTGGAGTTGAAGCCTGAAGTCATATTCTTCTCCTGGCTGCATCCTACTGGCTAAATAGGGCTGGGCAATATATCGATATTATATTGATATTGTGATAGATATCGTCTTAGATTTCGGATATCGTAATATCGTGATATGACATAAGTGTTGTCTTTTAATGGTTTTAAAGGCTGCATTACAGTAAAGTGATGTCCTTTTCTGAACTTACCAGACTGTTCTAGCTGTTCTATTATTTGCCTTTTCCCCACTTAGACATCATGTCCACATTACTGATGATTATTTATCTAAAATCTAAGTGTGACGATATTTAGCACCAATTGTCAACACTAGAATATCGCCGCAATATCGATATCGAGGTATTTGGTCAAGAATATTGTGATATCTGATTTTCTCCCTATGGCCCAGCCCTATGCCTAAATGACCTATCTCCAAAAGCTCTGTGTCTTTGGTGTCTCAATATCATGAGTCGTACTTAGGTATGAGACACACAGCATTCAGACGATCTCTCCTTGGAGAAATGCACATTATAACTGACTGAAGTAGTTGCGTGAATAATTCAAATCCTGCCTACTTTTACCGCTCGGCACACCTGACCCAATTGCTTCGTGCAGGCTTTCCTCACGTAAAAAAAAAACGTCCGTATAGGTTGAGTGTACATGCAACTCACTACAACCCATAATTACGTTTCTTGTTAGGCAGTGACCTCCCAGGGCTGTAGTAATTAATACAAGAGCAAATGAGGAAGCGAGGTGACAAAGTATAAGCGCGCCAAATTCAAACAAATGTAGGACTTTCACTCAGGAAACCGGGGTTCCTGTACCGTTGTAAATTGAAATTCAACTGTCACTTTTGGAAATTAGAAGTTTCAGTCCGTGATGCAGTTACATCCTCATTATTTGTTGTTTTACATGAGTCATTTTAAACTGATTTCACACATCTGTCTCCTTCTCTTATTCACTTTCCTCTTCTTTTCTCACCTCATCCAAGTTGCTTGCTGGTAGAAGATCAGTAAAAGTGGGGACGGAGATAAAATAAGCAGAAGCAAATAGGGGTGGGAATCACTAGAGGCCCCACTATACGATATTATCACAATGCGATGTTATAGCGATTTTAATTATATTCAAATATTCTTCAAATATATTGCAATTCATTACCTGTTTTCCAACTTTCAAATGATGCCTGGCTCTTTCAAAAATTTGGACGATCCACACACCAACCCCACGCCATCTCCAGCAGCGCTGCGTTTCTGAGCGATGACAATCGGGAGCGGAGAAAATGAATAAACCTAATTTCCACATCCCCAACAGCCAAACAACCACACTGGCGGATGCTAACTTTTTGTACCAATTTGTCTCATGAGCTTATGAATCTGAAGAACCAAAAGCATCGTGAATAATTGGTGTGGTTGCTGCATTATGACAGGTGAGTTACCTTTCATCATCTTGCTTTCTGCATCTCACCCGACCCCAAACCTTGACAGATCATCCGGTGTAGCCACTGCTCACACCAGCTCTGCTCGAGGAAATCAGCAGCTGACAGTATGATACACTAAATAATAACAATAATAATCCCGTCTGCTGTACGTGCCCCTACATGGAGGGGATTGTTATGGGATTTGTGGGGGTGGAGGGCTAGGTGACAGAGGTAGGTGAAACATACTCAGAAGACCTTTGGCTAAGCGCTAGAGGAAGAACTGTCAGTGCAGAAGTTCTGGCAATCTACAGCATTCCCTGCTGTTAGTATCCCCCCCCGCCTGCTAACACAACGCTGCTCGGCCCAGCCACCTACGCAGTCATAAGGCCGCTCTGTAGCGAAGGCCTTGAGCTCACCAATCCAATGTTGTCTGGCTTTAAAACAGCGTTTTCACAGCATCTCCAAGGCTTCAATTTTCTTTTCCCTTTAGACATTTTGTCAGGAGCTTTATATTTCTTTGACCTCAATAAGCCAATTCTATAAAAGAAGCATTGCCTACCTGCCTTCAAAAAAATACAGTACAGGCCAAAAGTAGCCACTCTTTGCTTTTTTATTAATAAGGGAAAAAATCCCACCAATTAACCCTGACAAAGCACACCTGTGAAGGTAAAACCATTTCAGGTGACTACCTCATGAAGCTAATTGAGAGAACACCAAGGGTTTGCAGAGTTATCAAAAAAAGCAAAGGGTGGCTACTTTGAGGAATCTAAAATATAAGACATGTTTTCAGTTATTTCACACTTTTTTGTTAAGTACATAATTCCATATGTGTTCATTCATAGTTTTGAGGCCTTCAGTGAGAATCTACAATGTAAATAGTCATGAAAATAAAGAAACATTGAATGAGAAGGTGTGTCCAAACTGTTGGCCTGTACTGTATTTTAGATAGGCAATGCTTCTTTTATAGAATTGGCTTATTTTAATTTAAAATTGGGGAATAAAAGTGTTTACATTAAACAAATATTAACTGTAGCCTATCTATCAGATTGAATCGTATCTCATCGTATCGCACCAAATCGTTTCAACATCGAATCGCACTGAATCGTTACACATTCAAATGTATCGTCCCTGAACTGTATCGTAGTCCATTTGTCTAGAAACGTATTGGATTGTCTTATAAGGAAGAGATGCACACCCCCTAATCACGTGTATTTTCTGCTTTCGCTCTGTTTTGCTGGAAAAATATATGGGGCCCTATTTTAACGATCTAAGGACACGGTGTGAAGCGCCTGGTGCAGGTGCGTTTAGGGTGTGTCCAAATCCACTTTTGCTAGTTTGACGGCGGAAAAAAAGGGTCTGTGTGCCGGGCGCATGGTTCTAAAGGGTTGTACTTATTGTCTTCATTAATCATAGGTGTGTTTTGGGCATAACATGCAATAAACCAATCAGAGATCATCTCCCATTCCCTTTAAAAGCCAGGCGCATTTGGACCTTAGAGCATTGCTATTATGATGGAGGATATGCATCGTAATATTTTTATTTGCAATCTTCTGCATGTGTGTGCTGCTGCGCTTCCCTGTGTGTGTGACAGGCATAGTGTGCGTGCTGTGCAAAAGCCTAGGCTCATTCTACTAATCTGCTGTTAAAATAACAATAAAATGCTTCCCTATTGATTATAGACCAGGTTTTTGTTGATCAATGGCGCAATCACTTCCCGCTGCCTCAAGATAGCAATACGCCAAGAATGCACCTGAACACACCTGAATACACCTTAACACACCTGAATACACCTTCCCATGGGCGCAAAGATGGGCACAGGTGCATTTGCTATTTAAACGACGTGGGCGCTGGACGGTCTTAAAATAGCAAAGACACTTGCATCTGGCTTTGCGCTGCACCGGGTGCAAGATAGGGCCTATGATGTAGCCGCCCTCGGTGGTAACGTATAAACAGAAAATATTTAGGTGAATCATTGGTAAAAAAAAAAAAATGATAATAATCACACAAAAAAAATCACCATACGATATGTGAATCAATGTTTTTTTTTTCTCATCCTTAATGAACACACATTTATTTTCCTATAAATGATTGGTGTTAGGTAGAGTCGGTGCCGTGTGGTGGAGTGCACACCGGACGCATTAAGTGTGATGAGACAAGCTGCGAGATCCTGAGAGTTTCAGTAGCACAAATGAGGCAGAAATATGCCTCCATTATTACACAACACATCATTGACTTCACATCTCTCCACATGGGGCAATGTACTGTATGTTTCTCTCTGTCTCTTTCTGATCTTGCCGGCATTCATAAACTGCTTTTTGCAGCATTTACTGTCACATGCACAGACACACAGTTGTATAATTGATGAGTTTATGTACTATAAATCTACCAAATGCCACAAAACGGAGAGATAAAGGTATTGTAATGCAACATGTCGACATGTTCAAAGACTTTTATAATGACACAAACACACACGCACGTACAGTACAAGCCTCATCATGGTTAATTCCAATACAGGTCTTTTAGGGTGATACATGCTGAAGCCTTTCATTACTTTGACAGTTGTTTAAGAGCACACTTAGCATCTTACCTAGTTTAAATATAGTTTCATGACCTTACTTGTCCTATTATCACTGAAAGACATAGAACACGATGTATCTGTGTGCCAGTGTAATGTCTGTTTTTAGCTTCCAGCATTCACATTATACTGGATCAGAATACGCCCTGTTCTCATTCTGCTCTTCATCAGTCTCCTGCCAGTTATGAAGTGAATTATTGCAGTGTAGTGTAGTGAATTATGTACACAGCGTCACATGAAGATGACATACCTGCCTTTTACACAGTATTAAAGGAAGACACCCTGTTGCTGGCAGATGATCTAACCTGGAATCTGAGACTGAAAAGAACAAACACCGCCTTAATGCGTTCTGACTCATGTGCATTTGCAGGTTTCTCAGTAATTCAGGGTAGATGTTTTATTTTGTTTTGTTTCACATGAAAAAATACTTTGGCATTTTTGTGCTTTTTATTCTTTTAATGAAACCTTTGGATGTGCATTTAGGAGGCCCATCCGTCCTGACGTTCATCAAGCATTCTCTCAGCGTGGAGACCCACATGGAGGGGTGAATAAAATCCATCAAAAAGAGAGAAACCTCTAGTTAAATACATGGAAGTCATGCATGGATGGCAGTGTAGCTTATGATGTGTTGGGTTTCAGTCATCTCTTAAAATAATCTTTGGGATTTCATCAGTAAATGTGAGTGAAACTGACTTTATTACATTTTGTACTAACTGGAAATGATGCAAGACCTGCGCAAATGGATGAGGATCAAGCTGTGACTTTGGAACGCTACCCCCGACTCAATTTTAATCTTGGAAACATAAAACATAACCAGTAAAAAGTGTATTTTTTTCTGTGATAACCCGGCTCGTGGGGCACGACAATAACATGAACAGACAGAATGCAAAATAGTAAGTTGTTCATTATAACGAAAGACTAGAAGTTAAAAAAAACAAATGTAATTGTGAGGTGTGTAAGTCAGTGGCATCAGTAATGTCCATGTGGGTGTGTGTATGTAGTGTAAGATCCTTGTTTTCATTGCTGTCTTCTATTGGTCCAGCATCTGCCTGCAACAGCATTGTGTAGAAAAAAATGAAAATACATTTTAAAGACATTTTGAAGAAATCTACACAATATATGAGACTTAAGAGTATAGGATCTAACCCCAGACAAATGTAACAGCAATTATGTTGAATTAGTAAGAAAAATCATACAATAAAAAACAGCTGTTGCTTAATCCGTTTCAGATTTTGTCCAATGGGATCAGTTCATTTATACTCTACAGTATACCCACAATGTTCCACTTCCAGGATTGGTCCGTTGCCGCAGGATGAATGAATCAATGAATGAATTAATTTATTGGTCATAACCAAAGGGTAGAGTCAGAAGCTTCAGCTTATATAACGCCCCCCCCGCCTTGTCACATTTTTAAAAACAAATTAAAAACATGCCTACATACATACATACATACATACATACATGCATACATATATCCATTAAGGGTCAGTGCTTTTATATA
The DNA here is from genome assembly GCA_025617405.1 of Perca schrenkii. Taxonomy (NCBI): domain Eukaryota; kingdom Metazoa; phylum Chordata; class Actinopteri; order Perciformes; family Percidae; genus Perca; species Perca schrenkii. The sequence goes on from CM046797.1 coordinate 30,937,110, forward strand.
TATTACAATTGCCATCTTAAGGTAAATAATATCATAATTAATGATGACAACCATAATGGTAAGGATGTTTATCATCAACATGATTATCCACCTTCGCACACAATAATACTCAATTTCTGTAGAAACCAAAAAGGCAAGTCCAAGGCACTCTCTTTTAGAAAAATACAAAGCCTTTATTGACTCCCTGGGATTGACTCCCTGACGAAGGCTTGTATGCCGAAACGCGTCGGAGTATTTTAAGATTCATGATGACTTAGCCATAAATAAAGGCTTTGTATTTTTCTAAAAGAGAGTGCCTTGGACTTGCCTTTTTGGTTTCTACATTATGATTATCCCATCCAAAGAGCACCTCTAGCGGAAAAAATTTTTGAGTCCTGGAAGCGCTCCGCTACAGACATTTGAATACTCAATTTCTATACTTATCTAGTAATAAAAAAGTAAAGGAAATTCCGCCAGATGTCTTTCTTTTTGGCCGGATGTCCGTCACCTTCCTCTTTCTTTGTGTTGGTGTTGTAACCTCCGGTGGATTTGTGAGGACTATGGTTAACTGCTCCTCAGATCTCTGCAGGGTAAATCCAGACAGCTAGCTAGACTATCTGTCCAATCTGAGTTTTCTGTCGCTCGACTAAAACTACTTTTGAATGTACACATGTTCCACCAAAACAAGTTCCTTCCAGAGGCTATTTTGCAGAGGTGCAGAGGCACAGTGGCTCCGTCCAGTGCTTAGCACCGCCCAAGACGATTGTGATTGGTTGGTTTAAAGAAATGTCAATAAACCAGAGCATGTTTTTTCTCCCATCCCGAATGCTGTGTGGACTAGCCAGACCTTCCTCCGCAGCACTATGGAGGAAGGTCTGGCACTGCCAGACTAGGGTGACCACCCGTCCCGCGTAGCGCGTGCGCGCACAGCGTTTGAAGCCCAATTCATGCGTCCCGCAAATTGAGACCGTGTCACGCATAATCAATGCTTGCTCAAAAAAAAAGTTGGTCCTCGAGCCCCAGGCAGCCAAACGAACATTACTTGACAGTTCAGCACGCTACTGTTGCCACCATGGTTGCCACACCCACCCCTCAGTTGAACTGCTGACGAGGTTGTTGTCAACTTTTTTGTTGTTGTCATGACAGCGCACGCAGCCACGCACGTGCATACCAGACACACTGGGAAGGAACTTTTAGATGCGCGCTTTCCAATTTGAAAAATGGAGAAAGAGACTGAGTCTGACTCTGAAGCACCGCCATCAATTAAAAAGAGAAGTTGTGGGTACAAGAAAGACTGGGAAAATGAATATTTGTGGCTGAAAGGTGTTGAGGGCAGAGGTTAAATTGGGCCGGAGCCCAGCTCCCCCTCCTCAGGTCCACAACACACCCTGCCAGAGCTCAGCTCCGTGTCCTTCAGCATCAAACATTTTGCCGGGGGTTCAGCTGCCTAATGTTTTGAGTGTTACCCCAAATGTATTTTGAAAAGCCACTTCCCTAAACGTCTCAAACGGGGCTCTGTGTTTCAAACGGGGCTCTGTGTCTGTCAGGAGGTCTGAGATCTACCGTATCAGCAGAGCTATCACGTAATGCACAGTAGACTACGGTGCAGGTAGACTATAGATTATTTTCTAAAATATAGTGACTTTATTCTCGTAATAGCCTATATTATAACTTTATTTTTTTCACAAAATATCACGACTCCCTCAAATCTCAGAGAGCACAGATGGGATGAGTTATATTTTGAATGTGCACAAAGTTTTGGACATGAGCAGAAATCTTGCTCAATCATCTGAAATATTACAATCAAGAGGTTTATTAATAAATTAAATGAATAATGTATCACTAAGGTGAATAATTGTCATATGCACATTTACGGAGATTACTACCCCAACAAAAGATGCAAAACATGGAAGAATAAATGATGCCTAAGCTGCTGACTCAGATATAATTAGAAAAGTCAATCTAAAGGAGAATAAATAGATGACAGCAATACAGAATTCCTGACAGCCTTAATGCAATATTTTCCATTATGTTGTTATATTTGGATTGTAGCCTAATGTTTCCCTTTACATAAAGATAAAGGTAGAAATAGGTGCATAAAAATTCACCAAAATGCAGAAAATGAAGTGAAAAAAATTCTGGAAGCAAAACCTTGGCCTTTGAGTTGCCAGGCCAGTTATTATTAGACCAAATGTTGGTGCCATCTAACAAACTGGAAGCTAAAATGAACATACACTGGCTATTAACAAGCTGGGCCAGCCAATCACTGTTAAAAAGGCTCTAATAGTGGTTTCTGATTCTCTTAAATCAACATAATTTTCTTGTTTAAAAAGATGTTTACATATTTGCCAACCAATATTTTCAAACATGTTCAATTTCATACATTTTCCAAGGGTGAAATCCATTGCCTGCCTGTTAACATTAGCCTATAAAAGGTTTAAAAAAATAATAATAAAGTAAGTGAATTGTAAAGTATTTCTCTTTGTTTGAATAACTTATCAACCCTACCTTACACATTAATACTGGAAAAAGAGCCCATTTGGTGTGGGGGCACCGCCGCGCCAGGCAGTGTCCCACATTGTCCCTCAGAAACATACCCCTTGTCCCCCCTTGGGCTTATTAGCAGGTGGTCACCCTATGCCAGACTAGTTAATTTGTAATGTGTTCCACAAACTTGACAATGCTTTTTAAAAGTATTTGTGATTTGAGCTGAGCATTTTAGTTTTTTTTCTTCTCTGTCTCTTTTATTTAGAGCTGCAAAGATTAATCGATTAGTTTTAGTATTAATAAACCACTGTTTTTAGAATTGAGTAATCCGTTGATTCCAGCTTCTTAAATGTGAATATTCTCTAAACACTGATTGACATTTTGCACCCTTTTCCTTACATTCTATAGACCAAACTAATCGCTTAATCAAGAAAATAATCAACAGATTAATAGATTATAAAAATTAAATAATTCCCTTTTTTTCTTTTCTTCTTCCTGTAAAGCACTCGGTTCTGCCTGCATCCCCTTGTCACTATAGACCTACTGAGAGTCAGAACGAGGTACATTTTGTCCCTGAATGGATGGATGGATCCCCCACCCACACCTCTTTCCTACTCAGCCAGAACACAAGCCATGCCCAGGAAGTGCACCAGCCATATTATTATATATAATAATATTGTTGAGAGGAGGAATGAAGCACTGTAAGCACAGAGAAAGCAAAGGCAGTTTGCAATACCAAACAATGTGTTAGGAGAAAGATGGGGTTATTTTAATCAAAAGATATTAACCCTCTTATTGGTCCATCGTTATGAAGCCATGATGTGCAACCAAATTTTTTTCAAACTCATAAACCATAATTTTAACATCTTGAATCTACATCTACTCAATATACCAGGCTGACTTTCGGAAATTGGTATAAAATTATGCTGCTGATGATGATATACAGTATAATAAACTTAGCACAAAAAGTAAGTACATTTGTGTTTGGTAGATTATTTCTCTGTGGTAACAATGTTTTTTTGCAATAAATCTTATACCGTTGGAAAGCCTGATTATTTCCCTTTCAAATGGTGCCCCATTTGTAAGGAACATGCATTTGTAGGATGAGCAGCAGCGCTGAGTATGTGGGTTGCCCCCATGAAAAATTTGCCAAATCTTCTCTGCCAATGCCAAACAGCTTGTTGATTGAAGTTTGAAGAAACAAGACATATTGGCAATTTAACAATTTATTCATTTAACAAACCGGAGCCTCAGTAGAGTGTGGAGGAACCATACACAGCCACAACAGCCTGGCACCTCTTCCTCATGCTGGTCACCAGCCTGGTCACACACTGCTGTGGGATGGCATCCCATTCTTCAACCATCATTTGTCGCAAGTCAGTCAACGTGGTTGTGTTGGTCACTCTGGCACGAACAGCACGCCCAAGCTGATCCCACAAGTGTTCAATGGGGTTGAGGTCAGGACTGCTGGCAGGCCATCCCATCCTCTCCACTCCCAAATTCTGGAGGTAGTCTCTGATAAACCCCGCCGTGTGGGGACGACCGTTGTCATCTTGGAGGATAAAGTTCAGTCCCAGGCTGTGGAGATATGGGATTGCCACTGGTTGCAGAATCTCATCTCTATATCTCTCTTATGGGCAGCACCAGAAGCTCAAAACAAGTGTCAATAGCAACAGCAAAATAACCTGTCTGGCAATGGCAGAGAAGATTTGGAAACATTTTCATGGGCGCAACCCACATACTCAGCTCTGCTGCTCATCCTACAAATGGATGTTCCTTACAAATGGGGCACTATTTAAAAGGGAACTAAACAGGCTTTCCAACGGTATAAGATGTATTGTTACCACAGAGAAATAATCTACCAAACACAAATGTTCTTACTTTTTGTGCTAAGTTTATACATAGATATATTAAAGGCAAAATATGTTTCAAACTATTCTGAATGAAGTATTGTGGTGCTGCAGAGACGTCCCTGCCTACAAATCCTAACCTACAGACTAAAGCAGGGCTCTTCAACGTTTTTTAATCCAAGGACCTCTTAACTGAAAGCGAGATGGAGCAGGGACCCCCCTACTACATATATTGTATAAAATAAAGTTGGTTATTAAACTGGGCCTACAATTAAGTGTAGAGAAACCTGAAGCCATCATACATACCTTCTTAGTGCATAGAATACCAAGATTGATACATAAACGATTGAATATATGATTTTATGAATCATGTTTTAATGTTACACATACACAGTGAAACCTTAAGATGAATCTGTATGTATGTATGTATGTATCTGTGGATGGCTACCTTACCTATGGGCCAGTAAGCCCATCATCAGTGGGGGTTTATATTTGTTAATATTTGTTGGATTCACGTTGACCCCCCCACACCCCCACCCCCCCCCCACCCTCCCTCCCCCGCCCCCCCCCCATCCTGCATTGACGCTGAGGACCCTGACCCCCTGTTGAAGATCCCTTGGCACAAAACCTGGCAAAAGAATCACACTATGATCAGTATTAATTTAAATATTGTTTTAATATATTTCAGTGAAAATGAGAATAATGAAACTAAAACGATCATTCCTTATCCTTAAAATATTGTGAATCATAAGGCAATATCAGTCAAAACAATCCAATTACTTATTTTCCCTTGTGTATCGTGCAGCCCTATTGTGTTGCACTGATTTATGGTGGAAAAAGACTTCACGATTATAATTCAAATGATAATTTTTTTTAATGGTCAGTGTACACAAACGGCTCATATACTGTCAGCATTCAGCCGTGATGCCGGACGCACAATGACCTGTCAACATTAGTCTTTAAAGAGCCTTTTTTCTTGTTGTTGTTGCTTCTCTTCATTCAAGGGCAGCAGCACTGCAGCGCTGAATAGGAGATGGAGAATAAAACAAAAGATTCGCAAATACATGCTACTGGAGGCTCTGTCAAAAAGCTACGGCACACTCCTACACAGTGCCGCCCACACACACACACACACACACACACAGACAAACACACACAGCCTCTACACACTAATGTGTATGCACACATTCAGATGGCACACAAAGAGAGAGAGTTAGACGCACACATGCACAAATACACACAAACCAGCACATGCACGAGCACATAGACAAATGAAATAGCCTAGAGGCTTCTTTTGAAAAATCTGCAATTTTCTTTTTTTTTTCTCTCTCCCCTATCCTTCTCTTCAGTAGAACCATATGGGGAACGGGAAGAGAGAGTGCAGCAGAGGTGCAGGTTATCTTCATATTTATTCATCAGGGTTCATCTCTGTCCCTGCAGACAGTGCTGCATGAGAACATCAGATGGTGGGTAGGATCTGCCTGCCTATTTTCAGCTACAGGCCCTCAGAGCCTGAGGTACCGAGGTCCCAGAGGCTGCTTCAGGTCTGCTGTGAAATAACCCCTTCCTTGAGACCGGAAAAGTACTTCCTTAAAGGATGTGGGGCTTCAGGGATTTGTAGAACGGTGCTGGAGTCGATCGCATCGTGGATATCACAAAGCAGAAAACATTTAGCACAGTAGGTGTTCGGCCTCTAACATTTTGGGGAGGATACGGATGAGTGATCTGCTTTTAGATCTGCCTCTTTTCTGAACTTCTACTCCGCTATTCACCCTCTGCTTCACAGTCTCCATCCCAAACTCACACATCCCATATCATAAATGCAATTATTTTTTTTGAAATGCTTGTGGGAATGAACATATGCGTCCTGTATATGTGTGTGGATTTTTTGCCAAACTACACATGTGCAAGTGTGTGTGTGTGTGTGTGTGTGTGTGTGTGTGCGCCTGCTGTTGTGTGGGACTGGGGAGCAGAGGCTAAGGTGAAGTCTGCGTTAGCCAGGCTGAGTGGATAGATGGCGAACATCCGCGTTAGTCGTGACTGCTCAGGCATCTGTAGGAGGATCTGACTAGCACTCACTGCTCCCTTATATAACGCACTGGAGCACGTTGAGCACTGATTATAAAGGCCACAGGTCAACTCTCTCAACACCTCTGCAATAACGCGTGTGTGTGTGTGTGTGTGTGTGTGTGTGTGTGTGTGTGTGTGTGTGTGTGTGTGTGTGTGTGAGTGTGCAAGATTTAAGAATATGTGATTTTAGTGTGGGTGTGGTTAGTTTATAAGCAAACAACTGTTGCGTGACTGTGTGCATCCGTGTGCGTACTGACCCACAAAATGACTGAAATTAAAATGATTAAACATGTGTTTACCTCATTTTCTCTGCGCTTTTTTTTGTTTAGTTTTTTCAAAAGTTAGTTTTATTTATTTTATTTTTTTTGGGGGGGGGGGCATTTTAGGCCTTTATTTTTAAAGGACAGCTGAAGCCATAGAAAGGGAACAACATGCAGCATCGAGGAGTGAACGTGATATGGTCACGTTATTGAATCTATTGAGTCGTGGACAGGACACGATAATGTTTTTTTCGTGTGGTGATGTACGAATTTTGAAGCAATGCATTTCAATGGGAAGCATATTTCGTGATCACAGAACGATGACGGTAGTGAAAGGCCGCACGCTCTACAAAGTGAGCCACCCAGGCGCCCTTAGTTTACTTTTCTTACCGCCACATTTTTAAGGCTTATCAGATGCCGATGCACGAAATCTTTCAGGACGACTAACCAAACTCATGAGCCATTCGTACATATAGCTACGAAAAGTTATGCACTGTAATTCGGATGTATTCCACGTGTATTTATTACTGTGTAAATTCTACTGAACCAGACTGAGACACCATTTTAAAGGCTCAGGAACCCTCTGCAAGGGTTTTGGATTAATTAGCTGATTAGATTGGGACACTTTGAGCCTACAATATTGAACCCTTTCACAATATTCAGATTTTGAATTTGGGGTTTTCATAAGCTGTAAGCCATAATCATCAAAATTATAACAAATAAAGGCTTGAAATATCTCGCTTTGCATGTAATGAGTCTATATAATATATTAGTTTCACCTTTTAAGTTGAATTACTGAAACAAACAAACTTTTGCACGATATTCTAATTTTTGGAGTTTTACCTGTATGTCCAAATAGTATGCAAACTATGTATAAAATGAAGAAAAAAACATCAGTTTGGAGAAGTGAGACATTGGTGGACATATTACAGGATGCTTTTTAAAATTCAAGATTATAATCTCACCTTCTCTATGTGTCGCTTTCTTCACACTCTTTTTCACAGTGAATGCATGTCCAGATGGAGTGTGTGCTGTGCTCTGAGATGGCCTTCTGTCTGATCATCCCCCATACACCTCCATGTTTCACCCAATTGCAGGCATGCGCAAGCAAACACACGCCATCGCTTCTTTCTCCGACACACACACACACACACACACACACACCCACACACACACATTTACACTTACACTTACGGATATAGCAGAAGAACAGTTTTGCCTTCCTTTCTATCATTTACCTTCTATGGCTTATCTTTGAGGTTTGAATTACAGCTGCGTAGGGCTGGGTACCAAAAAATCATCATCGTCATTCAATACCAAATTTCAATACCTAAGGAGCAAATCTCCTCAGCGTCGGTGAGCCAATAGGCATGCAGCATGCTTCTACCAAGATCTAATAATGTCTGTGATTGGCTGTCTAATGCTACGCATCGTAGAGACACGCAGGAAAAACTCGTTACACAGGGAGACAGGGCTCACGTAGTAGGAGCTGAACAATAAATGCCATACTGTTGTACTTTCTTTTTTGTTAAAATGGATTTTATAAAATTGGTATCGTTAAGGAACTTGTATCAAAGTCACAGTATTGGTATATCGAAATGTTTTGAACGATACCCAGCCCTACAGCTGTGGCCCATTACAAAGTGTATGTGCACATATAAAGTAGGTTTCTATTAGGGCTGTCCCTAATTATCATTTAAACGATTAATCTAGCGATTATTTTTTTGATTAGTCGACTAATCTAACGATACATTTTTCAGTTAGCGATTATTTTCCCATTGCTCAATTATTAACAATTTACACAAAACTAATTTCAATAAGGCTCAAGTCTCTATTTCAGGGGTCGTCAACTACATTTTTTCAAGGGCCAGAATTTTTCTAAGCAGACACTCTGGGGGCCGGAGTTTCAAATAAAGAAAATAAAATTAATTTATACCTATACGCCTATTCTTGTTCGAAATTTCCACTTTCTTACTGAATTAATGCTAGATTTGTTTTACATGTATTAGTGTGAGCAAACTCTGATACTGATAACTGGCTCTTTAACTAGAAAATGATCTCAGACTAGGAGGCAGTTCACTGAGGAATGATGGTTAAAGTCTGTGGTTATGGAAACATTATTGTAGTATGCAGCATCCTGATTGGTGGAAAATGCTTGCAGAAAGAAATGGCTGCTGTCGGGTAAATATGTCACTGTCAAAGACGTGGAAAAACCCAGCTTTAATGATGAATGACTGATAAGCAGGCTATGGACTCGTCATGTATGCCTCATTTACAATGAAAGATGCTGTTGCAATATAATACAACCAGCATCATCATCATCAAGAATGAAGAACTCGAACATAACGATCGTCATTCACGTGCATATTAAGTAGGCCTATATCTGTTGTATCTGTCCACATGTATCTGTTTTGGTCTTATAATAGCCTACCTCCATAGACTGTCCGCTCTAGCGGAGAGTTTGGTTTGTTCAGCCAGCAGTGAGGTTTACGAGACTTTGTCCAAATTTCCAGATTCCCAGCAACCTAAGATAAAACAGTTAGACTACAAACCGACAGCTTTTGTTTTAGCTTGTTTGTAAAAATTGCAGAGTAGAGCTGTGCTTGCGTAAAACAGCGCGGTGGACAAGAGTGGACTGAGCAGATTGAAATATCGCTTTCTACATATTTATGCCGGTCTACACAGGTGAGTGCATAAGTATTGACTTTCTACTCACGAAGGTTTTATTGTAGCCTATTTACCAGCGAGTTCATCTGCCCCAGCGGCCGTTGGTAACTCTGTATCGTTCCCAGTCAGGTGCTGCGTGTTTTAACCTTTAACGCACACACATCTCGGCTCAGCTGTGTGTGTGGAGCTCGGGCATCGCTGTAGAGAATCCCGGCATGTGAATAGAGATGTAAATACAGGGGGCTGGGTTTTTGCTCTAAATGCTTGAAATGATAAATAACAGAACACATTTTTTCCTCTTTACATTTTGTGAATTCATGATTATTCTGGGAGTTGACGTTCACTGCTCTATTTATTCAAATTGTTTAACACGGCACTGTTCAAGTCAAATGAATTTGTAGCGCAACCTGAAGCCACATGTAGGCTATCAATCCAACCACAAAATAAAGTCACTTTCAGGAGGAATCCAAAAATAAAAATTTCAAGTTAACAGAGCAAGTGCAAAAACAGTAGCCTGTATTTGCTTTTATTTAACAGTAGTAGGTAAAATAATGAATAAGCTCTTCTCCCTTTAATCTTACAGTAAAGAAAAGTGCAATTTTAGCAACATATGAAATCAGATGTATCAAATAAATCCAACAATAAAACAAATTCACATTTCAAGTCACTTTCAGGAGGAATACACAAATAAAAAACTAAAAACAAATATATATATAGTACTCGTGAGATATCTTAAACAATCTGGCCTGGTTGTGCAATTATGGAAGACAGTGCTACAGATGGGGGAGACACGATTTAGCACAGTTTACCTCCCACTCAGGTCAGGGCAGGACATACTGTATACGCGTGAGCTACGGGGGAAGCTAGAGAGGCTCAGGTGAGCAGAACTTACGGTGTTTTGCTGCTGTTATCCTGACTCAGGGATCATTTTACAAAGTCTACAGACTACCACGCTGTTGTTGTTGTTGTTGTTGTTGTCGGCATTAAGAGTAAAATACCCCCACACTTTAGAAGATGCAAATACATCGAGAACATGTAAACTGCACACAGAAAGGCCCTGGACCGGGGGATCGAACTCTGTGACGCCTGCTTGCTGTGAGGCAGCAGTGCAAACCACTGAGCCACCTTGCTGCCCATTTCATTGCGATGAACAAACAGATATTGAAGTGTATTAGTTCTGCATTTCTGCTGCTTGCAGAATGACAGTTACATTTTAAAGTGCAGTTTTCCACTGATATTTTCTTTAAACAAACTCAAAAAACCTCTGAGTGTCTTTCGCGATGTGTCGCAGCCTTTCGCGATTAGTTTATTTAGCAAGTTGATGTTGCGATAACGATTTTTTTTTTAAACGGTATATAAGTCTAGTTTTTATGGGATTTTTTTTTAAGGAACATTATGAGTTTATTCTTCTTCTGATGAATACAAATGGATGTTTGCATTTCTTTCAGTTATTTTTTTATTTTATTATGGTTCTCTGCATATTCTGAAAGTGTCTCCTCTCAGTTCCTGTCTCTGTTAGCGCACACGGATGGCTTCTTTCTGTAAGCAATAATTCCTGACTGGTGGATCCCCGTTGATGGGTCGGCTTTGGAGTCCAAGTGTGTCGTTGCATCAATTTGAACTGCACCCCAAGTAACACACCTTTTACATGTAGCAAATTTAGACAGCACACAGTTGGAAACGCTGGATATAAAGTTTGATCCAAAGAGCCTTTAAAATCAAGGTGCATGTCAGCTACAGTACAGTACACATGGCTTTGTGGCCGAGGCTACCTCTGTGATGAAGAGGCAAAAAAAAAAAAAAAAGAGGGAAGGATGAAGGCTTTCGATAACAGTGCGCTGTGATTGTGTGTCGGAGGGGAGGGTAAATCCAGACATATTCAGAGAGGTCAGCCGGGTCACATTCCTCAGGAAGAGAATGTGGAGACAGAGGCAGAAACATGGAAACTCAGGAACTCAGGAACCCACCCTGCAGCTCTCGCTGCACCCAGCGTTAACTGTTGCTTAGAAACCAAACAGCGCTCCTCACTTCTTCTTTTTTTTTTTTTCTCCCTTCTTTTCTTTGCGTTTCCCAAACCTACAATTTTCATTATGATTTGCTGTTAAGAGAAGCGGCGTTGAGTCTGTGTACTTAACATTTAGGTTCGACAGCGGGGACGCTAACAATCGTGTTCTGATTAATGCAAACACTCGCCCCAAGAATTACTGGACGGAAACCTAAAATACTGGGTGTGGTTGTTATGTGTGTGTGGTAGAAAAGAGACTAATAAAGATATGGAGATAAGGAAGATAGAGCAAAGCAGGGGAATATAGCTAGGGAATTCCTCCTATCTAGGTTCTTATTTTTCCTTTGTTTCTCAGCATGCTTTCAATAGATAGGTAGATAGATAGATAGATAGATAGATAGATAGATAGATAGATAGATAGATAGATAGATAGATAGATAGATAGATAGATAGATAGATAGATAGATAGATAGATAGATAGATAGATAGATAGATAGATAGATAGATAGATAGATAGATTTTGTCATTGCACATGGTAACATGCAACAGAATTTGAAGGGGTTTTCTGTTCAGTGAAAGACAGTTTTAAAAAATAAATAAAAACAAGGCAAGATGCAACGCTCAGGGCATACAATTTAAATAAATAGATATGAAACTACACATCCAGTCAGCCATTCCTAAGCGTGTCTAAACATCCCGATGCATGTCATCCTGTGTTTTACCTTCAAGAAGCAGGCAGAGCAGTGCTCCCCCCCCCAGTCCTGTCAGATGAACTCACGTACCCTCTTCATCGATTCCCAATCCATGTATCCACATGTATAACCAGGGTGCGTGGATTTCCCCTTTTCTGGTTTACATATCTCTGCCTCTGCTGCATTCTTTTTTTATCCCCAACATGATCAATGCTACTTCACCAATAGACTATACATATGTTATATACCTAAAATAGAAGTATTTTAAACAAAGTGAAGCACTGTAACGTGAACGCATGCGCGCCATAGAACAATAAAATCAGAGCAGCAGATGCTGGTTGTATACTAACTGTCGCTACCAGCGGCAGTTGTTTAGCCGCCAACAGGTGACTGTGAGGCAGCTACAGGATGGGAAGTGGAGTTTAGCCAGAAAAAGTGAGCATAATGTGGCAATGACAATTTAAGTTTAGGCACCAAAATGACTCGTTGAGTTTAGGAAAAAAAGATCTTGGTTTGGATTAAGAAATTACCAGGGAATGATTGTTTCCTGGGTGAAAGTATTATATAGTGAACTCCACTCTCTGGCTTAAAAGCGCTTAAAATACCCTTTTCCCATCTGGTGCTTGGTTTTGTCATTTAACAGCAATTTACTGGTGAAAGAAGTCATTGTTAGAAGTTATTGTCATTACATTATTAATCAATCATTTAATTTTGACCATATGGCCTTAGCAATAAACAAGCCGTTCTTTAATGTCACCAACTGTTGTTTTGTGCTCCTTTTTTAAATATTTAGTATTATATACATTATAAATATATTATCTATATTTTGGTTCAGGCACCGTTTTAAAAGTATCGTTTTAGTACCGGTATCGGAAAAAACCCAAATAATACCCAACCCTACCAAGCGCCTTCCCAAATGTTTTGACAGTTACAGATGCAACTACGCAATGTTACATAATATAACGTCATTTTCTTTTAAAGGGGAATTTGAAACTTCAACCCTACGATTGCTCCAACGCTCTGTTAAATTTGCACCACATCTAAAAGACACATCCACTGTATCCGTGTGTTTCTCCACTTTGATGTGAGGAGGGAGGAGAATGGAGGAAGAGGAGGAGGAGGAGGAGGAGGAGGAATAGAGCACCAAGACGGGGAGGGACGAGGGCACAGGAGGACGTAGGTGTAAAAGCAGCTGGGGAGAGGAGGCAGAACTGACGCACAAAGGTGGACGATGCTTCATTTCCAGGGAGAAGTCTTCCCATGAGACCTCTGCCTCCTCCGTACATCCAAAGAACGAGCGAAACCCTGCAGCATCCAGCCACCGAAGCAGGGATTTCTCCGGCTGTTTATCTTGAAAACACACAGGTGAGACACAAGGTTAAGTACACGAGGAGGAGAAGAATCCAACAATATACTGTGTAACATGTAACTCTGGGGAGGAGGAGGGAGAAGTGGGAGTATGGCAGGTCCGATGCTGGTTTGCCAGTGTATGTGTGTGTGCAGCAGCAGTGGTAAGATGAAGTCCAACAAGACTCCTAACAGATTCTAAACAACAAGAGGATGATGGGGACAATAGCACAGGTGTGTTTGTGTTCTTATATTTTTTTCTACAATTATGGGAAATGATTTGTGACGAGACTAAGGGCCGTGCAATTAATCGAATTTCAATTGCGTTTTACGACTTCGGCTCCAAAACGCTCACAAGAACAATGTAATCGAGAAAAAAGATTATTTTGCACATTTAGGTTTTGCCAGTAAACTCTTATTTTGTCTTGTTCATGTTCTGAAAAGGAATTCAAAAAGTTTGAAGGGAAATTTCACAGTTCAAGGTGTTTGCAATGTTGATTTGTTGAACTGTTTCCCTGTTTAAATCAATGCGACATCTTTCCAAAAGTCAACGAGTAATTGTGTTAAATTATCGTGATTTCAATATTGACCAAAATAATCGTGATTGTTTTTTTTCTGTAATCGAGGAGCCCTAGCGAGACAAAACCAAGTTGACCAACATGAGGGGACTTTGCTGTGTCCACGTCCCTAAACCATCAGCTAAAGCTTACTTTCCCATAGGGCTAGTATTACCTGGGGACCTCCATTATTGTAGTAAATACGGAGGTCGTTTGACATCTTAAGCCCTGTTCGCACGGGATTAGTATTACCTGGTGACCTCTAGTCATTTGTAATAATTACGGAGGTTGTCTGTAATTTGTGAAGTAAAAATTCCCCCGCAAAGACGCGTCTTTCATGGCCAACCTAGTCTGACCCCCATCTCCGAGTCAACCCTCTCCCCGCAGCTTTGTCCGAGGGCTGACGGTTACGCTGTGTGGGGCCGTCCTCTGCGCGCCTCTGGGTAACCAACTCCAGGGGTACAGATAAATCAGTAAATCCGAGTAAAACCAGGCTTCACTTATCCCGTGCGAATGCGCCACGCGAAACTTAGATGTGGTGGGGGTCCCCAGATGATACTACTGTAATCATGTAACACCGTGTGAATAGGACGTGCGAATCTGCCATGTCTGTAATTTCTCAAGTAAAAATTTACCGCAAATTACCTACCATATTTCAGTAAACACAGAGGTGTTTATATAAAGTCCCACGCAAATCGGCATCTCTGTGAGTCAGAGTTGTATTGGCTGCGTTGCCAATTATGAATGAAAATTTTGACATGACATCATCTGTGGGGGGGATAACGTCAGTACAGACGGCACTTTCACTTCCATGTGAAACGAAACACAGACCAGGAGGGTAATTTCCAAAACACAAGGTCCCCTGGTAATTTAGGGCTTTGGGCTACATCTACACTACTACATTTTGGTTAATAGACCTAAATCTGTCATTTTAGAGACATTGCTCTTTTAGAAAGGTCATGGCGGGTCATACATAAAGTGCGAGCATCTACTGTGCAGGCCTGGGACGCTCTTATCAGTTCTCTTTCTGACATAACATTGCTGGCTCGCATATAAGGTGTTACTGTGAATTATACCATGTGACTACTAAACTCTGTCATCTAATGCAACGAGTCCCCACTGGTGGATGTGGAAAATGTCTGTCAAAGGTCTTGTTTACTTTATCGCTGTAGGTTGGCTCGCCTCTTATCCTCTGATTCTCCTCTTTCTATTTAATTCTTAATGGCAAGGCAATGGCACTATGTTTGTGATGTAATGTTCAAATTGCTCAATAAAAAGTTTGTCACAAAAAAAATATATATATATCTTTTGCTACGTTGCCTCGCACCCACACTAATCCGGCGTTACCGAGTCCCTGAAACGGAGACATTTTGAAACACTGCTGCCCCCGTTTTGGTTTGAAAACTCCAGGGTTGCTTTGTAGTCTAGACGGAGATAAAACGGAGACATTTTGGAAACGATGACGCACGTCAGTCAGTCTTATCGGTTAGGTAGCTTACAGACCTTTCAGTAACAGTTCCACCTCGTCCTTGCTCCAAGCTGATAAATCCCTGCTCTTACTTTTCACCGTTGTTGTTATCACAAAGTATTTTGTGTATTTTCAACTTCATCATTGACTACATCCATGATTTTCAACCGCAGAGTTTTCAACATCAGACAAAGTGCTTCCTATTCACACCGACACACACATGCCCAGTGTGTGTGAATGGTCGTGTGATATGCGTTGTCTGACGTGTTAATATGGACGGAGACTAGTTCTGCTGCTGGAGCTAAAACTTTTGTGTGGACGGAGATTGTCTCTGTCTCAAAATGCCGCTTAAAAATGAAACCATAGTGTGGATGTAGCCTTAGGGTCACAAATTACACCTTTTCGTTACATCTACACACATCAACCGGAAACTGGATCTGTTCTGCTGAAGTACTGCTGTGCATTCGGAAGAGTTTTCACAATGCTCAAATCTCATTACACAATAACATAGTCGCATGAGAAGGTGGGAAAAAAATAGACTTTAAAGCCTAAAAGGATGCTTTGTGTTGCAGCTCAGTGGTGTAATACCTAAAACAACAGATGGGAAAATTTGCAGCCTGTTGCGAGTGTGACCATGCTTTAGGAATGGTTTTCATCTAAAGTAAGGTGTAATGTTAGTTTAGAGCTATGACTTCACTGTCAACAGTTAAAAATAATAATCTGCACAATTCCTTTTCTGTTTTTTTTCACAGAAAACACTGAAATAGAAACTACTTTTAGAGAGTATGGGCAATTCCACAGCAATCATTTTGACATACATTGTCATATCTTGATACACAGGTGTGAAAATAAAATGATACCAGGACCCCTGACACACTCACACCTACGTGGAGCTATTATTAATTAGCACCGTTTGACGTCTCATACATATAGTTCTTGTTTATCCTGCCCAACATCTCTTAAATACTCTTAAATACAAACCGTGTTAACCAGTCATTGTACATTCTTCTAGTCGATGTAGGATAGAATATCTTCTCTCAAGGCATTCACTTTTTCTGTTTTTAACATAACTGGTACTGTGCCAGTTCAAAATGGGCCTGTTTGGAATGGGCCGATTGCTTGGCCTGTGCTATTGCCGCTTGTAGCTTTCTCCAAAACCATTGTACCCCAAAATTACTAACAGAAGGACCCCAAAGCACTCAATATACAACCACACTGTATAGCCCACTACTGACTTACTGTGTACTTCTAATTCAGAGGAAAACATTGTACTACTACATCTACCTGACAGAGAAGGTTGCAGTTTCAGATTTTACGAACAAAATATCACTATTAAAATGTGGAGTAATCCCAGACATGTTGTGAAGGATAGAATTGCCTGTTCATTTAGTTTCCTCTTAGCAAAATGCTCTGAGTGAATTTAAGAATGGGCTTTTATTGTGAAGGGTAGACGCAAAAGAGCCAGCGTTAAGGCAGCGCTTTTGTTTCTTAACATTTTCTCCTCGACTTTTATCGTTTGTCGTTTAGTTTAATTCACAGTTTATTAATATCCTATATCCAACGCTGTCCAGACTGCTCCAAAATCCAAACCCCAAGTTCATTGGGTATCCAGGAAACCAAGTGTGGAGTAGATCGGATGAACGGTTCATGAGATATTTCAAAGACAGACACACATACACACACACACACACACACACACACACACACAGATTTCCCGATTTATTAGAAAGACTGTTGGAAAGATGTTGCATTTATTGAACTTAAAAATCAATAAAAACAGTTAAACAAATCAACAGTGAAAACCCCTTCAACTGTGAAATTTCCCCTTATACATTTCCCAGTTTGAACTTTTTGAATTCCCCTTCAGAACAAGAGAGACAAAATAAGGGTTTACCTGCAAAACGTAATGTGCTAAATAATCGTTTTCCTGGATTGCATTGTTTTCGTGATTGTTTGGAACTGGCATTGAAATCGCGATCCCCGATCAAAATTCGATGAATTGGGCAGCCCTGATAAAAGTTTCCTTTTAAAACTGAATCATTTTGCATTTCATAACAAGAAAATATTTCACAATAATATGAAAAAAATGTTACACTCAGATTTTACACATTCTGCACAGCGAAGGCCATTTCACACATTTCAGTGGACAGAGACTTTGTCTATTGTGAAGAAACTGCCGTAATAAAATGAGCTTATCTACAGTATCTGATATTAAGATAAGGATATTATTTTTGTTATTCAAATTTCAACATTCAGCAACAGTTATTAAGGGAAGTAAATGCTGTCGTGGTTAAGAACGCAGTTGCTGTGGAATCAGGTCGGGGAATTCCAGCAACGGTAACACACACACACCTGTCCACCTGCACACACGTGTGTGTCTCACACACACACACACACACACATGCACACACGCATGCAGAAATGAAAACAATGGTTGACACATGGCTGTGATGGGGAATGTAAGAGGACAGGTGGGGGTCCCCTCTAATGAGCCAGACTCACCCCAGACAGGATGGAAAGGCTTGGCGGGGGCGCAAGACAAATAAAACACAACACTGTTGCTTTAAATCACGTCTGTACCAAGCAAGCAAGCAGCCATGATGCCATCCATCTGAGGGTGGGATGGAAAGAGGCTGATAAACTGCTCTGTTAATGCTTTAAATATCTCCTTTTCCTCCCTGCACCATGCCCACATCTCTGACCTTTACAAAATATAAGAACAAAGCTTTCCAACAAAGATCTCACCGAGAACAATATGAACTACATGTCCTTGGTTAAATCGTCTTCTTCTTTTTAAACAAATAAGAAGCTCAACACCAGGTCTGCAACTACATGATTCATTTTCATTGTCTATTAATCTGTTGGTTATTCATTGGATTCATCGATCAGTTGTGTGGTCTATAAAATGTCAGAAAATGGTGAAAAATGTGGATCAGTGTTTCCCAAAAAGCACGAGATGACGTCCTCAAATGTCTTGTTTGTCCACAAAGATATTCAGTTTACTGTCACAGAGGAGAGAAGGAACTAGAACATACGGTTACACTTTACTTGAAAGTATCTACATAAGAGTGACATGACACTGTCATGAACTGGTCATAAACATTATAAACAAGTCATAAATGTTTATAACATAACGCTTCGGTCAGTAAGTGTCATTCGGTTTTTGTGATGACAAGTTATGGTTAGAGTTAGGGTTAAGGCCTTTTTACTTTTACTTCCTGCTTTGCTGCCGTCATAATTACTTTGGCCACTAGAGAGCGCCGCCATTATAAACGTAAACATGAGTCGTAATTGCTGCTTGAACAAACGACTTATGTGGGTGTTTTTCAGGGGAGGACAGTCTCGTTAAAGCTCTCTGCTGCCCCTCCACAGCTGAACTTGTCACTCAGCTCTGAAATGCCTCTCTGCCCTTAAATGGGACAACATGTCATTGACTTTTTTTTCTCTAGTGCCTTTCCCATCAGAGCGGCAAAGGTTCAACTAGCTGCATCATAACAGCCGTGTGGATCCGCAGGGACAAGGACACTTGTCTGTGTCACACGGTACACAACTTTCCCCGCTGGTCCCAAAACGAATCATAAATCAGTCACACTGAATCTAAAATTCAGAAAGACAGCACACATTGAACCCCTTTTTTAAAGCCTTTGTATTTGTTAACTAAAATGATTTCTTGTGTATCCTCCTGAACGGCTCTTATACGCCAGAGAGACCCAATCAAACCATTTTGGCCAGTCATTGTTGTACATTCCTCTCCAGTCGATGTAGGATATCTTATTTCAAGGCAATCACTTTTATTCTTATTTGAACATAATGTTATAACAACAATACCCTATCATGTTGTAACGAGAAAAGAGATAGTACACATTGATTAACTGGGATGACGTTTTTTATTAAGTTTGTTTTGAACATATTAAAAATGCAAACAAAAGCTAAATAAGATAACATTTACATTTCAGTGCAAGCAAGAAAACCATCAAGACAAAATTTTTAGCAAACATATCTTTCCAAATGATTCAAATAAGGATTTCAATGCCCAAAAAGTATTAGGAAGAAGTTAAAAATAAATGTAAAAAAATCTGGCCTTACCCCTCTTTTTCAACTTTAATAGTTAAATACAAACAATTTAATTCTTCTGTTATACATGCATGTATACTTACTATGGGTGGGAATCTTCACTGGTGTCATGATTCAATTTGATTACGGTTATCCTGTCAACGATTCGATCCGATTCAATATCACGATACATCAATATTTTTATATATTACTACAATGTTATATAGATATATATGAACTCCCCTTTTGAGCGTATCTGCTTTTAAAAGAGACACTTCCTGAATGTAGCAGTGTCTGAACACAGCAGACAAAAGGCAAAAAAAAGCAGTGACCGGAAAATCAACAAGTAACGATAATCGATTATGGTCTGTCACTGCATCGATGCACAATCGTCCAGGTCCGCATCGCGATGCATTGATTCATTTCAACACCTCTAATACATACACATACATGCATATATACCTGCGTACAGGCACACATACGCATGCATATACACACACATATAAAAATGTTATTTTAAAAATTAGCTATATCACCTAACGAGAAAGGTTTCCGGTTCAAACTGAATAATTCCGCATTCCATAATAACGAAGAAAGACAATATGCCTTAATAATGTAAAACATATCTTGTTATAACGGGAGAAAGGGATTTATCAAAATAAGAAACGTTTCACATTCCAGCCTGATGGAATAACTTTTGTCACGATGGAGTTATGATGTATGTCAACTGTAAAGCACTTTAGACTTCATAAATAAAATGCATGAAAGGTGCACGTACAAACAGTTTGATTTGATTAAACATTTCATGTCTTTATTTTTTACCAAATGAAGTTTAAAACTCATCAGGTTATGTTCCTTTTGAAAATGAATGCAAATGCAAATAATTGATTCCCTTTGCTTTACATAACCCGTACCCTAAACCTGTACATATTTTCCAGCTTTGCTAATAATTATTTCCAATGCATGCTGTACGCTTTTAAGATTTCTACATGTTTCCTTGTTCCCGTTTCATGCTGTTTTATTCCTGTCTGTGCAGTATAAAAAGCCTCAATCGTCAGCCTTTAATCATATAAAAATGAATGGGAGCCAATAGAAACATACATTCATAAAACTCAACAGCATGGTTTGCAAAGTCATTACCTGTGATATGAAGTATAATTGATTCATAGTAAAGGAGTAGCGAGTGTAAGCCACAGATCTTGTTCTTTAAATTACTTGAAAACAACCAGTATATAAGAATGTGTTGGCTAACTTTTTGTGTGCATCGCTATGATGAAATAATGAGGTTATTATCTATGTAACAGAAGAAGTTGAAAGGCATGGTTTTTTTTTGGTTTTTTTTGGGGGGGGGGGGTGCATATGCGACAGAGCTGACGCTGTCGTCATTACGGTGAAACATCAAAGACGTGGATGTGAAGGAGGTAGAGAGAGGTAGAGCAGAGGATCTGAAAAAGTTTCCAACACTCAAACTCAGAGTGAGAGGTGCGTTCGCTGCCGGGACACAAGCTCCGAGTCCCCTCTGCAGAGAAAAAACGGAGGGGAATTCCCTGTCCAAGGTGAAGGGAAATCACACACACACACACACACATACACGTGTACGTATGCATGTGCAAAAGTTTTTTTTGTTACATTATTCACATTCATATTTCCCCATCACTGTCACAACAATATGGTCTATAAAAGCATATGAATAAGTGTGAGAATGACGACTACAAAAAATCATACGGTGCATATGAGGTGATGGGTTGTGTGTGTGTTTATGGGTGTGTGCATGCGCGTGTGTGTGTGCGTGTGTGTGTGTGTGTGTGTGTGTGAGACGGCCCCTGCTAGCTGTGTGTGTGTGTGTGTGTGTGTGTCTGTCTTTTCTGTAATAAATTTCTTTTATATTATTGGCATCTTGAGTTGCTTCCCCATCTTTTGTCATGACCCACAGCCAGGTGTGTGTGTGTGTGTGTGTGTGTGTGTGTCTGTGTGTCTGTGTGTGTTTGTGTGAGTGTGTGTGTGTGTGTGTGTGTGTGTGTGTGTGTGTGTGTGTGTGTGTGTGTGTGTGTGTGTTTGCTCCGGGTGGGAGAAGACGTTGGTTTGTGGTGAGTGTTTCCTGTCACTGACAAGTAGATGGGACCACCCTTCTCTCGGAAGAGGTGGAGATAATCCCCCCCCCTCCCCTCCGATCCCCCATGTGTGTCTCCTGATACTAAACTAAACTCGTTGCCACTTACACTAATCGTATCTCTATTCAAGAATCATTACTTGCAACTGTTAATTATTTATTAATATTCTGTCAAAACTGTGAAGCCGTGGCTCCGTCGTTGTGTCGTGCAGCCAAGCTTTGTCCAATCCCACTCAGTTTTATTTTAAATTCTTGAAGACTCAAAGTTTCCAAACATATGTCTACTTTTTGGATTTCATGCAGTGTAATATGTAAGCAATAAAGAGTTGCAGCAAGCAGACATACAGTACATATGATATGCTCTGTGGGGAAAGGGTTTTTCAAAATTTCAAGAAAATAAAGGGGAAGTTCTAATGGAAAATGTTAAATGGTTCTATTTAATTAAGTTTACGCTATTTATGTTTCTTTTTTTTGCTGTCCAGTACCATCAAACTGAGGATGGAAAAGCTGCGTGCTGCGAAACATTCATTTGTCATTTACTGTCACAATAACATCCTGAACTTTCCCATGGACAATCCCTTCATCATAGACCTCGACGGTGTGATGCCTCGGCATTAACGTGCAAAAAAAAGTACCTTTTTGTTGAGAAAAAAAAAAAAACCTGCTTTCATAGCACGATGTGGGCAAACAATATCTGATTTCTCTGTTAAAAAAAATCAGCTTTGTTTCCTCGTAGGTCTTTGCTCGTTAGCCTCAAATTTTGTGTTTCAGTTGATGTCAAGAGAAACTTCAAATTCAACAATGCAGATTTTTGTCTATGTAAATGACTCTTGTCCCTTCATTGTTTATGCGTGTTTAGCTGTGCGGGAAACCCGTAACATGTATTAATTCAGTACAAAAGAACACTATCAGATTTATGATAAACATACGCAGTGGCGGTTCTACACCATTTCAAATAAGGGTGCCAGGATTTTAGAGGTTACATTAACCCTTAGAGAGCCACCATAGACCCAGTTCTGTCTTATTTACAGGAGGCAGGGGGTCTCTAGGGGGAGTTAGTAATTCCGCCGGATGTCCGTTTCCTTCCTCTGTCTCTGTGTTGGCGTTCTAACCTCCGGTGGATTTGTGAGGACTATGGTTAATTGCTCCTAAGATCTCTGCAGGGTAAATCCAGACAGCTAGCTAGACTATCTCTCCAATCTGAGTTTTCTGTTACACGACTAAAACTACTTTTGAACGTACACATGTTCCACCAAAACATGTTCCTTCCGGAGGCTGTTTTGCCGAGGCACCGGGGCTTAGCGCCGCCCAAGACGATTGTCATTGGTTTATTAAAGAAATGCCAAAAAAACCAGAGCAGGTTTTTCTCCCATCCCACAATGATGTGTGGACTCGCCAGACCCTCCGTCGCAGTGCTGCGGAGGAAGGAATGTTGCATGTTAAAGTGCTCATATTATGCTTTCTGTCTTTTTCCCATTATTGTGTTATATATCTTTTTTGTGCATGTTATAGGTTTACAAAGTGAAAAAGCCCAAAGTCCACCCCAAAGGGACTTACCATCTCCAACAGAGCTCTCTGTAGCTAAAACAGAGAGCTCAACACACAGGGTGAAAAGAGGAGCTGCAGCAATGCGCAAACATAAATATGGTGTTTTTTGAAAATTATGTAAACCTATTCTGACATAACCTCTAAATACAATTATGAACCTGAAAATGAGCATAATATGAGCACTTAAAATTTCCACTGTTAGGAAACGAAAGCCCACTCCATTTTTCCTTTTCAGTTTTTGAAGGTGCTTCTGCTACTTCTTCTCCTCCGGGAAAACACGACGCGTTGCATTGTGGTACACGGGAGTAAAAGGTAGGGACCATCGTATGTACACTCAAATTAGCTGTGCATTGTGGGTATTTTATAGTGGACTATATAGTGAAGGAAATTAACCGTGGAGAATTCAAATCATTTTTTGATCATGCACAGCAAAACAGAACATGCAAGAATTAAATCCTTCTGTCAATACCATGGATAGAGCCATGCCAAAACCCTTAAATATGATCTTCAACATTTAGTGGAAAATAAATAAAAATAGCATAGCGTGGTGTCAACATAAAACACAGCACTTTCAAACAGGAAAGCGGAGTTCATTTCTTGGCAAAAACAGGTTACGAGGTTACACACATTATTTTATCTGTTTCAAAAAATGGTCTCACTACAATAACAGTTAATCTGTGTTTTTTGCCCCCAACAGTGCCTTCTAGGCAGCGCTGCCTGCAAGGCACCTTTGGGAGGCATTGGTTAGGGTTAGGGTTAGGGTTAGGTGCCTTGAAGGCAGCGGTCGCAGCGCTGCCTGTAAGGAGCAGTTGGGGGCAAAAACCACCATGGAGCACAATAACATGGCTACTATGGGGACTAACATTACCACACATGAATACAATTGGAATCATTGAATCAACAAGAGTCATACCCTAGTATGCAAAACAAATATTCAAATACACCATTTTAGCATATAGTGGGTGTGTCTGTAAAGGGGAGTTCAAGGGACCCCTTTGAAAACCAACAACAAACTAAGTGTTTCCTAACTTTTTGGGCTGCAACTAACGATTATTTTCATTGTCAATTAATCTGTTGATTTTTTTCTTGATCAATCGATTAGTTGTTTGGTCTATAAACTGTGAAAAATGTGGATCAGTGTTTCCCAAAAGCCCAAGATGACGTCCTCAAATGTCTCGTTTTGTCCACAACTCAAAAGATATTCAGTTTACTGTCACAGAGGAGAAAATAAACTAGAACAATATTCACATTTAAGAAGCTAACATCAGAGAAAAAAAATGACTTGATTAATCAATTATTAAAATAGTTTGTGACTAATTTAATAGTTGACAACTAATCAATTAATCTTTGCAGCTCTACTATCTTTGGAGAGTTATTTACTTATATATATTTTTATAAAAATACTCTTCCGAAGCTAGCATGACATGGTTGGTACCAATGGATTCCTTGGATCTAATAATACCGACATCTTGACTCTAGCTTTTAAACAATACAATTACAGTGCCAGAGCCGTTTCTTATAGGCGGACTATGCGGATGCATAGGGCCCCCGCAGCCACTAGGGGGCCCTATGTAACCCTGCTTCAGTTGCCTTTATTGATTTAGAGGAGCCTCATTGTTAACTTTTTTTTAATATCATTTTTTTGTAGGTTTAAATAGTTTGGGTCAACTTGAGATGTTTAATTTGAATTTGAGAGATTTTTTTAACGAATCTAGCCTGTTTTTCCTCCCAAAGTGTAACAGATTGATGCATCTGCACGGATCATCTTAAAGGTTTGAAAAAAAATAGGGGCCCCCAAACAGAATCTTGCATAGGCCTATATGTCCAACATGGAAGAGAAGTCCTGACAGTGCTCAGAAAAAAAGTGGAAACTTTAACATCTGCAATTCGTGTGATAGAAAGAGGACATGTCTGACGATGAAGATCATGCGATATGATTGAAGGCTCCATAACACACACTAACTTGTCTTCATGATGAGATAGTTGCTGTGTTTTGATACGGTGTTGTGGAGATGGCTTTCTTTTAATTTTCCTTAATCAGGATTCTGATCATTTACACCATTATGTTTTTCAGCCATTATTCGGTGTTCAGAGTAACTGCGGACACAACACCGCTTAGACCCCGTGAAATTCATGTCATTTAACTGCTAGCAACTAAATTCGTGGTAGCAGCTTGGCTGGATCGTTGCCTTCCCCGTCCACACAGGCTTTTTTACTCTCCCACAGAGTGAATTCATTCTCCCATGTGTTTGGATGGCGCTCAAGCTCAGCCATCGACACAGTGCCACTGCCAAGGAAGACAAAAAAAAAAATCCTTGATAGCCAAATGATTGTTAATATGTTATGAAAGAATATCCAATTAGTATGCGGAGACATTTAATTCTATTAACTGGCTCTTGTTACTTTTTCTTTTCTTTGACTTGTGCAGGATCAGACTTTAGATTAAAATAAATGTTCACATCGGAGCATCGCCAAGGACTTTCACAGTTTACTTTCCGGTGTTTGAATGTCTTCTGACTGGCAGCAATAAAAACAACAACTTCTCGCTGAGTAATGTCAGAAAAAGGAGAGAATGAGGCTTGCATCAAGAAATAGTTTTTAAAGAAAAGCAAGAGTATAGGGAAAGAATGAGTGAGAGAGACAGAGAGAGAGAAGGAGAAAAAGAAAAAGAGAGAGGTGCAAGGCCTTCATCATCGCTCGCCCACACATATTCCTTCCACTTCTACATCACTCCATTACCTCCATGTAAATGACAGCTCTCTGTGTCCCGCTGAGGGGAGAAAAAGGCCTATTAACACCACAGCAGAGAAAGCCCTGGCACTGTTGAGCCCACGCAGAGTGGTCCTCCTTCACCCTCACACTCCCACACACGAACACACACTTGCTCACACACACACACATGTACACAGCTGGCCGCGGGGAAGAAGGGCAGATGCGGGGAAGAGGAGGCGGGCACCCAGGATGGTCATTTAGTAGAAATGCCGATCCCGAAGAGTTTCTAATCTGCCGCACAAAAACAGCAGAAAGCACTGATGAAATCACTCGCCCTGTGCCTTGATTATTGGCGGATGTGGGCTCCAAACTGTAGGCAGCGTCCTCGCGGGTAAATTAAGCATTCCGAATCCACCTGCCTGCTCTTTTTTTCTCAGTTTTTCTAGCCTCCATGTCTAATTTCTCAACGCCGATGGGGCAAATGTGCACCATGGTGGCAGACAGAATGCCGTGACTAACGTATTATTATGTGATATTACAGCGCACGCTAGAGGAAGTTCCCTCTGTCGAGACGTTAGCTCGGCCATAATTTGTGTCAAAGACGAAAGGCAGGAAGAATAACGAGGCATGTTTGGCAAATTTCTCAGCTCGTTCGTCAAAACACGGTACACATTGGCACTGGACTGTGACTGCCGTCCCTTCACATGCAAAAGCGCCCAGATACCCCGTCCACTTCCCTTCCATAATATTATGGAGCCGGTGGAAACATGGGATAATATTTGGAGGGGGAATGGAAAAGACAACGGTAGATTATGGACAACATTCATTCCCTCTCGCCAGCCCCTCTCAGCTGTGTTTGGGTTGCCGCTGCCCTGCTAAACCACGTTTGGAATTTCTGATTGCAACGTCAACACACGTATGTGTTTTCTCGCTTTCTCTGCATCCAGTGAAGGGAAACTCGTGGCTGCTGGATCCCAGGGAGGAGTGTGTGATTATCACCTTTTATTCATGCAATAATAAAGCTTCCCCCGACTAGGTTGTTTTCAAGGCTACGGAGCCAACCGGAGGTCAAATGGTAGAAAAAATACACTATTGATGTGGAAATCTGTGTGCACAGATTAATACACTGCAAAGTGAAAGAAAGACCACTTACTAAAGATACACTCGTGGGAACTGGGAAATATGGACCTCTGAACTTCAGAATAAAAGGGCCGAATGGGTTAGATAAAAGCTAGTCTGGATCATTGGAAGTACATTTGCAGATACGTTGGTCCTTCAGCTTCCGCTCTCTTGTGTGTGTCGCTGTTCTCAAAATCCCTTTGCTTCGGGAAACAACGACAAGCTTCGAGCTAGCAAGACACACGCTGAAAAGGTCAAGTTTTGAAGAGAATTTGGATGGTGCAACCTGCTTGGTTTTTCCGGGGAATGATTGTAAAGATTTATAAAGAATATGTTTAGGGCATTCACTCTCTAACTGGGACATTTTGGGACCGA
This sequence comes from Perca schrenkii, assembly GCA_025617405.1. Classification (NCBI taxonomy): domain Eukaryota; kingdom Metazoa; phylum Chordata; class Actinopteri; order Perciformes; family Percidae; genus Perca; species Perca schrenkii. The sequence continues at coordinate 30,964,409 of CM046797.1, forward strand.
TTGGTGGGATTGCTGTAGACCAAGTACACACGGAGATACACTGGCGAGAGCTAATGAGGTTTAACCATGTATCCGCTAATTTAAATAGCTCACATTACTGTATTGTGTCAACAGTTAACTTCATTTAATATTGTATGTGGCAAATGTTCCACCAAAACAAGTTCCTTCCTGAGACTATTTAGCAGAGCCACCATCGCTGCGTCCGGAGTTTAGCGCCGCCCAAGACGATTGTGATTGGTTTAAAGAAATGCAGAGTTTTTGTTCTTCTATCCCAGAATGCATCTGTGGTGTAGCCAGACCTTACTCCACAGCGCTGTGGAGATAGAGCTGGCAATACGAGACCAGGTGAACGCAAAACTGAATAGTCCGTGTCCAAAAAATAGTGACAACGCTACAATGTGTCCAGTATGCTGCAGATAATAGAGCGACAATCAGCCACTCAGAGAAG
>CM046797.1:30969856-31054856 GCA_025617405.1 Perca schrenkii
AGAATGACGGAGCGTCGTTGCACGTTTTTGTCAGCCTCACATGTAAAAGATCAACCGGGACTGAGTTGTCAAACAGGCTTGTAGAAAAGCACTTTGGGCCAGGTCTTGAAAGAGGATTTTAATTAGAGCTGCAAAGATTAATCGATAAGTTGTCAACCAATAAATGAAACGCCAATTATTTTTGCAATTATCAGTTTGAGTCGAGACATTTCTCTTTCCTCTCTGTCTTGCTTTGTAAAATGTGAACATGTTCTAGTTTCTTCTCTCCTCTGTGAATGTAAACTGAATATATTTGATTTGTGGAGAAAACGAGACATGTGAGGACGTCATGTTGGGCTTTTTGGGGAAATACTGATAGACATTTTTCACCAATTTTCGGACATTTTATAGACTGCGAGTTTCATCGATTTATCGAGAAAAAATCGACAGATGAATCGACGGTGAATATCGTCGCTCGCAGCCCTACTTGTCATAACTTTTGAGTTGAAGCGTTGTGGAACCCTGCGACGTTAGAAACGCAGATCTTTTATTGCTGCCGTCATGTCAACGATGCATTATCAAAATGCTGTGACGTAACAAGAAAAACAAAACAAAAACATCATTCCCCTGCTATCGACTTTTTCTCGGACTTCAAAGCGAGGATATCTGGAGGGTTGCGATGTCATGGGGGGGGCAGACAGAGAAGAGACGAGTTCAGTGGACATTACAGGTCAAACTTTCACCCGGTGCCTCTGATGTCCTGCTGCGTGCATGCTCGCTGTGTGTATGGTGTGTGTGTGTGTGTGTGGGGGGGAGGCTGGGTGCATTTGTGTTGACCTGGAATCAATATTGCTCACTCACGGTCAGATCAATACAGACACAGAAGCAACAACAAAAAAAAGAAAACACAGCCCCTCTGCTAAGAAACATGAAGGGGAACGGGTGGGATTATCCCCAATCACTGTGTGTGTGTGTGTGTGTGTGTGTGTGTGACAAAAACAGTTATGAGTTCATTATTTCCAAGAACACACACAGCGATCTTTTTGCTTTAAAAACTCAATTTGTCCACGGTTTATCTTAGTTCATTTCATTCGACAAAAGGCTCTTTGCAAGCTACGAGAAACCTGCCACTGTCGCTTCTCCTGTAGGCGTCTCACACATGAGCGTCAGTCAAGGCGATATGATAAATTAAAGCGAGGATTTCAGAGATAACCTGTCATGTGTGTTAAAAGGGTTACATTTGTTTTGTCGTAAAAAAAAAAATGCTTTACAGAAGAAAAGAAAAAAAACTGTCAGTGCACAATATTTCTGGGAAGTTTACATTGAAGAAATACCCATCCCAAATACCAGAAACTGAGGTCATAACTGTACACTCATAACCAGATAAGAGAAAGAGTGGGCACGGTAATTTATTCAGGGAATTTTCACAATATGAACCCCTAGCCAGTCGTGATGCTGGTAATATTGTCAGTGTGGTTCAGAGAGCTCATATACCTTCTCAACCTGCGACGGCGCTGAGAAAACAGTTGTTCATTTCCCAGATTGCTGTATCAAATCACTCTCGCTCTCAAACTGAGAGTGATGAGACGGTCTGGGGAGTGGAGGGGGGGGCAGGTGAGCAATAACAGATCATGTTGCACATTTCACAGAAAACTTATACAAATGTAGACGCATAAAATTGAAGTGCGGTGCAGGTGCAATCCCGCCGCAGGTGTATTCCCCCCCCAAAAAAACAGTTCTCAGTCAAGTTATGATTTGCATTTCGAGTTAGATTAGAGTTGACTGATAACATGCGGGAGGAGATTGATCTACTCATTCAAGTGTCTGTAGAAGTGCATGACGCTAATTCAGCGTAAGCGTGATATCTTTTCTGCTTTGTGCTTTTCAGTTTCGTGTGTAAAGATACAGGCCTACTGCGGCGGGTGGGATTCTTCCCTTTTTTCAACCGCTTTTTCCGAAAGCAATTGTGATTTAGTTAAAGTAAAAGAAAAAGGGCAAGAGAGAGAGAGAGAGAGAGAGAGAGATACACTTCCTCCTCCGCTGTGATAATTTCTCTTCACTAAGAGATTTACATACACTTTGGAAAAATAGCCCAAAAAATAGCAAATTTCCCAATGTTACCATCAGAAGAGAAGCTGGTAGTCCTCCTAGGAGAAGGGACAGCAGCTCCACACTGGCAGCTAAATCTGGATCTGCCTACCGCAGCCTGAGGGACCCACCACTATAAGATCCCCACAGTACACACTGCTTTAGGATGGTACAGTAATTATATTGTACTATATTGTGTTATGCAATTGTTTTGTAATGTAGTGTGTTGTATAATTTATCAATGCAGTAGAGAATCTATGTAACACCTACTGTATGTATTTAATATGTGATATGTACATTTTCTGTAAACTGCCTTGGCAACTTCTTTGTTCATGCCAATAAAGCAAATTGAATTGAGATAGAGGGAGAGAGAGAGAGAGAAATAGAGAGAGAATAAGCTAATATTTTAAAGGTTTTATGATTTGGATGAATTGTGATTTCTTAAAAGGAAAAAGCATTAACGAAGAGCCATTTGGTCCTGGTGCGATAACAGAGGGGGTCCCAAAAATTGGCATTTCACGAAGCCTTGATTAAATAGATGCAGAGAAAGAAAAGAGGAATTTAATTAGGTGTTGCAAAGATGAATCGATAAGTTGTCAACCAATAAATGAAACGCCAACTATTTTTGCAATTATAACCTTATTATAGATGCAGATAACCTGAGAAGGATGTCTCAGGAGTGAAATCTCTTGACAGCCCATTTATGTACAGGTCAGTTTGCTGAGGGACACCCCCCCGGAAAGATTGTCAAGGAACCATTGCTTCTTTATATTTACGTTTGCACACAGCAAAGATTAATCAAAAAGAATAAATAAAAAAAGTGCATCTAATTCTGTCTGGAGCTGAAGATAGAAATCCATATTTGTAAGACTGAGATTTGCTTAGCAAATATTGCAGTTTCAGTTCTCGAGAATATATATTGAAAATAAGAAGAGGAAGGAAACGGAATATTTGCTTTGGAAACTCATAGCCTACGTTTCCTTATCCATTCTGTTTTTTGTTTTTTTTTTGCTCGGGGTTTTTATTTTATTTATTTTTTTAAATCTTAAACGAATCTGATTCTAAATGTCAAATATGCGGCTCGTTAATTCGCTGCATATGATTTGCATCGTTGCGGTGCATGATGGTTTATTAGATCCGTGTGGTTCTGCGTCTAAAGAACATATTCTTTTTCTATGGTTCATTATTAATAGTCCTTTTTGCTGTAGCCCCAGCTTCTATAAAGCCTATAGAAATGGTTTCTATAGGCTTTCTTCTTTCCCCTTCCCTTTCACTTCGGTTCTTTGCGTGCACCTTTTGTTGTTGTCACCGACAGCGGCATGGCACTATTCAACAGGGTCTCCAGCGGTGGTTCAGGGCGCACCAGGGGGGTCGGGTGGTTCGGGGGGGCTGGGAGGGGACTGTCCCCGGAGACTCTGGGGGAGGGAGAGTGTGTGTGTGTGTGTGGGGGGGGATTTCTTGCGGCTTGAGGTTGACTCTTGGCCGGCGCGGGGACGATGGCCCTCTGCACTCCGACGCAGCGGAGCTAGTCAGCGGCATTTCCGAGCGATCCGGTGAAAAGCCCCGCAGGCAGGCAGGCACAGAGATTTCCCCCACACACACACACACACACACACACACACAGAGAGAGAGAGAGAGAGAGACACAAGGGACTCGCATCAGATGAGTAATATTATCGATCCTCCTCCTTTCTCCCGCATATATCTGCGGCTGGCTCAGTTTGATTTACGGAAACTTTTTTTGTTCCGCAGTCGGTGATGTTTTCTTTCAGCCTTTCTCTCTCTCTCTCTCGCTCTCTCCCTCTCTCTCTCTCTCTGTCTCGTGTGTTTCCGTGTGGACCGGATAGATCCAGGAGCGCTTCTGCTGCTGCACTCGAGGAAGGTGTCTGCGAAATCGGGCTGTATTTTCCTTCTTCAGCAGCTCGCAGGGCCATACCATGCAGGTAGCCTACACTACTAACGGAACAGGGTTCGGTAGGATCTGCATTCGGCATTTAAACCTTTAGTGTTATTGTTCACCAAAGATGAGCAACACAATGAGAGAGCAGCTATGCGTGCACACTCTTTTTTTTTCTCCTGTTATTTGTTAGGCAATAGAATAAATGCAAGCTTTTTCAAATATAATTTGACTTTATTATTATTATTATTATTATTATTATTATAATGACGTAGGCCTGTACATTCTGTGCGTTGGCATTGTTTTGTGTGATCGTGCAGCAGTGTGGTGAGACTGTTGAACATGGCATTGCAACAGTGTGTGGTCTTCTTCTCTGGCTCTGGTAAGACCATTGTGCACTCCTCACGTGCTTGTGTGTGTGTGTGTGTGTGTGTGTGTGTTCTTGTGCGCAACCGTACGTGTGTGTATGTGTGTGTGTGTGTGTGTGTGTGTGTGTGTGTGTGAGAGAGAGAGAGCGAGAGAGAGAGAGAGAGGAGAGAGGTGGTATGTGAGTTGGGCTGGAGGAAATTCTTGTGTTTTGGAATGCGTTTACCCCGGGGAGACAAGGGGAGCAGAGAGAGAGAGAGACATACACAAAGAGAGAGACATACAAAGAGAGAGAAAGACATACAGAGAGAGAGACATACAGAAAGAGAGAAACATACAAAGAGAGAGAGAGACACAGAGAGAGAGACATACAAAGAGAGAGACATACAAAGAGAGAGACATACAGAGAGAGAGAGAGAGAGAGACACAGATAGAGAGACATACAGAGAGAGAGACATACAGAAAGAGAGAGACACAGAAAGAGAGAGACATACAGATAGAGAGAGAGAGATTTTTTATTTTAAGTTTTAGTTGGTGTTTATGCTGTGGTTTATGATTTGCCAGTTATTGTCAATTTCCTTCTGTTTTGTATGTTATCTGCCGATGAAGCTCTTTAAATTGAAATTGTAGAGAGAGACATACAGAGAGACAGAGAGCGAGAGAGAGAGAGAGACAGACAGAGAGAGACAGACAGAGAGAGAGAGACAGAGAGCACTTTGTGATTGCTTCCTCAGAAATAATTGAAACAATTATTTGGTATCGCTAATTACAAATCCAATGGCAGTGACAATATCAGTTATAAGCTATTAAGATGTTTTCAGTATTTGTTTTTTAATTGTTACTCTCAGAAGACTGATGAAAACCATGTGCCCTCCTCCGTTTTCCGTTTGAGACGGCGCTGCTGTTTCCAACAGGGGGCACTTGTGACACATGTAGTTGGAACTCGTTTTATTTTTTAATTTTTTTTACGTGCCACTAATGTGTTTAGTTGAGCTTATTCACCCATTATTAAAGAACCAAGGCTTGATACAAAGTAAAACATTGGGCAGGGGAGGGTCAGAAGCCAAGGAAAGGCTTCTAGAGATACAACAGTGACAATTAGAAAAAAAGAACAATAAATTAGGATGTAAGTGTACATTTATTACTTATATTCATTTATTGTTTGTTTATCTGTCTTCTACTCCCCCCCATCCCTCCCTTGCTGCTGCAACAGTGTGAATTTCCCCATTTGTGGGATTACTAAAGCATCTTGAACCTAGAATCTTAAAAAAGAGAGAATGCATTAAAATAAGGTCTCAAAAATTGGTCAGTATATGAAATGTTTTTGACTGATGATTATGTAGATCAGTGTCACTCTCTCGCCGAGCTTTAATTTGGCACGGCAGTAAATAAAACGGTGATACGATCATGCAGTCAGTACAGTACAGGGCTACAACACAACCCTGAGTCTGCTCTATTACAAATTATTTATATTTGAAAAGAAATACCCAAAACAGTGGCGTTACAAGATGGAAATATAGACTAAAAAAAATATTTAAACTTGCTCTGCCCTTCTGTCCATAGCACTGACTCACTGTGAAGTTGCCAGCTTGGGCGGTCTGTCCGGCTCTTAATGCCGAATGTGCTCTTGGACAGTTAGATACATGAACAAATTGCATATTGTATGTTCAGGGATGGCAGATTGATAAGCAGACATACTATTCATTAGCCTGAATGCCAGCCGAACCTAGCCCCTCCCACAAAATTCGAGGTCGGGAAGTTCTGACTAGAATCTGAGTAGGACCACGTCAGGCTAGCTATTCATGACTAGGGTTGGGCATCGAGAACCGATTCCTACTTGGAATCGTTTCGAAAATTACGCTTCCAGTAGAATCGTTTCTTTACTGGAGTCGTTTGGAGGATTTGGTTTCAGATCTGATCATGGGTTCCCAATTTAACACACGCAAGTTTAGGTTTCCGTAGCGGCCAGGCGCTTGTTGTGTTGCAGCCTTGGAGCACAGTAAGCAGAGCTCTAGTCTGGCTTTGTTTTACGTTGAAAAAACTGTAAAACTGCAAACCACCAGTGAATCAAAATAAAACGTTCCTCTTATTTGTGAAAATAAGCAAGTGACCTGTTTCAACTCCACCTCTCAGAGAATCGGGAATCGATAAGACCCGGAATCAAAAGGAAGAATCAGAATTGGAATCAGAATTGTTAAAATCGATTAAAACGAATGCCCAACCCTATTTATATCTGGTTGTAGCTTTTGATGCTTTGTGGTAAAGTGGCTCTTCTGGGCACCTGGGTAGCTCACCCGGTAGAGCGCGCGCCCATATACAGCAGCCGCAGGTTCGGTTCTGACCTGCAGCCCTTTGCTGCACGTCATTCCCCCCCCCCTCTTTCATTTCAAGTCTAAGCTGTCCTGTCAAAAATAAAGGCTTAAAAATGCCACACGCACAAAAAAAGAAGAAGAAAGTAGCTCTCCTATTGGCTTTGTCCAATCAGTGTGGCTGTCATGAAACAAATGGCGAAGACCACTGATGTAGATGATGATTGTAGTGATGCCGGTAGATTGTTTCGGAGAGATGCTCTCCGTATTTCATTGAATATTGGTTAAGGGACGTCTGACAAAGTGTGAGAGTGTCCTTGTGTTGTATGAGGGAATCAGCTTTAACCTCCCGGCTCATTTATGTCGCTTATTTCAACGTTTTTAGCACTTTTTTCCATTAACACCAGCCTATTCACCACTAGACCTATTTATTTGCACTAGTTTTACACTTATTTTTTGAGAATTCATGGGCAATACACCTCATTTATGTGAAATGTTCTAATTTTTGTGTAAGAAAAAAAGCAGAAATTCTGAATGATTTTGACTAATGGTTAAGATCAGAGGAATATAGGTCATGGATAATCACAGATCTGTCAAAGTTTAGTCAGGATAACGCTGTCAAATTGAATACCAACACCCCAGATTCTATGGAAATAGAGATATGATCCTTAATTTCCTTTTAGAAGAGCGTCTTATGGAACCATCCATGTTCTTTTGGGGCAATTTGGTTAAAACGTTGAAAACTTTGGAAAGTGCTGGTGTGTATTCCCAATTTGGTTAATTTTGAATAGGGCTGCACGATATGAGGAAAACATGCAATCACGTTGTTGAAATGGCGATTATGATATTACTTGCGCTAAATAAACAGATATTAAACTGTACTCAGTTGTGCTGCTTTCAGTCTTCTGCTAAAGTGCTATGTGAGATATATGTGTGTATGTGTGTTTGTTGTGTTATGGTTGTCTAAGCTACAGGATACCTACAATTTCCCTCGGGATGAATAAATTATCTATCTATCTATCTATCTATCTAACTATCTATCTATCTATCTATCTATCTATCTATCTATCTATCTAAAATACAACAAACTGCTTGTTGGATTTAAAATGAATGAAAGGAAATCATTGCCAACGTTCTTTCATTATATTTATTAGTATATTACAAATTGAACATTGAACTGAATATAAAAGGCGGCACTAAAAAAAGATGTGATGTGTTTATTGCGCCAGTTGTTAAAAAAAAACAGATTTATTGTTATTACAGCCCCTATTTTTAACATTCTTGTATTTGTTTGATTTTGCAAAAACTTGGTAGCAATCGTGCATAAGAGCCCATTTATTTCCCCTTGTAGTGTCGACAGAATTGCTCAGTTTGTTTGGCTTTTTTGGGCTCTGATGACGCGTCAGAGTGCAAAAACACTTCGCCGTCGCTTGTCCTGTGCAAAAACACGTACAGTGTCTCTAACACGTCCACTGCTCATGAGCTCTGTGAAGGACTTTTTAAGACAATTTTGTTAACCGTCTAATAACTGAACATGTAAAAACACATTTGGTGATACATGGTTTTTAGGACGCGCCGGTTATTTTCATAGTCGATTCATCCGACAAATATTTTCTTGGTTAATCAATTAGTTATTTGGTCTATAAAATGTCAGAAAAAGGCGGGAAGGGGCGCCCGGATAGTTCAGTTGGTAGAGCGGGGCGCCCATATATAGAGGTTTAGTCCTCGACGCAGCGGGCCCGGGTTAGACTCCGACCTGCTGCCCTCTCTCCCCTTCCATGTCTTCAGCTTGCGAAAAATGCCCCAAAAAACCTTGTTTTCACTACCATGTATGAACACCACTAACAGACTTATGGTGCGTTCTTTTTGTCCACCGAAGTCGATTTACGAGTCGTTTTCTGGAGTTACAAACCGGAAATTGCAAAAAGAACGCCCAGAGGTCGTATATATACGACTCGTCAAGTCGTCTGAACTCAGAGGACCCCGAGTTCACTTTCAAAAATGGTTACGTCGTGCATCACACGTAGTAAACATTGTGGTTTTCTACAATTTTAAGCACTTTTGTTTTTGTTGTAACCAAATGAAGAAGTGGTACACATAGCACTGTATACTGCTACCTATAGGCATGTTGCTACAGTCTTATTAGGAGTTAAACATAGTGCTGTATACTGCTACCTATAGGCATGTCTCTACAGTCTTATTAGGAGTTAAACATAGTGCTGTATACTGCTACCTATAGGCATGTCTCTATAGTCTTATTAGGAGTTAAACATAGTGCTGTATACTGCTACCTATAGGCATGTCTCTACAGTCTTATTAGGAGTTAAACATAGTGCTGTATACTGCTACCTATAGGCATGTCTCTACAGTCTTATTAGGAGTTAAACATAGTGCTGTATACTGCTACCTATAGACATGTCTCTACAGTCTTATTAGGAGTTAAACATAGTGCTGTATACTGCTACCTATAGGCATGTCTCTACAGTCTTATTAGGAGTTAAACATAGTGCTGTATACTGCTACCTATAGACATGTCTCTACAGTCTTATTAGGAGTTAAACATAGTGCTGTATACTGCTACCTATAGACATGTCTCTACAGTCTTATTAGGAGTTAAACATAGTGCTGTATACTGCTACCTATAGGCATGTCTCTACAGTCTTATTAGGAGTTAAACATAGTGCTGTATACTGCTACCTATAGACATGTCTCTACAGTCTTATTAGGAGTTAAACATAGTGCTGTATACTGCTACCTATAGACATGTCTCTACAGTCTTATTAGGAGTTAAACATAGTGCTGTATACTGCTACCTATAGGCATGTCTCTACAGTCTTATTAGGAGTTAAACATAGTGCTGTATACTGCTACCTATAGGCATGTCTCTACAGTCTTATTAGGAGTTAAACATAGTGCTGTATACTGCTACCTATAGACATGTCTCTACAGTCTTATTAGGAGTTAAACATAGTGCTGTATACTGCCACCTATAGGCATATCTCTACAGTCTTATTAGGAGTTAAACATAGTGCTGTATACTGCTACCTATAGGCATGTCTCTACAGTCTTATTAGGAGTTAAACATAGTGCTGTATACTGCTACCTATAGGCATGTCTCTACAGTCTTATTAGGAGTTAAACATAGTGCTGTATACTGCTACCTATAGGCATGTCTCTACAGTCTTATTAGGAGTTAAACATAGTGCTGTATACTGCTACCTATAGGCATGTCTCTACAGTCTTATTAGGAGTTAAACATAGTGCTGTATACTGCTACCTATAGGCATGTCTCTACAGTCTTATTAGGAGTTAAACATAGTGCTGTATACTGCTACCTATAGGCATGTCTCTACAGTCTTATTAGGAGTTAAACATAGTGCTGTATACTACTACCTATAGGCATGTCTCTACAGTCTTATTAGGAGTTAAACATAGTGCTGTATACTGCTACCTATAGGCATGTCTCTACAGTCTTATTAGGAGTTAAACATAGTGCTGTATGCTGCTACCTATAGGCATGTCTCTACAGTCTTATTAGGAGTTAAACATAGTGCTGTATACTACTACCTATAGGCATGTCTCTACAGTCTTATTAGGAGTTAAACATAGTGCTGTATACTACTACCTATAGACATGTCTCTACAGTCTTATTAGGAGTTAAACATAGTGCTGTATACTGCTACCTATAGACATGTCTCTACAGTCTTATTAGGAGTTAAACATAGTGCTGTATACTGCTACCTATAGGCATGTCTCTACAGTCTTATTAGGAGTTAAACATAGTGCTGTATACTGCTACCTATAGGCATGTCTCTACAGTCTTATTAGGAGTTAAACATAGTGCTGTATACTGCTACCTATAGGCATGTCTCTACAGTCTTATTAGGAGTTAAACATAGTGCTGTATACTACTACCTATAGACATGTCTCTACAGTCTTATTAGGAGTTAAACATAGTGCTGTATACTGCTACCTATAGGCATGTCTCTACAGTCTTATTAGGAGTTAAACATAGTGCTGTATACTGCTACCTATAGACATGTCTCTACAGTCTTATTAGGAGTTAAACATAGTGCTGTATACTGCTACCTATAGACATGTCTCTACAGTCTTATTAGGAGTTAAACATAGTGCTGTATACTACTACCTATAGACATGTCTCTACAGTCTTATTAGGAGTTAAACATAGTGCTGTATACTACTACCTATAGACATGTCTCTACAGTCTTATTAGGAGTTAAACATAGTGCTGTATACTACTACCTATAGACATGTCTCTACAGTCTTATTAGGAGTTAAACATAGTGCTGTATACTGCTACCTATAGGCATGTCTCTACAGTCTTATTAGGAGTTAAACATAGTGCTGTATACTGCTACCTATAGGCATGTCTCTACAGTCTTATTAGGAGTTAAACATAGTGCTGTATACTACTACCTATAGACATGTCTCTACAGTCTTATTAGGAGTTAAACATAGCGCTGTATACTGCTACCTATAGGCATGTCTCTACAGTCTTATTAGGAGTTAAACATAGCGCTGTATACTGCTACCTATAGGCATGTCTCTACAGTCTTATTAGGAGTTAAACATAGTGCTGTGCTACCTATAGGCATGTCTCTACAGTCTTATTAGGAGTTAAACATAGTGCTGTATACTACTACCTATAGACATGTCTCTACAGTCTTATTAGGAGTTAAACATAGCGCTGTATACTGCTACCTATAGGCATGTCTCTACAGTCTTATTAGGAGTTAAACATAGCGCTGTATACTGCTACCTATAGGCATGTCTCTACAGTCTTATTAGGAGTTAAACATAGTGCTGTGCTACCTATAGGCATGTCTCTACAGTCTTATTAGGAGTTAAATACCGCCTGATTAGTTATTTTGGAGCTTGTGCAGCTGAAATTGGCTAGAGACGCTCGGTTGCTGTATGACAAAAACGGCTTTAAGCCGAGTCTTGAGCAGAAAGCAGAGCAGTAGCCCAACGTTAATGTTAATCAAAACGTAATTTTCATGTATCAAACTGTGAAATATATTTGTGTAATATGTCAATAACTGGGTGAATAGAATCCTAAATTTTACTAAAAATGTTAAAAAAATCCATCTTTTCTCCGACTCGTAGTATTGTGTGACAAAAAGAACGCAACAACCCGCGGTTATTCGTTTTTCGACACGGATGTGACGTCACACTTGAGCTACTAGTCGCGATTACAAGACAAAAAGAACGCACCATTATATCCACTAGTTTTACAATTATTTTTGGAATTCACGTTCAATAAACCTCAATTATAGGAAATTACCTAATTCTTGATTTTAAAAAAAAGCAGAAATTATGAATTATTTAGACTCATATTATAATATATAAAGGAAGGATCATCACAGACTTGTATATGTCGACGAAGTACAGATCCAATCTTTTGTTGTACATTGTTGTATGGAATCATCCGTGTTATTTTGGGGTAATTAAAATTAAGTAGTAAAAGAGAAACCCATATTTCTGATATAGATATTTCAAAAATGGGTCAAATTTGACCCGAAGACAACACAAGGGTTAACTTCTAAATTAATGGCCAACTCGGTTTGAGTCATATTTTTATAAAACATAAAGTAAAGAATTCTCAGTTTCCAGCTTGTTAAATGTGAATATTGTTCTAGTGTCTTCTCTCCTCTGTGACAGTGAACTGAATATCTTTGAGTTGTGGACAAAACGAGACATTTGAGGTCACTTTGGGCTTTTTGGGATACACATATCGACATATGTCGCCGTTTTCTGACATTTTATACAACAACTAATCGAGAATATAATCGACAGACTAATCGACGATGTAAATAATCGTCAGTTGCAGCCCCTAGATGTGTTGTTGTTTTCAACAGGGCTGCACCGTATGAGGAAAATATGCGATCCCGTTGTTGATTATCGCGATAACGATATTACTTGCGATAAATAAACAGATATTAAAATGTACTCGGTTCTGCTGCTTTCAGTAATATGCTAAAATACAACAAACTGCCTGTTGGATTTAAAACAAATGAAAATAAATAATTTCCGACATTCTTTTATTGAACAAATTGAACATTGAATTAAATATAAAAGGCAGCACTAAAAAAAAGAATGACATTTTAATGTGAGGTGTTCTACTGATATTTTCTTTCAACTTACAAAAAATCGGACACATATCGCATTGTGTTCTTCAACTTCATTTTGTCAATATTTTTGTGTATGTACATTTGTTTGCGCGGGTTTGACGGCAAAATAGGCTACCTGTATTGACAGGTGCAATATTTGAAAATCCATAATTATTTTTAATTTGTTTTTTTTTATTACATTTATATCTGCATTTATTTAAAAACCTCGAGACTTTCGAACCTCAACATGTCATTTATGAAATGTATTTGGTCGTTTTGGTCTTAGTCGACTAAGATTTCTTTAGTTGATTAGTCATTTTTTATGCTTATTCATGCTTAATTACTTATTTCCAAGAAACTTCTGAGCACATTTATGGTAAACACAAGATTTAAAGTGGTGCTTTTGCAGGATTAATTGTGGAGAAACTCAGTTTTACAGATGGTTAATTAACTACATTTATATTGTGCTTTTCTAGTCTTAACCACCTCTCAAAGCGCACAGCTCTGTCAATTAAATCAACTAATCGATTAGTCGACAAAATCCTATAAGTGTTAGACGACTAAGAATTTCTTTAGTCGAGGACAGCCCTAGACGATATATTGTGCAGCCCTAATTTTCAATATGATCAATAACAGGATCTGAACACTGAGTACTCACGGCAGCATTTTAGGGGTTTTTGGTGCAGTTGATGTGTAAATGGAAAACGTGGCAGCCTGTTGCGTCTACTGTACTTGAAACTTGGACAGAAGTTAGTGCTTGGATTCACTTTTTTTGGGGTTAGCGTCTCGGTTGGTATTGGACACAGAAGAGTGTTTCTGGAACAGCGCTGGGGAACGGGGGGGGGAGAAGGACTGCTAAAAGCTCGCCCACACACAAATGTGAGATATTCTAATGAGCAATCTGGCCCTTCTGAATATTATTCCTCGTTGCGGAACAGGCATGCTTAAACGTGTGACATTGTGCGAGTCGGTCTCTCGTAAGAAATGGTTTCTAGATTTCAGTTGGATGAAGGTGTCAGTGATGAGAATATTTCAGTTAAAAAAAGGCTCAGTGCGATGTGAGTGACGTGATCCTCTGACACCTGTTTTCACAGCCTGAAGTCTTCGTGGTGCACATCAGCGGGAAAAAAAGACGAGGGCGATCGAGGGCTCCTGAGCTGCTGGTAAGAATCACACACTATCTTTGATTTTTTAAATGATGCCATAAAAAAGAAAGCATGATAAATGTTACCTTTTGTCTTAGATTTGCCTTCGCCTGTTCTTACATTATCGCAATCAGTGGATGAAACTTTTTCAAACGTAAAAACGCTATAATCTTATGCACACTTTGCTCTGCTTCCATGCCATAATTTGCCACGCGTCTTTTCTTAACGCACAGCGGACTAGAGTTTCCTGAGACCCAAGATTGTGCATCTGACAATAAATAACTTGAAAGTAGATCCTGGAGTTAGCAGTATGTACTGATTTGAGAATCGGTTTTGAATCGAATGGCGAGACCACCAAAAGATTTCAGACGGAAATGTTAACCCTGGCAGTGGAAACCAGACTCTCCTTGTCAAAATAAGGTGTTTTTGGTAATGTAAGACCCTGGTACAGAGGGCGTAACTTTGGGTTCAACATTGGGGGGTGGGGGGGGGGGGGGGGGTTGAGATTTCCACTTTTGAGCAAGATTGAAATTTTTTCATCATCAAACACTTAATTTTCTAGCCTAGAAATCTAGACGCAGCCTAGTGGCAACAAATTTAATTTGCAGCCAGGGGGGGTCTAGGCACTCTCCGTTGGCTTGCGAGCTGGAAAAACCAAACTGGTCAGGCCAATCACATCGTGTATAGAGTCGGTGGGCGGGGCTTATGGCTGCTGCTGCTGCTGCTGTTGGGCAACAGTGGTGTTCTGGAAGACTTGGAGTTAAGCTTTTCTTTGAGAAAAGAACAAAGAACGGCACTGAAGTCATTTTTAAAAAAGGAAGATGTGTTCGGAGTTTAAAGTTTAATCCATCAACTAGCTCCGCTACCTTCCTCATTGCTCTGCCTGGTTGTAGCACTATCCTATTGCGTGCAGAGGGAATTTGAAAGACAACCGTTTATCCCGCCCTTTGGATTGAGCCCTGACCAATGGTGAGTTCCCAGACCCAACATCTTGATGTGGGTCTGGCTTTTCAGGCTATTCATTTTCTGCATTCTGGTGAAGTTTCCTGCAACAATTTGTGTCTTTTCTGAATCAAATGATGGTGCAAATGTCTTTTATTTATGTAAAGGAAATTAATTATAGGTTTATTTTGGGGGGGAGGGAGGTTTGCACTGGCCATCCCCCTTGTAAATTACGCCTATGCCTGGTAAAGATCATGATTGTATCAGGCTCTCTTCTTATCAAATACTATACTTCTACTACATCCAACAAGCATTCCTCACACCGTTCGGTGTCCTTTCATTTTATCCACATCCTCCCCCCTGTAGCTGTGATTTCAAAAATAACCTGCAACCTAGCGAGCTCAGCTGTGTCAGAAGCTCTTTACTTACAGTAGCCAGCAGTGCATCGGCATATGAAACATTTTGGTGTACTGTAAACCGAAAGAAAAGAAAAAAATAAGAAAGATCTGGCAGCGTGATTCACACACAACCACACGCATCCAGCATGTACGGCCCACACACTCCCACGTGCTTCCCCTGCCTCTGCTCCCTTCAGATGTAAGGCACATGACATCACTAAAGAGGTGCTCCAAAAAACAGCGTGGGTACTGCATGTGGGTAGTCTGTTTGTGTGTGTGTGTGTGTGTGTGTCTTTGTTTCTGTGCGGGTGAGGAAGAATTAAAGCCAAAGCTCCAGAGCCGTGGGCCCGTGCTGGCTGTGTGTGCGTGTGTGTGTGTGTGTGTGTGTGTGTGTGTGTGTGTGTGTGTGTGTGTGTGTGTGTGTGTGTGTGTGTGTGTGTGTGTTTGTGTGAGCGCCCAGCCGGAGGCTCTGGTCCTGGGCTGCGCTGCCTCCCACGCTGGGGTACGGCTGGGGCTGAGTGGGAGGGACTGGTGGGAGGGAAGAGTGGGACGGGCGCTGTGAGTCAGCCTGTTGCGGAGCCCCCAGACAAGAGACCGCTGAGGGAAGAAACACACTGCTACAGAGTCCTCCCCCCCACCCCCCACCGCTGCCAGCATTCAAAGAGCGTTTATTATGAGGAGTAGAGCTTCAAAGATGTTTAGATTTTTAGATTATAGATTATTGTCATTTAGCAGAGTACAGGTACAGAGCCAATGAAATGCAGTTGACATCCAACCAGAAGGGCAAAAGAAGTATTAAATACCAAAGTGCAGGTTGAGTACAATATTCTGTGCAGTTATGTAGACATAATTAATTAATTAATTATGTACAACAGTGTATAGTTAAATATATACAGATTACATGTCTACAGTGACATATAAGGAGTATAGAGGGTTATGTACAGAGAGTATAAAAATTATATATATACATATATATATATATATATATATATATATATATATATATATATATATATATACATACATGTGATATACTGCACAGGTTTATGGGCAGGTTATGGGATATAAAAAAGTAAATATATTGTGCAGTTTTGGGTGTTAGCAGTGCAAGGCCATTGATGAAACCGTGCAGGAGTAAATGTAAACATGATGAATGTGAAGATGAATCGATTCATCGTTTAGTTGTCAATTATTAAATGAATCGCTATAATAAACTATTTTGATAATCGAGTAGACTCTGTAGACTTTGTGGAGCCCCACAGGGAGATTGTTAAATTGCGGTAGCTCACAGTCAAATTTAAAGCAAAAAATAAGTAAGAAACAAACTAGCCGATAAGTGTCTAAATTAACATTGATAAAGTGCAAGAAAACAATCAAAAGTTAAATAAAAGTAAAGTAAGATTAGGTCAAAAAGATTGGGTTTCAATCGAATCGGTTTAAGTAATTATTTTAAGAAAAAAAGGAAAATATCTCTGATTATAGCTTCTATAATGTGAAAATGTTCTAGTTTTCTTCTCTCCTCTGGGACAGTAAACTGGATATCTTTGAGTTGTGGACAAAACGAGACATTTAAGGACGTCATTAAGGGCTTTTTGGGAAACACGGATCAACATTTTTCACCAGTTCCTGACATTTTATAGACCAAACAACTATTCAAGACAACAACAATAAAAAATGAAGGAGGAAAACTTGCAGACGTGGTTACCGAGTACAGTAGATGGCATAGGACACCGGGATCTAGCTTGCATCCTTCTTTGTTTGTATTTTAGTGATGCTACTCTCTAATTATTTAAACGTCAATGTTGCAGACAATAAGTGATTTTGCCCTCGGCAGCTCTGCAACTTCCCAGATCACTGTATATATTACATGTTTCACATATATAACTATAACGAGGCTCTGCGTAGCATAGCACCAGCGCAACTTTTCCAATTTCCTTGCACTTCTGAGACAGATGGCCGCATCAGACCCAGCACCATCTGCTGGAACCACTTGCTCTCTCTCTCTCACTGTGTCTGCTCTTTGAAAGACGGAGCCGAGAAAAACAGAACTCCCTGCTGCACGCGCATTTAAACCCCTGTGAATGACATGCTCACATTCCACACTTTGTGCATGCACATACATACATACTACATGCATACTGTACATACTTGCTGTATTATCTGCTGGTTCGGAAATGCCACTGAGTCACAAAAAAAACACAATCAGAAAAACAGATACAACTGCCAGTGAGTTACTTGGGATGACACATTGAACACATTTACAAAGACAGACTGGTGAGAAAAGCCAGTAACATTGTATGTGACTACACCCCCCCCCCCCCCCCCCCTTGCATCTCATTTTAAACTACTGCCATCTAGGCGTGGTTTCTGCCCACCCCCTTCTGACCAAGAACAGATCCAGAAATCTTAACTTGTAAAGTAACTAGTAACTAAAGCTGTCAGATGAATGTAGTGGAGTTAAATATTTCTCTCTGAAATGTAGAAGTAGAAAGCGGCATGAAAAGAAAAAGACTCAAGTAAAGTACAAGTACCTGCACATTTGGACTTTAGAACAGTACTTGAGTAAATGTACTCAGTTACATTCTACCACTGATGACGTTTAACTTTCAAGTGTACTTCCAGTGATCCGCGCCTCACGACAGCCCTCGGTGTGCGTTACTCATCTATGTTATAGATCTATGTTATAGATCTATGTTCTAGTCGTAGGAGGCTTTAGATTTCCCATCCTTTTATTTATTTTAGTTGCATAAAAGCAGATTTCAAAGAGTGCCGTCTATCCCCAGAGGTGGAGGTCAGGCTCAGGACCACAAGGCCCCGGTGAGCTGGGTGTTTCTGGGCCGGGCCGGGCCGGGCCAGGCCGGGGCGCTCTGATAATGGAAGGTGGTTCTACAGGAAACCCAGAGGGAGTCCACCAGTCTGGGGAGTGGGGGGGGCTGGAGCCACGGGGGGTGGGTGGGTGTGGGCCTAAGGGGTGTGGAGCGGCAGTAGGTGGGATGGTGGGAAACTTCCGGAGGGTAACATAGGCGTGTGGCGGCAAAGCGAAGGGGTGACGGGCGAGGAGCGGCAGGGAAGGACAGGGAAGCGAGAGCAGGAAACGCTGGTCTGAGCGGAGGGGGGGGAGAGAGGGAGTGTTTCACAAAAAGCTTTCTCCACCAGCTGTGGAAGAAGTGTTCACATCCTTTTTATTTAAGTAAAAGTACTGATACCACACTGTAAAAAAATACTCTGGCACAAGTAAAAGTCCTGAAAATATTAGGCTACTTAAGTAAAAGTAAGTAAGTATAATCATGAAAATATGCTTAAAAGTAAAAGTACTCAATGGAGAAAAATCCTCACATTTTAGAAACTGTAAACAAAAAAAAGGATTAAAAACAAATGATGTGTTTGATGGTCTAATCATCTCAGCTGACATTGTTTGTTTAGAATAAAACAGATCAGATTTTATAAATTTACAAAAAATCTTAATTTGTAAAGTAACTAAAGCTGTCAGATGAACATGGTGGAATAAAAAGTCAAATATTTCTCTCTGAGTAATTAGCGGATTAGAAGTAAAGACTCAAGTAAAGTACAAGTACCTTGACATTTGTACTTAAGAACGGTACTGGAGTAAATGTACTTAGTTTCGTTCCACCACTGGTCTCCGCCCTGCAGCGTCAGGACCGGGGCGTCTGCTGCTCAGACAGCCACCAGCTCATGTGTAACACAGAAAAACACACACACACACATTCTCCACAGTGTGAACCCTCACCGCCTTGGCAGGCATCGCAGCGCTTATATCCTGTGAGTGGGCCAGCCAGCAGCGGAGTCACTGCCTTCACATAGCCCACGTTGTGTGGTTGTGAGAGAGAGAGGGAGAGAGAGAGAGGGGGAGAGAGAGAGTCTGTGGCTGTTTTTCCTCTGACACCTATGAAGGGAAGAGGAAGAGGAAAGGGGGAGGACGAGAGAGGAAAGGAGGAGTGGGAAGGAGAGGGACTCACAGGGCAGGGATGTCGGGGTGGAGTCCCAATGCTGTCGTGCAGACAGCAGACTAGAGCAGCAGAGAGTCATCCGTTAGTTGTCAAGTATTAAATGAATAAAATTAATGAGGTTTTTTTTTTGTCCGTTTGAGTCGTTTTTTTAAAATAGAAAATAAAAAATAAAAAAAAAATTCTCCATGCTTCCGATTAAGCGTTCCGGACACAATTTTTAGCCCGTAATGTTACGACTTCAAGTCACGGCTCACGACTTGGTAGCGTTCCAGGCGAAGTCGCGACAAGTCACGCGACGTTAGCTAGCGCTAGCTGATACTAACGATTTCTAGTCGGCGACATATTTTGGGCTTTATTTAATAAACATAACCTGTAGTAGTACACAATCGTATGTGTATTGTTTTGATTACAATGTGCAGAATTACTTTCTGTTGCCTATTTAATGTCAATTTATTTGACGTCACAGTCCGAGCCGATTGAATGAGCTGGCTAACCACAACCGTTAGCTCGTAGCGTTAGCATTAGCATGCTACGTCGTTCTCAATAGCAAAGCACTGCTACAACACACACAAGTTCACCATAATCTCCAAAAGAACTACTTCCATGTGCACCCTCATTTAGAAGAAGTCTCCCAGCTAATCCTGCCTTGTAACTGACCAAAGTTGGAGAAACAGCCTTTCTTTTACTGTCTCTAGAGTTAGCTAGCTGACATGATCTACATCTGAGCTACTGAGCATGTGCGAGTGCAATCAAAGATAGTACAGAAGAAGAAGAAGAAAGAGGTCTCACTCTGTAGCTAAAACAGAGACCAGGTGAAAAGAGGATCTGCAGCAGTGAGAGAGAGCTGTGCAGTACAACAAAAATATGGTGTTTTTAGAAAATTAAACCATGTAAACCTATTCTGGTACAACCTTAAAATACAGTTATGAACCTGAAAATGAGCATAATATGGGCGCTTTAATAATCTAAAAAAAAAAAGACTTCCAACAGATGACAGGAAACACACGTGACCGGTTGCAAACAAACTCAGAGCTAAACTTATCTGGAAGAGACAACTCTCAGCAACTACTTTGGTGAGCGCAAATGATGTTCAAAAAACGTCACAATAAGATTGCATTAAACAGGAATTATCCTTTAAAACTTCCGCTGTTACTAATACCACCGTAATGCATGCCATTTATTTATATAGCTGAAACCCAAAAGTTGACCGATGCGGCACTATACCGTAGAAGTATTTGTGTGTGATGTAATTAGAGACCCTTTCATATACGTAACACTTGCCAGCTCAGACTGCTGGGGATGTTTCCACAGACTCAGAGGTGCTCGCCTGTCACCAGAGCTGCTGCTGAGGTATCCCCGTGTGTCACTATACAGGTTCAGGGTTATCACAGGGTAATACACACACACACACACACACACACACACAGAAACAGGAGGGTGCACACATGTTACAGCGGGGCACTGGAGAGAGATAAGCTGTAGATCCATGCCTCCCCAGCGTGATCGTGACATCACAGTTGTATCTGTGTGCTCACTGTCGCCCCATGTCAGAAACAGACTGGCCTCAATAGTCAGTGTAGACCATGCCACACACACACACACACGCACACACACACGTTGTATGTCATTGCCAAGGTGTATTGTGCTATCTTAATTTAATACATAAATTGACGTGTGTGTGTGTGTGTGTGTGTGTGTGTGTGTGTGTGTGCGCGCATTACTCTTTGAATTCTCTCAATAACTCACGCTGTATTATTGACTCTCTTAAAGCAGATGTTGTCAGTTGTTTTAGTCCCATTGTCTCTTACATTCTTTCTCTGTGCTGCTGTTTGAATTCTTTGACTTTCATCACTCCGGCTCTTTATTTATTTTTTTATCACTCTCTTTCTATCTGCGTGTGTCACTTGCAACTCTGTTCAGCCATTAAACCGCCTCTCAAGCCAACCCCGCAGAATTCCCAGGCTGCTCGGCTGCTGAGTTCACACCTTTTTGTCCACAGGAATCTCAGGAATCCCCAGCTTCCTTTCCACTGCAATCTCCATTGTGTGTGTGTGTGTGTGTGTGTGACTGCACGAAGGAAAGGCCCCCGCCTGCATCGTGCGTGTGTGTTGAAACACATCTCCGCCCTCGTATCCACCCTGCGAGCGCGAGAAGGCGGTGTTCAGTTTGTGGCCACAATAGACTGAGTCACTTTCTAAAATGGCTAGAGCTCTCAAAAGTTAAACTTCACTCTTTGAGACGGAGACTTTAATGTCAAACTGTGGTTCACGTGACATGAACATGGCCGCTTTTAGATTTCAACAGCGAACGCCATCATTTACAATTTAAAAATAATAATAATAATAATAATAATTCAACTGTTTTATAGCGAAGGCATCATTCTCTCAATTCCCCTAAAGAAATATGAAATAGGTACACTGTCACTTTAATTTCTAGACCGATTTGAGTAAATCCTTTTAACCCTTGTGTTGTCAGAAATCAGAAATTTGCATTATTTCAGCTAAACTGCCCAAAAAATAACATGGGTTGTACCATACAACGCTCTTCTCAAGTAAAATGGATGATCAGCTCACTACTTTCATAGAATGTTGGGTGTTTAATTAATGTGTATGGCATTAAAAAAAAAAAATTAAACAGTTTCTAAACAGTATCCTGACTAAACTGTCAGTCTGTGGTTATCCATTCAATCGTAACTATTTGTCAAAATAATGAATAATTTCACTTTTTTTTTTACTCAAAAATGAGGTATAATTTTATATAAGTGAGGGTTATTGACCATGAATTAAAAAAAAAGTGTAAATAACACTTTTAATAGCACTTTTTTACCTTCTCTTCCTTCTACACAAACTTATAAAAGCAACTTGAGAACTGAATTCACAACACCACAGCGATCCACAAATAATAATAATTGCTACATATGTTCTGAATCACTTAGTCCATTTCTTATTATTATTTATAATTAGTTTAGGAATTATGCATGACAATTTATTTATACTTAACATTTTTTTTAGATCTTACGTACCCCCTGCAGTACTCCTAGCGTAGCCCCATTTGAGAAAGAGCTATTCAACAGGGGGGGCATGACCGCTAGGGGGGTCCTCAGACTTGGGGGCCGCCAAATTATGTTTACAAAATAATTTTTCCAAACTTTCTTTTGTTAAAACTTAATATAAGTCTGAAATTATACATTGACATGACTCTAACATAAACTGGCCTATTTGTGAAAAAAAAGCTTTCTACCTTTCTATGCCTGCTAAGGTATGCCATACACTGTAAAAATAAAACCTGTAAAATAAAAAATCAAACGGTCAAATGACAAGAACCATACAATGAATATAAAACACCCAAATTCAAATAAATGTAAAAAACAATGCATTTAAAGTCGTGTTCAATCAAACGCTGTTATTTTACAGATTCTTTTTTTGGCGTGGCACTTCAAACAACAGTTGGGTTGTTGATTTATATATAATCTCCATAATGTTATGGACTTTTGTACACAATAAAAAAAAAGCTGAAAACTTACGAGTTATTTTCTGAAAAATTAGGATTAGTTTTTTACAGTTAAAGCTTAAGGATTCACTGCCATTCATTTTCCTCCATGCAATCCAGTTTAATGCTACTTAATTTTATACAGTATATATGTAGTAGGGCAGTGGTTCTCACACTGTTTTTAATAATGTACCCCCACATTTAAATTGGGTTTTTAAGCCAAGTACCCCTTGACCAGCGACAACAGCCATGTAACTGAAAAACATTTAAATGCTGATGAAAAAAGGCAACACATTTCTTTTATTTTTAAACTTAAAAACTTGGAAAAAGTCGGTAGAAAGAAGGAAGTAAGGCAAGAATAGATGGAAAATAGTAACACAAACTTAGAAAACAGCGACAAAAACTTTGTAAAAAGTGACCGAAGGAAGACAAACTTCCAAAAAAGTGACAAAAACCTTGAAAAAGGCGGAATTGTTTTTTGAAAAAAGCAACAAACTTGGAGAAAAAAAGAAGACAGTAGAAAAAAGGAAGGAAGGAAGGCAAGAACAAGTCGAAAACAGTGACAAAAAGCGACAAAAACTTTTTAAAAAGTGACAAACTTCGACTAACTTGGAGAGAAAAAAGAGACAGTAAGAAAAAAGGAAGGCAAGAACAGGTCGAGAACAGTGACAAAAAGCGAAAAAAACTTTTTTTAAAAGTGACAAACTTAAAAAAAAAACGCTCACGTACCCCCTGCAGTCATCCAAAGTACCCCTTGGGGTAGCCCCATTTGAGAAACACTGTAGTAGGGGGTGTCCCTACTCTGTCTCTCTTTTAGCTAAGGGGTCTTTGGCCTTAAAAATGTTGAAGACCCACCCCTATATTAGACACAAATGCATGGGGGAAAGTGGTCCAGGTTGAAAAAACAACAACCCGAAATGCCACTTTAATGTTTGTCGGCAGGTCTGGAGTCATTTAAGCGCTCCGACCCTTAGTCATCCCCGAGCCTGCCGCCGGGGCTTAGCTGCGGCCATTCAACGCCATGAGGAACACACAAGAAAGCCATTCACTGGGCCGCCACACGACAGGCTGTGATTCACCCACTCCCACTCACTCTCTATCCACACGGGAACCCACCACGGAGCACTCCAGGTTGCCAGATGTTCCCAACTCAAGAAAGCTTTTATTTCTATTTGACTTTTTCTAATCTTTGTTTATTTTTCATGATCACTATCTATTATTACCTCCTAAAAAACAGACACAATCCAAATTCATCAATTGTATTTTGTCACGTGAAATCGTACGAGTTACAATTCCTGTAGGGCTGCAACTGGCGATTATTTACATCGTTCATTAGCCTGCCCGTTATTTTTCTCGATTAGTTGTCTGGTCTATAAAATGTCCCGAAAATGACGAATATGTATATCAGTGTTTCCCCAAAAAGCCCAAGATGACGTCCTCAAATGTCTCGCTTTGTCCACAACTCAAATATATTTAGTTTACTGTCCCAGAGAAGAGAAGAAAACTAGAACAATATTCACATTTAAGAAGCTGACATCAGAGAAGTTTTACTTTTTTTTCATAAAAAATGACTCAAACCGAATAACGGATTATCAAAACAGTTGGCGATTAATTTAATAGTTGACAACTAATCGATTCATCTTTGCAGCTCTTAGCTTCACAGACAGAAAATATGAGGGCGTGGGCTGTGTGTGTGCACGTGTGTGCGTGCGCGTGCGTGTGTGTGTGTGCGTGCGTGTGCGTGTGTGTGTGTGTGTGTGTGTGTGTGTGTGTGTGTTTGTTTTTCCCATAACAAATGACTCAAACCGATGAATCTATGTTCCAAATAGTTGGCGATCAATTTAATAGTTGGCAACAAATTCATCAACCAATTCATCTCTGCAACTCTAACTTCCAGTGAAATATCCCATCCGCTCCTTCGACTTGTGCACAATTTACCATCAAAGCAACTCATAGACCAAACAAAAAGCAACAAGTTGCTTCATGTTATCGGCTAAAAAAGGGGGTCGGGAACCCCTGACCTCTGACCTGAGGGATTGTTCTGTATACAGAGGTAGAGATGTGCGTAGAAAGGTTAAAATATTACTTAGACCAACTTGTTGCATGACTCACTGAAGTTACTTAAATAGTTATGAATGGAGCCTGACAAAGGCGCTTCTCCTGCTGTTGCTCAACACACACACACATACAAAAAACGCCTGTGTGTGTGTGAGCGCGTGTGTGCATGTGTAGCGTAGCATGGGTGCAGCATGGCTTTTGATGAGTCACGCGGCGTTCTGTGAGTAACCGCCCAACTATGCCATTCCTGAAGTTTAAAACTCCCCATTGTAAAACCCCAGCCCACCCTCGCCCCAAAACACCATGCGGGAGGGAGGGCAGGGGCCGGGAGGGAGGGAGGGAAGGGGAAGGGGGCGGGACAGGGTGGAGTGGAGTGGCAGAGATGGCGTGGCAGAGAATGGGAGTGAGGTAAAATAGCAGGATGTAGGTGAGAACGGGCGCCGAGCCAACCAGGGCAGTTTCAGGTCAAAATCTAAACGTGAGGAGCTCAGCAGATGGAAACAATACTTTGTTTTTAGTAACTGTGGTCACCACGGGGTTGGTGGAATGTAACTAAGTACTCAAGTAACTTTACTCAAGTACTGTACTTAAGTACAATTGTTGAGATACTTGTACTTTACTTGAGTCTTTTTCGTTTCATGCCACTTTCTACTTCTACTATTTAAGAGAGAAATATTGGACTTTTTACTCCACTACATTCATCTTTTACAGCTTTAGTTACTAGTTACTTTAGTTACCAGTTACTTTAGTTACTCCGCTACATTCATCTGTTACAGCTTTAGTTACTAGTTACTTTAGTTACTCCGCTACATTCATCTGTTACAGCTTTAGTTACTAGTTACTTTAGTTACTCCACTACATTCATCTGTTACAGCTTTAGTTACTAGTTACTTTAGTTACTAGTTACTTTAGTTACTCCGCTACATTCATCTGTTACAGCTTTAGTTACTAGTTACTTTACAAATTACTAGTTACTTTACAAATTAAGATTTCTGCACACAAAACAAATGTAGTTTTTTAAAATACAAATTTTTACTATAAATGAAACTACCCAAAAATATAACGCCCTACGAGTCCAGCTGATTAAACACACAACTGTTTGAATTGTTTCCAGTGTCTAAAATGTGAGGAGTTTTTTTCTGCATTGAGTCCTTTAATACTTTAAGTACATTTCGCTGCTGATACTCACATATTTTTACTTAAGTAACATTTTCACTGCAGGACGCGAGAGTAGTTTGACAGTGTGGTATTAGTAAAGGATGGGAACGCTTCCTCCACCGCTGGCCCCACGTGTCTGCTTTTTGTCGGTACACCCAGGTACTTTCTCTGATAGGAGCTGTGGTCACCGCGGGGTTACTCGCTCCTTTATCGGACTGCTCTGTTCTAGTCAGCTTCGGTGCTTTTCTCTTTGTGGGTCACAATCAGCTGCCCATGTGTCTTTTCCATCCCAAATTTACACCCGCAATCTTTTGTCACACGTCTGTTTTTTGTTGTCATGAGACAGATGGAGCATTTGTTTGTGTGTGTGTGTGTGTGTGTGTGTGTGTGTTTGTCCTATGGGTGGAGAGTAGAGCTGGAAGTCATAAAGACCCCTCTACTGTGGCCGCTGTGTGTGTTTTCAGTGTGTGTGTGTGTGTGTGTGTGGGGGGGGCTCCTTATGTCCTTGCCTCCTTTCCCTTATTTAGAGACGGTCCCTTTTCCTTTTCTACAAACGCCCCAAATCTCTGGCAGCAGGGGAGTTTCCTGCTTTTGAAGACCCCGGGGGCACACACACTTATACAGAGAGAGAGAGAGAGAGAGAGAGACACGAGAGGCTGCCCTTACTTTTTTCCTCCTCCCTCTCCCCCTCCCTCTTCCCTCCTCTCTTTTTTCTGAATGGATGTCCTCTCTCTAACCTCAATTGAGAGCTGTGTAACAGGACACTGCCCTCCGCTGCGATAGGCTCGGCCCCCCTCTTTAACAGACCCATTATAAGAGAGCCGCAGCCCCGCTCCTGAGTGTGTGTGAGAGAGTATGTCCGACAGTCAGTCAGTCAGGGGGCCGAGGGAGAGAAGGGAGGGTGAAGGGTGAGAGAAAAGGAGAGAAAAAGAGGGAGAGAGACCGCTGTGAAACATGTGATAGCGCAACTTTGGCGGGGCGTATAGGGAGTGTAACGGCTGTAGTGTCTCCAGGGCTCTGGGAAAGCACCTTTAGCCCAGAGGGAGTGTGTGTGTCTGTGTGTGTGTGTGTGTGTGTGTGTGTGTGTGTGTGTGTGTGTGTGTGTGTGTGTGTGTGTGTGTGTGTGTGTGTGTGTGTGTGTGAGAGAGAGAGAGTGTGTGTGCCGGCTATGTAGTGCTGCTGCTGTCACTTTAAGCCTGTTACTGATTACACTCAGAAGAATGCAACGGGAGGAGGGGGAGAAAAAAAAAAGAGACAGATGAGGAGACATGTAAGGATGAAGTTTTAGGAGTTGAGCGTTTGGTGTGACACAGCCACGGACAGTGACGTGGGGGAGAAGTTGTTACCCAATCGTGTCTCTCTCTCTCTATCTCTATCTCTTTCACTCACTGTCGGACCTAAAGTTAAAGTGAAAGGGGAACCCGGAGTCCCTCTGCGAGACAGGGACAGAGCAAAGGACACCCAGAAACGGAGGACAAACTAAAAGAAAGAAGGGTGGTGCGTGTGTGTGTGTGTGTGTGTGTGTGTGTGTGTGTGGTTGGGGGGGTTCCCTCGTTCCACGCTCAGCGCCAGCCGGGAGGAAACACTACACTCACCCAGACGGGTAAGTAAAAAAAAAAGCAAAGAAAGGGAAAATACTCCCAGAAAGTAGAGCTGCTGTTGATGGATCTCATATGTTACAAGTTAGGGTTGAGAAACTGCTCCCAGATCCTTTAATAGGCTGAGCCGCACCACAGAACTGAGGGGGCTTTCAGTGGCGGTCCCTAGACTAGACTAGACCCGTCTAGCAGCCTGGGATGGAGACCAAAGTTAAAGGCTACTTTATTAAGTGTGAGAAAATACAGAGTTAACGTGCCTGAATGGGATCAGCTCTCAGTCACTTGCTTTATTTCTGAGGCCAGCGAACGATCCGGTTCCAGCTCGTCAGGTCTTCGTGTTTGAATGGTGGTTTGAACGTGATCGCTATTTCCGAAGAGCTGATTCACTGTGAATAGCCGAATTACGTAGCTCTGGCTCACACTTTTAAGTCCTACGACCATAGGGGTCAGATGGGGGAACTAGGCAACAACGCATGGTATGTAGCTTAGGCCTACTATCGTCATAGCTGTAATAATAGGGCCTGGCACGGTCTCTAGGCTCTAGGCTATGTCTCCGCGACGACGCTGATGAAAATAGATCTTTTGTGGCTTTGTAGGCATTTGTGTTTTTTTCGTACATAGGTATCACTTCCTCTCTGGTTCAGTCACGCTGCCCCCCCCCCGTTCCACTCCTTCTGAGACGGGCATGAATGAACTGAGCGTATGATCGTGATATGACGTAGCCCATCATACAGCGCGGACAGCGCAGCGTTGGGCTTCTTTATGAATGGACATGGCAGCCGGCTGATGTGATTGGCTGTTGGCTGCACAGCCGGGATCTTCAGATTTCATTTAGAGCTGCGAAAGATGAATCCATTTAAGCTGCCAGCTGCAAAATGAATCGCCAGCTATTTATTATATTTAATAATACTCCATTAATCGGTTTGAGTCATTTAATTGAATTGATTTATTTTTTCTTGCATTTTAAGAAATGCTGTGACATAGTTCTGCTGAAATAACAAAGCACATAGAAACGGTTGAAGGCAAGATAAGAATGAAAAGAAATAGAGAGAGAGGACAATTCTCTGATGTCAGCTTGTTAAATGTGAATATTGTTCTACTCTGGGACAGCGAACTGAATATCTTTTGAGTTGTGGACAAAACGAGACATTTGACGTCATCTCGGGCTTTGGTGAAAACACTGATCTATAGTTTTCAAACAACTAATCGATAAATCGAGGGAATAATCAAGAGATTAAAACGACAGTGAAAATAATCGTTAGTTGCAGCCCTAGGTTCATTCTGCCGTTCACACTGTCTCTCCTGGTTACCATACAACCTCTTTTAGGCGGCGTGGGTGTTTGTATTTTGTGTGTTGGGGAAAATGTGTGTGACACACACACACACACAGAGAGAGAGAGAGAGAGAGAGAGAGAGAGTGTGTGTGTGTTTGAGAGGTTGTGTGAATCAGTGCTTGCGGTTCTGGGTTAAATGTGTTTGTCTAAAGGGGAGTTAGTCACAAGCCGAACAGTGGTGTGTGTGTGTGTGTGTGTGTGTGTGTGTGTGTGTGTTTTTAAAGCTGTGGACCTTTAAAAGTCCCGGCTCTATGCCCAGCTGTTGTTCTTCTGATGATCTCCCACTCTCTATGACTAAGACGGCGCTCTCTCCAACTATCATTACTCTTACTCACTCGTCCTTTAACGGGAGGGCAGCTCTCCAGTGTTAATACGTAATAACGCTCCGTGTTGAATCACTCGGATACACTTGAGAATCTATAACTTCTTCTTTTTGGGATCTCTGTAAAACAATTTAAACTGACTCATAAAAAGGTAGCAATTTTGTGAAGTGATATAGGCCTAGATGTCATCAAGATGTCTAGAGCAGCTGACGATTATTTCCATTGTCGATCGATTATTTTCTCAATTAATGGATTCGTTGTTCGGGCTATAACATGTCAGAAAATGTGAAAGAAAAATGTTTTATCAGCGTTTCCATAAAAAAGCCCGAGATGACGACCTCAAATGTCTCGTTTTGTCAACAACTCAAAATATATTCAGTTCACTGTCCCAGAGGAGAGAAGACACTAGAACAATATTCACATTTAACAAGCTGCTTTTCATAAAAAATAAATAAATAAATGGATCAATGGATTATCAAAATAGTTGGGGCTTCATTTAATGGTTGACAACTAATCAATTCATCTTTGCAGCTCTGTAAACTTCACAGACAGAAAATGTGAGGGCGGGGCTGTGCGTGCGTGTGTGTGTGTGTGTGTGTGTGTGTGTGTGTGTGTGTGTGCGTGTGTGTGTGTGTGTGTGTGTGTGTGTGTGTGTGTGTGTGTGTGTGTGTGTGAGAGATGCCATAAAGAGCCCGTATACTGTAGCCACACATGCATGCACATCCTGCTCGGCCTCTTTGTTTTACTGCAACACAATGATAGCCGCTCCTTGAGCTCCACCAGAGATTACTGCAGTTCCTTTACTTTGCCCCAGCGTAAGCCACTCCGGCACGACTTTACTATGTGGTTTATGGCACCAGGAAATGTTTATATGTTTGTGTGAGATAGAGATAGAGAGAAAGAGTGTGTGTGTGTGAGGAGTGGTGATAAGGAGCCAGGTAAATGTCGCGTTGGATCTATCTGCGCTCATCAAGGCAGCGTTTCCGGCATGAGTGTGCGATAGCAGAGGAGATTGGCGGTGAGATGCATCGCAGGTATCTTGATGAGGGAGATTACATTCCTGGCGCAGATTAGCGTGGAATCTGCCCTCCGCTTTATCACTCTGCGACAGCATGAACCCTGGCCTGGCCTACTTGGCAGGAAGCAGCCGAGCAGGCCGACCCACGCTCCCCCCCGCCGCCGAACACTTCTAGGGCAAATAAACCATTTGGGAAAACAATTGCTTTTTCCTCAATCGTGGATTATTATGTAAATTTCATTATAAAACGGTCGCAAAGGAAAGGAAATGCATTCAGGCCGTCGTAGGCTACTTTAAAGTTTAAAGTGAATGTATTTTATTTTATTTGTTTTGCAATTTAATACTGCAAAACAGCTGTATAAAGTTGACAGAAGAAAATAATAGGCTACTGTAACACGCAGACAAGGCAAAATTGAATATTCGTCGCTGTCGGGCAGAAACATCGTATCTCCATAGTTTGTCATTTTATTTCTTTTCATAAATCAGTGCTATTTGTCTCCATTTACGTCTGGCTGTGGGTTTTACACATATTTCAAAAAAACAGTAACGAGGCGATTCTGTCTGACTTTGTCTGAGGTAAATAGCTAAATCAAATGGTTTTAAATTTTTTCATTTCCTAAAAAAAACAAGTTTCGGACATACAAGGTTTTCACCCGACAGCGACGATATGTTGATCCATAGACAGTATAGACTTGACTATAGACTAGATTATGTCAGACTTGTGATACAATTGCTGACCCAGCCTCGTGAAGCTCCAGCTCCTTGCAACCTTAAGGGAATATTATAATAATAATCATAATAAGAGCAGTTCAATTATATTACCTAACTTAACTGAGGTATTTCCCTGCTGAACGTTTAGAAAATACTCAAGTCAGGACTGGGTTAAAGGTTTTATTAAAGCTTTTTTTTCTACAAATCACACTTAAGTCGGTGAGTAAGTAAGTTATTAAGTATGTAAGTAAGTAAGTAGCCTAAATAAGTAGGTAAGTAAGTAAGTAAATAAGAATGTAAGTTAGTAAGTAAGTTAGTTAGTAAGTAAGTATGTAAGTAAGTAAGTACATAAGTTAGTAAGTATGTAAGTAAGTAAGTAAGTTAGTAAGTCAGTAAGTTAGTAAGTAAGTATGTATGTAAGTAAGTAAGTCAGTAAGTAGGTAAGTAAGTAAATAAGTAAGTTAGTAAGTCAGTAAGTATGTAAGTAAGTAAGTTAGTAAGTCAGTAAGTTAGTAAGTCAGTAAGTTAGTAATTAGGTATGTAAGTAAGTAAGTTTGTAAGTTAGTAAGTAAGTAAGTTATTAAGTCAGTAAGTTAGTAAGTAAGTCAGTAAGTATGTAAGTTAGTAAGTATGTAAGTTAGTAAGTAAGTATATAAGTAAGTAAGTAAGTAAGTAAGTAAGTTAGTAAGTCAGTAAGTTAGTAAGTAAGTATGTAAGTTAGTAAGTAAGTAGGTATGTAAGTTAGTAAGTTAGTAAGTAAGTAAGTTAGTAAGTAGTAAGTATGTACGTTAGTAAGTATGTAAGTTAGCAAGTAAGTAAGTCAGTAAGTTAGTAAGTATGTAAGTTAGTAAGTATGTAAGTAGTAAGTTAGTAAGTAAGTATGTAAGTAAATAAGTATGTAAGTAAGTCAGTAAGTTAGTAAGTAAGTATGTAAGTAAGCAACATGTATTTATAGAGTGCTTTTCACAGATAGAAATCAAAGTGCTTTACATAAAACATAATATGACACATTAAAACACAGAACCCAATTAAAATCACAGAGCAATACAAAAAAAAATAAAGTGCCGACCGGTCAACCAAATGCTTCTTTAAAAAGGTAGTTATTTAACAGATTTTTAAAGGTGCTGCTGTTGCATCAATAAAGTTGTTTTAAAAGGTTTTTCTTGTTACTGGTATGTCAATGATGTTGGCCCTGATAGCTGTACAGGTGTGACCTGAAAAAACCAACAACACACAAAGAGTTTTCCGCCCTAAGGTTTAGTCGTTTTATTTTGCTCTCAGTTCTGCAGTGCCTCTGTTAGAATATTCGAGGAGGGCCGGGCGGAGGCGGTGTGGAGGACAGCTTGTTAGTGTCAAATGTCCATCCTACCAATCATGTCTCATTGAGTCATCGCGAGGACGTCTACACAATGAAGAGTAGCAGATGATTCAGTGAGGTGGGAAAGGCTGAAGGGAGTTAAGCTATAAGTCACCGGTGGCAGGGTTTAGTTAGAAGCACATTCTTTACTGTACTAGAAACACACACAGACACAGACACACACACAGACTGGTGTCAGGAGGTAAGACATTGTGACATACCTAGTTATTCCGACATCGACACAGTTATGCAACGAAAACTGGGTTAAGCAGCACAAGAACAATCTTAACTATCACTTGACTCATTTCTTCTTTTGTTATCCCCGCTACTTTCCTTTTTCACATGACTCGTCTTTGTTTATACAGCAACAAGTCGCTCTTACAGGTCTGTCATTCAGCGGCAGATCGCACAGTTAAGAGCTTAGCGGCATAACTTAGACGCCACAGGGCTCAATGCAGTTTGTGTTCAGCAGAAGAAGCCTTTAGAGCACTATGTGTGCGTGCATGCGTGTCTCTTTCGTGCGTGCGTTTTTCTGTGAACTCAAGAACGCTTGTTCCAACGGTGTACTAACCACACACACCTGGCCTGTTTCCTCCTCTGCTCATATATGGGCAAAGCTTCCCCTACCTGGGCCCCACTCTGAATTCCAATAAGTGTGTGTGTGTGTGTGTGTGTGTGCGTGTGCGTGTATGTGTGTGTGTGTGTGTGTGTGTGTATGCGCGCGTGCATGCATGTGCATGCGAGGAAGAGGCTGTAGAGACGGATGCACGTCATGGAAAACCAGGATCAATGGGCAAGGCTGCGTTTTTAAGGTGTTCCTTTTGTTTTCCAAAGGTAATCAGTTAACACAATGACTCAGCCGGGCTGATTATTCAAAGTGCCACTGCAGCAGGAGGACGTCAAGAAGGAACTGTGCTCATATGTCGCTCTTGTACAACGCAACATCGAAGCGACTGGAACAAAATCCCTGTAATTTCCTGTGGATCAGTAGGTTTATTAAATCCAGAATCAAGCTCTTGATTAAAAGAAGACAATATAGAAGTCTGATAGTTTAACCATGTCAAGCCTTTTTCACATCTCGTATATTCAAACTGAGTTGTCTTCCTTAAGTTGTTGGGGCTATTTAGGAAGCTGGAATCAGAACATTTTCACTTGTTTGTTTTTTTTTATTATAAGAAAATAACTGAAACCGGTTAATCGATTATCAGAGTAGTTGACGAATAATTTAATAGTTGACAACTTCTGCCTACCGTACAGTAGAAGACTTTGAACAGACTTTGAAAAAGACTAAAGTCCGACACCATCTAACATCTAAAGACAACCATCTCACATCTAACGTTAAAGGCTGTCGTAAGACAGTATGTAAAGACTGGGGATCTTGCAGGGTCACACATTGCAAGACTGCAACTAGATTAGTTTTGAAAAATGGAACCACAGGTAACTAGCCTTGCCTTGCCTTAAGGGAAAGTTTGCAGATTTTGTGTTCAGCCGTACATGCAGAAGAATGACTCCAGTACCCGGAGGTCTGCGTTTATTGTCGTTCATCGTTGGATGACTCGCTTCCTCTTTAGCGTTTAGCTTAGCGCAGCGCCATAGCAATCACAAACAACACTGGCACTAGCCGTTTGCTGTTTCCTGTTTGGTGCTGGAGGGAGAGTACCCGTTGGTTGTTTAAAATGTTCACATGATTTAACTTCACTACCAAGACTTTAAACTTAGGATAACATCAAACACGTTTGATTTTGTCGGAACGTCCAGACGTGAGAAAGACTGACTGGGACTGAGTTTTATGATCTTACACCAAACGATGGAGACAACGGGAGCGCCCCGACTACCAAGACTCTCAGGATTTCATTCCGATTTTGGAAATTAGTCTGCGACATAGGCATCGTTTGAAAAGCCGTTTGGTGTTAGGTCGCCATTATTGGATTCAATGGATTAATCTTTGCAGCTCTAGTTCAAACTTCTGTGCTCGCTTGCTAACTAGTTTTCACGCACTCTTACATAACTGCAACATGTAGTGTTCAGGTGTTAAATTTGACTCAATGTTAATATTTGGATATATTCTTTTAATTAAATCATAATTTCTTTGTTTTTGAAATTAGTTGAGCTAGTCTACAATCTTTCCACGTACCCCCAGGTAACTATAGAAGTACCCCCAGGTAACTATAGAAGTACCCCCTGGTAACTGTAGAAGTACCCCCTTGGGCAGTGGTGTAGTCTAATGTATTGTAGTAGGTATACTGTACTGTAAACATATATATATATATTGGCCAGAATCTGCCTTTGGAGGAGAGGTTGGGGCCGTTTCATAGTAGTTTCACACTTTTATGCACCAATTTACGGTGGAAATACCTTTATTTAGCCTATATGAAGAAGAAAAACACAGATGACAATTCAAAATCTGTCAAAAATATAATGGAAATTATGTTGTTGCGTGTCATTGGTATTATTAAGTGGGGTATATGGAAATCCTGGAGCTTTCTTAGTGGGTATACTGCTTATACCTGTGTATCACGTAGACTACACCACTGCCCTGCGGTACAAGTACCCCTGGGTGGAAATCACTGCTCTATGTTGACTAATGTAGCAGATTTATGACGTGTTTACCGGGCGCAGTGCTAGTTCTGCTTAAACCCTGTGACCCCACAAGAGGGGACGGGGACACAGGAATGCCCTTACGCTGACTCTGGAGGATGGGACACTTTTAATCCTTTTATTCCTCCTCTTGCTGTATATTTCTATTTTCCCCTCCTTTCTTTGCTCTCTGCACATTCGCCAGGCCTTCATAAAGCAGCTTGAGGAGGGAGTTTGCTTTCCTTGTTCACATTGCCAGCTCTTTTCCCATCAGTCCAGCCCCCTGGAAGAGCCTGCAGACACCCCTCTCTCTCGGCCCAGGGCTGGGGCTGGGCTACGGGTCTGTATGGGGTTGCCTCTAGAGAAGCTCTTTGGCTCTCTGGTCTACAGGCTTGGATCTGGATCCAGTCTTCGCCTCAACAGCCTGACAGCCACCTAGCAGCACCCAAAGGAACAATTTGGGCTCTCTTTTACAAGTAAAGCCTGTTTCATCTCCTCAGTTTATAATAAGGAGAGAAAGTGAAAGGGGGAGCGAGACCAAAGGGGAGGGGGAGAAAGTGACTTCAGGCGTCTGTCTGGCAGTGGCCGCTGGTTGGATAGCAAAGGGAGAATATTCTGGGACAGGGAATGACTTTGGATCGGGAACAGAGGTGGCAGGGAAGACTGAGCTTCCATAACCTCTGTCTCCACAGAATCCGAGTCGGAATTGGCTTCCTCTCTTTGGTTGGACGCTTTCACCCAGCCATCACAACCACTCAGATTCTCCGGCTGGGGTCGAATGGAACCTGCAGAGCTGAGAATTGATATCTGATTGGCCGCTGGCCCCATGGAACGACTGCTTAATTGGCAGCTTTTGGGAAGCTGTTGGCTCGTCTCGTCTTGCAGACTAGGCATCTCTCGGAGTCAGGGAAACCACACTGATTGGTGCAACGTCTGATTGTCCGTTTTAATTTCATGAACCTAACAAAATTGATGAGTCCGTGGCCGGGTTGGCTCAGTGGTTAGAGCAGGCACACATATACTGAGAGGTCCAGGGTTCAAATTCGACCTACGACGATTTCCTGCATGTCTTCCCCCTTTCTCTCACCTAGATGTCCTGTCAAATTAAAGGCGGAAAAGCCCCCAAAAAATCATCTTAAAAAAAAATAATTGATGAGTCTGTGTGAAAACAAGCTCCAATATACTAACTTACCATGAGTTTGAACAATGTTTACGATTTTCACGCAGACTTTTATGTCCACACGTGTCCAAAATCTTGCATTTCCTGCTACAAAACAGCGTTGACCTCCATTGTTGACAGTAATAAGGTCCTCTCTTGTTTTGTTTCTTTTAGGGCTGCAACCAACGATTATTTCATTGTCAATTATTTTCTCGTTTAATGGATTACTAGTTTGGTCTATAAAATGTCAGAAAGTTGTGAAAACGTGGATCAGTGTTTCCCAAAGCCCAAGGTGACGTCCTCAAATGTCTCGTTTTGTCCACAACTCAAAGATATTCAGTTTACTGTCACAGAGGAGAGAAGAAACAAGAAACATATTCACATTTAACAAGCTGACATCAGATCATTTTTAATTGATTATCAAAATAGTTGGGGATTCATTTTATAGTTGAATACTAATTGATTCATCTTTGCAGCTCTAGTTTCTTTTTTTGAACAGGGGCAATGCAGAAAGAACATTTACCTTATACAAAACTAGGAGAGACGTAATTATTGAACTATTTTCCACCCATAGTCCCTGTCCTTGCAGCTGAGCCTGAGTCTTTCAGCGAGAGAAAAGAAAGTATTTTAAATAGATCCAATTTTCTCAGTGAAATATTTTTGTATTTTTGTCTCCGTTATTCAAAAGTAAACATTTCCAGATTTCATTTGGATGAATAAGTGTAGATAATAAGCCCTGAGCTGGAACAGAAGGAGATGGAGTGAGGCACATACTGTACACACACACACACACACACACACACAAACACACACACACACACACACACAGAGGGAATGCATCCACACCCAGCTCACACATCCTACACTCCCACCCACACACACATGCCTACACATACTTGAGCAACAAACAGCACATGCACACAACCAATGAACCAATGACGCCTACAGCAGAAGTGCAACTTATCTTTGCACACACACACACACACACATCTACTTGTACAGTGGTCACCCCCTACTTTGAGGCTAAGACAGGATAATGATTCAGTTCCTCTTTATTTCCCTCAGAATGTGTGTGTGCACATTGATGCATGTGCGCTTGTACATTTCTGTGTGTCTAAGTCGGTGTATATATGCTGGATGTGTGCACAGTTGTCACTTTGTGAATGTGTTTTGTGTGTGTGTGTGTGTGTGTGTGTGTGTGTGTGTGTGTGTGTGTGTGTGTGTGTGTGTGTGTGTGTGTGTGAATGTGGATGTGGTCAGGCCCAGTCATCTTCCAGGCAGCTAAGAGGAAACCCACATCAACTGCCATGTACCACACTCTAGGAATAGACTTGCCCAGTGCAGGCAGGAATGGAATGGCTCGCCTGGCCTCACCCGTCCTCGGGCCTCCTAGATCCACCGTCCTCATCCTGTCGTCTGCTGCCCCCCCTCCCCACTTAAACTCATTGTAGAATTCCCAGATCTTTCATCCATCCTCCCAGTATAGTCTATAGTGAAGTAATCTCCACAGTGCTGCGGAGTAAGGTCTGGCTACACCACAGATACATTCTGGGATAGGAAGAAAAATACACTCTGGGTTGTTTGCATTTCTTTAAACCAATCACAAGCTCCGGACACAGCGACAGTGGTTCTGCAAAATAGTCTCGGGAAGGAACTTGTTTTGGTGGAACATTTGCACCCAGCAAAAGAAAACGCCTCACACAATATTAAATGAGTCATTGGTCAGTCACATCCAATATTAAATTAAGTTAACTGTTCACACAATACAGTAAAGTGAGCTATTTAAATGAGCTGATACATGGTTAAACCTCATTAGCTCTTACCAGTGTATCTCCGTGTGTACTTGGTCCACAGCAATCCCACCAATCGGTCCCAAAACGTCCCAGTTAGAGAGGAAATGTCCTAAACATATTCTTTGAAAATCTTTACAATCATTCCCCGAAAGAACAAAGCAGACCTGCCTTGTTGCATGATCCAAATTTTCTTCAAAACTTGATATTTTCAGGGTGTAGCTCGTTGGCTCGAATTGTGTTCTTGTTTCCCGAAGCGAAGGGATTTTGAGAACACACAGAGAGAGGAAAGCGCCGGATGTCAGGCTTTATCCTGGAAATGTACTTCCGTTAATCCAGACTACTAGTGTGATATTGGTGAACCCGGCCAACTGTAGTCATGGTACGACTATTTGTAATTGAAGTCTCTGCTTTAATCATTCCCTTTTTTTGTGTGTGAATTGTGTTCCTCAATCATTCTGCTATGAGCTGGTATCACTTTGTTGAAAAACCCTGGTAATGGGATTAAGTTGTGACAGAGTTTCTCTTCCTCTGTCTGCTTTAGCCTGTGACTTTGTCCTGCTTGCACGCCCTATCTCACAAACCCAAGGCTTCACTTTCAATGGGGAAAAAAAAGGGGGCCGGTTGCTTTGCGTACGTTTGACCTCTCTGCCCGGCGGCAGTGGCTGCATCACCAAAGCATGGAAAAAAGACAGAGATAAGACATAGAGGACCTTATCACCTTATCTCCAGCCCTGTGAGCTTACTAAGGCTCACCGGTCTGGAGCTGTTAATATCACACTGGTACAGCTTTGTTGACAGCTTTAACCTGGCTGTTCTCATGAACCATTTGTATTTGCACATTTATCTACAAAAATGAATGCACTGCAATGCGTATGTATTCCACATATTTATCGCTGTATGCACCACACTGACTGCCACTGTATAAGAGCGCTCTGGTCTGGAGGGACGAGGTCATGAAACACAGGGGGCCCATATTTCGTGAAGCGCCTGGCACAGGTGCGTTTAGGGCGTGTCCAAATCCACTTTTGCTAGTTTGACGGCGGTAAAAAGGGTCAGTGCACCAGGCTCATGGTTCTAAAGGGTTGTACTTAGTGTCTTCATTAATCAGAGGTGTGTTTTGGGCGTAACATGTAATAAACCAATCAGAGATCATCTCCCATTCCCTTTAAAAGCCAGGCGCGTTTGGACCTTGGAGCATTTGCAATCTTATTTGCAATCTTCTGCATGTTGGTGTGCTGCTGTGTGTAACAAGCATGGTGTGCGCGCACTGCGCACGAGCCTAGGAGCATTTTACTAATTTGCTGTTAAAATAACAATGACTTTAGACCAGGTTTTTGTTGGTCAATGGCGCGATCACTTCCCGGCTCCGCTGCCTCAAGACAGCAGTACGCCCAGAATGCACCTGGACACACCTCCGTGTAAGACAAGCACACCCATGGGCGCAAAGATGGGCGCAGGTGCATTTTGCTAATTAAACGACGCGGGCGCTGGACGGGAAATAAACTAGCAAAGACACTTGCGTATGGCTTTGCCGGGTGCAAGATAGGGCCCTGGGCTTTTTAAGCTGGGAAGAGGAGCTCATATCCCGGGGAAAACACAAGACTTTCACCCAGAAAATGCTAATTTGTGTCGCAGGAGTTCTACATAAGGGGACCGCCGTTTAAATTCAAACCCCAAACTTGTTTTTAATCTTAAGTAGTCGTTTTGGTGCCTAAACCAAACCTAAACGGTTGTGCGCATACATTTTCGTACATCATACAAACCCGTTCATGAGAATGTGTTGCTTTAACATATTTATCGTGTTTTGCAAAGCGACATCCCGTGGAATTCAATCTGTTAAACCCAGTGTTTCTTTTCTATGTTTTTCAGGTGTGCTGACTCTGCACTGATTACTCCCGAAAACACCACTGAACAACCACGTGTTCCCAAAGCCGCTTCAAGGAGAGGTAAGGAAGTCATTCATTCGTTCAGATTTTTGCAGCAAAAAAAAAAAAAACATTATCTTCACCTCTTTCCCCTGTCAACCACATCACTACCCTATTCTCTAGAAACTGGGATTCCCTCCAGCAAAGAACGGAGCCTGAGGCCACATCCCTTTATTCCTCTTCAAATGACCCGCTATAAAGCCGCAGCAGGGAGTGCAGAGGTCTTTGAAGCTTACGTTCACAGGTTGAACCAGTCATTGAGCTGTCATAGCCATTGCCGAAAAAAAGAAAAGAAAAGACAAATGACGCAACTCTGAATTGTGTGAAAAAAACAACAACTGAAGCTTCTCCTTACTTTTGTCATCGACTTGGCACAAAACTGTCACGTAGAAACAAAGAAAGGGGAGACAGACGAGGAGACAAACACAGACAGAAGG
Organism: Perca schrenkii; assembly: GCA_025617405.1. NCBI lineage: Eukaryota > Metazoa > Chordata > Actinopteri > Perciformes > Percidae > Perca > Perca schrenkii. The sequence goes on from CM046797.1 coordinate 31,010,016, forward strand.
AGCAGTAATGGTGACAGAGAACAGGAATGCAAAGAGGGAGGGAGGGAGGGAGGGAGGGATATGGGAGGTTAGCCAGCACATTTCCCCCTTAATAAAAAGAAATTGGAGTCAAGTGACCATCAGCTGGTCACAGTATGTTTGATCAATATGGTCATGAGGCCTCAGGTATGCAGAGAGAAAGAGAGCAGAGGGATCATCTGCGCTGTCCTCCCCTCTTTCCCTCCCTCTCTCCTCTCTCCTGTCTCCTGCAGTCACCTGTATACGTCGTGATTTATTACGACGTGGGTCAGTGCTCCCATTATGCGCAGGGGCCCGCTTGGCGGTGGCCTCTGCCTGTCGCGCCTCGGGGCTAAATGGAAAGAATGACAGGAATCTGCAACTGATAATGCCACGCTCGGAGATGTTCGTCAGCAGATAATCTCCCATATCCTTCCCCTCCCTCTGGCTGCTTTTTTTTCTCTTCTTCTGCTTGATCTCCTCCCTTCACTTCGCTGCCACTACACTCTCTCCCTTCCTCCGCTGTCCGCTGCATCATTCACTCTTCATCCACTTCTCTGTCCTCTTGCTCGTCATTTACTTTGCCCCTTTCTCTCACTCTCTTTCCCCTCTTCTGACATCTGTATGTGTTTCTAATGGAGATTTTTGTTCTCTTTTCCCCCCCCCCTCAGATGGACTCAGAAATGCGTGCACAGAAGTGCGGAGTCTTTACAGCCCGGGCGTGACCGAAGCGCCTCTGTGGCCGCTGTCAGTTGCTCAGTAGGCAGTGTAGATCCTGTGTAGCAATCAGCAGCTACATCTGGCTACTGGGTCTCTGACGGCTCTGCCTACTTCCCGCTTGAGTGTGCCTATTCCGCTCCCATTGGCTGGTGGCGCATTCCAATCCTCTGATTGGCTGAAATGTCAGGGGGGCTCCATCCTGTGACCCCCACAGACAGGATGTTCTCTGTGTCACAACTCTACAAGGGGCCCTTGTCAAGGCTTTTGTGTGTGTGTGTGTGTGTGTGTGTTTTTTTCTCACTCCTTCCTCTTCCGCCATTCTTTTAATTCTCCCTGTTTCTGCCTCTCTCTCTCTCTCTCTGACTCTGTCTCTCCCTCGTGCTCTGTGAGGGTCTCTTTGTACCAAAATGTCCTTGGTAAATGCTATCAAAAGTTAAACTCGAAATCGTTCTGTGACGGAAATTTCAAGGAGGGGTGTCAAGCGTTAATTAACACCCATTCGAAGAGCCTTTGGGGTGACGAGATGTCCCTTTGCTTTGTCCTGAACCTGGCATACAATGTAGATTTCTGTGTGCTTCAATTCTACAGCTACATTGTCTGCTGGGTTTCTGGCTAGCAATATAAGCGCCAGTTATATAACCCTACGGTGCTCAAAAAAAGGTAACGTATTCATCTACTCTGTCAATGTGCCTGTGACCCTGACAATTCAATAAAAAGAAACTATTTCACATTAATCCTGCTGAGTGACTGGTGCTGTCATTTGTCCGACTGAATATCACATTTGAATAGAGGAAGAAATATCAGCAGAATCTGGAATCGGCAAAATCTAAATTGATTCAGTGTTGCTTCTGCGTCCCAGGAGTTAACCCCCCGACAAGAGATGCCAGGAATATTCTAGTAACTCAGCACAAAGCCGGGCCGTTGTCTGTCAGGAGGTTGTCAGACTGCTGTCAGACTGGCTCCTTATTAGCGGGACAGCAGCAGTCTTCCCTGAAGCCAACACACACACACACACACACACACACCCTGAATTATACAAAAAAAATCACACAAACAACAATGCTTTCAGAAGACATCCTGTCTTTCTACCTCAGTGTGCAGCTGTGAAAGTCACACACTTTCTGACACCTAAATGCAACTTTTACATCCACGAGTTCCTTTTCGCTTCATTACTCATTTGAGAGAATCTCTAAATCAGCTGTTTACAAAGATACACACAATTAAACTACTTTGTTCCGTCTCTGTTTGATTATTTCTGATGGTAGCTGATCTCTGAATAAAGCAGCAGCCATGAGGATGCAGTGACCTGGCTTTTTAAACAATACAGTATATGAAGGCACTGAAAAAAAAAGAAAAGAATTCCACACCAAAAGATGAAGGAAATGACTGTTCAGCAGGGAGTCAGCTGGATGCCCAGGTCTTGTCACAGCCCTGCAGCCAATACAGGTGAAAATAATAACGAGTCTCCAAGGCTGAGACGAGAAAAGAAACTTAGAGGTAAAGCTCCCTCACAACAGCAGGCCTCTGGAATAACCCAGGATTTCAGACAAAAGACACTGAATCATTGGTCAGTCACATACAATATTCAATCAAGTTAACTGTTCACACAATACAGTCACCTGAGCTATGTAAATGAGCTGATACATGGTTAAACCTCATTAGCTCTTACCAGTGTATCTCTGTGTGTACTTGGTCCACAGCAATCCCACCAATCGCTCCCAAAATGTCCCAGTTAGAGGAAATTACCTAAACATATTCTTTGTTAATCTTCACAATCATTCCCCAAAAGAACCAAGCACAATTCTTTAAAGGGCTCATATTATGCTTTTTGGCTTTTTCCCTGTCCTTTATTGTGTTATATATCTTATTTTTACATGTTATACAGTACAGGCCAAAAGTTTGGACACACCTTCTCATTCAAATGCGTTTCCTTTTATTTTCATGACTATTTACATTGTAGATTCTCACTGAAGGCATCAAAACTATGAATGAACACATATGGAATTATGTGCTTAACAAAAAAGTGTGAAATAACTGAAAACATGTCTTATATTTTAGATTCTTCAAAGTAGCCACCCTTTGTTTTTTTATTAATAAGGGAAATAATCCCACTGATGAACCCTGACAAAGCACACCTGTGAAGGTAAAACCATTTCAGGTGACTACCTCATGAAGCTCACTGAGAGAACACCAAGGGTTTGCAGAGTTATCAAAAAAAGCAAAGGGTGGCTACTTTGAAGAATCTAAAATATAAGACATGTTTTCAGTTATTTCACACTTTTTTGTTAAGTACATAATTCCATATGTGTTCATTCATAGTTTTGAGGCCTTCAGTGAGAATCTACAATGTAAATAGTCATGAAAATAAAGAAACACATTGAATGAGAAGGTGTGTCCAAACTTTTGACCTGTACTGTAGGTTTATAAAGTGAAAAAGCCCAAAGCCCACCCCAAAGGGACTTACCATCTCCAACAGAAAACACTGTTCACAAACACACCCTCATACTCTGCTTCTGACTGGCTAGTATTCCTTACCTAGGTACTGTCAGAACACGCCCTCATACAAAAAGATGGGACAGAAGTGTGATGTCTCACTCTGTAGCTAAAACAGAGAGCTCAACACACAGGGTGAAAAGAGGAGCTGCAGCAATGTGCGGTACAACAAAAATATGGTGTTTTTTGAAAATTAAACCACATAAACCTGTTCTGATATAACCTCTAAATACAATTATGAACCTGAAAATGGGCATAATATGAGCACTTTAAAACTTGACATTTTTAGAGTGTAGCTTGCTAGCTCGAAGGTTGTTGTTTCCCAAAGCGAAGGGATTTTGAGAACGGCGACACACAAGAGAGCGGAAGGGGCCTGACATCTGGTGCATGATCAGGCTTTATGCTGAAAATGTACTCCAGTTGAGACTAGACTAGTGCGGTTGTTCTTTTCACAACAGTGCAAGCGAATCCCTTTCTAATGTAATTCTAAATGGGGGACAAATTCTGCACTCCTCGATACACCAATAAATGCATTTTGAAATTCAGCCGAAGCTAACACAAGTAAAGCCTACAGCAATGAGTTGCTTAATTGATGAGTGGATTGACAGAAGATTTTTTTTTATAAAAAAATCCCACTTTTTTTATTTATTTATTTATTTATTTATTTATTTCAGGGATACAAATGACATTTAGAACGATACATACAAACCAATTCCCTTTCAGATGAAACAAAGACCAAGCAAACGTGACACATAATACGCTGCATATAGTAAGAAGCGTGAGTCGATTCTGAAAGGGTACCTGTGTATACGTCAAAAAGGATAAAAATAGGCACAAAAAGTACAAAAAAGAAATTATAATATACACATATGTACCTACCATAAATTGAAAAGAGAGAAGAAAAAAGAAAACAATAAAGACACAACACCAGTCAGTAATATAGAAGGAGAGAAAAAGAGAGTCTACTCGTCAATTAGTCAAACATAAAACGACAGAAGATTAATTTTGATAATTGTATGAGTGTATAGAAAGCTTCCAGCTTCTCATATAGTGTGTTCATATCTGATACTTTTTCTCTGTTTTCAGGGGAGAGAGTTGTGGAAAGTTACTGCACTCAAGCAGTAGTATCCTTCATGTTAAATATAAATATATACTGATTTGATTACAGCAAGGACAACGTCGGCATTATTGACGGTCAAATAGGCTACAGAATATTTGAAAATCAATAACTATTCATTATTTTTTTTTTTAAATGACATTTATATCTGCATTTATGTCAAAACCTAGAGACTTTCAAACATCAAAATGTAATTTATTAAATGTATTTGTGTCAAAATGACATATAAACATCTTTTCCTATTCTATTTTGCCTGGAAATGCTCGAGCCAAGATTGAGGGATTGAGAAGAGGGATAACACTTCCATAATCCCTGACCTTGGAAGAAAAGTTTCTCTATAACCACGAAGGTTTTGTTATTTTAACATTTGTTCAAAATTCATACAGGCTCTGTTTGTGGTTTCCTAAGGAGACTGTCCTCCAGCAAACGCCTCGAAATTCAATTACATTTTTAAGTATTTATCACAACAGGTGTTATCTCAGGACACTTTGCAGATAGAGTAGGTGTAGAACACACTCCATACTTTAAAAAGACCCAACAAACCCACACGAAAAACCTTCCTGTTCGCAGGCAGAAACATCGGACAGACCCAGGCAATTTGTATTTCAAGTTACAAAAGCCCGAAAAGTAATGACTCTCATCTGAGAAAGTAGAGTGCCGTTGTTGCAGAGCCACAAAGTCTGCAGAAGGTGGAGGTTCTTGATGGATGGATTGGTCAACAAAATATGGGACCCTGACAGGAGCGACGGCTGTTAATTTACCTGTTTCCCAGCATCAGTCAACGACCTGGACCCTATTTTCCTATGTCTTTGTGTCTAAGTGACTGATGGGAACAACAATCTTTGACATTGGTCCAGTATTAAGTGAGAGGCGAGGTCCATCTTGTATTTACCTTCACAAAAGTGCCCGTTTTGCCGCTGACAGGCTCAGATTAATATTCTAAGTGTCTGACAACATTATGAATAATGTGTATTGTTATGTAACTATAGAGATAACTATGTTAAGCTGCCATTTTGGCCAAGTCTCTCCTGTAAAAGAGATAATGTAGCTCAAGAGACGTCGTGGTTGAATAAAGGTTAGAAAAAAGACATAAAAGAAACTATGAAAATAAATGAATCACCTTCTGAATATGTGTTCGGAAATTGGACTTTGAAATTTCAACACATACAGCTGCTGGAAATGTTGCATTAGAGATTTAAAAGCTCAGATGGTTCTGCGTCATCGAGATCCAGGGTGCTGGTTTATAATGGCGAGGTGAGGAGGAAAAGAAGCAGACCGAGACTGAGAGCAAATTGTCGTTGAAGTGGATTTTTCTCAGGTGGACCCAGTTTGAGGTATGAACTCCAAGACTCTTACGCATCACTGTAAAAGCACTGAGTCTGTGTCACATCCCTTAAGGTCTGTGAGTCATATTTGAACACAGAACTGTGCAGAAGTGGAAGCAGGAATAGCTCCAGAAAACATTTCTCATCATGCACTGATATTTCAGAGGTCAGTTTCCTTCAAACGTCTAATTATTCCAGCAAAGTACTTTCCAATGCCACAGAGTCTCATTCAGGCTTTCATTGTATTAGAATAGTAGAAGAAATAAGCAAGAATAAAGAATTCAAAAACACAGTTTGGCTTTGACATTTTACTGTTGGTGATAAAAAACTGAAGTTGAAATGCTTCATTTCCCTAATATATAAATGTTACAGCCCTGGCTGAAGTCTGGCTTTTAAAGCTCCAGATCCTCTGTCGGTCACTCTAAAGCCCCTTTCACACTTGCACTGCAACCCTGAACTTATCCAGACATTACCCGGAGGAGCGCTATGTGGGAATGCAAATGTCCCAAAAAAAGTTGGACCGGACATTTAATGGTCTTTACCCTGCCAGCTCCCGAGTACAAAGTCTGTGTAATGCAGGGGCAAGGCTAGAAGGGGGGCACGGGGTGGCACCCGCCCCCCCCAAATCCACAAAAAAATGACAAATTGTGATTTCTATTGGATCAGAGTACTGTTACTTGGCAGCCTGTTGTGCCAATCTTCCCAGCCCTTGTCACATGACCACTTAATGTTTCCATGACGACTATCCAAAATGTAGATACCATGGAACCAGCGCTGGAATTTTTTTTTAAAGTTTTTTTTTTTTGACTGAGTATATAGAAAATGTGTATTGTATTAGGATATACATATTTTTTTAAATGAAAATAAGTAAAATTAATAATGAATGTGATGTTTTATTCAGCAGAATTATATTTTTCTATCCTATCAAATATTTCCTATATTTCTAAGCAGATTATCTTTGTAAATTATAGAGTGTGGTCTAGACCTACTCTATCTGCAAAGTGTCTCGAGATAACTCTTGTTATGATTTGATACTATAAATAAAATTGAATTGAATTGAATTGAATTATCTCTACTGCTGTATTCTGATAAAATAACCCCTGTGCCACCCCACTTAAAAAAATCCTGGCATCGCCTCTAAAAAAGAATTCACAGCGAGCGATTGGACATGGACGATGACATTTCTATCAGGCAGCTGAAGAAGAAGAAGAAGAAGAAGTAGGGTGATTTACACACCACATAAACAAATATGGTTGACCACATCCGCGTCAAAATAACCGTCTTACATCAACATAGACAACCGCTACCAGGGGCAGAACGTGAGCGTCTTTGATGCTTGACGCAGGCTGAATCACGACAGTTACGTAAAGCCTGAAAGTCAAACCGGTGACTAAACATCTCTTGGAAGATGATATCCCAGATCAGGAACTTGGAGAGGCCAGTAATAACTGCAGGGCACTGTAGGCTTTACATACTTTGGTGTGACCACACTTCACCACGCATTCAAACGGTTGGTGAGCGAGGCAGATCACAGCACGTTTCGCTGTTCCATTATCTCATACCAAACCTGGTGACTCACCCGGCCGAGGAGAAACCTAACACACAGTTTGGTGTGAAGGCGTCCCAACGGCCTGACCCAACCTGACTGGGAGGGACAGTAGGCGATAATCTGTTCCAGCTCAGCCCAAACACAAAAGCTGCCATGATGATTACTCATAAAGAGCTGAGGTGTAACCAAAACTGCTGTTCCAGAAGTAAAAAAAAAACTCATTCATTGTCATTTCCCATATAATATTGCAGATTGCCAAAGAATCCAGGCTCACAACATGTAGAAATGCCGTGCAGTTCGCTCAATGTGTGTATGGCAACCATTCCTCCAAACCGTACGACGATATCGGTCGTTTGCCCAAGACGACGTCCTTGAATGTGTTTTTTTGTTCACAACCCAAAAGATATTCCGTTAACTGTCACAGAGGAGTGAAGAAACTAGAACAATATTCACATTTAACAAGCTGACATCTTTTTTCTCATCAAATAAATGACTCAAACTGAAATCGATTATCAAAATAGTTGCCGATTAATTTAATAGTTGACAACTGATCGGTTCATGTTTGCGGCTGTAGCGTGGTGGCTATAGATGAGATGGAGATGATTATTCATGTTTGTTTTTTTAGTCTCGTTTAGATTATTTGAATGCTCTTTTCTACCTGTATGAATCATACTTCCCTGAATCCGTCTTCAAACTGTCCAAAACGTCAGCTGCTGGGCTTTTAACTACAAGTAACAAAGAGATCGCACATCACACCAATTCTATCCTAACTTCAGTGAGTAGCATCAAGCCGCATTTCTAGGACCCTGGCTTTTAAAAAAAAAACTTTTAAACTATAAGTGCTTGGAAATAAGTAGCATTTGGGTGAAATAAATAAATAGATAGAGGTGGCAGTAGCTCAGCCTGTGGGGAGTTGGGTTGGGAAACCGAAGGGTTGCTAGTTCAAGTCCCTGTACGGAGTGTGGACTGGTAGCTGGGTAGATATGCCAGTTCACCTCCTGGGCACTGAGCAAGGCACTCCCTCCCCCAACCACTCTGACATCTCTCAATTTGTGCATGTATAGGAGGATGTGTGTGTGTGTGTTTCAGGGCTGTGTTTAGTGTGTTCTAACAACAGAGTGTAAAAAAAGTATTGATTTTGAACCGTTTAAACCTTTAAAACTAAAAGAATTTGGACAAAAGTAGTATTTAGGTGGAATAAGCCTTTCAAACTATGAGTACTTGGACGGAAAGTAGTATTTGGGTGGAATACTAGGGTCATGGAAATGCAGTCCTAGAAATGCGGTTCCGAAAATGCAGTCTCTGGTACAGCAGGAACATACATATTGACTTCACTGGCTTCCTATTAAATTTCATATTCATTTTAAAGTACTGGTGCTAACCTTTAGAGCCCTAGAGCATATCTTAAGTCCCGAGCAGGGGCGATTCTAGGATCAGACCTTTAGGGGGACAAGGATACAGTGCCTTGCAAAAGTGCTAACCCAACCCCCCGCTAAACTAAACTGTCATGCGACTTACAATATCATTAGTAAGTAGAGAATGTAGTAGAGAATGCTTTGTTTACTTACTTACTTATATTTTTTCAAATTGAACGTCATGTTCTGAACACTGTACGTTTTGGGCCAACCCCTCCTACAGTCTGTGCTCCCTCTGCAGCCTGGATGGAATAAGTCAGTCATGCATGCCGATGACTGCGTCAACCTTGGTTCACTGATACCGTCCTAAAAATAGAAGCCTCTTCATCCTGCAGGTGACACCCATGGAGACATGCGGCCGCACCGGGCACCAGGTGACCCTGGGGTATTTCTGCTACCAGCGGGTCCCTGTATCTGCTCTCACATCGGCCCCTGACTTTAGCTCGACATTCACACAGTCAGAGACGTCTGAGAGAAAGAGATTTTTACTACTGCTTGTTATTGCTTTGCATGGTTGAACGGTGTCTGTGTTGCTTGTCTGTGTTTCGATGCTCGCATGGCTTCTCACACTGAATGGGGATACTGTCGATGTGTAACTGTGCTAATGTCTTGCTGCTTCCCATAGCTCTGCATGGCTTACTGAGAAAGATTATTTGTTGCTCTAGCTGTCTGTGTGGTGTCTTGTTGACTTCTGTCTGTATAGTTTAACCTGTAGGCTACTAATGTCTTGCCGTTTCCTGCCGCTCTGGTCTAAAATCATCTGGCCAAAGGACTACACTTGAAAATTAGCCCGGCTGGCTAACACTGGCACATTTACAGAAATGTTGATTAACGTGTGTTGTCCTTTATAAAATAAAGAATAAGAATAAGGATTCCATCTGCAGGAAAACCCTGACGCCGCAAAAGAAACCCTGCAGCATGGTCCCTTGTGGTGTCAGACAGATGGACAGACAGGCACCTGACCTCACGCCACCACAGCATGTGACACGATGGGCTGGAGGAGCAGCCGGTGTCAGGGATGGACCCCGTCGGGGGGGGACGGCGTTTTGAAATAAGGGTGAGAGGCAAGGCAATTTTATTTTTAAAGCACCGTTCAGACATGAACTCAGTGGTTAGCACTTCTGCCTCACAGCGAGTTTGCACCGCAGAGTTCGGCCCGTGGTCCAGACAGGTGCGGAGTCTGCATGTTCTCCCTGTGATTGCGTGGGCGTGCCCCCGGTTTCCTTCCACCATAAAGACACGCATGCTAGGTAACTAGGACTACAGTTGAACATTAAATTGAGATGTGTCTTTCTTCCCCCTTCAGCTTCAGGATTTCACAATGAGGGAGACAGAGAGAGATGAAGCAGCTGAGAGGATGCAGAGATGGCATGATCGAAATGAACAGCGCATGACAGGAGGTAGGTGTGTGTGTGTGTGTGTGTGTGTGTGTGTGTGTGTGTGTGTGTGTGTGTGTGTGTGTGTGTGTGTGTGTGTGCGTGCGTGTGCTGAAGAATGTTGAGGCCTCCATTTACGTTAGTAATGACATAATAAGCACCTGACTGCCACTCTATGATTGACACATTATGGCTGTATAACTTCACTCCAGAGAAAATAAAAAAGAGTGCGGGGGGGAGGGACAACTACTGTAACCCGTTAGAACAAAGATACTTTCTACTGAACACCTTGTAGCACCCAACAATAATGTAGTAATACCTAAAATTGTATAGAAATGTGCACTGAACCTGATCGAAAAAAAGAAATATTTAAAAAAAATTATATTGTGGGTCATTTCCTTTTTTTTTCTCTCCAAAACTGATGTATATCATGATGGATAATGTGATACATAATATACCTTTCTTTCTCGGAAATGTAAAGTATGCAAGAATACAAAACGTAAAATATAGCTATAGCCGACTGAAAACACCTTTCACCATTTGACAGTGATTTCATCGTAGAAAATGCAAAGCTCTAGGCTTCATGAATTTGAAATTTACCACTTTACAATTTTGTTGTTCTTTTTCCAAAATCTATTTTCAACTTATACATCCATGACTTTCAACCGCAGAGTAACGTCAGACAATCTGCTTCCTGTCCTGTGTGCGAGTGACCACATGATGTGTGTTGTAAATATAGACGGTGATTAGTTCTGCTACTGGAGCTAAAACTCTTGTGTGGACGGAGATGGTTTTCGTTTCAACAATGCCGGTGTGGATGTAGCCTAAATAGCTGGCTTTCCCTACCGTTCAGTCCGAACTGAAGAAGCCTCTTCGTCTTCGAAGCCCCTTTAACTAAGTCCAGTTGCAGTTGATTTTAACCTTCCTTGGGTAAACATGACTGAGAACCTTCACAGACATCAGCAAATGTTTTTTATGCTAACACACCAAACTAAGAGGTTGACCGTGGCAAACATTATGCATGCTGTCGGTATTTAGCTCAAAGCACCACTGTGTTAAGTACAGCCTCACAGGTCTGCACAGCACGACTGCAGACTCCCAGTCTTGTAATATATATTATAAAGTTAAAGTCGGTAACACTTTACTTGAAGGTATCTACATAAGAGTGACATGACACTGTCATGAACACATGAACCCTAACCCTAACCCTATTCTCAGATTTTATTATTCTTTACTTTCGGGGGTTAATTTCTACCTGCAGAGGAGGTCCTACCTTTCAGTCCCTCCAGAAAAACGCGATTATGCGATCGCATAATTCAATGCATAATCAGCCAACGTCCGCATATTAATGCGGGGGGGGGCGCATTTTTTCAAATACGCTGCACTTTTGCTGCATTATTGCCGATTTCCGTGTAATATATGCGGGGCTTGCATGATTTCATAATCCCCGCATTTTCGTTGCAAAAAAGTCCCATAATATATCTCAGCAGAAAGTTGAAAAATGTTGCGTTTACTTCACACAAGAGCAGCCATTTTCCCCTGTTGCCATGAAGTGACGTAATTACGTGACCACTTTTTCATCAAAGCGCAATTTTTGCAAGTTACCGCAATTTCATCACATAAAATTGCATAAATATCATATAGCATATTCCATCACATTTTTTAAGAAAACGTGCTGCATAATCAAGGATTTTTGCCCACAACAATCACAAAAAAGCTCTGCATTTTTCTGGAAGGACTATTTAATATGTTGATGTTTTTATGTGTTGTTTTTATTTATAAATATTTTAAAGATGCCTTGGTTGTCCTTTATAACTTTTATGCTGCCTTATCTATATTTTAATAATTTGATTGTGCTTCTGTCTTCATTGCTAATATTTATTATTATTATTATTATTATTATTATTATTATTACAAATTGAATTACTTGCCTCAAGATTTTAACATGATAATACACATGCCATTGGTTTTATGCATTTTACTAACAGTGTGGTTTTATTCTATGATGTATTTTAAATTATTTATGGTTAGTTATTGTGTGGCACTTTTTACTTTTTAAAAGCAATTATAAACACAGCACGTGTTACTCATTTTTAATGGTATGTGTATATTTTGTAACCTCAAGAGCAAGTAATTCAGACAGTATTTTAGACCCTTTAAATGTTTTTATTTTAATTTTTGAGGTTAAATAATATGTTTTTAATATTGGGATAGAATTTCTTTTGTATGGGCTATGTATTTACATAACTCTCTCTCTCTCTCTCTCTCTCTATACATATATATATATATATATATATATATATATATATATATATATATATATAATTTATTTTAATTATTTATTTTTTGAATGTCTCTAGGAGAGAGACCAGGGCAGGTGTGGAGGTGACCTTTTATTTATAACCCTAACCTGACCCTAACCCTAACTTGTCATGACAAAAACTGAATGACACTTACTGACAGAAGCGTTATGTCAAAAACGTTTATGACTTGTTTATGATGTTTATGACACGTTCATGACAGCGTCATGTCACTCTTATGTAGATACCTTCAAGTAAAGTATAACTAAAACATCTTTTAAATTCTCAGGTTTACCTCAACCTTGAGGTCTTCAGTGGAATTTAGCTGATTAAATAAAGGCTGTCTTCACTATTTTTATTTTGGTCAGCGAGAGAATTTTTTTTGTTTTGTCTCTGGATACATTTTTTTTTTTGAAATTTAGAAATTGCAGCTTCTTCTTCTCCTAAGCCCTGCAGCAATACAAGAGGACATTTAATGCAATCCTTTAGGTTTAAGTTGGAGAGCGCACGATGATTCTATAAGGCATTGCTGCCCAAATTAAATTTCCCTATATGACTCCTTAAAAGTCTTTTTGGCCACAGCTGTCACGCTCATATTCCTCGTTTGAAAATAGCTGCATGAGGAAGAGGTGCGCCGAACAGCCATTTTGCTGCATGAACAGTTTGATGTGTATCTTCATTCACGCTGATGTTTTTTCAGGAACGGAGTCGACGCCGAACCCGGAGACTGATGAGTCTGTGGACTTGTTCCTGCTGAGAGTGAAAGCTTTTCTGCGTGGGAGAGTTGCCTCCCCCTCCCCCCCCCCCCTACCACCTTTTCCTCACCGCCCTTCCCTCCGCATCCCTTTCCCTTTTCTCTCCCTTTTCTCTCCCGACGTACTGGCTTAGAAATGAGGAGTGAGTCCCTCTGTTTCAAGAGGTTTGGAATTAGTTTGTCTCCTAGCAACAACCCGTACAATACAACATGGTTTTGTGTGAGACAGAGACACAGTGTGAGAGTGATGTGTGTGTGTGTGTGTGTGTGTGTGTGTGTGTGTGTGTGTGTGTGTGTGTGTGTGTGTGTGTGTGTGTGTGTGTGTGCCCATGCATTAATCAGTTGAGCACACTTTTTCCACTGCCGTGCATGTTTGGTGGGTTTACTCTCATGTGGAAACCTGTTCCACTCCACGCGTTCTCTCACTCTTCTCTTGTCGTCCTCCGTCCTCCTCCTCCTCACACACACACACACACACACACACACACACACACACAGATACATTCTTCGTTCACAGCGGACAGCACTTCCTCCCCGGCTTGACGTTACATAAGCGCAAAGAAGCTGAATGGAAACTGGTGATAAGCTGATGTTTTATCACGAGGTCCCGAGGCAGTGACCATGAGAGTCTGGGTGGGACACGCTGTCCGTGGGTGTACACATGAGGGGGGAGAATATCCTCTAAACAACCAATTACCACCACCACCACCACCCACATCGCCACCACAGTGTCACCAACCCTGGCTTTTAGCTCAAATGTAGGTCACAACCTGGAAAAACCTCCCCCACTGCCACCAAAAATTCAAACTTGATTGGGACAGAAGTAGACTGATGTAATGACAGAAAGTCTTTCAACTTTATTTTTGGGCCAGACTTCACTGTAATCACTTCCTCCTTCCTCTGAGTGACTTGCTGCTCTCAGATGTAGCCATTTCTTCTTTTTTCCTGGACAGGAATGGGTTAAGTAGCCATAGCTGGAACTGTGAAATCTGAGAAGCGAACAGAGAGAGAGCGAGAAGGAAGGGGAGATTTTCTGGGGACCAAAGAAAAAAGAGGAAGACCCAGAGAGAGCTCTACCCTTTGCCCTCCCTCCTCTCTGACAGCTCTTCGCCTCTCTGCCGACTTTCTTCTCCTTTCCGTTTTCTCTTGACTCGAGTCTGTGTTTTTTTTCCAGCGGCAGCCACGTCTTTGTGGGGTCAGCGGGTCTCCACCGAGCTTGTAAAGCAGCCGAGTCCATTTGGTGCACGAGATGACACCTGTGCAGACGTGTGTTTGTTTGCTCGGGGGACGCTTTTTGGGGTTACACTGCGCCAGACACGGTTCTTTCCCTCCCGGTGTTAAAGCTCAGCAGTAAGCGTTTCCCGCTTCCTGCGCAGCGCTGAATCAGCCTCCAAGAATGTACGAGCACTGACTCACACTTCCTCCTGGATATGACACAGCTTCCTCTCCTCCGCCAACTGATTTTAGCCTTTCTCTCCTCCCTCCACCCATCTTCCTTTCACTCCCACCACCACCACTACCACCCCCACCCAACCTCCTTCCTCTTAACAGTTTAAGGTTCGAGTGGAATAAGTGACTCCAGCCTCAGCGTGCATGTATGTTTGCTGAAAGGCAGTTCATTGACGGACCGGAGCCGGGCGGCGAGGAGGGATAAGTCACTCGTCTCAGTCATCAAAACCTCTGAGTCATTTGAATTTAATTTGCCCCATCTATATTTAGATGCTTTGGGGCCTGGCCTTATGATCATTCATTAGAGCAGAACAGATGGGTCTCTGTTGCCTCGCTAAAGCTAACAACAGGTCCGCCATTAGCATCTCCCGGGCAGGTGAACCGCAGTTCAAGTCTTATTAAAACAATTAACATAAAGACCAATAAAGTATGGAGGATTATCTGCAGCAGATTGATTCAATAATCAAATTTAATAATTGTCTGAATGCTGATTCAGCATTATTATAATTATTATTATGACTTTTTTCGATATGCTTTTACTTTTTCATGACTTATTTCGACATACTATACTATGACTTTTTCATGACTTTTTTCGACATACTATACTTTGACTTTTTTATGACTTTTTTCAACATACTATACTATGACTTTTTTATGATTTTTTTTGTCATACCATACCATGATTTTTTTATGACTTTTTTCGACATACTATACTATGACTTTTTTTATGAATTTTTTCGTCATACCGTACCATGTCTTTTTTATGACTTCTTTTTCGACATACTATACTATGACTTTTTTCGACATCTTATACTATGACTTTTTTATGAATTATTTCATCATACTATACTATGACTTTTTTATCACTTTATTCGACATACTATACTATGACATTTTTAGACTTTCTATATAATTGACCCACCAGTGAGCCTCCAAATGACAACAGCCACAAACATTCCTTCATTGACAGCCCTTGTTAAACATCCTCGACATTTCTGGACAAAAGCACAGAGTACCAGTTTTTCAAATCACTTATGTGCCTACTTTTTTTTAAATGTCTTTTTCTTTCTTTTTGTTACATTAAAAGCCAGTGGAGCAATCTTTATGTCCTCTTCAGGCTTCTTCCACTTCCAAATGCTACCCCTCATACATACATTCACCTATAGACGTCATTCAAACTTTAGACCGTTCACAAAACCTTCAGCTATTACAGTATGATTCAGCTTTTAAATATCTTTACAGTTTTTTGTTTTATAACTGTTTAAGTTTGGTGCTTCTTGCTGGCTTTTTACGCATTTATAATGTTTGTTTTGACTGTTTTCAACATGCTTTATCTGGTGGCACAGTGACTCAGTGGTTAGCACTGTTCCAACTAGCACCAGCAAGTAGGCACTGCAGGCTGGGCATTTTGTTTCTAGTTTGTATGTTCTTGCTGACTGTCTTTAAAATGCTATATTATGACTTTTTTTAATCACTTTTTTCGACGTACTATACTACGACTTTTTCTGACTTCTTTTGACCTACTATACTATGACTTTTTTTTTTAAAATACTATACTGCAGTATGACTTTTTTCAATATCCTATGACTTTTCTCGACATAATATGACTTCTTACTCACTTTTTTTTCGGCATACTGTACTATCACTTTTTATCACTTTTTCGACATACTATACTGTGACTTTTTATGTCTTTTTCAACATACTATACTATGACTTTTTCATCACCTTTCCGACATACTATGTTGTCACTTTTTTTGACATAATATACTGTGACATTTATGACTTTTTTGACATACTATACTATGAACTTTTTATGACTTTTTCAACATACTGTGTCATCCAAATGACATAAAACAATCCCGATTTGCAGAAAATGTGACCCCTGTTATTAAGAGGTACTCCAGTCCTGTTCAATAAGTGAGATAAGCCATTATTCTTAATATAATCTATATATATTGTCCCCACACTTTTTGGAACAACTCCTGTTTATATAGCACATTTAAAACCTCTATGAAATAAAGTGATGCAGATAGTTTGGTATTATTTGTCCAGGTTTGGACACAGAGATTTGTAGCACTGAATAAATTACATTAAAAGAATTCAACAATGTCCTACCTTCAAACCGTGTCCACAAATAGTCCGCAGTCCATTCACCTCCATTGTTTTGAGGCACGAATCTCAGAGATGGATTCCTCAAAACTTACTGAAATAAAACCACAACCTGCAGACCAAGTGAGAAAATATCAATTTTATTTTGTAATTTGTGTGAACTGACTCTGCTTTATGCCATGGGGTGCAACAGGAGCTCTCTTTTGATATAACAATTTGTAGCAGTGTGTGCCCTCAAAATGTAGAAAAGTCAGAAATCAGTCATGTCTTGACAATTTTATTTCAACACTTTCAGGTCAGAGCCAGTGAAGATTAGAAATGTTTTGCCAAAATCAGACCCCAGATTGACCACAGCCAGGGGAACAGAATTGGTTTGATGGAAAAGAAAATTGGCAACCAAAAGTGTTGATGTTCCTCATTTCCAAAAATGATCATTTTGGCAAGCCAAGTTCCCATTTAAACTTTAAAGATAAAATATGTAATGTTTCTACATCCTACTTTGAAAATCAGATTCATATCGATAAGGAAAGTCTCGTGATTTTAGTCCAGCATTACCTGGATTTTGAAGAGACATTGCTGTGAATTGGGCCTATTCAAAGGATATAAAAACATACTTATTTGGACGAGGTGATGGCTTTTGTGTATCAGGAAATAAATATATGACTTTATAATCTCAGAGAATATCCAAGTTTTTTCCTCGTAAATCATACTTTTTTTTTTACTAAAATGGCCTTAATACTCATTCTAACGTGTTACCCACTGTCTGTATACAGAAAGCATAAAGTC
Source organism: Perca schrenkii (assembly GCA_025617405.1). Classification (NCBI taxonomy): domain Eukaryota; kingdom Metazoa; phylum Chordata; class Actinopteri; order Perciformes; family Percidae; genus Perca; species Perca schrenkii. The sequence continues at coordinate 31,027,406 of CM046797.1, forward strand.
CCCCGACACCTCTCTCTCTCTCTCTCTCTCTCTCTCTCTCTCTCCCTTACCTTTCACCTCCTATCAGCCCCATCTGTAAAAGTAGGCCATTCTCTGACTACTCAAGTGTGAAGCGGAGGTCTTTTTCTCTGAGCACAGTGGAAAGTTTACCTTGTGACCAAGGTGTGCTGCTGTGCTGATTATGCAAACATCCCACAGCCAGCAGCAGCCTGTATGAACACACACACACACACGCACGCACGCACGCACACACACACACACACACGCATGCATGCATTCACCTGACTCATATGTGACGTCATGTGTGACAGGTGGATATAGCAGGATCTGAGGCAGCCAGGGTGTGTGTGTGTGTGTGTGTGCGTGTTCTTTGAGTTGTTTGCGGTGTTTACACACAACAGTGCGATCGTTAGAGTTTATCACGCGTCAGGGGAACTGGGAAACAGCGAGCACTAAGAGGAGCCTGGTGATGTCACATCGACATAACCAAGGAAAATTTTGTGCAATACCTGCGTCACTCTGCACCGGGACGACAGCAGGTCGGAGCTGGGAGCCGGCTGGTCAACCTCTAAACAACATCTGTCACATGGAGGCTGCAGTTAGCACAGAGGCAGCGCTGTCTGTCTTACGCTGCTGGTTAGTCAAGGGCCAGTGACTTACACTGGGTTAGTAGGTGGAAAGCACCGAAGTGTCCAACACAGCCAGATAATGCGGGGACTGTTGGAAGCTCTTCAGATGACCAAATGTTGTGGTATGTTTGTAAAAAGAAGCTGCACAACCCAAAATTCAGCTGGCTTTCCTGTATCTGTCCGTTAAACACACGCACGCACACACACACACACACACACACACACACTCATAGTGCGTGGAACTATCTTTGTGGGGACCCGTCATAGACATAATGCATTCCCTAGCCCCTTACCCTAACCCTAACCCTAACCTTAACCATCACAACTAAATACCTAACCTTAACCCTTACCCTCACCTTAACCATCACAACTAAATACCTAACCTTAACCCTTACCCTCACCTTAACCATCACAACTAAATACCTAACCTTAACCCTTACCCTCACCTTAACCATCACAACTAAATGCCTAACCTTAACCCTTACCCTAACCTTAACCATCACAACTAAATGCCTAACCTTAACCCTTACCCTCACCTTAACCATCACAACTAAATGCCTAACCTTAACCCTTACCCTAACCTTAACCATCACAACTAAATGCCTAACCTTAACCCTTACCCTAACCTTAACCATCACAACTAAATGCCTAACCTTAACCCTTACCCTCACCATAACCATAACCTAATTCTATCCCTAATCCTAAAACCAAGTCTTAACCCTCAAACAGCCCTTTAAACTTGGGGGGTCCAGCATTTTGGCCCCAAAAAGTTGTCCGGACCCCACAAGTATACTGTTTTTGGACCCCACGAATATAGTTAAACAAGAACACACACATACACACACACACACACTTTGTATTTAAATTTTAGTTTATCTCATTGGATTGTGCACTTCTACGGTAAAGACCAGAGGCCTGTACTACGAAGCAAGATCAACTTGTCCTGGATCTCTTTCAGTAATCCGGCTTCACCTAACCTAACAACCGCGGTCCTCCATAACCTGTACTACGACGCCGGTTATCAACTAGTTCAGTCAACTCAGGGTTTCCCAATCCAGCGGCGCGCGCGTTCACATAAACGAGGCGGTGTCTGCGCACCACGACCAATCGCAAACATCTACCAGAGCCGCATGTTATATATAAGAAGAGCACATTATAATTCTCCATTAATATGAAGAACACAGACACGGTTTTACAGGGAAAACGCAATACAGTCGCTGCTTCCTAAAACAGGAAGGGAAGCTGGCAAAAAAATAAATAAATAGCCGACGCTGTAGATGTTTAAATCACAACTCTTATTAATATCACTTCCTCATCAGTCAGGACCAAGATCTGACCATAATTACACTTGTACTTTCCATAAACTGTCGTTGCTTTAGCCTTGTATTTCAGTTGCAACCCTGGCAGTGGAAGCGATCGTTAGAGCAAATAAAAAAATATAAAAACATAATTCAAACCAATGTGCGCATTGGCGACACACGGCTCAAGAAGCCGATAAGTAATTCCCTCCCATTAAAATATATAGGCTATATTTCATAAAAATACCCATGTTAACGGGGTTGTTGGTCTCTAAAAAAAATAAATGTAAATGTTTTAACTTTTGAGCGCACCCCTCTCTCCACCTCTCTCCCCCTCTCTCTCTCTCTGCACCGAGCTCCGCCTGATCTTCTCTAAGAATGGTGACGCTGTTATCAATCGACCTATTGATTGGTCAGTAGGCGGTGCTTTTACACCGGTTTATCTCTGATCTCCAACTTAACCTGCTCCCGACCAGGTTAGGTGTTCAGCATGAGTTACCACGGTGATTGAACCCGGTAACAAGTGATCCACCTTCGTAGTACAGAAAATCCTGGGTTGAGCCTTAAGTTAGCTCGTTAACGCCAAATCCTGCTTCGTAGTACAGGCCTCAGGGCTAGGACTTGATAAGCCTGGGCTTCTTTCGATCCCTTTTCAAACCAACACATTCTCACTCCCAGCGCGTCAAAAAGCGACGCTTGGTCAGGGGCCTTTGGCGTTTGTCACTGACGCAAAAAGTCTCCTTTAGCGTCTCAATCGAAGCAGGGGGCACGTCATTTTTCAACACGCTTGGTCGGGGCTCTCACTTTTTCACGGTCTGGTTCGGGACCGATTTGATGCAAATTTTTCAACGTGCAGGGTAAAACCACTTAGTTAGGGTTAGGGAAATATCGTAGGTGGGGGCCAAAAATGTACATTTAGGAGACACATGGAACAAGAACAGGACCCTGGATGAATGTCCTGTGTTGTTTGAACAGTTCTGGTGTGTGTTATGTTGACATTTTTGTTTTGTTATTCTATTTCTTTCTTTTTATTCTTTTTTTTAATTATTTTTAATCGTTCGAAATAAAGACAAAGATATGGCACTCCTACTTAGAAAGAGACAACGTTTGATTCGGTCCAGTGTGAGCCAATCTGTGTGTTACTGTCTTTGGATCTCCTCCTGGAGCATGAGGCCAGGTCAGCCCTTCTTTTGCACGGCAGCTGGAAGATAACGCGGGACTCGCTGGATCACATTTCACATGGAAGTCCATCTTGTCAGGCATCAAAGTAATGTGTTTGTGTCTGAACTACTAGCTAACTGAACCAATCAGCGTCTGGTGAGGAGCTACTGGCAGCTACAGGCGTGGTTTAGGTGTGTGCATAGGCGTAATTTACAATAATCAAAACTGGCAGGTGCAAACAACCCCACTCACACACACAAAAAAACTGTAATTATAATTTTCTTTACATAAACAAAGACATTTGCACCATGACTTGATGCAGAAAAGTCACAAAATTGTTGCAGAAAAATTCAGCAGAATGCTGAAAATTAAGTGTTTGATGTTGAAAATTTCTATTTTGTTCAGAAGTGGAGATCCCCCAAAGTTAAGCCCTTGGGTGTGTGTGTGTGTGTGCCGGACAAGACATAACTTTGCTTTTCCTAGGATGGTGAAGAAATGTCCCGCCCTACTCTGCCTCTGATTGGTTAGTACTTGTTGCCTTTGTTGGTTGGATTGGTTGGGGTTAGGGTAGGAATACCTGGTGTCCCAATCAGAGCTCAACTTCTTCCTCTTGGACAGGTGAAATTATGAGATTATGTTGTGTCAACAGAGGCTATAATTTTTTTTTTTTATTAAAAGCTTTTTCACTAACATCCGTTGGAACGGTGGAGTTTCCCTCGCTGCCCAGGTTAGTGGAGCACCTGTCAGGAAGAACGTTGCTTTATGACTTCAAACAAATATCAAAACCACCTGACTTTTCCTGCATCTTGTTCACAAAATACTTTTTTGAATTTATAGCCTGCTCATTAATCGAGTCATCATCATCTTTATCACTCATATTCCGAGCGAGTTTACTATCTATGGCGTCCCATATTATTCATGGCATTAAAATGTGACAAAAAATGACTAAACGGCACCAATGTGAGCCAATTTGACCACTGTTTCAAATTAGCAACGTGAGCCATCACATGGCATAGTTAGATTGACCTCTCTGCTGATTGATGATTGTTGGTAGAGTCATGGTGACTCAAGCATAACACAGGGAAAGAATTTAAGGATTTTGGACTTTTGCCCAGAGTGCCAGTTGGGTTGCTATCTGCATTTTGCAGAGGCCTTCATTCAAAGTCTGCCTATATGCAGAGGTGGGTAGAGTAGCCAAAAATTGTACTCAAGTAAAAGTACTGTTACTTCAGAACAATATGACTCAAGTAAAAGTAAAAAGTAGTCATCCAAATAATTACTTGAGTAAGAGTAAAAAAGTACTTGGTGAAAAAACTACTCAAGTACTGAGTAACTGTTGAGTAACGTCTGGTTTATTTGTAACACAAGCATTCAATCAGACGGACAAAATTACAAAATAATCATATTTAGACAAATTATAGTTCATCCAATCAATTAAATTAATTTAAATTAATTAATTAATTATAAAATAGCTTAAATTAAAATAATCCAGGTAAATTCAAGTACTTAAAAAATAATATCAATAAAATAATAATACATAAAAAATAAATAAGCACAAGTTTCCAAACCTTTACACTTTTTTTACCAGACTCTGCAAGCAGAACTAGAACAAGGTAATGTAGCTGCTGTTTGGTACTTTTACTAAGGTAAACATGCTTTCATTCACAAAGGTGGATCACTTGTTATCGGGTTCAATCGCCGTGGTAACTTATGCTGGACGCCTAACCTGGTCGGGAACAGAGATCAACTGGTGTAAAAGCACGCCTACTGACCAATCAATACTCCACTGATAACGGCTTCACCGTTCTTAGAAGATCAGGTGGAGCTCGGTGCACGGAGAGAGAGAGGGAGAGAGAGAGAGGGGAGAGAGAAAAAGAGAGGGGTGTGCTCATACAAAAAATATTTAGAGATCGACAGCCCCGTTATCATTCCCTGATGTCGATATTTGCCGTGTGTAATGCGCACAGCGGTTTTATGTTTTTTATATTTTTTATTTGCTCTCACGATCGCTCTCACTGCCATGGGTTGCAACTGAAATAAAAGGCTAAAGCAACGACAGTTTATGGAAAGTACAAGTGTAATTATGGTCAGATATTGTGCCTGACTGGTGGGGAAGTGATATTGATACGAGTTGTGCGCATCTACAGCGTCGGCAATTTCTTTTTTTTTGCCAGCTTTCCTTCCCGTTTTAGGAAGCAGCGACTGTATTGCGTTTTGCATGTAAAACCATGTATGTGTTCATATTTATGTAGAATTATAGTTTGCTCTTCTTATGTAAAATATGTGGCTATTGTTGGTCATGTTGTGCAAACATCACCTCTTTTATGTGAACAGGCGCCGCTGGATTGGGAAACCCTGGGTTGGTTGAACTAGTTGATAACCAGCGTCATGACACAGTTTATGCGGGACCGCGGTGGTTAGGTTAGGTGAAGCCGGGTAACTGAAATAAATCCAGGGCATGTTGATCTTGCTTCGTAGTACAGGGCGCGGTTCCTCCTCGTCTGTGACGTTTCTGACATTGCCATTTTTGTTTTGCTGCGACTGTAAAAGCTAACCCATCCCGCTGCTAGGTTTGAGGAAGGTGACGAGACTGCACAACTACGTTTGATTGGGTGAAACCCAGTCACGTGGTAGAGGCTTTAGCGGAAGTCTCTCTCTCTGTCAAAATAAAACATTAAAATGAGGCGTACGCGGGGGGATAAAAACAATGACTCGTAGAATACCAAAGAGGTAAAAAGAAAAGTAACGAGCTCATTGTAGCCTAATGTAGCGGAGTAAGAGTACAGTTTCTTCATCACAAATCTACTCAAGTAAAAGTAAAAAGTATAGTGATTTAAAACTACTACTAGAAGTATAATTTTTTTTACTCAAGTAAATGTAACGGAGAAAATGTAACTCGTTACTACCCACCTCTGCCTATATGCGAGAGTCATTTCACAGCTCTCAGAGACATGTTATTTGGTTGCCTTCAAGGAAGGGGTTGTTGTTTTCATGTGGACGTCGAAGTCGAGCTGACAGTATTTGTGGACACTGCCACCATGTGGCTCCCCTCCAACCTGAGAGCTTTTTATACAACCAGCAATAAGCAGAGGAGAGTGGTCCCTGCTTCTTTATTTCACTGTCAGCAAAGACAAAGCTGAATAACAATGGCCCATGAATAAATATATTTTTCGACTGCATTGTTTTTGTGTATGTGTAGGAGCCAAAATTGTGATCAAAATTCCATTAAATGCACAGACCTATGGGATCGTGCGAAGAAAAAAGCAAATACTATAAATGTGAATATGTTCAAACTGAAATCAGACAGGCAGTGTGCAGCTTTGTTATTCAGTTTCAATAATAAATGCACACACAAAGTTAGTTTTATTAAATATATATGTCTTACAGGATGGGCGCTGCGGAGCTGTAATGGAGAACAGGGACTGTACATATCCTGGTAATCCTTTTTCACATGGCCTGTGAGAGAGTTTATATATTCATGGAAATGGATGCTCATTTATTTATGGAAAGTGTTTAGGAGCAGCAAATGCCACGGAGTCACATAGCTGTAAAAAAAAAAATAATAATAAAGTAATCAGGTTTTTCATGTCATGCATCAAAATAATCTTGTCAAACATTTATTGGCATCAATCTTTAGTCTAATTGCTGAATTATTATTTGATTTTTCTTTGCTCTCAATTTCAGTTCTGCGAGGGTAAGATAAATTATCTTCATGTCAAGATAGTGTAACTAATATGTGGTATTAAGAAAAGTAGTCTGACTGGGAAAAACCACGACAGAAACAAAAGTGAGTGACTAAATAATTTCCCCCTGTACATATTTAAAGTATGAGTCAGCCTCATGTTTTAAAAGTTTATTTTTAACAGGAAACCACATTTTCCAGCAGCATGATGAGGGACAATGGTAACGTCATGACACAAAAAAACAAGTCCTCCAAACTCTCTAATACGACCCACAGGATGCATCTTTAAACACGCCGTTAACGTTGTGAAACGGTCGCAAAATCTACTTGGTTAAGTTTTAAAAGAGAGGATGGTTCGGGTTCACACATACGGAAGAGGATTAGGGCCACATTTTATTTTTTATTTTGAGTTTAATCTCAGAATTCTGAGAACAAAGTCAGAACTGAAATAAAATGTTCACATGTGGCCCTAATCCTCTTCCGTACAAATCAGTTGTTACTTCACATTCGGTTACGTGAAATTTAGTCTTGCTTTGCCAGACCATCCACACGCTGCGGAGTGGAGGAGGGACTGGCTAGTCCACACGGCATTCTGGGATCGGAGAAAAACATGCTCTGGTTTATTGGCATTTCTTTAAACCAATCACAATCGTCATAGGCGGCGCTGAGCGTCAGACGGAGCCGCTGCAAAATAGTTGTGCGAGAGAAAACTCAGATTGGACAGATAGTCTAGCTAGCTGTCTGGATTTACCCTGCAGAGATCTTAGGAGCAGTTAACCATAGTCCTCATGAATTCACCGGAGGTTAGAACGCCAACATTGGCAAAATACATGCATCCGGCAAAATATCCTGCGGCACCTGAGCAATCCAGTAAGTGGAGCGTCAAGAATATAGACTACGTGAAGTTTTACGTTGTTCCGTTCTTTCCATAAAGTACAAAAAACATTGTTTACTTTTATTTTTTAACAGGACACAAACCTCTGTCTCCTGGGTGAAAGTCCTGTGTTTGTTCTGACCCATCGCGGCACCTCCTTAAACAGAAATTTGGCACTCTTATACTTCCGTCGTCATATCTGCTACGGCCACTAGTGGGCGACGTCTTTATAAATGTAAAGATAAGTCGTAATTGCTGCTTTAGGACAGTGTCCTGCCACATGCCAGAGTGACAAATCCTCTTTGTCTCCTGTAAAAACAAATCAACAGTTTTGTTTCGGAGAAATATCTTTGGGATTATCGGTGATGAACTTCTGGAAGTGAAAGGACAGGAGTGGGTTAACAGCAAAGATGTCAAAGCGATCAAGCTGCCTCCATGTAGGCTTCAGGCATGAAGACAATGTTGAAAGTAGAGGAGATCAATTCATGTTTCGACTGGAATCCTTTTATTATCCTCTCAGCAGAAAATCACCCTAAACTAGTCTTGCATTGCCAGCTCTATCTCCACAGTGCTGTGGAGTAAGGTCTGGATACACCACAGATGCATTCTGGGATGGGAAGGGAAAAAAACGCTCTGGGTTGTTTGGATTTCTTTAAACCAATCACAACTCTCTTTGGCGGCGCTAAGCTGCAGACGCAGCAACGGTGGCTCTGCTAAATAGTCTCAGGAAGGAACTTGTTTTGGTGGAACATTTGCTCCCTGCAAAAGAAATCAATACAATATTAAATGAAGTGAACTGTTGACACAATACAGTAACGTGAGCTATTTAAATGAGCTGATACATGGTTAAACCTCATTAGCTCTTACCAGTGTATCTCCGTGTGTACTTGATCCACAGCAATCCCACCAATCGGTCCCAAAACGTCCCAGTTAGAGAGGAAATGCCCTAAACATATTCTTTATAAATCTTTACAATCATTCCCTGAAAGAAGCAAGCAGGCCTGCCTTGTTGCACGATTCACATTTTCTTCAAAACTTGACATTTTCAGCGTGTAGCTTTCTAGCTCCAACTTTGTTCTTGTTTCCCCGAAGCGAACGGAGTTTAAGAACGGCGACACACAGAGAGCAGGGGACATTATCATGGAAATGTACTCCAGTTGACCCAGACTACCCTGAACGTATGCAGACCGAGTCCTTGGCAGCGGCCTGAGTTTTTTTTAAATCAGAGCCGTGGCACTTTGCTGCGTGTCATCCCTCCTCTCACTCTGTTATTTCAAATGACAGGTTCACAGTGTTTCTAGTTGGTCTTCAACAGTTTTTCTAGCTGTAATAATTCCTCCTGTTCGTACTGATCATCAAGAGATCCCTTTATGTTGCCCTTTAAATGGAAGAGATGGTGGACAACATTACATGCACGCAACATAAAAGCCCCAAAACTGATGCCTTGTTACATCAAACTACCTCCGTAGACTCTGAACCACCTGGGCCGACAACTCTGCTCTCACATCAGAACGCTCTAAAAGAAGGTGATTCTTTATCACGAATACTTTAAATTTACTCTGTGTGTGTGTGTGTGTGTGTGTGTGTGTGTGTGTGTGTGTGTGTGTGTGTGTGTTCTTGTTTAACTGTATTTGTAGGGTCCAAAAACCGGGAGTTTCAGGGCAGCTTTGTGGGGCCAAAATGCTGGACCCCACAAGTTTAAAGGGGTGTTTGAGCGTTAAGACTAGGTTTAGGATTAGGGATAGAATTAGGTTATGGTTAGGGTGAGGGTAAGGGTTAAGGTTAGGCATTTAGTTGTGATGGTTAAGGTGAGGGTAAGGGTTAAGGTTAGACATTTAGTTGTGATGGTTAAGGTGAGGGTAAGGGTTAAGGTTAGACATTTAGTTGTGATGGTTAAGGTGAGGGTAAGGGTTAAGGTTAGACATTTAGTTGTGATGGTTAAGGTGAGGGTAAGGGTTAAGGTTAGACATTTAGTTGTGATGGTTAAGGTTAGGGTAAGGGTTAAGGTTAGGCATTTAGTTGTGATGGTTAAGGTTAGGGTAAGGGGCTAGGGAATGCATTATGTCAATGACGGGTCCCCACAAAGATAGTGCCACAAACCTGTGTGTGTGTGTGTGTGTGTGTGTGTGTGTGTGTGTGTGTGCGTGCGTGCGTGCGTATGTGTAAAATCCAGTGACAGAAGAAGTATTCACATCCTTTACTTGAGTAAAAGTGCTGTTAAAATACTACATTGTATTTTATAATTATAATAATATTGTGTGCAGAAATCTTAATTTGTGGAGTAACTAGTAACTAAAGCTGTAAAAAGTCCAAGATTTCTCTCCGAAATGTAGCGGGGTAGAAGTAGAAAGTGGCATGGAAAGAAAAGATTCAGGTAAAGTACAAGTAAGTAAGTACTGGAGTAAATGTACTGTTACATTCCACCGCTGGTAAAAATCACAAAACGCTCATCGAGTTAACTCGATGCTTCCTGTGACTCACAGCTCCAAAACCCCGGGACTCATCCGAGAGGAATCCGGGGGACTTCTACCACGTGATGGAGACCTTGTTGTTGCCTTGGCACAGAGCTGGTGAGAATGTGGATTCTCTCTGAAAACATATCGGGGAGTTATCTGCACGCTAATCTCGCTTTGCTAGACCTTCCTCCACAGCGCTGCAGAGGAGGGTCTGGCTAGTCCACACAGCATTCCTGGATGGGAGAAAAACATGCTCTGGTTTATTGGCATTTCTTTAAACCAATCACAATCGTCTTGGGGGCGGGGCTAAGCACCGGACGGCGCCACAATGCCTCTGCTAAATAGCATCGGGAAAAAACTTGTTTTGGTGGAACATGTGTACGTTCAAAAGTAGTTTTAATCATGCGACAGAAAACTCAGATTGGACAGATAGTCTAGCTAGCTGTCTGGATTTACCCTGCAGAGATCTGAGGAGCAGTTAACCATAGTCCTCACAAATCCACCAGAGGTTAGAACGCCAACACAGAGACAGAGGAAGGTAACAGACATCCGGCAGAATTACTAACTCCCCCTAAAGACGCCCTGCCTCCTGTAAATAAGACAGAACTGGGTCTATGGTGGCTCTCTAAGGGTTAATGTAACCTCTAAAATCCTGGCCCCTTTATATGAAATGGTGTAGAACCGTTTATCATAAATCTGATAGTGTTCTTTTGTACTGAATTAATACATGTTGGGTTTCCCGCACAGCTAAACCACGCTTAAACAATAAAAGGGACAAAAATCATTTACATAGACAAAAATCTGCCCTATCCTCTTGGACAATTTAGAAATTTGGTTTTAAACCCGCAACTTTCTACTTGTAAGTGCTATACATAATTGCATTTTCCTTTGCATCCCTGTTATCCTTATGTTTTATTGTCCTTCCATATTTCTTGTGATTGTACTTTCTGCGTTGTCGTTCTGTATTTGTGTTTGTAATCTGACTCGATCACATTGCAAATGAGGGTCGCCATCAAAGATCTCTCGAGGATTAATAAAGGCTGAATGAATATATGAGGATGCAGCAATCATCAAACAGGAAGCTCTTGGGTGAAGACCACCCAATGGCAAGTGACATCGTTTTGACAAACTTGATTCTTAGGGACTATACATTCATTTTTTAACAACACAATCCTGCTGTTTGTTAGCCTAATGTGCTTATGAAATGTTTGTCCATCAAAAGTAGTACAACTTTGTGTGCACAAACTATATATATTTGCTTGAGTATTTCCATTTCCTACATTCTTTTTGTCTCGGAGGGAAACCCTTTTTGCCCACTACAGTTATTTCAATGATTGAAATTGTTTTCGAACAGACAAAATAATGATATTACACTAAGGCAAGGCAATGTATTTATTTAGCCCAGTTCATACACAAAGGCAATTCAAAGGGCTTTACACAAGCATACACACACAAAGTAAATACAACACTGAATTCAACAATCAGAAAAAACAGTAAAAACTAAATTTAAAAGACATAAAAAGCATAGAGGTGTAGAAGTGACCATCTCTAAATGGCCTCAGGAAAAACACTGTCAAACAGAGGACTTTTAAGTCTTGATTTAAAAAGAGAAAGATCCATAAATGAGACGACATGGGTCCCATGTCCGAAAAAAGGAGCGGGTAGAAGTTCGCACTGAAATGATTACAAATGAAGATTTACTTTTATAAAACTCAAACGATATGAGCAGCCTATAACCTATATGACGTGTTAGCTTAGCATTAGCTCCACGTCAACGACCTGCAACATCAAAATACTGCTTACACATTAACGCATGAATACTGATAACCAATGATATGATATATAACAGATCATTACACACCATTCAGGAAAATAGATCTTCTTCTTTTACTTTTGATACTGTACTTGAATACATTTCTGAATGCAGGACTTTTAGCAGAGTATTGTGTGTGTGTGTGTGTGTGTGTGTGTGTGTGTGTGTGTGTGTGTGTGTGTGTGTGTGTGTGTGTGTGTGTGTGTGTGTTTAAAATCCAGTGGTTGAAGAGGTATTCAGATCCTTTAATTGAGTAAAAGTACTGTTAAAGTAAAAGTCCTGCATTGAAAATGTTACTTTAGTAAAGGTATATAGGAAAATGTACTTTGAGTATTAAAAGTACAGGTCTGTCAACTAAGTGTTTAATCAGTGTGTGTGTGTGTGTGTGTGTGTGCATGTGTGTGTGTGCCTGTGTGTGTGTGTGTGTGTGTGTGTGTGTGTGTGTGTGTGTGTGTGTGTGTGTGTGTGTGTGTGTGTGTGTGTGTGTGTGTGTGTGTGTGTGTGTGTGTGTGTGTGTCTTACATCAACATCAGTTAGCTTCCATCTCCTTCTTAACTTCAGTGACATCTGCTGGCTCTTGTTTCTGTTTCTGTTGTCAGATTTCTTATCTTTTCTAAGATCTACCTCTTTTAAGGCACAACATATACTGTATATATATATATATATATATATATACACACATATATATACATATGTTTTAATAAAAAAAATTCAAGTAGATCTGCAACTAAAGACTAATATGCAACGTCAGATAAATCTGGGGCGAAGAATATCTTCCAAACCTCCGTGCTTTTTGAAACCTTTTCCAGGCTTTTTAATGCCTAGAAATAGAAAATGCCTGACAAATATTTATTTATTTATTTAAGCTTTGCAAAACAACACGTGTCCTCTTATCAAAAGTGCAACTGAAATACTATTTTATCTTAAATAACAAAAATATAAACATATAATTAGGTTTTTAAGACAAATCCCACATCAAAAAAACTAAATAAATAGAAAAAGCTGTAGTGACATCTGAAGTCAAACAAGTGAAATCTAAAGTAGATTAGGCCCTAGGCCGTTTAAAAATTGCATCGCGATTTATAGTTTTATCTCAACCGGTTGTAATTTTCACACAGTTATTTATATCCATTTTTAACCGATTCACGATGCATGCTTACATCCCTAACTTTACTCTTTATTCACTTTTTATTGGGATGACTGCAGAGCTATCAAAAAAAGCAAAGGGTGGCTACTTTGAAGAATCTAAAATATAAGACATGTTTTCAGTTATTTCACACTTTTTTTGTTAAGTACATAATTCCATATGTGTTCATTCATAGTTTTGATGCCTTCAGTGAGAATCTACAATGTAAATAGTCATGAAAATAAAAAGGAAACTCATTGAATGAGAATGTGTGTCCAAACTTTTGGCCTGTACTGTACATATACATATACACTCACCTAAAGGATTATTAGGAACACCTGTTCAATTTCACGTTAATGAAATTATCTAATTAACCAATCACATGGCAGCTGCTTCAATGCATTTAAGGGTGTGGTCCAGGTCTAGACAATCTCCTGAACTCCAAACTGAATGTCAGAATGGGAAAGAAAGGTGATCTAAGCAGCTTTGAGCGTGGCATGGTTGTTGGTGCCAGACGGGCTGGTCTGAGTATTTCACAATCTGCTCAGTTACTGTGATTCTCACCCACAACCATTTCTAGGGTTTACAAAGAGTGGTCTGAAAAAGGAAAAACATCCAGTATGCTGCAGTCCTGGGGGGAGAAAAATGCCTTGTTGATGCTAGAGGTCAGAGGAGAATGGGCCGACTGATTCCAGCTGATAGAAGATCAACTTTGACTCAAATAACCACTGGTTACAACCGAGGTCTGCAGCAAAGCTTTTGTGAAGCGACAACACGCACAACCTTGAGGGTGGGATGGGCTACACCCCCACCGGGTACCACTCATCTCTACTGAAAATGGGAAAATGAGGCTACAATTTGCACAAACTCACCAAAATTGGACAGTTGAAGACTGGAAAAATGTTGCCTGGTCTGATGAGTCTCGATTTCTGTTAAGACATTCAGATGGTAGAGTCTGAATATGGAATCTGGACATGCCAGGTTAGCACTTACTGGGAATTTGCTTTGGTGCATACGTATATAAACATATTTAAACATTAATATGAAATAAACAAACAATAAATACAGAAACAAACAACACATACTAACTGAATAACAGTAACCCTTGTGTTGTCCCTCCCTCGACCATGCAACTTTTGGGTTTTCTGGGTCAAAATTTAAAATGAAAACTTTTAAGTCGTATTTTTCAGACGTTTTTTAATTTCTTTTTAAACTTTTTTCAACATTCTTTTATAAAAACGTTTTTTCAATGCTATCAAATTGAATAAAACACCCAGATTCAATGCAAGTAGTGAACTGATCGTGTTTTTTACTTGTGAATAGCGTTGTATGGAACCATTCACACATACACGTTATTGTTTTTGTTGAAAATTTGGTTGAAAGAAACCCAAATTTTCGGATATAGAAACGTTTCGAAAAATGGGTCCAATTTGACCTGAGGACAACCGGAGGGTTAAGAAAGAGTCCAGCTGCGTCCTACTTTTAGGAAATGTAAGCAGCGTCTCATATATGAAACATATAAAAGGTGTCAGCTTGCAGCTTTAAGTCTCTCCCCTCTCTTTTCACTTGTGAAGGTAAAAAACACAGCTTGCCAAGTTCCTTTTTCTAAAACCTGAACATTCAAAAGGGATCATGAATAAATGAAAGCCGTGTTTGGTTGGAGTGGTTGTCAATGCAGCCTCCTGCCGTTGTGATAATGAAATAACTGTCAAGCACAAAGCCTACAGGACCCGGTACAGATGAATGATCCCACACTTAGGACTCATTTTGCACAATGGATGTCATCCAGCGAGCACAATGAAACCCTCAATTATATATTTTCAGAAGTTTTTTAGAGAAAAGGTTCAGGTGATGGATTATTGTAAAATGAATCTGGCACCATATACGACCAGAACGTCTCATTTTAGTCTTATTTTGAGCGTATTATTCACACATTTCACAGCCGGTGACCAAGTGCTCATGTAAAAGGTTTTCACACCGATTCTTTTGGTACAAACCTCAGATTGTTGTCAGTTCAAATGAAAACTGACTGACTGACTGACTGACTGACTTAACCCTTGTGCTGTCTGCCTGTCAACCATGCAACTTTTTAGCGTTTTCAACTTTTTAAGACCTTTTGTAAGTTTTCCTGATGGTTTTGAAGCTTTTTTTGACGTTTATGAAGTTTATTTTTCCCTTTTTCCGATGTTTGTTGATTTTTTCAACGTTCTATTTAAAAAAAAAAAAAAAGAAGGTAAAATGCTATAAAATTGATAAACACCCAAATTCAATGGAAGGAGTGAACTGAGCATTTATTTTATTTGTGAAGGAGCCATCCACTTTACTTTTGTTTTTGTCGCAAGAAAACCAAATTTCTGACACAGAAACTTTTTGAAAATGGGTCAAATATGACCCAAGGACAACCGGAGGTTAAAAGGCTGTCTCCGTTATGGCATTTAATAGTCATACAAACAATCGCGATTAACGACTGAAATGTCTTTTTCTGGGCCATTTATGCCACACATTGGTGCAGTTGTGTTTGGCTTTGCTACTAGTCCTGAATCCATGTTGTTCATTTTAAACGGCTTCTCGTTGGCAAAGTCGTGTCAGTTAATCTCCGAATGGTTTGCACAGCTTTAGTTTAAACAGCTTGTTTTAGATTGTGTAGAATATTACCAGTTGAAGTTATATGTGTGCACGTTGCAAAAGAAGCTGTGTGCAGTCATTGAGGAAATGGCTCAAGGAAACGTCTCTGACCATAGAAGGTTAAGCTTGAGCCTTTAACAGTAGTTTAAGGCTTTATGGCATAAGAGTGCATTATGTACCAAACAGATAAGCAGAAAACACAGGAAAGGTAGTTAAAATTACAGAACAGATAAGGAAGTTGCACCACAAGTTCCGACCTTGGTGTGTGTGTGTGTGTGTGTGTGTGTGGCGCCAGGGTGGCTCAACTGGTAGAGCATGCGCCCCACGTACAGAGGTTAAGTCCTTGCTGAGGCCCTTTGCTGCATGTCATTCCCCCGCTCTTTCTCCTTTAATATCTTCAGCTGTTCTATATAACAAAGGCCTATAATGCCCCCCCAAAAAAAGAAGAAGATGGAGCTCACCTGGTTGAGCGTGCGCCCCATGTACAAAGGCTCACCGCGACCCCCTCATTCCCTCTCACTCTCCCCTTTATCAAGTCTTAAGCTGTCCTATCAAATAAAGGCCTAAAATGCCCCCAAAAAAGAAAAAGAAGTAGGCTCATTTTCTCATAGACGTCTACAAAAACCAGTGGAGACAGCGGAGTCGCCCCCCACTGGATATTAGAGAGAATGCACTGGCTTCAGTTTTCAGACCTGGAAGTTGCCGCTTGATCACAAACAGACTGTATGAAAGAAAAACAGGTATATACTCTTTAAAAAAACACTTCCTAAAAGTATTTCCAACTAGAGAGGTTTGTGGCACAGAGGAATAAGACCGATCAGTGTTTTAGGATTATTTCTTTGTTGGATTTGATTAAATACAGCTGAACAAATTCAGATGTAATGTAACAGCTTTGTGGAATAACTACAAATATACAGTGTAATTAAGAGTTTTCTGCTTCATCTGAATACTAAGACACATTGTCATGTTTCCATCAACGTATTTTTATACGCATTCAAGTATCGCATCAGAAAAACAGGCAAAATGTTTATGCTCGCTTGAGGTGGTTTTCGCCTTTTTCGAAAAAGAGTTAACGCGCCAAATGGGAGATGGAAACAGCTTTGCCGAATAAGTGGTGACGTAGCGAACATGTAAGTCACATGACTATAGTCCCGGTGTCCATCGGGCAGGGGAAGGATCGGGATACGGGTCCCATCCAGGGTGCCGTACGCTTGTGGCACAAGGTTGCAGTGCGCTGTAGCCTGGGCCTCAGACACGTCGGGTAAATTGACGAAGTGGTTCAACAGCTTGAATCGTACGGCGCTGCACACCGCGTGTATGCAGCGGTGAACGGTTGCCTCGCCAACACCAAATGGCTCCGCCACAACCCTGGATTCTGGACTGGTGGCCAACTTGTACAACGCTACCTCTCTCCATTTCGTCAAAGAACTTTGCTTCTAAACTCTTTGAGTTAGCAAGCCGGATTGCAATCTACAACCACGCGTAACGTCAACTTGTCGCTCTAAACCAGTTGATGGAAACGCTTGTAATTCGCTTTTTTGTTTTTGCGACATTTTAAAAGTTTGCTTAAAATTTGGTTGACAATTAGATGGAAACACGACAAGTTGGATACTGAACAGAAAGAAACCTGCCGACAGGTGTTGTGATGTGAACCAGCAATTTGGGACGGAGCACTTTCCTCCTGCTGGGTTGAGTGATGCATGATTAGCTTTAATGGAAAGCTCTCTTCACACACACACAGATATATAAATCATAATTGTTTAAATACTTTTCTCTCAGCACAGCTTTTTTTGTAGCACTTTTTAAAAAACAAAGTCACAAAGAGCTGTACGAGTATGAAAGTAAAACAGCACTGACAAAGTAGCAAATGGCTTGAAGAATATTATAATAAAGTAATAGACTGATTAGTTAACAGAAAGGACTTTAGATATGTATGGAGTTTGAGCAGAGATGTAAAAGAGGAAATTGATTTTCTGCGCCTGTTCTACAGTTGAAAGGCCTCAAAAGCGAGTCCGTGTCTGCAGAAACCGTTTAGACAAAAAAGGGGAGGATAGTTTGTGTTAAGTTGTATGTTAAGAGGCAGCTTTATTTGAATAGCACATTTTAGCAACAAGCAGGGGCGATTCCAGGATTTAGTTAATTTAGTTAATTCCAGGGGTTACTTAAAATATTAAATTTGAAGTAACCAGTGTGCAAGTAGCATAATGTGGGATCAGTCAAATGAAAGTTGCACATAGGGCTGGGCAATAAATTGATATTATATCGATATCGTGATATGAGACTAGATATCGTCATAGATTTTGGATATCGTAATATCATAAATGGCTTAAGTGGTGTCTTTTCCTGGTTTTAAAGGCTGCATTACAGTAAAGTGGTACTTTTCTGTGTTACCGGACTACTCTAGCTGTTCTATTATTTTTTTACCCAGACATTATGTCCACATTACTGAATATTACACATCTTATATTTAATTGTGAAGACATTTTGTTAAAGCACCAATTGTCAATAGAATATCGCCACAATATCGAAATCGAGGTATTAGGACAAGAATATTGCCCAGCCCTAGTTGCACATGTGAAATGGTTGGCGTGGCCGTTGTTAGCCGGAGAGAGAGGAGCTGGACCGGCACCAGGTTGGCATTAGTATGTTTTTGTTGTCTCATCCAGAGTTAAAGTTCATGGCAGAGAGACAAACACAGCAGGGCATCGAGTGGCTCCGTTTAACGTTGAGTGCTCTTAACTCTTAGACAGTTAGTTGGTCAAAGCAAGATAAACCATACATGTCATGATCAATGGGTTATTGTTCTGGGTTGTTTAAATGCCTTCATTTCACAGTTTGAGATACAATATATTTATCCTGAGGGAAAATGTCAAAGTGTTGTTACCTGTGACAAAGTGGGTGGTCTCTCATTGCCAGACCTTCCTCCACAGCGCTGTGGAGGGGGGTCTGGCTAGTCCACACAGCATTCTGGGATGGGAGAAACACGTGCTCTGATTTATTGGCATTTCCTTAAACCAATCAATCGTCTTGAGCCACGGTGCCTCTGCAAAATAGCCTCTGGAAGAAACTTGTTTTGGTGGAACGTGTACGTTCAAAAGTAGTTTTAATCGTGCGACAGAAAACTCAGATTGGACAGATAGTCTAGCTAGCTGTCTGGATTTACCCTGCAGAGATCTGAGGAGCAGTTAACCATAGTCCTCACAAATCCACCGGAGGTTAGAACGCCAACACAAAGAAAGAGGAAGGGGACGGACATTTGGCATCCAGCGGAATTTCCATCAGCAATGGAGCAATCCCGGAAGTGGAACGTCGTGGATATAGACTACAACACTGGTTCCCAACCTTTTTTTCCTTGGCGCCCCCCTACTCATGACTAAGAAAAGCTGAGCCCACCCCCCTGAAACCGAAGTTGAAGTAACTCTCAAGATAGAGTCTTACTTTCTTTTTTGATACAGAGCAGTTATCAGCACTTTGAAATTTCTCCGCCATGTTTCATTCATAGAATAGTGATGCCGTGGCGGCAGGAAAGACGAGGATGATAGCAGCTAGCAGCTGACATGATGACAGCAAGGGTCCCAGGTTAAGAGGTCCCGGAGGTGTGGCCTACTAAGTAGCCTGTCTACAATTTTAAGCGAGAACAAAAATATATAGTTTTTATACCGACTTTTGTACACATTATATATTCTAGTGTATTATCATAATTTGTTTAACATGTGCAAATATTTTTTTTACCTCAAACCAGATAAAGACTTGCGCACCCCCTGTGATCTTTGCCGCTTTGCTTTGAGGGGTGCCCGGACCCCAGGTTGGAAACCACTGGACTACAAAGTGGGTGATGCACTCACCCCAAAAACCTATTATAATTTCCTTTACATAAATGAAGACATTTGCACCATAAATTGAAAAGAAAAGACAAATTATTGTTGTAGAGCTAACGTTAGCGGTCTGCTTGCCCACTGCCGCTGGGTTTAACGTTAGCAGCCTGCTGACCCACTGCCGCTGGGTCTAACGTTAGCGGTCTGCTGACCCACTGCTGCTGGGTCCAACGTTAGCGGTCTGCTAACCCACTGCTGCTGGGTCTAACGTTAGCGGTCTGCTGACCAACTGCTGCTGGGTCTAACGTTAGCGGTGTGCTGACCAACTGCTGCTTGGTCTAACGTTAGCAGTCTGCTGACCCACTGCTGCTGGGTCTAACGTTAGCAGTCCGCTGACCCACTGCTGCTGGGTCTAACGTTAGCAGTCCGCTGACCCACTGCTGCTGGGTCTAACGTTAGCGGTCTGCTTACCCACTGCTGCTGGGTCTAACGTTAGCGGTCTGCTGACCCACTGCTGCTGGGTCTAACGTTAGCGGTCTGCTGACCCATTGCTGCTGGGTCTAACGTTAGCGGTCCGCTGACCCATTGCTGCTGGGTCTAACGTTAGCGGTCCGCTGACCCACTGCTGCTGGGTCTAACGTTACCGGTCCGCTGACCCACTGCTGCTGGGTCTAACGTTAGCGGTCCGCTGACCCACTGCTGCTGGGTCTAACGTTAGCGGTCTGCTGACCCACTGCCGCTGGGTCTAACGTTAGCGGTCTGCTGACCCACTGCCGCTGGGTCTAACGTTAGCAGTCTGCTGACCCACTGCAGCTGGGTCTAACGTTAGCGGTCTGCTGACCCACTGCTGCTGGGTCTAACGTTAGCTGTCTGCTGACCCACTGCTGCTGGGTCTAACGTTAGCGGTCTGCTGACCAACTGCAGCTGGGTATAACGTTAGCGGTCTGCTGACCCACTGCTGCTGGGTCTAACGTTAGCTGTCTGCTGACCCACTGCCGCTGGGTCTAACGTTAGCGGTCTGCTGACTCACTGCCGCTGGGTCTAACGTTAGCGGTCCTCTGACCCACTGCTGCTGGGTCTAACGTTAGCGATCTGCTGACCCACTGTCGCTGGGTCTAACTGTCCCTCCTCACTCCCTGAAACTCATAACGTCTCCCGAGATGTGTCGGGCAGCTCTCCTACCAGCGAGCTACGACAGTTTACGGCCCCACTGATGTGTATTGTCACCATAACAACTAACAATTGCCATTTTGTTGGGTACCCATCAAATGACCACGGCAAACCGTCCAATGGCCTTTCTATCCATTTTATTTCTATGGTTGGACTAATTAACATGTTGACCTGATGACGGTATACTTTCATGACCAGCCAGCCAACATTTTACTCAAAACCACACATGTAAACCTCATGGTAGCGCTAAAAGGAAAAGTCAAGAAATCACCAAAGTCATCAGGATACTATCCTCTGGGAAACATAAATGTCTGCAAAGTTTCATAGCAATCCATCCAACAGTTGTTGAGATTACGAGTGATTACTGAATTCATGTTTTCTCCAGTTTTACATCCGAACATGGGGATGGCGTCAGACTGAATCAAGCATGGCAGAAGACTATTACTCACGGGCCACACAAAGTCACAATGTGCAAACAATCTGAGCAAGTCAGTAAAAATAATTTGATTATCCATTGTTCAACGGGGCTCTTTGCATGTATTTTTATCACTTATCTGTGGAGGAAGAAACCTGTTTCTGTTCCTCTTTTACAAACCGACAGTTGGCAAAAGTTCCTCTTTTTTCATCTCCCGTAAACCGTGGAATCATCGGGTCTTTTTTTTAGGGGCCTGTTAAGAGAAAATGTGCAGCCTGCAGCAGATCCAGAACACCATTTAAGAACCACATCAGATAACTTACAGTACTGAGGGGTAAAGAAAACAAGATCGTATACAGAAAACCTTTTTATTTATTACAGACAGAAACATCAGAACATTTTCAGATTCCTCACAGCTACTTTGTTCTGATTCATTATTTTCTGCACCCCACCCCTCTTATGCCAGCAGACTTCATTCAGATAAGAAAAGTTCCCCACCGGAGACTGTCAACTGGATGCACCATGTGGACCTTTAACGAGGCAGTATGTATTGGTTATGGGAATCTGACTGTGGCATGTTTGCATTGGACTGCATGTTGTGCAAATTCAGGGCACAATTTGCAGGATAACAGGCTCCCCAGAAAGATGAGCCCAAAAACGGGCGAGCATCGAACGAGACTTCAGCTGTGCAGAAAAGACAAAGCTCCCAAGGAAAAGCATAGGAATCCGATTGTTGCTCTTTGAATCCCACAGCGGCTGTCTGAATGCGAAACTATGTTCTTTTTCCCCTTCATTTTAACACTCACGGACGTCCAATTCAACACACTGAATCACTGTGTTACAGCTATTATTAACTCCTTCATACTCCAACAGCGTGCTCAATCGTTTTTTAAATCCCTAATGGCTGGAACGTGTTTGGATAATGGATCTTTCATCTGCGGTCTGCCATCTGCATTGTTCTCACTTGCTCAGTAGCCCAGAACTGTTCTTCCATTTGCTCTTGGTTCAGATCCAAAAGAAGTACTTTGTATTTGAATGTGGCCCAAAAATGTAGAAAATCAAACTTGTATAGTTTGGTGTTAGTAAGTGTGTTTCTGCTTACTAATTGTACATTTCAAGCTATACTCTGACCAAATGGTAACAAGTTATCTCCATAAGTGAAACAATTTAAGACTGAAGTACTCTATGTGAGAAACGTTTTTTTTTGGCAGCGAGTTGGAAGACGAGAAGACCAACTGAGACGGACAAATGGCAGCCATGAACATGCCAATGCCTCTCTGTTCTTCACGCAGATGGAGAGTCATACATGTGATAATGCAGGTTTAATAATAAGAGTTGCCCGATGGCCCGGGGCAAGTGAAATGCCACGTCGGGCAAGTAAACACAACAACGCCCGCTGGGGCATCATCGTATCATCTTTCTTTCTTGATTTTTTTTTTTGAATAGTGACAATGGATAGGCAGGAAAAGGTGTGAGAGAGAGATGGGGGATGACACGCAGCAAAGGGCCACAGGTCGGACTCAAACCTGGGCCGCTGCAAAGGACTCCGCCTACATGGGTTCTTACTGGGTGAACTAGAGGGTCACCCCGCATCATTGTATCCTAATCATCTGATTTAAATGTGCCGTTTGTCAAGAATTGAGTTGGCGATAGATGTTTTAGACTTTTCTTGACAGGTTTTTTTAGGCTTTTACTTTTTTTCGACATTTTTCCTCAACAAAAAAAAATTTAAAAAAAATCTATAGGGGACAGTACATATTTAATTCGGCCAAGTTGCTTTTGTATTTGCCCGACCAGACAAGCGTTGAACTCTGTAATGGTACTAATTGTAATGACCCCAACTGTAAGAGGTCAAAGGTTTTGTTTTTGATCCAGTTTTGTTTATCAAAAATCTTCCGGGAAGCTCAAATGTCTGTGCAAAATGTTCTTGACACCTTCTTAAAAAGGTTTCTAATCAGCCAACTTTAGTTTTGTAAAGCTCGTTAATTGTTGCTGCATGAGTTTGGCCCCAGGGTAAATCTCTTCTTAAAGCGCAAATCTAGCCAAAATGCATCCTACCGTATTCTCGTTTTTGGGTCAAATGGCCTTTTGAATGGGAGTGATAGGGGCACTCTCATGCTAGTCTAAAAATAGCTATTTTTAAAACACTAGGCTCGACACAACATGAAACTTTGCTTCAAGTATCACCAGGGGCTCTACACCTTAACAAAAGCATTGACAACATTGTTTGTGTACACAGATTTACTAAAAAGAAACAAAGGTTTTGAACAACTCACCGCAGCTGTTGTTGTTTCCGGCCGCTACCACCTCGGCAGTCAAAATGAGTCGATATCTGAATGCGAATGAACAGACTCCATATGAGGCTCCTTTTTCAACTACAAGGTCAATATTGGTTTTCAATAACGACAAAACAAACACTTATCCATGCATTTATATGGAACTAAGTTTTAGGAGCTTTCCGTCGTTACTCTCCTCCCTGGTACGTTGCATTCGGAAATCGATTGTTTTTGACTGACAAAATGGCTGCAGCCGGAAACAACAGCTGCGGTGATTTGCTCAAAACCTTTTTTAGTATATCTGTGTACACAAACAATGTTGTCAATGCTTGTGTTAAGGTGTAGAGCTCCTGGTGATACTTGAAGCAAAGTTTCATGTTGTGTCAAGCTTTCTTAGTATTTTAAAAATAGCTATTTTGAGACTAGCATGAGAGTGCCCCTAGCTCTCCCATTCAAAAGGCCATTTGACCCAAAAACGAGAATACGGTGAATCTTAAAAGTGGCGATTCGGTCCTAAATATGCTTTGAAACTAAAGTTTGACTCACGTACATTCACAAAAATACCCTAGGATGTATTTTGGCGAGAGTTACGCTTTAAATACTGGGAGCTCACAGATAATCAGAAATAGGTTCCTGAAATTTCTGTCCCCTTTAAAAGATATAATCCACACTTTTTGAGGTCCAGAAATAAACATATCCAAGGAGTAAAAGGTACATATATGTACAGTTTCTTCTAAAGGCAGGACAAATCCAAAAAAGAAAAAAAAGTTAGGTCAAACATTAATTTTACTCTCAAAGGAGGACCAGCGCAAATAATTTTTAGTAGAAAAAAAAAAAATATGTCAGCGATAGATTTACTAAACAGCCTTGGACCTGGACAACATTTAAATTCTGATGAGAAAAAGAGACAAAAACGGTAGAAAGAAGGAACTAAGGCAAGAACCGGTCGAAAATAGTAACAAAAACTTCAAGAAAAAAAAAAAAGACAAACTTCAAAGGAGCAACAAAAACTTAGAAGAAGAAAAAAACAGTAGAAAGAAGGAAGGCAGCCCCAGGGCGACAAAAACCTACAGTAACTACAGCCTTGTAACTGAAAAACGTTTAGTAAAAAAACCTTACGTACCCCCTGCAGTCCTCCAGAGTACCCCCAGGGGGACACGTACCCCCATTTGAGAAAACATTTGAGTTAGAAGATGAATGAAATAGTTTAAGTCTCATCTTATACTAATATTCTATTTCCTGTTCACTTACCAATGTCCTGCTGCTCTGTACGGCATTTTGACTGTGTGCTGAGACTATTTTACCTGATCAACAAACGTGAGTCTACAGAGAGCTGTAAAGTGAATGTAGGTTACTCGGTTGTTTCCTGCAAACTTGTGGAAAAGGTTTGACTTGGTGCAGTTATCCAGCGGAGTAAGCACCGATCAGCTGACTTTTACATAAAGAAGAAGTACAAACGAGCTGCAGATGGAAATAAAGACAGTTCTTGTTTATCGACTCATTAAAACATCCTTCAAAACAATAAAACCCAATTCAAAAGGTCGTGACATTTGCAATTCATTATTTTAGCCGCCCTTATGTGGGAGGTAGATTTAGGTTGTGGAGTGCAGGATTGGGTTTGTTTTTTGTAGTTTTTATGTTGAATGTCTTTGTGTTTTCTTAGTCTTCCAACATCTCGGGACAATGTTGGAAATAGAGTCCGGATCGGGCTGAATTTTTCTGTCCGAGCCCAGCCTGCGTCCGACAGAGCCGTGAGCGAACCTGGCCCGAGCCTGACAGGCATTAAGAAATTTGTGTCCAAGCCCGACACTGTTAAAATCAAATGTTTTTTTCTCATACTAATGACACATGTTGGCTACGTTTTGTGTGTGGAAAGCCTGCTTTAAGGCCCGGACACACCAAGCAGACGGCCGACCGTCGGCAGTAAAGCCAGTCGGACTGATCAGTCTCCTCGAGTCGGTCCAAAAAGTGCCTCAGAACTCACCGAAGAGACGAGACGTAATACGTCTCCATAGCAGCAGGCGGCGCTAATCTGTATTGTCGCCCAAAAATGAAAACCGGCAGCTGATTGGATGAACGTGTCATGTGGGTCTGGTTTCTCCAGAAATTCAAAGCCAGACTGTCATGGCGGCTTGTTCAGAATACGATCTCATATTGGACTAAAATAGTTTCACCGAAACGTGTTTCTGAAAACATTTTAAGAGAGAAATAGGCCGTGCAGTTGCTGAATCTGTGTACTTATTCCACCAACTCTGCGCACACACACACACACACACACACACACACACGCACACGCACACGCACACGCACACACACACACACACACACACACACACCTCTCTTAAAGGAGCCGCAGCACCATTTTACAACAAATGCCTTATGGCGCTGATGTGACTGAGCCCGAACCAGACCATAACCTTTAAATATCTGTCTGATGCATGCCTTAGTTGGAAAGAAGTGTTTCTATTTCACCGTGTTACCCTTTGGATGTTTGTTTCTGTAGATCTGATAAACCATGGAGGGAAAATCAACCAATCAAAAAGGTCTCTGTACAATGCTTACTGAGCAGTTTATTTATATAGAAAACGTATGAGGGGCCGTGCTTTCAAAATCACAAGGCTCCTTCAAATTTAATGGCAGGTACTCTTGGAAAAAAAAGAAAAATTACAGCATTCCATCAACAAATATCTTCAAGCAATAAATATGCATTTTATAAATAGTGTAAATTTACATCAAAATAAAAAAAACAAAAAAAAACAAATTAAACTTCACTCTTTTGTCTATGTGCAACCCTTTTCTTCTGCGACTTTCTTGGCTTTGTCGACAAATTATTTTCCTCGCCAACAAATAGTCATCAAATACTCATCATAGTTCCAGCAAAATTAAATTAACTGATGGAAAAAAAGGGGTGGGGGGGGGGGGGGGTGGGGGGAGATGTTGCAAAGAATGTGTCACTCTACTTTTCACATTACAAAACTGTACTTTTTATTTTTATTTATTTTTTTAAATCTGGTTTTCCTGACCAAGGAGGCGTCTATCTAACATACAAAAAGACCGGCTATGCTAAAGACTTGTCTCGAGGAGGGGGAGGAGGAGGAGGAGGAGGAGGAGGAGGAGTGGGGGGTGAGCTCTCTCGTTAACTCACAAACAGAATACAAAAAAAACAAAATCAAATGGAGGAAAAAAAAATAAAAAAAGAAGAAGAAAACTATCAAGTCAGTAGTCGTCGTGTGACCGCGTTGCCAGTTAAAACAATATGTACAAAACTTGAAATCATCATTTTTTTTTTTTATGTGGGATTTTTGTGTTATTTTCTAGTGAAGTCCAGCTGGGCCAGCAGTAGAACAGTCTGGTCATGACGACAGGTGGAGCTGCCCCCCCCCCTTTTACAGTCCACCGGGGCAGGTTGCATAGACACACAGCTTTCACGCAGCTGCCTTGTGGGATAGCTACAGAGTGCCGTTTTTTTGAGGGACTGCCGGCTTACTTCCTGAATATAAGAAAAGAACAAAATAGGTTTCCGGAGAGATTATTCTGCCTCCCCCCCCCCTTTCCTTCGATTTAAGTCCGTTGTGGTTTTTTTTCTAACTGTCCTCGGTACAACAGAGTTACCGTCAAGAGGAGGAAGGCAGCGGACTGGCCTGCAGACAAGATACAGGGAAGAACACACTGAGCTCTCGGACATCATCATCATCATCATCACAGGTCTCCTCTGTGTTTAAACGGATCCGCTCGGCTCGGAACGGGACCGGTGCAGCCGTTACTTACGAGTGTGAACTGGTCATAAACGTGCATGAGGTCCTCGATCTTGTACTGCTCCAGCACCACAAAGTTGTCCAGGTTGGCGCTCCCCCGACGGGCGCAGTCCTGGCAGTGCACCACGTACGTCTTCCTGCTGTTGCTCTCCGTGGTGACAAACAGCAGGTCGAACACCTCCACCTGGACCACAGGGCGCACGGGGGGAAAAGGGTTTAAGTGGCATTCACGCAACACAAATGAATGGATCGGCTTTATTTATACAACGCCTTTCCCCCCCCTCCATGTTTATTTTGAATAGGGACAGATGCTACGACAGACAATCGGTGCAAAACATCTCCAATGTACAGCATCG
>CM046797.1:31059856-31204856 GCA_025617405.1 Perca schrenkii
TCGCATTGCCAGACCTTCCTCCACAGCGCTGCGGAGGAGGAGGGTCTGGCTAGTCCACACACCATTCTGGGTTGGGAGAGAAACGTGCTCTGGTTTATTGGCATTTCTTTAAACCAATCACGATCATCTTGGGCGGGGCTAAGGGCCGGACGGAGCCACGGTGCCTCTGCTAAATAGCCTCTGGAAGGAACTTGTTTTGGTGGAACAAGTACGTTCAAAGGTTGTTTTAGTCGTGCTGCAGAAAAACCGAGGACTCATTCCCATACCCCGAGTGAAGGAGTTCAAGTACATAGGGGTCTTGTTCACGAGTGAGGGGACAGTGGAGCGGGAGACTGGTCGGAGAATCGGTGAAGCAGGGGCGGTATTACACTCACTTTATCGCACCGTTGTGGAAAAAAAAAAAGAGAGCCGAGCCAGAAGGCAAAGCTCTCGATCTACCGGTCAGTTTTGGTTCCTACCCTCACCTATGGTCATGAAGGCTGGGTCATGACCGAAAGAACGAGATCCAGGGTACAAGCGGCCGAAATGGGTTTCCTCAGGAGGGTGGCTGGCGTCTCCCTTAGAGATAGGGTGAGAAGCTCAGTCATCCGTGAGGAGCTCGGAGTAGAGCCGCTGCAGTGCAGACCAGTTGAGGTGGTTTGGGTATGTGGTAAGGATGCCCCTTGGGCGCCTCCCTAGGGAGGTGTTCCAGACACAGCTGGGAGGAGGCCTCGGAGAAGACCCAGGACTAGGTGGAGGGATTATATCTCCACCCTGGCTAGGGTTGGGCATCGATAACCGATTCCTACTTGGAATTGTTCCAAAAATTACGATTCCAGTAGAATCGTTTCTTTATTGGAGTCGTTTGGAGGATGTGGTTTCATATCAGGTCATCGCTTCTCAATTTAACACGCGCAAGTTTAGGTTTCCCCAGCGGCCAGGCGCTTGTTGTGCTGCAGCCTTGGAGCACAGTAAGCAGTAAAGTCTAGTCTGGCTTTGTTTTACGCCCGGTAAAACTGCAAACCACCATTGAATCAAAATAAAATGTTCCTCTTATTTGTGAAAAAAGGCATGTGACCCGTTTCAACTCCACCCCTCAAAGAAAAAAAATCAGAATCAAAAGGAAGAATCGGAATCAGAATTGTTAAAATCCAAACGATGCCCAACCCTGACCCTGGCCTGGGAACGCCTTGGGATCCCCCAGCCGGAGCTGGTTAATGGGGCTCGGGAAAGGGGAAGTTTAAGGTCCCCTGCTGGATCTGCTGCCCCCCCCCCCATGACCTGACCCCGGATAAGCAGACAACGATGGGTGGATGCAACAACAAAAAAACTCAGATTGGACAGATAGTCTAGCTAGCTGTCTGGATTTACCCTGCAGAGATCTGAGGAGCAGTTAACCATAGTCCTCACAAATCCACTGGACTACAACAGTAGAAACTAATTGATTATGGTCTTTCCCTGAATGATTAACTTTAAAAACACCCCTAACCTGGTGTGCGGCTGCCTGGCACCTTCATGTAGAGCTGGACCGTGTTCATGCCCAGGATGGTGTGTCCTACGTGGCTGAGCAGGTTACCGGCTGACACCACGCGGGCAAACGCCGGCAGTTTGGACAACTCCTGAAGCTGCTGTTTCCACCTGGAAAGAGGGGGCAACGTTTACAGATCAGTATATTTTTATATATTTCTCCCTTCCCTAAAACTAAAAAACAGCATCACGTAAAAGGAGAAGATAAGTGAAGGGAAATGTGGTCCAATACATTCCAAAGTTTACTCACTTCTTTTCATCAGAGAGGTCGATGTTCGTGCCAAACTTTAGGTGTTTGAAAGACCCTTTCCTTCGCCGCATCGCACTAATAGAACATGAGAGTTCAATAAAAGTTAGCAACAGGAAAAAACACAGAATTCAAATGTGGGGAGACCGCGTCGCTACCAGATGTGAGTGGAGTGCAGATGTGAGTTCTAGATCAGAGGCTGAAGTAGCCATGCTAACGAGAGACTTCTGTAATGTCAGTATAGTAAAAATGTACCTATGTAACGAAGTAGGTTCACTGCTGGCTACGAGTTAGCCATCAAACACAACAAAGGCCGTCCCTTGAATGGCATTTTGAGCCAACGTTAGCAATAAAACAATCACAGATAGCTAAAACGTTTCTAAAAAATGATTTCCATCTTCTGTAATGGTTTGTAATGAGAAAAGTTTATTATTTTATGGATTTCACAAATTTCAGTACGACACAACTTGCTTGCAGCTGGATCTGGATCCCTTGGCGTTACACCGTGAACAGTTTAAATCTGAGCATGCGCACTCGACTCACATCGGGTAGGGACAGACAGAAAGGGAAAGAAAACTCACCTGTCTGAGGAACCTGCTTCTGTTTCCACCTCCTTCTTCTTCTCATTCTCCTCCTATCACAAATAAAAAAAAGCATTGAACGCATTAGGAACTTCTGGAGAAGTGATCTCAACATCCACTCAGTAAGCTTTCATTTTAATATTCACAACGACGACGGCTGGTAATATAGTGATCAAAGTTAACTGGTATATAAAGGAAGTGTTTTTTTACAGTCTCTCCGATAACCTAGGTTTCTGTGGTGCAATGTCACAATGAGA
This sequence comes from Perca schrenkii, assembly GCA_025617405.1. Lineage (NCBI taxonomy): Eukaryota > Metazoa > Chordata > Actinopteri > Perciformes > Percidae > Perca > Perca schrenkii. The sequence continues at coordinate 31,062,448 of CM046797.1, forward strand.
TCTGATGGAACTTCATGCTGTCTCCTTTTTTCAGTTAAGATATAGATAAAAAACTGAAATGATTTATTATTTTTTATGTATGCTATACTTGTGGAAATGTAGTTTCAGTTTTCTTGAAGTTTTTATGAAGGTTCAGTTTACTTAAAATATTTTTCACTGCTTATTCATGTTTTAGTTTACTATAATAACTCTGGAGATCAATCTTACAGCACCCAGTGTGTGTGTGTTTGTGTGTGTGTGTTTGTGTGTGTGTGTATGCACGCCTGTGTATGAATGTGTGCGTGTGTGAGCATGTGTTTGTGTGTGTTTCTGTAGTGTGTGTGTGAGTGCATGTGTATGAATGTGTACGTATGTGTGCGAGCATTTGTGTGTCTGTGTGCGTGAGCGTGTGTGCATGTGTGTGTGTGTATGCATATGAGAGCGTGTGTGTGTGTGTGTGAGAGCGTGTGTGTGACAGCATGCATGCGTGTTTGTGTGTGTGTATGAGAGCATGCATGTGAGTGACAGCGTGCGTGACAGCGTGTGTGTGTGTGTGTGTGTGTGTGTGTTCCTCTCCCACTGACCCGCAGAGACTCCTGGAAGGACGAGGCCTGGTACTGGGCGTATTTGATGACAGTGGTGTGGGAGCGACTGCTCTCGCAGCGCCACATCTTCCTGCTGCCGCTGGGGTCCCAGTTCTCGTCGGTGGGCTGAGCCAGCTGGGTCCGCACCTCCACCAGATGGTCCGGGTTGGCCTCCACCAACGTCTTCGTGGAGAACAGGCCCAGATCTGAGCGCCGACGAGACGAGACCAAAGAGGAGGAGAGCGGTTAGAGGCAAGTTGAGTGTTATTTTCACACACAAAAAAAACCTACAAGAGGAAAAAGAGATTTCATTTGTAATCATTTCCTTTCAAATAATCACAAGAACAATGCAATCGAGACAAAACGATTCATTTTGCACGTTACGTTTTGCAGGGACACTCTGATTTTGTCTTGTGTTTTGAAGGTGAATTCAAAAAGTTCAAACAGGAAAAGTAGTAGGGGAAATTTCACAGTACAAGGCGTTTGTTTTTCAATACATGCAACATCTTTCCAAAATTAAGTAAGAGTAATTGGGTTAAAAATAATTGTGATTTAAACAAGGACCAAAATAAATCGTGATGAGGATTTTTTCCCCATAAATGAGCAGCCTTATCATGTATTCAATATGTTCGCCTATGTTGTTGTCACTTTTATTTTTTATTTATTTTTATTTTTTTAAGATTTTCTTGGTTCTTGGTTGGTTCTTTTAGGCCTTTATTTGATAGGACAGCTGAAGTCATGAAAGGGGAGAGAGAGGGTGGGGATAACATGCAGCAAAGGGCCGCTGCATCCATATATATCTATATTTTCAGTGGAGGGAATTACGTATTACACATTGGTTTGAATTATGTTTTTATATATTTTTTATTTTCTCTCACGATCGCTTACCACTGCCAGGGTTGCAAGTTGCAACTAATAATATAATATGCTAAAGCAATGACAGTTTATGGAAAACAAAAAGTGTAATTATGGTCAGATCTTGGGCCTGACTGATGGGGAAGTGATATTTCCTAAGTGTTGTGATTTACGCATTTACAGCGTTGGCTATTTTTAGCCAGCTTTCCTTCCTGTGTTTTGCCTGTAAAACTGTGTCCGTAGTTTGCTCTTCTGATGTAAAATATGCGGCTCTGGTAGAGGCAAGCCCCGCCTCTTGTATGTGAATGTGCGCGCCGCTAGATTGGGAAACCCTGGGTTGATTGAACTAGTTGTTAACCACCGTCGTGACACAGTTTATGCGGGACCGCGGTGGTTAGGTTAGGTGAAGCCGGGTAACTGAAAGAAATCCGGGGCATGTTGGTCTTGATTCGTAGTACAGGCCTCTGGTGAGCGACCCAGGCGCCCATGTTTTGTATCATTCTGACTGAGGGAGAACAAGGTGAGGAGCTAGAAACTAAGACCAAGAGGGTTGTTTGTAGGCTGTGTCGTTCTGTGTTCATTTTGTCTTATTGTATCCTGGGGTACATAACTTCTTAATCTGCCAGATGACAGAGTTACATAACAGGGCAGCGAGTCATGCTAACAGCAGAGCAGATGTTTGTAAATTCTTGGCACAGCCAAACTGGCTTTCTCTCCAGCAGACACGTGCAGTAACCCTTCCCGCGTGCAGGTGGTGCTGTTGTCATACGCGTCAGATTCATCCACACACACACACACTAATCCACACACACACACACACACACACACACACACATTCACACACACACTCCTCTGTCCACGATGACAGAGACACACCCACAGGGCCACGTGAGACCGGAGAAAACCGAAAACATCCAGCGGCGCACAGTCACAGCTGCTGTCGCCATCACATGTAACATTGAATAACAGTTGAATCAAACCGATTTAACAGATCCAATATGCATACTTTGCACTATTACTTTTTGCACTTTACATCCCACTCCATGTGTACTTGTCTTGATATCATGTCTTATTTGTATATTTGTATTTTTGTATATTATGTTGACATGTGCCTATATGTATATTGTTGTCTCTATTGTACAGTATGTGTTTATATTACTATTTGTCTACTGAATGTTTACCACTACATGTCTATTATTTGAATGTATAGAGAGTTAACACCTACCAAAGTCAAATTCCCTGTGGATATAAGTACACTTGGCCAGTAAAACGGATTCTGATTATGATTTAGATGCTTAGAAACACAAACATGCAGTCTGTGATGTAGGGCTGCCCCCTCTTTGTCGATTGGTCACTTTTCTAAAATCCTTTTTAACGCTGAATGTCATATGGAAGAAACTTGTGAACTTAAAGTGGTGCTTAGAGCTGGGCAATATGGAGAAAATCAAATATCACCATACCATACATCAATGATGATATTGCGGCGATATTGTAGTGTTGACTATTGGTGCTTTGACAAAAGATTAACACAATGTGAGTTGTGTTACATAATCATCAGTACCATGGATGTAATGACTAAGTGGGTAAAGGCAAATAATAAAAAACAGCTACAACAGCCTGGTAAGTTCAGAAAATGACATCACTTTGATGTAATGCAGCCTGTCCATTAGTTGGCTAATCAGTCGTTTTGGTCTTAGTTTACCAAAATTTCTTTTAGGGCTGGGCAATATATCTATATTATATCAATATGTTAACTTTGGATATCGCAATATCACACAAGAGTTGTCTTTTCCTGGTTTTAAAGGCTGCATTACAGTAAAGTGAGTAACTTTCTGAACTTTCCAGAGTGTTGTAACCGTTTTCTTATTTTGCCTTTACCCACTTAGTCATTAGATCCACATTACTGATGATTATTTATCGCACATCTAGTTGTGTAAATATTGTGTTAAAAGCACCAACAGTCAACCTTACAATATCGACATCGATGTATTTGGTTAAAAATATTGTGATTTTCTCCATATCACCCCCAGCTCTAATTTCTCTAGTGGATTAAACATTTCTTAATTCCTTTTCCTGCTGAATGACCTATTAAAGAAACTTATCAGCACATCTGTGGTAAAAACAAGATTTGAAGTGGTGCTTTTGCATGATTCTTTGTGGAGAGAATTTTTTTTATACATATTTTACAGATATGTCCACTCTTTAGTCGAGGACAGCCCAACTGTGATGCACTTCAGCAAAGCGGAGTGCACGTTGTTTTGCGTCAGTCACAGCCTCGTACCTAGTTTGAGCGCTCCAGCCAGCCCTCGGATGACGGTGACCGGGTTGGAAGGGTTGGTGCAGAACTGGTGGAGGGGAGGGAAAAAGGCGTCCCTCTTGTTTTCTAGCTGCATGTCAGAGAGGAGACACGGGAGCGGTCAGGGAATGTGGACCGACTCCACACTTAATCAGGAGAATCAACACATTAAGTACTCAAGTGTTTGCGTTTTTGCTGCTGTAGCCAAGATACTGCTCCTCTAACATTGCACACAACAACATCGTGAATACTTGTCCTTCTATGGCGTGTGGCGGCACTCACATAAATACTGGGTGTTGGGGGATTGAGTTTGTCCTTTGGCAGCGGAGGAGAGGGCGGGCGGGGGGGCCGTGGCGGGGGACACTTGTCCAGGAGGATGCTGCTCGTCGACAGGCCGTTCTTCCCCAGGTTCCTGCAGCCAGAGTGAAAGGGAAGGGATATCAGACAGTTAGACAGCTTCAAAGTCTGCAGCCAAAGAATCCGCAGTAGCTGTCAGAAGTAGAGATGTTCCAATACCAACACTAGTATCTTTTTCGGCTTTTCCGACGACGCTGCTATCGGAAAGTACTGGAGTCTATGCACCGATCCGATACCACGTAATTAAGCCCCGAAGAAAATCTACTTTAAAAGTAGTTTATTCATGTTCTGTTTCCGTTATGACTGACTGTTAAAGTAGATAACAAAATGAAGCTCTGCAGCGTTCTTTGTTTGCATTTGTTCATGTTTCACAAAAAGTTTAACCTGGGCAACAACAAAGATAGAAAACATACCACATCCATACATGGATAGTAGTATAAAGCGGTTAAAAAATATTTGACACACTGGTATCGGATCAGTACTCCGTATTGGACCAATACGCAAGTTCATACATATAAAAAAATGGTCTGAACCATCTCTGGTCAAAAGTTGTTGAGGTGACTCCCTGGAAAAGCCTGCAAGATGCAAAAGTGGCGCTGCGTTCTCACTTTTTATTCCGCGTTTAGACGAGCGTTCTAGGGGGGAAATCTGCGTGCATATGGTGACGCAAAAGTGTGTGAAATTCGATGTAGTGTGCACACCAGGCGGCTAGGTGGTGGCGTGAAGCACTGCCGCACAACACCACCAAGTCCGCACGCCTGCGTAGAACCTTCCTTCTACATGACGAAGCAAACAACAAAAGCTGACAATTTTGTCTGGACAGACGAGGAGGTGGCACAACAGGGCGTGAACTGGGAGTCCTGCCAGCATAAATATATATAGACATATGGACCAAATGTCTTCAGCAGTGTCCTATACCTGGAGGGACGCTATCTGTAAAAGTCAGATATCATCAAAGCTGAAAGCCGTCCGGACCAAGTACAGGCAGGCTGTGGATACCCAACGGGCGAGTAATCCCTCTATATTTTGATTTATGTAATGATATATGGGGTGGGTCGCCAGCCACCACAACAATAGATGCTGATGTTGAAACATCATCAGCAAACTTGTGCGTTTTTTTCAAGATTTCCACTGTGGAGGGTGGTTTCACTTTGTTGCGTTTTTAAGCCCCAAAAACGTCATCGCCGTCTTAACGAAAGGCACATCTGATCAAATATTTTGTCGTTGTCGCTCGGTGAAAAATATTTTGTCGTTTTCAGCGAGCGTTGTCGTGTGAACAGGGCCTCAAACTTTGGACATCACAACAAAAATGGACTACCTAGTAAACCAAAGTATAAGAGAAAGCATTGTAATAGATGCCATCAAAAGGAGACAACTTCCGGGAAGCGGAGGTTAACGAATGTGACATTTGAATCAGAAATCTCAAATTAGACCCTAAACTAGGGCTGTCCAATTAATCAAAATTTTTAAAATCGTAATTACAATTTCTGCTCCTAAAGATCACAAAAGTGTAATCAAGAAAAAAACAATTAGTTTTATATTCATGTTTTCCAAGTCAACCTCTTATTTTGTCTTGTGTTCTGAATGAAAGAAGAAAAAAAAAAAGTTCAAACAGGGAAAGTATGAAGGGAAATTGAAATGAAAGTTCACTAAATGCAACATCTTTCCAAAAAGTTAATGAGTCGTTGTGTGAAATAATCGCGATTTAAATGTTGACCAAACTAATCGTGATTATGACTATTTTTCCCATAATCCAGCCGCCCTACCCTAAACACATGGAGATTGAGTGTGCCCACTGAAACAGCCCCTTCAAGAAGGATTCACCTTCAGGCTGAAAGTCTGACAATAAACAACTCGACATGTGCAACACAAGGTGGTATGCAGGACAGGCCACTAAAAAACTACAGTGCACCGTCTGGCCCATGAAACCTCAGAACACTGAATCCTGTGACGTCATTTCACTTCAACAGTGAGCGTCAACACACCTAACGAGACACTTGCAATCAACTTCATGACTGCACACCATTCGGGATTTCTCATTAGTTCACAGAACTTGGAGAACCACTTTGAGTCTGAGGTTAGCCTTTCCAGTTTCTCCAGCAGTTTGTTTACACTTCTGTAATCCTTCTTGCCAGGTGGGAGATGTTATAGCTGTCAGTTACAACTAAGAACTTAGTCGACTAAGATTTCTTTAGTCGATTAGTCATTTTTTATGCTTATTCATGCTTAATTACTTATTTCCAAGAAACGTCTGAGCACATTTATGGTAAACACAAGATTTAAAGTGGTGCTTTTGCAGGATTAATTTTGGAGAAACTCAGTTTTACAGATGGTTAATTAACTACATTTATATTGTGCTTTTCTAGTCTTAACCAGCTCTCAAAGCGCACAGCTCTGTCAATTAAATCAACTAATCGATTAGTCGACAAAATCCTATAAGTGTTAGTCGACTAAGAATTTCTTTAGTCAAGGACAGCCCTATAAATTACATGTCATTTAGCGGTCGCTTTTATCCAAGCGACTCACAATTATAAGTCAAAGGCCACACGGCTCTGGAGCAACTAGATGTCTTGCTCAGGGACACAAAAAACTCAGATTGGACAGATAGTCTAGCTAGCTGTCTGGATTTACCCTGCAGAGATCTGAGGAGCAGATAACCATAGTCCTCACAAATCCACCGGAGGTTAGAACGCCAACACAGAGACAGAGGAAGGTGACGCACATCCGGCTTAAACGAGGGACATGCGGCGGAATCAGAAAGGACAATCTCAGAAATGATTAGACCAGATCCTACCTGCATGCTTTGAGCACCTCGCTGGAGCTGGGGTAGATGGAGACCGAGGACCAGGGCGCCAGACCAGCGGGGACGCCGTGTCTCTGAGCTCCTCCGGAAGGCTCCGCCTTCAGTGGGCTCTGGGAGTCCTCGGGCCCCTTCCCGTTGACGGTGGGCCCCTGGCTGTTGGTGGTGGACGGGCTGTTAAGGCAGGAGAGGCTGTTGGCTGTGTGAGGGTGCGCCGAGCGCGGCGAGGGAGTGGCAGCGGCTAAACGCGGCGAGGAGGCCACCGGCTGCTCCGACGTTGGCTTGGCGGCACCGTGGAGACCCGGGTGGACGTTGTTGATTTTCTCCGAGGAAGGCCCTCCGTGGTTACTGGAGTTATTGTTGTTGTCGTTACCGGTGGTATTGGCTTTTCCCTTTAGCAAGGCTGAGAGCTGAGGATTGTCCGAACTGAGCACCCCGGGGGCGGGAGAGCCGTCCGTCCCCCGCGGCTGGACGTGATTAGTCAGTCCCTGCGCGGGGGCGGTGCCGGGATTTCGGGGCGTCCCTGCGGAATGCCTGACGGCGGCCTCCGGACCTGATGGGAAAGTGGCGGCTGCTGCGGCTGCGGCGCCGTTGCTGCCGGTGTTGCCGGTGTTGCCCCTTGAAGGCGTGGCGTCTTTGGTGTGGACCCCTGAGGTAGTAGCGGCGTGGGGGGGCGAGGACAAGTGGTTGGGCGTGGTCTGGGGGGAGGTGGGGGACAGAGAGGAGGCTGAGGAGGAGACCGTGCACGGCCCAGAGGAATGTCCGACCTGATTCAGAAGGCCAGAGGAAGAGAACGAGGTCTGAGGGGAGGAGGACGAGGAAGAGCAAGGGGGTTCTCCATTGGGACCTGCCGAATGGGAACCTGGACCTTTTTGAAGCCCCTGGACAGAGAGGAAGAGCAAAAATACACTATGAAAAAATACCAACAGTAAAAGCAACTATATTACATTTCAACATCAAAAACAAATCACAAAGCAGGAACTTTAATAATATTAGACATTTAGAAAAAAAAGACACATGCTCACAAGAAATACATTAACCCCCCCCCCAAAAAAAAAATAAAAAATTCAAAGCACTAGGGGGGTCACCATTTCAGTTTTAAAAGTAAACTATCGAAATGAGTTTGATTTCTGCTGAAATCAAGAGCATGATCGGCGATTCCCCCAGTATTTTTTTCTCTCTTCACTCGCCTACTTGCGCACATCCAAAGAAAAAAACAGCAGACGGGCTGGTAGCGTGCAGCTAAAGACACAGGGTAACGTTAGATTAGCAGTAACCTGCAGCCTGACTATTTCGGACACCATGGCCACTGCCGGAGAAAAAGAGAACTAGAAAATCCTCCTGCTTCCCTGAAGTCACTGTGTGGCAACATTTTGCCTTCCCCGGGAGTGAGCTTTGGCAACAAACAACGAAGGTGGGGTATGTGGGCTCCGACGGGACTCCATGGTGCATTCATGTGCACCTTGTTAAACTAATAGTTCATTCAGTTGTACCTCGTAAACTCTGAGAAACTCAAATTGTTGCAACGTACCCTTCTGCTATATAGCGGCTCTTATTGTGGCATTGCCGTCGCTGTATAAACAAAAAAAATGTAATCGAACCGTGACCGTATAATCCAACGTCAAATCGAATCGCGGATTTGGAGAATCGTGACACACCTACAAAACCCAGATACCGTATTTTCCGCACTATAAGGCGCACTTAAAAGCCTTTGATTTTCTCAAAAAACGACAGTGCGCCTTATAATCCGGAGCGCCTTATATATGGATCAACCTCTCAAGGATCACTGCCCCGTTGACGGGACACTGCGTCGCTGTAACCTCGATAAAACTTCATTCGCGTTTTTATAACTTTAAAGCATTAAATATTCAAAATATACAGCCATGCGACACACCAATTGAAAGCTTAGCCTCTAATGATTAATTGAAGCCCACATACAAAGCATAAGATGATTTATATCAGTTACACAACAGTGTCGAGAGTGCATCCATACCCGTTTTCGTTGTCCTTTCAGCAACAAAGTTGTATTTTGCCCAAAACTTGATTTTCAAAAATCCACAAGAGTCCAAGGAAATGTAATATCCAAGCTTTATATTCCAAAACGATCTGTTCGCCTCACAATGTTGACGTTTCTGGCCGAATCACAACGGAAAGCTTGCTACATGATCGATGTGGGCGTCGTCGTATTCCCTAGCTTCTAAGCTTTCCATTGGTAGCTCATATTAGCCAATCCGTTCAGGTTTGCCTCTGAAATGGCCAATGGAAGCGGACAAGCCGATGACAACATGTCAGGGACCACGTTGAGACGATCGACCGTCTATCTTTTTATATTAAAGACCACAAAATGGCACCTTTCAAGAGACACGCTTACGACGCAGAGTTCAAGCTGAAGGCTGTCGGTCACGCAGTAGAATATGGGAATAGCAGCAGCGAGAGAATTCAACATTACCATGGGAGTGAACGGAGTTGTAAGAACAGTTAATAAAGTTTGACTTTATCGGACCGTTTTGTTGACATTCCCTTTAGCACAGCTCCATCTAGTGGATGTATAACGCAACCCCAGTCAAACTTTTGACTGCAGTATCTTCTACCGGTATTCTATGCGCCTTATAATCCGGTGCGCCCTATATATGAAAAAAGTTCTAAAATAGGCCGTTCATTGAAGGTGCGCCTTATAATCCGGTGCGCCTTATAGTGCGGAAAATACGGTATATGAGACGGACAGAGAAAACCCTGGAAGACATTCAAGGAGCCAGTGGGATACCTGAGTGGTAGTGTTGCGTTGTTGGCTCCTCCATATCTCGTCGGCGTGACTGGGACTACTAGTAGTGCTGCTGGTGCTTGGGTGACTGGCGGCTGTGCAGTTGTGAGGTAGAGAGTTCTGCTGCGGGTAAGGCACGTTTCCGTTGCTCGCGCCGCCACCTCCCAGTCCCAGCGTGTGGTTTTTGTCCAGGTGTCCCAGCGGCCCGGCTGAAGGGCTTGAAGAACAGGATCCGTTGGCTGTGGGCTGGGGGACACACGCGGGCCGGATGGCTGTGTGATTAAGGGGGGAGGCGCGGGAGAGGCCTGCGTGGTGCTGAGAGGACTCAGCCAAAGGACCGTTGGAAAGGCTGGGCCGCGGCTGGCCACTCGCTGCTGCCTGCTGCCTCATCTGACACACACAAACCAAAGAGTAACAGTAAGTTACAGAGCAGACACAACATTCTTTACACGTGTTGTCCTACATACATAGACTCAATAGTGACCGCCCACTTTTTGAACGACTCTGGTTCCGGAAGTGATTTACCCCTGTTCACTATAGCACTACAGAGCACTACAGCGAGGCACACTCTTGCGTTCCCCACCCGACTCCCACTGACACCTGTTGATTGTTGACTCGTACTGGGTCCTGTTTCAAGGCTGACTCCATGGCAACCGGCTGTGTATCGCAATGACAATCGTGCGGACTGAGAAAACTAGATTACGGGGGCCAGACGTAGCTTGACTACTCAGGCCTACACATACACACAAACTCTTACATATATACAGATATGCAAACACCCCCCACCCCCCCATCCAGCGCCTTCACCGCTTCTATCCCCAGTCAGGTGGGCAGGTCTGGGACCAGCGCCTTTGTTTGGCTGCAGGACCAGATGTCTGCTTGCCTGTGCTGGACTACCTCAACCCCAACACCCCCATCCCCATGCACCCAACCCCCCTCTCCCCCATTGCGTGTCTTGTTTGCCCTTGTATTGGTTATGTGCTTATATTATGTTGCTGAGGTGTTTTTTTTCCTGTTCCCACACTGTACTCCATCTTACTTAATCTTACTCTACTGGGGGCATAGTCTGGGAGTTGCCTTTTTCTCCTCGTCTCTCCTCATGTCATGCTGTACTTTCTTTACCCCATATTTGTTTGTATGTACCTTGTGAAGCGCTTTGTTGATTTGTTTATCTGTGAAATGCGCTATATAAATAAATTTGGATTGGACTATCTCCATTGACGTTTCAGAAAATGCTTATATAAAAGAGTTTTAAGCCTGGAACCAAGCCAACCAGCTACGAGATGAATTGGGACCATGAAACATTGGATTGGGCGCAAAAAAATGCAAAGGTACAATAAATGTACGGCTGTGCTCGATTGAAGAAATTCTTAGTCGACTAACACTCATTCAATTGTATCGACTAATCGATTAGTTGATTTATTCGACAGATCTGTAAATCTGAGTTTCTCCGCAAAGAGTCATGCAAAAGCACCACTTTAATTCTTGTGTTCACCAGAGATGTGCTCGTACGAAATAAGTCACTCAGCATGAAAAAAAGCATAAAACGTGACTAATGGACTAAAGAAATCTGAGTTGACCAAGACCAAAACAACCGATTAGTCGACTAATCGACCAAGAAGGAGCAGCCCTAAATAAATGTGTACATAAACGATCACAGACTTCAATGCTAGTAGCTCAAAAGCCATCCGTTGGTACGGTAAACATTTCCATGGTAACAGCGTGGTCCACCAATCAGAGACGTCGTTTTTTTGCGTGGCTTCTACGGGAGCATAAACCTTCTTTTCACAATCGCACAGCTCGTTGGTCAGTCTACCTCGGCTGGTTTAGACATTATGGCTGATAATCTAAATCCTTATGGAGAGAATGAACGGGATTTCACTTTCGGAACCACACTGTTGAGCTCTATAATCAAAGTTGCATGCGTGTACCTGCTGCTGCTGATGTTGCTGCATGAGGGAGAACTGGTTCTCCAGCTGCTCCAGCATCTGCACCTGGGGGGGCTTGAGGTTTGCTCGGTTGGTCCGCAAGAGATCCAGATGCTGCACATTGAACAACAGGGTTGTATTCATTTATTAAGGGTTTAAGATGGCGACAATGAACCACAACATCCCTGGTTCAAGACCTTTGTTGCATCTCTCTCTCCCTCATTCCTTCCTCAATGGGAATGCCCCACTTCAAGTATCTTTACCATCGAACTGGGCTCATGATATCAGAGAGAAGACCTTGAAGTGATGCAACATCTCCAGTATCAGCAATTTACATTTTCTCTGCAGACTCTTTTTCTGTCAATAAAAAAAATTTGGAAATATACACTACCGGTCAAGTTTGGGGTCACTTAAAAATGTCCATTCCACTCCATTATAGACAGAATACCAGCTGATCTGAGTGGGTGGCTGATCTTTAATGCAATATCTACATTGCCCATTATCAGCAACCATTCATCCAATGTCCCAAAGGCCCATTCTGTTTACTAATCTGATATCATTTTAAAAGACTAACTGAGAAAACATTGGAGAACCCTTTTGCAATTATGTAAACACATAACGGAATCTGAAAACAGCTGCCCTGGTTAAAAAAAAAACAATGCTCAACTGATCTCAGCTATAATGGAGTGGAATGGAAATTTCTAAGTGACCCCAAACTTTTTGACTGGTAGTGTATTTGGATGCAGTTTTGAGCAGGATCACATTGGCTTTCTACGCTATTAATAAAGTATAAATCCAACTTCAGCTTTGACAGTATCACAACTGCTTCAGGATTGCATTGAGCAACAACGCAAAAAAAAACATGATGGGCTCTTCAGAAGAGGTCATTATCTTCACTTGAGTGTCTGTACACGAAAGTCGCCGGACGCCACAATCTTCTGACCATAGCCATACTGAGAAATCCAGAGAGAGTTGTGTGGAGCTGATAGTCTTAATTAGCTTTGTAGCAACTCGTTTGGCAAAGGCTTGAATATAACTGACTTTCATTAATATCAAAAAGTTACGCTAAAGCTTTAACCAGTAATGTTACACATAAAAAAAAATAGGACATTTTCCTACCTGAAGCTTCTGGGGCGCTAGGTACCAGCTGGGGATCTGCTGTTGATTGGAGCTGTTTGCCAACGAGTCTGCAACACCCTGTAAGTGCGACAAAACAATGTGGACCATGGCTCGAGCTCTCACTTGTCCCGCAGAGTAGCAAATGTTAACGTTCTAAGCTGTACCTTAGCTGGGCTGGCAGTGCGTTTCCTCTTGGCAGGACTGGCCTGTGGGTCTGTGTGATTGCTGGCCGACTGGCCTCCCTCCCCCTTACAGGCCTAGAAAGCCCGGCACAGAGACACAACTTGTGAGGACACGCTGGACTCGCAATAAAAGCAAAGCTTCTTCCAAGTTCTCGTGTTCAAATAAACTACAGTTCCCAATGAGCCCTGATGTAGCGTTTCAAAAAAGGAGATAAAACAGCCATAAATCCAAACTTTTTTGCACAATGGTACCGGAGGATCAGCTTAATACAACAATTACATGCACAACAATTTGCGCATTTAAATACTGCATGCATGACAATACTCTGATTAAGAAATAGGGTTTGTGTTATATCGCCTTAATACAATTGAAAGAGATTGATTAAGGCCATAATCAGAGTACTCATGCTGTGATTAAGATGTGAGATAATGCAATATTAGTTGCATTAGTGGAGGGTTGTTTGGACATGCAGACCACATGTTGTGGTCTCTCACGCGTTCGCTTACACATTCTCAAAACTCGGAGATGGGTTGCAACATCAAAAATGTTTAAAGATGAGATCACATTTACTCAATCACAGCTGGAGCAATTAATAGGAGCTAAAACGTGATTTTATTAAAAGCTACTCCTACTCCTGTTTCTCTGCGTTTGGTGATTTAGTGCCAATGATGGACATGATGTTATTCGTAGCCAAAAGAGGATGATGCCAATGGTAAAGATTATAATATATGCATGAAAACGGATTAGACGAGAACAATAAGGATGTGTTGGTGGTGGGGTCAGCCTTCAGATCTAATGTGCACGGCTAAGTTTTGCCTCAATTCTAAAGGACTTAACACTATTTATGCCAGTTTCAATCAATTTTAAAAAGGAAAAATTGAGATAAGAGTGTCAAATACATGAGTTCACACTACTAAATAAGCATTAAGCATGCATGTTGAGCTCTGCAGTTTGCCAAGTGCATTTGTAATGACTGCACAAGATTTGTGCATCTTGGCATTAAGGATAAGAGCTGTGGGACGTAACGAGCTCCTTGTAGCGTCGCTTAATAATTTCATGTGACACAGAGAGGCACAAGGAAGGTCAACTACACTCTGGTAATTAGATTATTGTAATATGGGCCTCGCTCCAATTCCTTCAGACTGAATCCCCTTTTATCTCTCGGCCCAGAAGTCCACATTGGCCACAGATTGCAAACCAGGATTTTGGAATCTAGGGATGCTTATTTAGAGGTTTTTTCCTGACCGATAGCCGACCCTCGTTAACTGATCATTAACCGTTAACCGACAAGCATGCAACAGAGTCCCGGTCCACCCTTCGGCGAGGCTCGGACAAGCTTTCCATGCTCCGTAGGCCGCTGCCGACTTGTACTGCTCGCGTGACCGACATGAGTCCACAGCGGCCCGTCTGGGGCGTACGTCTGAGCCTTTCTCTAACGCAGGAAAAAAAAGAGGGCAGCTTAAGACGCGAGCACAGTCCAAAATGAATTTTTTTTTTTGGTCCACCAGCCAAATGGCTATAGTGAATGTTCAAATTTGTACCAGCCACACAATAGATTACCTTTGTTTTTTTGGCTGGTGAGTGAAGCAAATCTACCAGCCTACATGCATATTTTAGCAGCACTTGGGTAGTAGATGGTGCCAATTTTGGACCCTGACGCAATTGTGCAAAGTTAGCACAAGCAAGTTAACTAGGAGTAAAGAAATACATTGTGTAGCCATTTTTTTTCTTTTATCATGCTAAAAACATTTTACAAAAAATTTTCGGTTTACGGCTAAGTAGAGATCATCATCATTGACGTCCCAATTTCAAACATCAATATTGTCGATCACACGTCTGAAAGTATCAGAGCGAGGCCTTCAGCTTCAGTAGTCCTCATAACTTTATTGTTCAAGTAATTTCCAAGAGGCTGTGGTCTCTTGGATAAAGTGGATCTCACCTGCTGTGCCTGTGCAGTGTTCAAGGCCCCCTGCCTGGACGTGAGCTCAGCAGGAATGGGGAGGCTCCACGCCTCCTCAATACTAGGAAGCATTTTACTCTTATTCTGCAGACTATCTGGCTGTAGGTTACACAACTGAGCCTAGGAGAAATTGTGTAAGACACAAACTTTAGTGCTGGACTTGGGTGTAACAAGAAAAGGCACTACAAAGACTACTGCTTACTTATAGGCGGTGTTTGAGGTAAGCGTATACAGAAGAAGAAAAAAAAGAGCCGAAATGTTCAATGCCATGGAGGTATGCTTTACAATTACAAGTGAGAAAAAATGTGTTTAACACGAATATGAATCATTATTCATATCTCAGTGGTTGGAAATCAAAATGACAAAAGCACAATCTGCAATTTGTTTTTAAAAAGCTGATTGCTTTGGCAATAGAGAGGCGAAGCCCCACCCCCCCACCCCCTTCCAGTGGACCCCATGGGACATTATTTCGGGAAGAATATGTATGAAAGTCAACAGGGAGAGACAAATAGTTTTTTGATCCTGTTTGAATTGAGCCATGGATTACACATATGATAATTGTCAATTGAAAAGATAATTTTGCGAGTGAAGAAAGCCTTGTTTTGTCGTAGCGCCACTTAGTTTTGTGTGTAACCGCTCAGTCAACTACAAGCCTCGTCTCACACAAGTCACGTCACCGTGCGTGCTGCTCAGCTTGCTCGCTAGCTGGCTACCAGCTTAGCTGTGTTCCACCAACGTGTTTTATCCAGCGTCTTTTTTATCAGCCGGGAAAGAGAAAAGAGCCATCAAGACGTCCGCTGCTCGCGTGAGTAACGTTACAGGTACAAAAATACGCAGACATTGTAGCTTCAGAGAGACGTCGCCCAAGTTTTCTGACAACCTGTGGACTTTCTTGACTTGATATTTTGAATTGACAAACATCGTATGTGTTATTCATGGCTCAATTTAAAACGGATAAAAAAAAATTAAAGCACAGCAGTCCACTGGGGGATAGGGGAAGGAAATCGCCTCTCTATGTCTGGCAATAAACACAGCACTTCAATACACAAACACACACACCAAAATACTGCACAACATTTAACAAAAAGAAAAGGGGGGCTGGCTGATGGGTATTCCCAAAGTGAATGCCAGAACGCCTACCTGCAGCAGCTTAATGCGTTGCGTGAGTGCAGCAGTGTTGAGGCAGGCCTTGCTGCGCGTAGCGTTGATGTAGCACTTGATAGCGTCGTGCGGCTGGCCGCAGGATTCGTAGAGGGTGCCCAGGTCCATCCAGGCGGCTGCGTGGCTGTGGTCCAGTTGAACAGCGCAGATGTAGGCCTGCAGTGCATCCATAGGCTGGTTCTGCTGCTGGTAGAGCACCCTGGAGGCAGACGCAGGAGGGGGGTGGTGAGTCTCTTGTAGGGATGCAACGATGCACTCAACTCACAATTCGATACACGATACGATTTTCTCAATATATAAAAAAAAATGTAATAAAATGACTGAAAAATATTCCTTTATCTAAACAGATGTGAACTGAAATTGTATTTTATATTAAATAAAAAAGAAATACATTTTTTTAAACATATCCCTCATCAAAAAAACTAAATAAATAGAAAAGAAAGAAATAAACTAAGCAGGCGTAGTGGCTTCTGAAGTCAAACAAGTGACATTTAAAGTAGATTATGCCCTAGGCTGTTTAAGAATTGCACTAAGATTCTTTTTTTTTTTTTTATCTCAACCAGTTGTCATCTTCACACCTTTATATCGATTTTCAACAGATTTAAGATGCATCGTGACAGCCCTTGTCTCTCGCCATCTTCCAGGATTCGTCTTTGTGAGCCATCCCAACTCTCGGAGGACACCACCCCACCCTTCACACATCTATCTATCTATCTATAGATCCTTTCTCAATCTTCTACTGCTTGGTTATCCACCCGCTGCCTACGTGCTCAGTCGCGCGGCAGTTGCTGAATCTCCCCGAGGTGTTTTTAGAGCCACAAAGCGGTGACGTTTATAAACCAGCTATTTCTCCGTCTCCCCGAAACTTACAGATGATAACAGTAGCCAAGGTCCTTGGAACCTTTGCGGTGCATCTTAGCATACTCCTACTGTTCAGGACAAGTGCTGTTCTTACCCTATGGAGCACCAGGTGTCAGCACTGGCCTCCGACTTATCAATGGACTGACGGTAAGAGATGAAGGCATCCTGCACCTTCCCAATACTGGAGTAGCACCTGGAGGGCAGCAGATGGACAAAGGAAAAGAAAAAGAAAAGGCATGAGAAATGAGACAAAAACGTTAGTAAAACATCTGCTCACAAGTAAAGCAAATAAACTGTAAACTACCTACATTTCGAAAGATTTCAGTCATCTGTCAGGCTTTCATCTATAACCCTTTTTACACCCAATAACGGGCAGTACCCAATGTCAAGCTACTAGGGCTGCTCCCCCTCTTAGTCGATTAGTCAACTAATCGGTCGTTTTGGTCTTAGTCAACTTAGATTTCTTTAGTCCATTAGTCATGTTTGATGCTTTTTTCATGCTGAATGACTTATTTCCAAGAAACGTACGAGCACATCTCTGGTAAACACAAGAATTAAAGTGGTGCTTTTGCATGACTCTTTGCGGAGAAACTCAGATTTACAGATCTGTCGATTAAATCAACTAATCGATTAGTCGATACAATTAAATGAGTGTTAGTCGACTAAGAATTTCTTCAATCGAGCACAACCCTACAAGCTACTTACATAAAACACCACATTATTGCCCAACTGTCGTCCACAACCTACCGGGCTGTTATAGCTACATTATTAAAGCTTTGTAGGCTGATTTTGTATGCCCACAAATATGCTGCAGACATTTGCTGACCCCACATTGCCAGATACTGCCACCAAAATAATAGTGAGAAGGTTTGTAAGGCAAATTAGGAAGATTACATTTGTTGCAGGCCCGCTACATGATAGCATGCATCTCAAACAGCGCTCGCTGTTTGACGTCATATTGAAGTTTATAATAAAAAAAATATGCAATTCAAATATGCACACGGTGGAATGGGCTAGGGACGGCTCGACTATGGGGGGGAAACCTCAAAATCACAATTAATTTAAATCACCATTATTCCTTGACTTTTGGAAGGATGTTGCATTTACTCAACTTAAACAGTGAAACGTTTCAACAAATCAAAAGTGAAAACACCTTGAACTGTTAAACGTCCCTTCATAGGTTTTGAGGTTTTGAATTCCCCTTGCATAACAAGATAAAATAAAGAGTTCACCTGCAAAACTTAATGTGCAAAATAATCGTTTTCTCGATTACTCTTATTTTTGTGATCGTTAGGAGCTGAAATCAAAATCGCAATCAAAATTTGATTAATTGCACAGCCCTAGAATGGATTCCCGCTTCAGCTGCTGTGCAAGGAATCCGGTGCGTTACAGGTTTAAGACTATAAAGGAAAGGTGGGCGTCTATGCAGATTAAAGGGTCGTTCTTGTACATCAACACATGTTGAAGGTCTTGTGCAGACTGTTTCTTGTAATCACATATAAAACATCTCAGACCTGAACGATGGAGCCATCACCTGCCTTTGCCCTCACCATTGTCAGCGACTACGTTTACATGCACATAATATTCCGGATTTTGCCCTTATTCCGAAAAAGACGATATTCCGACTCAGCTGTTTACATGGCTAATGTAAGTGAATATTCCACTAATATTCCCGATTACATGCAGCTGTGCAACATACACATTTTAAAAAGGTCCCATGGCATGAACATTTTCACTTTATGAGGTTTTTTAACATTAATATGAGTTCCCCCAGCCTGCCTATGGTCCCCCAGTGGCTAGAAATGGTGATAGGTGCAAACCGAGCCCTGGGTATCCTGCTCTGCCTTTGAGAAAATGAAAGCTCAGATGGGCCGATCTGGAATCTTCTCCTTATGAGGTCATAAGGAGCAAGGTTACCTCCCCTTTCTCTGCTTTGCCCGCCCAGAGAATTTGGTCCACCCATGAGAGAGAGAGACATCATGGCTTTCAAACGAGCAAAGTGGCAGTTGGTCAAGGCCACACCCCCACCCTCCACCTTGCCCCCCCCTCTCCTCCTCAATAGCTACAGACACAGAAATGGCACATCCTAAGGAAAGCTCATTGTGGGACTGGCTCTAGTGGCTGTAATTCTGCACCAAGGCTGAATTTCGGGAAAGAGACTTCAGATACAGTATTAGGGGACCACTAAGGTCTATATAAAAGAGACTTCAGATACAGTATTAGGGGACCACTAAGGTCTATATAAAAGAGACTTCAGATACAGTATTAGGGGACCACTAAGGTCTATATAAAAGAGACTTCAGATACAGTATTAGGGGACCACTAAGGTCTATATAAAAGAGACTTCAGATACAGTATTAGGGGACCACTAAGGTCTATATAAAAGAGACTTCAGATACAGTATTAGGGGACCACTAAGGTCTATATAAAAGAGACTTCAGATACAGTATTAGTGGGACCACTAAGGTCTATATAAAAGAGACTTCAGATACAGTATTAGGGGACCACTAAGGTCTATATAAAAGAGACTTCAGATACAGTATTAGGGGACCACTAAGGTCTATATAAAAGAGACTTCAGATACAGTATTAGGGGGACCACTAAGGTCTATATAAAAGAGACTTCAGATACAGTATTAGGGGACCACTAAGGTCTATATAAAAGAGACTTCAGATACAGTATTAGGGGACCACTAAGGTCTATATAAAAGAGACTTCAGATACAGTATTAGGGGGACCACTAAGGTCTATATAAAAGAGACTTCAGATACAGTATTAGGGGACCACTAAGGTCTATATAAAGAGACTTCAGATACAGTATTAGGGGACCACTAAGGTCTATATAAAAGAGACTTCAGATACAGTATTAGGGGACCACTAAGGTCTATATAAAAGAGACTTCAGATACAGTATTAGGGGACCACTAAGGTCTATATAAAAGAGACTTCAGATACAGTATTAGGGGACCACTAAGGCCTGTATAAAAGAGACTTCAGATACAGTATTAGGGGACCACTAAGGCCTATATAAAAGAGACTTCAGATACAGTATTAGGGGACCACTAAGGTCTATATAAAAGAGACTTCAGATACAGTATTAGGGGACCACTAAGGCCTATATAAAAGAGACTTCAGATACAGTATTAGGGGACCACTAAGGTCTATATAAAAGAGACTTCAGATACAGTATTAGGGGACCACTAAGGTCTATATAAAAGAGACTTCAGATACAGTATTAGGGGGACCACTAAGGTCTATATAAAAGAGACTTCAGATACAGTATTAGGGGACCACTAAGGTCTATATAAAAGAGACTTCAGATACAGTATTAGGGGACCACTAAGGTTTATATAAAGAGACTTCAGATACAGTATAAGGGGACCACTAAGGTCTATATAAAAGAGACTTCAGATACAGTATTAGGGGACCACTAAGGTCTATATAAAGAGACTTCAGATACAGTATTAGGGGACCACTAAGGTCTATATAAAGAGACTTCAGATACAGTATTAGGGGACCACTAAGGCCTGTATAAAAGAGACTTCAGATACAGTATTAGGGGACCACTAAGGTCTATATAAAAGAGACTTCAGATACAGTATTAGGGGACCACTAAGGTCTATATAAAAGAGACTTCAGATACAGTATTAGGGGACCACTAAGGTCTATATAAAAGCATCCAAAAAGCAGCAGGTCATAGGACCTTTAAAAGTTTACCAGCGGTGGAGGACTTGTTGGACCGTGTGAACTCAGCGTCCCTCTTTCATTCCTTTAACCAGCTTCTTGAAAAGGTCGCCATAGCCGTGTATGCGTATAACCAAAAACCTGTTGATATCCAAGTCTTTGATAAAGTTTAAAAGTAGCTGTGTTTCTCCTTCTTATCGGGTCTGCAGCCTCGCAAACTGTTGGCTGGTTTGTTTGTGTACAGCAACCATAGCAACGCACAGAGCTGACCGTAAAAAACGCAAACTGCAGTAAAGTACCCAGCCCCTAGTTGGGACGCATATTCTGAATGCGCTGTATACACGTCCAAAGAATGCCTCTAAAATCCGATTATCAGAATATCCCACAACTTAAATCTGAAAATGCTATATTTGAAAAAAAGGCCTTATTCGGAATATCCAAGCTGTTAACATAACCTGTATCAAATTTGGAATATTATCATATTCGGAACAATAGTGGAATATTAGTGTGCATGTAAACATAGTCTCCGACACCAATCACCCTCTACATCCACACTTTATACTGCTGCCATCTGGCCGCAGAAACAGGACTCGGAGGTGTAGAGGGACTCGCTTTGTCACTTGCGTTGTTGCTTCTGCCAACAAACCATCTCGCTGACTTTGTATAGATCCGGTGTCGCCGTCGTAATTGGTCGTTTCTGTGTCTATATACCCATCTTCATGTTATGTGTTAACGTATTTGTCCGTGTTTATTGCCATGTGCATGAAACAGACTCCGACTGGGACAATAAATATCTATCTGGACTAGGGCTGCCACCATAATGGGTCGTTTTGGTCTTAGTCGACTAAGATTTCTTTAGTCGATTAGTAATTTTTTATGCTTAATTACTTATTTCCAAGAAACTTCTGAGCACATTTATGGTAAACACAAGATTTAAAGTGGTGCTTTTGCAGGATTAATTGTGGAGAAACTCAGTTTTACAGATGGTTAATTAACTACATTTATATTGTGCTTTTCTAGTCTTAACCACCTCTCAAAGCGCACAGCTCTGTCAATTAAATCAACTAATCGATTAGTCGACAAAATCCTATAAGTGTTAGTCGACTAAGAATTTCTTTAGTCGAGGACAGTCATAATCTGGACAGCGTTTCAACAGCCAGGATGAAGCCAATGCTTGGTAACACATAAAGCGACAGCATGGACCTCGAGGGGGGTTGTAGGTTTGTCCGCTCCGATGCCTGTGTGCGTTCAGCCTGCTTATCTGTCCCCAGGAGAAACCCAATTCCATATCACAGAAACAAGAGAATCTGGTGAGAGGCACGGTGTGCCTCCGCTGTGCATTAATCGCGACCAACAAAAAGCTCATGTAGCCGAGATTGTTATCATGGCGCGCTGGCAGATGGCTGCTGGGCAGAACAAACAGTCTAATCGTGACTCAGGAACAGCCCGGGCCCTGGCAGGTTAGAGGCTAGCCCTGCAAAACACACAGCCACTCACACCCTTGTTTGTCTTACCTGCCGAGAAAGTACCACGACTGGCCAGAGTTTGGGTCTGCTTCTAAAGACTTCTGCAGACACTGGATGGCATAGCTGTCCTTGGTGCCTTTATCCCCCAGCTGCTCCACCGTGTGATGCATCCAGCCTGGGGAGAGCAGAGGAGAAGATCAGGGGTGAGACTTCAACATTCAAACACCTCTAAACTGCAACAGCTGGCGTTGCTCTTGCTCCCAAGGTAGCACCAGGGTACTGAGTAGAAGATAGTATGTGCAACTGCAGAATTAGAGCAGCGTGGAGCTGAATTATATAAAAAACAGGTCGAGTCAAGTACCTGAAGCCAAAGACACAACGTGCAATGAAAAAGGGTAAGACCACCGTCTGATGTGCAAATGGAACGGACTCTGGATACATCTATACTACTACGTATTGGCTTAAAAAAAATCTTTTGCCACGTTTACACCTCGCATCCGCACTACTCCAGTGTTTTCCGAGCCGGAAACGTTTGGAAAAATCGGATGCTCTCCCTTTTCGGTTTGAAAACTCTAGAGTTGCTTTGGAGTCCGTCAGTCAGTCTTATCGGTTAGGTAGCTTACAGATCGAGCTGGGCAATATATATCGATATTATATCGATATTGTGATATGAGACTAGATATCGTCTTAGATTTTGAATATCGTAATATGGCATAAGTGGTGTCTTTTCCTGGTTTTAAAGGCTGCACTATAGTAAAGTCATGTCCTTTTCTGAACTTATCAGACTGTTGTAACTGTTCTATTATTTGCCTTTAGTCATTATATCCACATTACGGATGATTATTTATCAAAGATCTCATTGGGTAATTATTTTGTGAAAGCACAGATAGTCAACACTACAATATCGTTGCGGCATCGTTAGA
The DNA here is from genome assembly GCA_025617405.1 of Perca schrenkii. Taxonomy (NCBI): domain Eukaryota; kingdom Metazoa; phylum Chordata; class Actinopteri; order Perciformes; family Percidae; genus Perca; species Perca schrenkii. The sequence continues at coordinate 31,085,363 of CM046797.1, forward strand.
GGCATTTGGTCAAAAATATCGTGATATTTGATTTTCTCCATAACGCCCAGCGCTATTTACAGACCTTTCAGTAACAGTTCCACCTCATCCTCGCTGCAAGCTGATACATCCCTGCTCCTACTTTTCACCACGGTTGTTCTTTCTCCAAAGTAGTTTCATCTTCTACATCCATGATTAACAGAGTAACGTCAGACAATCTGCTTCCTGTTTACACCGACACGCTACATGCCCAGTGTGTGTGAATCATGTGATGTGTGTGTAGGCAGACGTGTTCATATGGACGGAGACTAGTTCTGCTGCTGGAGCTAAAACTTCTGTGTGGACTGAGATTGTTTTCTCTCTCTAGAAACGCTGCTTAAAAATGAAAAATTTGTAGTGTGGATGTAGCCTCATAAACAAAAAAAACAAATGGTGTGTCTTTCATCAGCTCTCTAACCAAAGAGGAAGGGAGGAAAGAGGCAGACAAAGAGGGGGAGGGGGTGTTCAAACACACACACACACACACACACACACACACACACACACACACTTCAAAGGCTCTAATATGAACCAACCTTTACAAACAACTCCTCCCTGACACAAACACAAACACACACACACACACACACACACACACACACACACACACACACACACACACACACACACACACACACACACACACACACACTAAGGAAGACCGACTTCAGCAATCACGCACTCCCCTTTACACCTGTGGCAGGCTCCACAGGTCACCATGACAACGTCAGCCGGCTAGACTGGGAATGGTTTTTACAACTGGGTGAGCGGGAGGGAAGGGAAGGGGTGGGGGGTCTACAGTGGTGGGGCAGAAATCTCTGTTTTGCACAGAGAAACGTGTGAAAAAGAGTAAATCTAAGGTCCCGGTTTCCAGCACACGTTACCAGCTGTAATCTTGAAGGGGATCTTAAAGCTTGATTAATGCATTTTCACAAAAGCAAACCCATCTTTCCCTTTGTTTCTCCTCCCTCAAAGCATATTATTTTATACCAATACAAAAGATGACCACAATTTGAGAACAACCAGTGCAGGAAATCCTTCTGATAAACCACCAAATGCAGGTTCAGTTCAGTAACCTCGGAGCCACACATTCTTTTTCTCACCATATTCAAAAACAGGTACCATAAGGCAAAACAGGTTCTCTTTAAATAAAAAGACAATCGATTATCATCACCATCTCATGACAATAAACACAAAACTGTAGATTTACATCATTCCACTTTTTGTATTTTATGTGAGAACACTTAACTGTTGGTCTAAATGTCCGTCTTCTCTGGCACTTCTTCTGCAATATGCATCATATAATCATATTTCCACTTCCACTACTTGTATGCTGGGGAGGAAAATCAAGGCAGCTGGAAGTATTCTGTATAAAATAGTCCTAAAAAAAGTCTTTTCTCTCTCCACTTACTCTATAAGTAAGTGGAGAGAGAAGAATTGCTGCACAGCTACGACTGCCGTCCATAGTCTTAAGGCAGGTCCCTTAAACCCAAATGTACATATCCAACTCCACATGGGCAGCTCTGACATAAACTTATAGTGTGATTGTTACAGCAGCATGAGGTCTGTCTATGCCAGCATAGATATCATAACCATGAACTTGTTTTGCTTCCAGGTCAAAATTGAGTTTTTGTGGCTTTTTCTTTTTTGACGTTTTTGTCGCTTTTTTCTGTGCTTTTGACACTTTGTAAAAAAAACTTTTTTGTCATTTATTTGTTTAGTCCGGACACTGTTTTGATACCATTTTAAAAAAAAAAATCTTCAAATGCTATTAAACTGAATAAAACACCCAAAATGCAATGAAAGTAATCATTCATTTTAGCTGTGAAGAACGTTGTATAGCTTCCATACAACGTTCACCGATGCATCCACGTTATTTTTGGGCAATTTGGTTGAAATTAACCCATATTTCTGATATAAAAAACATTGACAAACGGGTCAAATTTGAGGACAACACAAGGGTTAATTTTTCTTTCGTGCCTACTGATCCAGAACCAGATCCCTAGTGAACACGTTACACACTACAGCATTTGGCATGCAAAGATCAATACATAATTTCGCCTTTGCAATATAGTTTTTTTTCCCGTAACTCAACACTGCAGTAAAACTCAACCCTTGTGTTGTCTTCCCATCGACCATTCAACTTTGTGTTTTTCTGGGTCGAAATTTCAACATTTTGTTGTTCTTTTTCTAGACTTGACGTTTTTGTCGATTTTATTCAAATTTTTTGGTCACTTTGTCAATTTTTTAACAAGTTTTTTTGTCGCTTTATCCAATGTTTTTTGTTACCTTTTTTTAAACAAGTTTTTGTCACCTTTGGCGATGTTTTTTTTGTCACTTTTTCCGAGTCTTTCGGCACTTTTTTCAGCGTTTATAAAATAAAGTTTTTGTTTTTTTCCTGCGTTTTTTTAGCTTTCTCCAACATTTGTCACTTTTTTCCAACGTTCTTTTGTCATAGTTCTGATAAAGAAAGTTTTTTGTAAACGAGGACAAGAGGAGGGTTAATCAACTTGAAGTGTGTAAAGAAAATTCTCTCCAATCATTCCAGTGTGACTGCAGAGTGAAATTGATGTTTCTGTAGCATGACATTTATTAGCCAAATACCTTTTCTAAATCTAATCTTTCTATTCCTCACAAACACAGCATTGTGTGTGCACGTGCCGTGCGTGCCTACACCCAGCGTAGTGGGGGGGGGGGGAAGAAGAGAAAACAATGCTCCGTTGCAACCCACACACACACAACTTTGAAAAACAGGTAGAAAGTAGCAGAAAACTAATGTGTTTGATGTGGAAATGAATCTCATTCAACGTGAAGGCCAAAACGCACACAGCATGAAGCGATCCCACCCCAACGAGAAGCACTGCAGCAGTACGCATGATCACTTCATTGCCGTACAAAGTAGTTCCTCGTCACAGAATGCCAAAACTTCACAGCAAATTTCTAGAGCCCCACGTGTGGAGATGAGAGCGTTAGCCAATATGAGCAAAGGGACACTCACCAAGTTGTTGCAGTGTGGTCGCCTTCACCTGCGCAGGGAGATTCTCCGTCTGCAACAGACTCTCATACGCTTCTTTCGCCGCTCTGTGCTTCTTCTGCAGGCACAGGGGAGATAGGGGGAGGAAAGGGAGAAGAGAAAGAATGAGACAGAGAGGTTGTTGAAGCCAGACAGGAGGGTCAGTGTGTTTTTATGGTTCTATCTGGACAGACACAAAGAGTCTTAAGACCTCCTCACACTCGTAATGACCAGCCAGAGACACACACACACGCGCGCGGGGAGGGTCAGCGTGGAAGAGGAAAGGCCAGACTCAACACGTCTGGCAGGTTTAAGTGTGTGTGTGTGTGTCTGCACTTAGGTGTATGCATGTGTCCACTGCAGTGCACGCTTTGCGTTTTGGGGAAACCTGAGCCGGCTGGTCGGAAGGTGAGCGCACTGTTTGTTTTAACGTGACGACCTTTTCGACCCCGGGTCTGAACCCATACGTTGAGGTGCGTGTCTGTTCTCTTATCAGCTCACACACACACACACAGTCTTCCCGCCCCCATCTCCACAGACCCTGAAGCTCCAAATGTCCTTGAGCGTGTGTGAGGGTACACACACACACACACACACACACACACACACACACACACACACACACACACACACACACACACACACACACACACACACACACACACACACACACACACACACACACACACACACACAGAGTCTGGTCCTGGACTCTTCCTGTCTGCACACACTAAAGACACCTCGGGGTAAACACTGACGCATGAGGCACATAAACGAGAGAGGCTCTTAGCGGTTGCTTCCTGCTTGGACTAATGATTGTCATCGAGCCAGGCCTGGGCCAGACGACAAACACTAGTCAGGTTTCCATCCAACTGTCAAGCGAACTATTAAAAATGTCGCGAAAACGAAAATCCGAATTGGAAGCGTTTCCATCAACTGGTTTAGAGCGAATAAACGAGACTACGCAAAGCGTGGTTGTAGATTGCAAACCGTCTTGGTAACTCAAAGAGTTTAGAAGCAAAGTTCTTACATGTTCGCTACGTCACCACTTATTTCTGCAAAGCCGTTTCCAGCTCCCATTTGGCGCGTTAACTCTTTGGTTACACATTTACTTGACGTTAGCTACATAAGAGTGACATGACACTGTCATGAACATGTCATCAACATTATAAACAAGTCATAAACATTTATGACATAACGCTTCTGTCATTAAGTGTCTTTGTCTTGACAAGTTATGGTTAGGTAAGGGTTCATGTGTCATGACTGTGTCATGACTGTGTCATGTCACCCTTGTGTAGATACCTTCAAGTAAAGTGTTACCAACTCTTTTTCGGAAAAAGGCAAAAACCACTCAAGCGAGCATAAAAACTCTGAGAATTTGAGGAAGGTTTTTTTTTATTTTGCAGTTTCCATCAATTTCTAATGTGATACTTCATAATGCGCATAAAAATAAGTTGATGGAAACATGACATATTTTGGTTTTTGCCCTTATTCCAAAAAAGACAATATTCCGACTAAGCTGGTGACATGGCTAATGAAAGTGAATATCCCACTAATATTCCCGTTTACATGTAGCTGTGCAAAATAGGATATGTTTCTAAGTTTTCCACCAGTGGCAGTTCATTCCTTCAACCAGCTTCTTGAAAAGGTCGAAAATGTGATGTTTGCTCATCTCTAAAAACCTGTTGACGTTCCAAGTCTTTCATAATGTTTAAAAAGTAGCTGCATTGTTCCTTCTTTTCTTTCTGGCCGAGCATCTCTACCGCAGCCCTGCAAACTGCCGGCTGGTTGGTTTGTGTACAGCAACCATAGCAACGCACAGATATACTGGATATCTGTGTGACTCCAGTGATCAACTCAAGGCACTCATGAGTAAAGATTGACTGAAATAAAGAGTTCAGACTATAATTGTGAGTGAAATGCGGCTGCTGTTGCCGTCACATTTTCACATATACAGAAGTAATGGGGAAGACTGTCTGCTGTGTGAGGTATTCTTTCATTGGGCCACTTTGGAGTGCATTATCCCCTTCAAATCATGGTCACACCAATGAGAATGGGAGGCTTTGTGTGAATAGCAGAGATGGGAGATATGGTCAAAATCTTCCATCCAGATATACTATAGGTCATTTCGTATCTTGGTAACGATATATGTCACAATATAGCATGTTTTCTGGTAACTTAATAAATAAATAAATAAATAGTCTATACGGAATACCCACATGGCAAAGCCTATTTTGTACACTAGAAAAAGTGCTGAGAATGGAGTATCCTTTTTTAATTAAGAACTTTAGTGCGAAACAAACTTTTTCGCAGTTTCAAGTGAAACTATAGAGACACAATGAACTAGGCTGACTATGTTTACATGCATGCACACAAATACACAATCAGATTGAGACAATATTTTGATTTAACTACACCAAGTATTCCCATAAGCAGAAATCCTGGGTGTAGGCACACAGGAATTTAACAATAAAGCTAAATGAATGAATGAATGAATGAATGAATGAAGGATGGAGAAAATCCTGCACACTGCAGTTGGAAAACTACTACTATACAATAGGGCTGCACAATATGAGTAAAATATACAATAACTGTTGTGCTGTTTCAGTATTCTTCTAAAATACAAATTGCTTTTTGAATTCAAAACAAAATGAAATAATTTCCAACATTAATTTGTTGAACAAACTGAACATTGAATTGAAAAGGCAGCACAAAAAAACATTTTTGACATTTTAAAGTGCAGTTTTCTACTGGGATTTTCTTTCAACTTTTTTCCACGCTCACAATATGCCGCAGCCTTCCGCGATATGTCAATTGCGCCAGTTGATAGTACGATCGCGAATAGATAGATAGATAGATAGATAGATAGATAGATAGATAGATAGATATTATGCAGGGAGCAGCCATTCCTGTGCTGTGTGCACTATTGTATTCCATGCTAATGGAGCTAAAAGGCTGGAGAAGCTTGTGACTGGAAGGTTGCCAGTAGGAGTCCAGCTTTGTTAATCACATCCTACCGAGCGGTAATGTGACGTGTGACGTAAAAACAAAACCGCAATCTTCAAATGATATTCAGATTTCCTGAGATATTTGAACAGCAACATTTAACCACAGGACTTGAGGTGTTTTAAAGATAGTATGAGGGAGCTAACAGGATAACACACTATTGCTCGCTCAAAAGCAATAATAGTAAAACAGATTTATTTAAGCCTGGTCAGACTCAGAGAGCAGAAAAGGAATCGAGACCTTCAAGAGAAAATGGGAACAATGCCTGTTTTCACCTCCAGAGACGTCTCTACACCAGCTTCTACAGCAACGTGGGTTACTACATCTAACTGCCCTACATTTTAAAACAGAAATGGTAATTGATTGCTTACCTGGATCTCATACAAATGAGCAATGTGGAACTGAACTGTGGGAAAAAAGCAGAGAGAATAGGAATAAGGATTTAATTTAGGTTTATTTTCTTGATTAATCAATTGAAAAATGAAAAAGTGAAAAATGTGGATCAGTGTTTCCCCAAAGGCCAAGATGACCTCCTCAAATGTCTTGTTTTGTTCACAACTCAAAAAGATATCCAGTTGTAAAACTAGAACATATTCACATTTAACAAGTTGGAATCAGAGATTTTTCATTACCAAAATGACTCACATCAATTAACTGAATAGTTGGCTGCAAATGTAATAGTTGATTAAAGCATTGCAGCTCTAGTTTAGTTTGTCATATAATCTGGGATGTTACACAGCTGCGTAGAGCGGTAGTGGTAGTGTGCACATCCCCACCGGTGAGGTGCAGGGCAGAAAGGGGGCTGGATACAACTTAAAAGAATGAGGTGCTCTGCTAATTCTCCCATACGTTTAGTGAGCTGCAACTTTTCGACCCTGCCGGGTCTTCCTCAGGCACAATCTTTGCTAAATGTAGCAGTCGCCCCCTGGACCTCAGTGGGCCCAGATTGCGAGCAGTATGGAGCACAGATTGGGGGGAGGTAGGACAGTTTCCCCAGAGAGTACGTGTAATCTGAAATCACAGCGTCTATGTGCAATGTGCTCACAAGCACTTCCAGTTCTCTCAATGTGCCGTCTCCTAGGCAACCCCAGTCTTGGGCAGAGTCAGCAGGGAAACGTTAGCGGAGAGGGGGAAAAAATGGCTCCGTAGAAATATTCCTGTGCCTTTACAATGCGTGCTGTCTACCACTGACAAGCTGGTACATCAAGTCTAATATTGCATTACACCGCAGCGTAAGGCTGGTTTCCATGGTGATTGTAACGACAGTACTTACTTTCAGCTTTGGACAAAGTGCAGAGATTGGAGTCGATCAAAGCCAGCTGAAAATGCTGCAGAGACGGGGGGGGAAAGAAGGCATTTTATTATGAACAGAAATACCGAAACTTTTACACAATCAACTGTCTGCATGTTGATGTTGTTAAAGTGATAGCAGCACCTAATCCCTACTGGTAATGCTTGCCCTTAACATTAAGCACTGTAAGTCTTAAAGCTTGTGGGAGAAATTCGTATTCGCCTTCATCCGATCTCCTTTACTGAAAGATAGGGTGGGTTTAAAAAAAAAAAAAAAAAAAAGGATTTCCCGATTAAAATCGATCTTAATTTGAATGATCCAATATTGAGTCATAAAATCCTGAGATTAATCTTTTAGGAGGTTCCTTTTTAAAGCTACAGTGAAGATATTGGTATCATGTGCATATGGCGACTCGGTGTGTTTGTGCATGTTGCTTTAATGTTTTAATGTGATTTGCACTTACGATACCAAGACACATCCCTCGTGTGTGTAAACATACTTGGCAATAAAGCTTTTCTGATTCTGATGTGAAAGTAGACAATCTAAAAGGAATCCATGTCATAGGAAATAACTAACCAAAGTTAGGCAAAATTCTGGCGAACTGCCATGGCCATTTTCACAGATGTATGGCTTTAATCAGAATCAGAATCAGAATCAGAAAAGCTTTATTGCCAAGTACATTTTTTACACATACAAGGAATTTGTTTTGGTGTCGTAGGTGCATGTCACACATTATCTAAAATAAGTTAAACAAACAGGTTAACAGAACAGACAATATAAGTATAAATATATAAATATATGTGTATATGTACACACACAGGATGTAACATAAGTAAGATCATCTCTACATCACACCCTATGCACTGAAGAAATCACTTTTTTTCCCCCTGTCTCTATGTAACTGCTTTTGGGGCGAATTCTTAATAACATTAATACTTTTAATAATGCACCAGATTTACAGCCATACTCTGGACAATCTCTTTCATAGCCAAGCAAAATTGGTATGGTAACCAAAATATCCCTGATCGAATCAATATTGAATCGATTGAAATCAGAAATCAAATCAGGACGTTGTGAATCGAAATAAAAAAATCGATTCAGGAACTCAGTGGTGATACGCAGCCCTACTGGACGTTCCACAGCACACCATGAACGCAACATGCGAGGACAGCGATAGCCGGATGGGGCTGAACCAGAGATATTCTTGTCTGTGGATCACTCCTCTTGCTCCAATCCTCCTTCCTTCCTCAAGTCCAATCAGACGACACTGGTGCTCAAAATGAGACCACGATATCCAGCAGTTTTAAATGGCATCCTATCCCTTCGTGTGAACTAAAGACAGTTGCCGGGTAAGACAGATGTCTGCAGAGGCTTAGCCTGGCTGCCAAGGCGTGGCACGCTACTAGCCATTATCTCGATTCAGGGTCACTGAACACATCGGCCCTTGAGTACTTCACACAGCTACAGAGACAACTCTCTGGGGCTTCTCTTCTGGCCTTCTCCTGACTCCCTTAGGGCTGCCACACAACTCCATTACCTCCCTCTAAGCCTGTGTTCACATGGTTGCAGTGGTTTCAAATTTAGACCAGCATCAAAGTCTACTGGTGTCTACTGCAAGTTTGTTGTAAGATACAGAGAAATTCTATCTTAATTTGAATGATCCAACATTGAGTCATAAAATCCTCGGATTAATCTTTTAGGAGGTTCCTTTTTAAAGCTACAGTGAAGATATTGGTATCTGAGAAAACAAGGGAACAGTTATATACCTGAGTTATGTCTTGTGTGCCATGTGTTATTTTTAAGTATTTAAGCACTATGTCACTTTACTTCTACGTGTCTTGAGAAAAAGGTCCTTGTGACCGTAACGTCGGCCGAACAAATAAACCAACGCAGTGGCGACAAGTGCGTGCAGGAGTTTTCTTTCTTTGAAAATTCATCTTTGGCGGGAATTAATGCGCTGCACCACAACGGAGACAAAGCAAGTGGCGTGCGTGTTGCTCGCTACTCATGTCGGCAAGCCACCATAAGTCTGACCGGAGGTTTCACTGGGTACCAGAAAGATACAGAGCAGATTTAGGCACCCGTACCAGCAGCTGAAAAGACACCCGAGTGGATAGAGTGAATAATACTAAATAATACTAAATTCCAAGCTCGGTGCCATATCCTACTAAAGCACCGAAGGCACCCATAGGTGGCTTCAAGGTGACAGGTTACGTTGCACTTACTCAATGAAAAAGCTGCACCGTGAACCAATGCAGTCATGCACGGTGTCATGCATTTAAAAAGAGGCACCGGCAGTGTCTCTTATCTGGGTCAGTTAAAAAAAGAAAGAAAAAAAAAAAAAGAAGCTCACAGCTCTTGAACATTAGCACCTCCTGAAACCACGAACTGCACACAAGCATCTAGCATATGGTTAGAGAACAGACTGTACGGCTGGTGCTGCCCTACTCCACCCGGTCAACTGTGGTGGATTTCTTAGAAAAAGGAAGAAAGAAGAAGAAAAGAAAAATAGAAATGCTGGAACCGTAAAAACCAAATACCAGCATCTGTCATCTAGACTGGGGCGCAAGAGCTTCACACACTGACACGTGCGCACACACACACACAGCTTAGAATAAACTCCTTTTAACGCAGAGCTATGAGCCACAAAACAAGACAAGACGTACTCATCGCAGCCAGATGACTAAATGTCAGAGACTGTGCATGCGCACACACACACGCACACACACACACACACACACACACACGTTACCTAGATCCCTGGCACATCACTCTCCTCCTGGAACCCCACTGCATCCTCCTGCAGATCTCTCCCTCAGTCTCTGCTATGCTTCCCTTTCCTTCTCTTTCACACTTGCTCTGCCACCGGGCAGATAATGCAGCAGGATTGTCAGCTTGGTATTCCACCTCCCTCCCAATGTCTCGCCTTCCTTCCTTCCTCCCTCTCTCTCTCTCTCTCTCTTTCTGCTATCTTTCTCTCTCTCTCTCTCTCTCTCTCTCCCCCCTCCTCTATCCTGGTGTCACTGATTACTATTCAGCAGACGGCTGCAGTGGAGAGTGCTGAGAGATGACACACAATACCTCAAAGCTGGAACAGGCAGTACACACACAACCACCACCTCCCCCCCACCGCTCCCTCCCTCCCTCCCGCCCTCCCTCCATCTCACCTCCTTTCTCAGCTCAAAGCTCTTCTCTATGGCTACGCGGCAGCCAACTCATCACTTTGCCCATATACAGCGCACGAAACACACTCTCGCAATCTCGTTTCCCTCTCTCCCATTGGCTAAATTAGCAGCCACTGATGGAATGTGATTATCGTGGGTAAAGGAGAGAAGTGAGGTGCGATTATAGGGCTGGGCAATATATGGATATTATATCGACATTACAATATCGCCATCGATGTATAGTATTTGGTCAGAAATATCGTGACATTTGATTTTCCCCTCATCGCCCAGCTCTGTGTGATTATATGTAAAACTGCAGTTTGCTGGTCCCTAATGAGGTTACAATGTATTCTCAGAAACCATCCGTCCATCTTTTGGTGCTACGGCTGCAACCAACAGTTATTTTCGTTATCGATTTAATCTGTTGATTATTTTCTTGAATAATCGATTGGTTGTTTGGTCTATAAAAAAAAAACAAAAGGACAGAAAATTGTGAAAAATGTGGATCAGCGTTTCACCAAAAAGCCCGAGATGACGTCCTCAAATGTCTCGTTTTGTCCACAACTCAAAGATATTCAGTTTACTGTCACAGAGGAGAGAAGAAACTAGAACAATATTCACATTTAAGCAGCTGGAATCACAGAATAAATTACTCAAACCAATTATCTGATCAATAAAATAGTTGGCGATTATCTAAACGTTGACAACTAACTGATGAGTCGATTTATTTGTGCAGCTCTACTTGCTCCCTTCTCAATCTCTTCCTCTATTCAATGTTCACCGAGGGAAAGGGGGATGAAAGAAGAGGAAGCACCATGAAACATGCATCCTTTATAAAAACATGTCTCTTTATTCCCTTCCTCCGGACTATCATCTTCTGCTTTTCTAACAAATGTCCTGTTATCCCCTCTCTACTTCCCTTCTCTCATTTCTCCCTCCGCTACCTTTATTCAATCTCTGTAAGCGCGCACCCACCCCTCCCTGTGGATAACTGGGGCAGTCATGTGTGTGCTGATTCTGCCTGTGTGTGTGTGTGTGTGTGTGTGTGTGTGTGTGTGTGTGTGTGTGTGTTGATTCTGCCTGTGTGTGTTGTGTCTGTCCATTCTGATTGTGTGTGTATGTGTGTCTCTGTGTGTGTGTGTGTGTGTGTGTGTCTCTGCGTGTGTGTGTGTGTGTGTGTGTGTGTGTGTGTGTGTGTTGATTGTGTGTTTCTGTGCGTGTGTATGCGTTGATGAAATGAGCCAGGACTTAGACAGAGTGTGGACGTGCAGCACGTGCAGCCCCTTTCAGCTCAATACTGGACCACCACAAGCCTCAACACACACACACACACACACACACACACACACACACACACACTTATGCGCAGTGCATCGCATACTAGACACTACACACTCTTTGAATTTTAATTGTGAAAGGGCTGACAATTACCAACGATTGCAATCCACTAGAATAGCTTTGCAATAAATACTACCTTTGAGAATCTTAATGTTCAGTTTGCCCGTTGTCAAACTGTGTCAGAGGTGCCGATTCAATCGCCAATATTACATTATAGTGACATATGTCTCTTAATCAGAAAAGGGATAATCCCATTTAACACACAGCCTCGAAAATTAAAACACAAAACGAGGCCCTGCGAGGCTCAACATTATGCATTTAAATGCTTTAATAAAACCAGGGCTTCACAATATATCGTCTTCGTGATATCAACTTTCGCAATAACCACATCGCGAAAGACACTCAGAGGTTTTTTGTGATGGTTGAAAGAAAATATCAGAATCAGACAACGGCACTTTATAATATAACTAATTCCTTTTTTTGTGGTGCCCTTGACATTCAATTCAATTTGTTCAATATAAGAAAGTTGGGAATGATTTCCTTTCATTGGTTTTAAATTCAACAAGCAAGTTTGTTGTATTTTAGCAGAATACGGAAAGCAGCAGAACTGAGTTCACTTTAATATCCGTTTTGTGATATTCAACAACCTTGTGGCATATTTTCCTAATATCTTGCAACCCTAATCAAAAGGTGGTGACTCAATCGCGAATATTGAATTATAAGAACAAATTTCTCAAAATCACAAAGAGGGATTATTCCATTCAGCACACAGCTTTGAAGTTTGAACACAAACCAATGCCCTGCAAGGTTCAACCGTGTGCGTTCAAATGTTGTTTTAAAAACTCCTGTGACAGAATGTCTGCAGTAGGACAAAGCCCAGGATCAGATAGCAGCCTGTCCTTAAAAAAGGGAACCAGGACTCTCAGACAACAATAGATCCATAGGCTCCGTTGAAAGCCCTTCGTTACGGCCGGGACGTCAATGGTGCACAGGTGTCGGCAGATAGGAGACGGGTTTAGCTCAGACAGACGGGATGGATCACATGACCCGCCAGCCTTTGTTAATCTGAGGACTGGGGAGGTCAAGTCTGTTTCGGCAGGAAGGAGGCTTCTATGACTACACATCGGGTGTACAATACAGACTGGAATGGATGGAACATGAGTCCACTGTGCAGGGTTCAACGTTAAGGTTTTTTTTCCCCCACTTGTCCAGTCATACAAGAATCTAGCTGCCAAAAATAAGTTTGAAAAAATAACCCTGTCCATTTGGTACAGAGCCTCACAAAAATCCCACTATAATCATTTTAATTCCTTTAATTTTAATATTTTTCAAATGAAAATGAGAATAATGATACAAAATTGATTATTCCCTCCAAAATCGTGGATCATTTCCAGGGTTTTCAGACAAATCGTATCACCGTATTTTGATGCCAAAATGCGTATCTACTACGCAAAAAATGCATACAGGTTGGCAGGTCTGTAGTTAGCTTAGCGTAGTGAATGGAATCCTATGTTGCCGGTTAGCATGTTGTGAGTAAAAGTGAGCCAACAAAAGACAAAAAAAACAACCTAATTACTTGCACTGAGACAAAAAATGCGTTGGCCCACCTATCTACAGCCAGGGGAGACCGTGATAAGAACTATTTCAACAAACGGTGGCGTATTCCTCTAAAAAAGAAAGAAAGAAATGCTAAACTACCACAAACTGACTACAAAGAGACGCCAAATGACCAAAGAGACCCAAAACTACCCCAAAGAAAACAGAAATGACCAAAAAAAGAGACACCACATGGCTACAAAGAGACACAAAATGTACAGGGATTGTTTTTTTTTAATTGACAGACTTAACATTTTCTTGAGGAAAGTCGCCTCAACCCCCCCCCCGACAAATACGCGCACCCAAGTCTTCCCCAGACCGTGAATAATATCGCAATGACAATATCAGTCAAAAGAATGACTATTGGATAGTTCTTAGTCATTCCGTGCAGCTATATGACTATTACACAATGTGAGAATATTTCCAGACGTTTTAGGTTTACCTTTAGGCTTGACTCGTAGTCTGTGTTGGCTTTAAACATGAGTCCCAGTCTCAGGTGAATCTCTTTACTTCTCGAGAAGCCGGGGTCGATGTAAAGCACCTCCTGGAACGCCTTGATTGCCCTGGAAAAAAAGCCACAGAAACAGAGTAGGTTAAGTGTAAAACATAAAAAAAAAATTGAAATGTGGACAAATATTTAGGCCAACACTAATGGCGAGACTGAAAATAATACGACTTCTTAAGCCCAGTTCAGACCAAAGGTTCGCGATCAGACAAAACCGTTTTAGAACGTGGTAGGGAAAAGTTTCAGCGGTCTGAACCGGCCCGACTCAGCTGGACTCAAACCAGCTGATGGTGTCACTGCAACTCAGCTGGTGGAGTCTCCAGAGGCTGGTTTTACAACATAAGAGACGTCTCCTGTTTCAACAGCTGATCGAGAAGTCAGCTGGTAAAGTCAGCTATAAACTATAGAAATAAAATTATCCATAATCCATTTTTTGTTTATGTTACAAATAGCTGGTGGAAATGGGAGAGCTTTAGGCCGGTTACACACAAGACAACATCGGCAGTATTGACTGCAAAACATGTTACAGAATATTTTGTTCTGTATGACAGCTGCAATATTTGAAAATATTTTCTCTGAAATTTTGTATTACATTTATATCTACATTGATGTCAAAACCTGGACTTTCAAAACATCAAGATATCATTTATTAATGTGCATTCGTGTCTAAATTACATGTAAACATATTTTCCTATTCTATTTTGCCTGGAAACGCTTCCAAAACGCTCGCGTCTCGCCTGAAAAATAGGCGTCGGTTCTATTTCTAGCAGGCACGCGTCTCAGGCCGGCAGTGTGTAAGCTCTAACCTGTTAACATGGGAGCCAAAATATAAACGGACACGCGACGCGTGCAGTGTGTAACCGGCCTTAGACGGAGCCTCAACGAGCGCCCGAAAGCACGGTAACCTTATATGGTCGCGCGACCTAGTGAGTGACTGAAGCGAGAGAGCGCCCAGCGGCGTTAGAACAAAGCCGTGAATCAGAGAAATAAAACGTGTTTTCGCCAATTCACTAAATCATTAGAAAAGTAACTGTAGCAAGCATCTCAATACCATTAACTTAATCTACATTCATATTTAGATGAAACAAATGATATATCCAGCTACAAAAAAGCCTAAAAGTGGGAAGTTACGACAGAAGTGCAAAGAGCCGTTGCTTCTGTCATACAGCCTCAAATCCACGCAGCTGACACGCAACAGAAACGCCACGCTCGCGCGACACGTGCAGTGTGTTACGATGTCTTGTCTCATTGGTGTGAACTGGCAGCGTTCAGAACGCTGCAGAACGGCTCGATGCAAGAAGTTGCAAGTCAACACTCGTCTCGTCACGAATCTTAGGTCTGAACTGGGCTTTACAGTCATATCATGGCCAGTTGCCACATTCTTCTACCACCAGATAAGCTGACTCTTAATCAGCTGGAATCAGTGGTGGTTTTTTCAAACATTCTTCAGAGCTGGGCAATGACAAACTCAAACATTACAATATGACTCAATACTTAAACAATGATAATGTGGTGATAATTTAGGTATGACTGTGACTAGCTTCTTTTTCCCTCTCTTTTTATTTTATTTTTTTTAGATATAAATAAAAAACGTACAAAATACAACCGAAAAGCATTAGAGACTGAGTGAAATCTCATTTTTGAAATCATGATGGGACGTGGTTTGAGATGCATTCTAGCCAGATGTTAAAAAGGTGCATATGCATCCATCTCCCAAAGCTGCAGCTGAAGTGCTGCAGAAATTACACTTAATTGGCCGTCTCCTGGCTGTCACATCAGCACATTACAGCAACAGGAAGCAGCTTCTTCACAAGTTTAGTTAGTTGATGGAGATTGGTTAGTTAGCTACCTAAACTTTTGGTTGTAACGTCTAAGTCTGGCATTGCCAAACCACAGTGCTGAGTCCGCGCTGGAGAATGGTCTGACTGCCCAAGTTTTCACAACATTTGGAGCAAAAAAGCACTATGGGATGTTATCGTCTGGGGCGGCACTAAGAGGCGTTTGGTGTTTTTTGCCCCCAAAGTCGCCTTCCAGGCAGCGCGGCAATGGTTACGTTTAGGGTTAAGGTTAGGGTTAGCTGCCTAGAAGGCGACGATGAAGGCAAAAAACACGAAAACGCTTCTTCTCTGTACACAACACGAAATCAAGGAGAGGGTTAACTTTTCCTGCCGACAGTGGTAAGAAAGAACAGAGGAGACACTTTGTTTTTCTCACTATGACTCTAGAGTCGCTACTCACTCTGAAACTAATCACCATCACTCGCTTTACCACAACACCACCCAATCGGATTCACATATATGTGGCTAAATGCATGCAAAAGTATATTAAATCACAAACAGAGCCTATAGGTGCTTGCATCCAGAAATGAATCATCATTTCAGTAAAACAACCAATTAAGTTTAGAAAAAATAATCAAAGTAAGTGTAATGCAGCCTTTATGATCAGGGCAGTGTATAGTTTACTTTTCTTAGACTGTTAATACAGGGTATATACAGAAATCCTGGAGATAAATTCAATACCTTTTAATACCATTTTTAATACCGTCTCAATATTTCTTAAAACCAACACGCCAGTGAGTTGCAGGTTTATACAGCAACGTTTTTTTAACCATTAAACAGAGTTTGAGATTTATAAAAATACACCCTCTATGCCAATAGAACAACGCAGATAGGGAAAGTCAACAGAATAGATTAGACTCACTGACTTTGGATACATCTTGCGACCCTAACTCATCTTGCATTTATTTCACCTTTAGAATAAAATTAATAGATGAAATAAAATAAAATGATAAATTAAAGCAGCTCAAAGAAACAAGCATTCACTGATGCCATTATAACCGCCAATTGAACCTTATTCTGTATGTACAGACATACACAAATAGAAAATATTCCATGAGACAAGGGAAATACAAGAAAACAGACACACACACAGACATGCATGCCATTATAACCATTTGAAACTAAGTGAACCTGTGATCTCATGGTAAGTGCTTCAATTTAATTGCCATTTCTTCCCCACGAGGGGTGCACACCGCTCAAAACCAACATGAAAAACGTAGCTAGTAACGTTCACTCAGCGTTTTGTTTTGTTGTTAAACTGGGTGTAAAATGAGCAGTGACGTTAATCACCGGTTTCAGGTAACGGCACAGTCTATTTGCTGGATGGTTTTAAGCTAACGGTCGGTAGCTAACGTTAGCAGATAAGCCCGTTGACAGCGACGTTATTGTTCATATTTTGGCACAATCTATGTTTCTGACTGTAGTAGTAGTGGTCATAGTGACTGAAAGGGTGATGTGAGATGCTAAAAAAGAATCCACACGCTGGTTTCAGGTAACGTTACTTTTTGACGTTCAACAGCCCCACCCCTAGCCTCGTGAGACCGTCCTGATCTGGCGAGCTCCAGTTTTCCACTCCCAGATCAGTCTGGCATCTTGAGATAGAGAAAATTTGGAGCCGTTCGCCAAACGACCGACCAATCAGCGTTGGTTTTGAGGTGGGTTAGGTGGTGATAGACAGATGGTTTATCCAATCAGCTAACCAGTATTTTCAGACAGCGGTAGCCCATAATTCTGTTAGCCGCTCGCTAAGGTTTTTTTTCTCTTGAATCCTTCTTTTGGAATATGGACCGGGAACCTGAAATGGTTTTTTTTTCCTTTTATTTCTAAATTCTCATTACACAAACGACAAATATCCTTTACCGACATGTTGCTTGCTTGCTGAGCTAACGAGCTATGCTTTGCCTGCAGCAGCAGGGGCGGGCTTGTGGTTGTATTTTCATACGCTTCGTGGATCTGATTGGTTGATTTGGCCCATCTATCACCAACATAGGTGATAGACAGATGGTTCATCCAATCAGCTAACCAGTATTTTCGCCCCTTCCCAAAAGTTCTCCAACAGAAAGTTCCCAGATGGATATGCCGAGCAAATGCGAAGCGATCCATCTGGTGGAGTCAGGTTACCCCACCCCCGCTGCTGAAAACATTTCTAGAGGAAACACTGTCAACCATCACAGCATCTACATCGAGAGCTAGGAGTACATCGATTTTTTCAGAACTTGTTCAAATAAATTATTTAGGTAAAAGCAATGACACTTCCACACTGTTAAGAGAATGCACAAAACCACCTTGCACATTGAGACCGCTAACCCACGTCATTAATCAATCTGAATAACCTCTCCACTTCTACTCTCCCTATACAAGAATTGCTTACCAGCTGAGATACCACCTGCCACCTGTTTGCCCCTGGAGGAATGTTTGCACTATACTCTGTGTGATGCACCACTCAGGATCTCTGTTCATCTTTGTGGGATAGAAACAACTTGAAAACAAAGAAGAGCTGCTGCCGGCTAACAGAGTTCAGCTTTTCTTTGAGAAAAGAACAAAGAACGGCACTGAAGTCATTCTTAAAAAAGGAAGATGTGTTTGGAGTTTTGCCGACCCGATACGGCAAAAGTTTAACCTATCAACTAGCTCCTCTACCTTCTTCGTTGCTCTGGTTGGTTGTAGCACTATCCTATTGCGTGCAGAGGGAATTTGAAAGACAACTGTTTATCCCGTCCCTCGGATTGAGCTCTGCCAATGGTGAGTTCCCAGACCCTACATCTGGAGGAGAGTCTGGCTTGTCAGGCTAAAATAGGCTATCACCCGATGCGGGATAGGATATAATATCACACAAACTTTCCAAGATCAACTTAAATAGACATAATAAAACAAATGGACATCTCATAGTTTGCAAAAAAAAAAATAAAAAAAAAATGAATACCTCGTAAAATGGCGATTAATAGTTTTTAATACCTTTTAATGGCCTTCATTTGTACTAATTTGATTTCCTACCTTTTAATACTTTTTAAAACCCCGCGGACACCCTGTAATATCCAACAATACCACATACTTTTGATTGGGAAGTGTAATAATTTGCACACGGGAGCCATTGACCTCATTCCCACCTGGTATCACCATGTGATCTGGATCTGTATTTGGATGACATGTGATCACGGGCCTTTGCATTTAAACCTGGTATTAAGTGTTGACGGTATTATAATTCTGCTTGCGTTACAGTTTAATTTCAATATGAAAATTAGGTAGGCAGAGCCGGCTGACGTGCCAACAACCATGGTGCCAGGTAGAAGGGAACGCTGCTGTATGGGCACTACAGCTGTAACTGGACATGTACTGTAACTTAGAGCGGAAACACTGAATTTCATGATGACTCTGACTAGGGCTGGACGATTCATGGAAAATGTATCGACATCGAAATTCTGAAGCTGTTATCGTCGTATTATTCCCATGACGAGCATTCCGATAATTTATTCCCGTTGATAGGCCTTCGCTCTGCTTAAAATCCATTGTACCGCGTGTGTAGTCACGTGACTTCGCCTGGACCAGTCAGCCGCATGGAAAGCATAACAGAGGATAACTCAAACACAGAGTCCGAGTCAACTGAGCAGCTTGTCGTCCCCCCCCCTCCCCTCAAAAAAAACAGAAAAGATGATTTAGAACAACGGGATTAATTATCGTTCATTTATCGTTAGAGTTAAAATGGGCAATTAATCGCGATTTTAGGTCATATCGTGCAGCCCTAACTCGGACAAAGAATTCAGCAAATTCTAAAAAAGAAAACGATGAAAGCTTCTGTCTGAGCTGCCCATAAGTCCACTGCTCGCTTGAAATGTTTCTAATTGATCCACGGACAAAAAAAACAGGAGATTTCAAGACTGAGGTCCCTGAGGTCTTAATTCGGGGCTTTCCAGACAATAAGCTTATAACCTCATAAGTGCTATGAGGTGCTTAAAAGTTTAACTGGAAGATTCACCGTCCTGTTCCCCAACGACCAGCTGTCAGTCATTTACACCCTGCAACTGAAGAGATAGATGGTAACTGCACGATGCGAAGCAATCAGCTGGATTGCTTAGAAATTGATTCACCACCGCATCGCTTCTGTACAGAAACACAACAAAGCACTAGGGCTGCCACCTCTTAGTCGACTAATCGGTCGTTTTGGTCTTAGTCGACTAAGATTTCTTTAGTCGATTAGTCATTTTTTATGCTTATTCATGCTTAATTACTCATTTCCAAGAAAGCATTTATGGTAAACACAAGATTTAAAGTGGTGCTTTTGCAGGATTTATTGTGGAGAAACTCAGTTTTACAGATGGTTAATTAACTACATTTATATTTTGCTTTTCTAGTCTTAACCACCTCTCAAAGAGCACAGCTCTGTCAATTAAATCAACTAATCGATTAATCGACAAAATTGTATAAGTGTTAGTCGACTAAGAATTTCTTTAGTCGAGGACAGCCCTACAAAGCACAACTGTTTTTTTCAAAATTTCATAATCATGCAACGGGGTTTCTTTTTCAAACCCACAGTAGGCCCATCATAAATACTACAGTCACCAGCACACAAAGAGCACTAGAGCTGCGAAGAGGAATCAATTGATTCAGGGTCCTTGCAGGTTTTAGGAAGTCAAATTTAAAGACCTTGTTAAGACATTTTAAGACCATAAAGATTGAAATTTAAGACCTACAAAACTGGCTAATTGGCCGAGTCTGCTGAAGGCATTTCGGGGTTAGCTTGTGTTTCTCCACTCTGGCGTGTGACTCCAGCACCTTCACACCCAAATGTATTTTTATATAAATATTTATTTTTTCTTCTGAAAATCTGATGACAGTCATATTTTGCACACAGGTAAAGGTGCCCAATATCAGTGATTTCTAAAAATAACTCACAAAAGTAAAAAAAATGCCTTTTGGAAAATAGTTCCTTATTTGATTATCATAAAAAATGTGTTCTATACAGAGATATTGACATTGGTAAATATCGGTATCGGCCATAACAGAAATATTAATATAGGTTATCGGTATCGGCCACAATTTTCACATCGGTGCATCACTAGTCCCTAGTTGATTTTATTTATTTTTTTACAAAGTTTGCAGCGAGCCTCGTACCTGGAGCCGGGTACCGCTTGTAACCAAAAGCGGAAATCGCAGTGATCTAGCCATGTCTCAGTAAAAGTACACTTTCCCATTTCCCCAAACGTGGGCCTAGGCCGGACTTTAAACAAACTCTGTGGAGACGCAGACATATTTCGGGGGAAAGGTATTGCAGTTATTACAGGGTTTGTAGTTTTATCACCGCGTATGTACCAACAACAACATCCCCCAGAAAGAACTACAACACACCGAATCAACGTTCTGAGGGCAGCGTTCTGCAACAGCGTTCTGCAACAGCGTTCTGCAACAGCGTTCTGCAACAGAGCAAAAACTCTAGAGCTCCGCTTCTCTCTGTAGGCTACGACTCCATACTTTTTCTTTCTGCCACCAGCGTTTCTAGAAATGAACGAGGGTAAAAACTTTTTTATAGCCGACTTAACGAAATTTAAGACCTCGGATGAAAATATGGCCGTTTTAAGGCCTTAAATTTAAAGTTCAGAATTTTAGACTTTTTAAGACCCCGCAGGAACTATTAAATCAATCGATCGATTTTTGTGTAATTTTTTTACAAGAAAGAAAAAAAAAAAAGAAATTCTCCGATTCCAGCTTCTTCAATGTGAACATTTTCTAGTTTCTTCACTCCTCTGATAAAGTGAACTGAATATTATATAATAACTGAGTTGTGGACAAAACAAGACATTTGAGGACATCATCTTGGCCAAACAACTAATCCATTAATCCAGAAAGTAATAAACAGATTAACCGTTTATAATGTAATAATAATAATAATAATAATAATAATAATAATAATAATAATAATAATAATAATAATGATGTATAGTTCATTAATCCCGCAAGGGGAAATTACAATGTTTTACAATGTTTTCACTCTGTTATTACACACAGAAAAATAATAATAGTTAGTCGCACTATAGTCTTGCTTTGCCAGACCCTCCTCCAAAGCGCGCTGAAGGAGGGTCTGGCTACTCCGCATAGCATTCGGGGATGGGAGGAAAATGTGCTCTGGTTTATTGGCATTTCTTTAAACCAATCACAATCGTCATGGGTGGTGCTAAACTCTGCACGGAGCCGCTGCAAAATAGTCGTGCGCAGATGGGACAGATAGTCTAGCTAGCTGTCTGGATTTACCCTGCAGAGATCTGAGGAGCAGTTAACCATAGTCCTCATAAATCCACCGGAGGTTAGAACGCCAACACAGAGACAGAGGAAGGGAACGGAAAATACATGCATCCGGCGGAGTGTTCTGCAGCACCGGAGCAATCCCGGAAGTGGAACGCGGAGGATATAGACTAGTTGCACCCCTAAAGAGCACATTAAGCAGAGAAGAGTTTGGTCAACTACGGGATTTAACATAAATTAGCTACAGCTGACTAAATGTCTAGGTGACAGATATTTTTGTCGGCAAAATCAAGTCACCAGATAATTGTTTCACCTCTTATAGCTTGTTAAGAAATAGTTAACAGCGTCCGTTTAGTCGCCCAGTGACTTTTGTCCCATCTGCTGAAGAAAAGCTTGACGTTGACATTTCAGCAAAAGACTGAATTTGTCATTTATTGGTTAAAATACCAAATCCAGTGTCTGCAGAGTTTCTGGTCCACGAGCTCAAGGCTGACTTGGTCTGCTGTCGCGTTAGAAACTCGTCTCTTTAAAGTCGTCTCTTAACAGCGCTGAAACCAACTGGTCTACAGAGACGAGAGCAGATTAATACAAAAAACAAACACCAGTTTCCAATTCAACCCACTCACTGTGTAGCTATGACAACAATGGCAATTGCATGTCAGCATGAAGCCTTTTCTCCTGTATGAAGCGACAGGGCACTGAGCTCGCCGCTGCTGACTGGAACACACACACACACACACACACACACACACACACACACACACACACACACACACACAGAGAACTCATTGCCCCCATTTCCTCCTCCCCCGTCTCCATGTGCCTCCTCCTCGTTCATCTGGTCCCTCCCTCCCTCCCTCCCTCCCTCCCTCCCTCCCTCCCTCCCCTCCGTGCTCTGAGTTCACCCTCTCCTCCCTCTCGGGCAGAATCCAAAGTGAATGCTTGGAAAGCACAGCTCTTCTACCGAATAGGTTTTGACACACAGCGTAAGGCAGACTCCAGCCAAAAGATAAGCAAAAGAACTCCTCTTTCCTTTAGAAAAGGAGATCTGACAGCAAAACCACTGCACATTTTTCCAAATAGTTCAAGCAGATAACACAATTTGGCTCCATTTATAGGGGTGCCCTTTGGTGTACTATATAAGATTCTATGGCATGAAATATTCAAACTTCTAGTACTTTCAAATTGGCGTGCCATTTCTAACTTTTTCCTTGTTGCAAAGCTAGTTTCGGATGGATTTTTACCATGGAACAAACTTTGGAACAAAATGTTTAATACTACCTAGGGATGCGAATTTAGATTAGAGTCCTGGTTCACCCCGGGCAGGACGCTCTGATGTACCTTCCGCGTTCACGCGACAACTGTGGCCTTTTACCAGTCGTGCGCCCACAATGTTTTGCCATGGACGCACGCAGCCACTTTTCCTGGAATCGCTTGCACGACTGGTAGATGTCCTCAGCTCTCTGCGGAGCATACGTCCGAGCCCGTCTCCAGCTTGTCACCTGTGTGTCTGCCTGGCATACCACGTGTAGACGGCCGATATGACCCGCCAGTCCTTATCGATATAGTGGCACGCGTCACGTGGCTCTCCAGTGTGAGCACCGTCCAGCAGAGAGCCACGAACTTAGCAGAAAAAAAAATAAAAGAGCAGCTTCAAAAGCAACTTGCTCGTACAAAGTTGGCACTAGCAAGCCAACAGGCAGTTAGGAAAAAGATTGTATAGCCTATTTTCCCTTTACAATGCAAAAAGCATTTCATAACTTATATTTGTTCATTTGTTTTTAACTGATCGTCTAATCCGTCAAAATTGTTATTGTCGGCTTACGGTTAATCATCAACATCCCCAATACCATCACATGCTCGTACGGACAGGCTGGATAGTTGGGCCAGAGTTTCTCCGGGTGAGCACCACTCCAGCATTTGACAGCTCAGCATTCCTCTGGGCCTTGGCCTTGGCCTCAGGGTGATGTAATCCCTCCTCGCAAACCCAACATGACACCCTCCCTTCCCCCATTGACACATTCCCCAGGCCTCAGAGATGGAGGCCTACAAGCTTGGCAGGGAAACAACACTGCAGGCTTTCAAAGTCATGGGTGAGGTAGAGGGGCAGCAGTGTGCAAAACAAGACGAGAAAGGTCACCGCAAACCGGCAGAGGTATCGGGCTCGGTTTAAGCGGCTCGGTTCAGAAACTTTTCAAACTGCGAGCTCGTTACACCCGGCACTGAAAGAGTAGACAGCTTCACTGAAAAATGTAATGGTCCAGCGTTGCCTAAAAATGAGCAGACTGCATCCAATCCCAAGCTGTAAAATGGAGTTCAAGCTACAGTTTCCAAAAGTGCAACTGTCGGCTCAAATCCATGTGGGACAAACCCAAAAACCCCAAATGTTAAGTAGTAATCAAATACAATATTCCGCCCTGGTGTGACAATTCAACAAGTCAGTAATCAGCTGGATATTAAGGACGCTGCTTTGAGTGTCTGGCTGTGCCGAGGTGGAGGACTGAAATGTTGGCACCTCACTTTTTACAAGCGTGATGTAATGGAAGAAACTGGTGAAGATCATCGAGCCTCTTGGAGCTATTAGTGGTGCGAGAAAAAAAAGAAAAAAAACTGTTTATGATTCTGTCAGAGGCAGTGATGCTCTGCTCCCTTTGGGACAGCGAGAGAATGGGCTCGTTGCAACCGATGTAGTGCCAAAATGGCCTATAAATCTGTAGGAGTAAAACCAGACGTTTGGCGGCACAATCCCCTCGAGAAACTGAGCCACAGTGGGTCCACCTGGGTCTCTACTGAGGAGGCACAGGACACCCAACGATAAAAATGCAGGAGGAAATCTTTTACGAACCATCTCCACAAACATATTCCCACCACTTGCTTGCTTGCTCGATCCGTTGCTAATGGACCCATCAACTGGGGGGTACCTTGCAGCTTCAGAGCAGAAACCCAGGCCGTGCAAATTTCCGTTGCACGCTCACGGAGCCGAAAGTACACTCCGCTCCGCAGAAAAATCAGGAGAAGACGGATAATGCTGGGTCAGCAGCTACAGTTTGACATATCAGAGAGCCTACTTTGGCTAAGGGTTCATTTGAGGACACTTCGTCGGTGCAACGCTCACCATAATATCTGCCCATAGACATTTAAAGAAATGGACCACCAGACCCCGTGTCTCTGGACGGAGACCAGTGAAGGATATTAGAAGCACTTTTCCGGTGCTGGCTGAGCGTTACTGAGCAGCCTCCAACTGAGCTTGAAAACGTAGATGTGACGTGAGCAACGTGTCTGAAAGTCTTCTGGTAGCTGTGCCGAGAGAAATCTCAATCATTCCCAATCTCACAGAGACGGAGAGTGTTGTGGTATATGTAAGGAGATAACATAGACACAGGCTAATTACTGATCACTAACATGCTAGTTAACATTAGTAATTAAACCTAAACAGCTAATGTAAGTCCAAACTGCCTGCAAGCTTCTGATGTACTATACAGTAATTCCTCTACTGTGCAAGAATAAGTCGCGTGGTTATGACACAATCGTTAGCCTATTTTTACAAAAAACGTCTGCTACGGAGCCATAATGTGAGCTACAAGGTAATGGAGCCTTTAATACATTGTTGTGTTTCTTTAGAAATAAACAACGGACAAATAGAGTCTTTAAACGCTTCAGATGTAAAGTTATTCGCTGTCAAAGTGACGCCAAAATGAATGGCAGTCAATGGGATGCTAACAGCGGGTGATGGCTTGTTAGCATCAAAATGGCGCCATAGGAGCTACGCGTTGTGAGGAGAGGCTTACCCCCTTGGATCTGCCCTTAGCGAAACAGGAACAAACACAAATCGTATCTCCCTGTTGCAGATTTGCATTCAATTCTCAAGGAGCACAAAACGGCGACATTACAGAACAGCTTGTGTAGTGCTAAGGCCACAATGGTCAAATGATTTATTAAAAATGTAATAACAATAAGTTACAAGAATAACTTATTTCACCAGTAAATTCCTATTAACGACAAAAACAACCACTGGCTGGGAAAAGGGTATTTTACAATTACTTTGAATGCACCACAAGGCTGGCGAGGTTGAGTCTGTGTTGGCAGCTACAGACTGTTGTTGGAATCCTACACAGTGAAATACAGACCCACTTCTACACCGTTTAGCTGTCAGCATTTTAACCGTGTTTACTCCAGCTGCTAGCTAACGATAGGGTAACGTTACCTGCTGCCTGGTGTAGTGTTAACTAGCGTCCAGTGCAGAGATGTTTCAGTTCCCTCTAACGTCCGTTTTCGGAGCATCAGAGAGAAGCGCAGATATTTAAGTGGCACCTAAATAAGGCACCGAAATCCACGCTGCTATTCGGTCCGATAGATAACGGTCGTTAAGGCACCGGTGCTGTATTAGCAGCAGGTATCGGACCCCCCCCAATAAAAACTCTTCGGGTCTACACGATTCACATGGGTGACATTTTCCCATTCAAAACGGCGATTTTCGCCGAAAAGCGACTAGTTTGCAGGTATGTAATAATTGATGTCAAAGCTTCTCACTTCTTCCCACAACAACACCCACACTTCATGGTCTACCACTACTAATACGTAAATTCTCAAGTAGTAAAAAAGACAAAATAACACTGGATCTTTACTGACAAGTCATAATGATTACCCAAATTTGCTCAAGAGAAGTGTGAGAAATAGTTTAGGGAATGTGACCACCAAACGAGTCCCGTTGATCCAGCCAAGAGTAGTTAAAGAGAGCCAGGAAAACAATGCTCCCAGTTACAGTTGTGCTCATAGCTATACATACCCTTGCCAAAGTTGCCTAAAAAGAGGATTAAAAACATCTTTTGGAAATTGATCTTAATGCCTTAATTAAAAAAAAATAAATAAATAGGAAAAATCTAACCTTTAAGGACACCAATTTTCTTTGTGAATAAATAATGTATCATTAAAAAAGCTGTACTCATAAGTAAGTACACCCCTATGTTAAATTCCCATAGAGGCAGGCAGATTTTTATTTTTAAAGGCCAGTTATTTCATGGATCCAGGATACTACGCATCCTGATAAAGTTCCCATGGCCTAAAATAGCCCCCCCCACATCATCACATAACCTTCACCATACCTAGAGATTGGCATGGGGTACTTTCCATAAAATCATCTCTCAATGCAAATCAAACCAGCCATTAGGCTAACTGAAATAAAAGCTGCCTCTATGGGAATTTAACATGAGGGTGTACTGACTTATGCCCCCTGTATTTTAAAGGAAGAACTTTTATTTATTACGATAAATTATTCATTCCCAAAGAAAATTGGGGGTCCTTAAAGGTTAGATTTTTCCTAACTTTTTTAAATTAAGGCATTAAGATCAATTTCCAAAAGATGGTTTTTTTTATTCCTCTTTTTTGTCAACTTCAGCATGGGTATGTAAACTTATGAGCACAACTGTAACTCTTACTTAACGGAATTGCAAAATGACATCAGGTAGATCATAGCGTGGCCCAATGGATGTACATTGGTGGAATAAGATTAGGTTTGGCACCGGTGCCTAAAAGGACGTTACAGGCAACAGAAGCATCGCTGCATGGGACGCTAGTTAACACTACACTTGGCAGCAGGTAACGTTAGTCTACGGTTAGCTAGTAGCTGGATTAAATACGGTTAAAATGCTGACAGCTAAACGGTCTAAAGTGTGATTCCAAAAGAAGGACGTAAAGGTCTGCAGCAACACAGATGGTGCGAGCCTCGTAGTGCATTCAAAGTTATTGTAAAATACCCTTTTCCCATTCCTTCAGGCTGGATAGAAATCTCACCTGTCTCTCACATTACCGGCATTTATTGTCGCCACTGCTTCAGAATTTTATGAAATGACAAAGTCACATTTACACGATTGCCGAAATGTCTGCTCTACTGACCTCAAACAAACGGTTGTCGGCTGTTTCTCCCCACTTTGTGGAGGAGCAACTGGAACAGTGACATCAATCACTCAAGTCATGACAACCACATAAACAACAATAGGGTACCGCATGGAGCTGGGCAATACATTTATGTTATAATCGATATCACAATATGAGACTAGAAATCGTCTTAGATTTTGGATATTGTAATATGGTAAGTGTTGTGTTTTCCTGGTTTTAAAGGCTACATTACAGTAAAGTGATGTAATTTTCTGAACTTACCAGACTGTTCTAGCTGTTCTATTATTTGCCTTTTCCCACTAAGTCATTAAATTATTTCTGGAGATTCTGGGGGAGGGGGGTCAGCTCCGGAGACGGACCTTCAGTTAGCGTCTGTAGCAACTAAAACTCAGCCAGGGCAAACCCCAGCGCCAGGGGCCAAGGCGGGCAGGCGGCCCAGTCTAACTTCTGTAACGGCAGCATTGGAAAGTTTGCCGATCCGGCAGGGAGTCTGGGCGGACCAGGGTTAGGGCAGTTAGTGAAGGGGTTAGTGGTCCGGCACTGATCACTACAAACTACTTCGCTGCCAGGTTCTTGTTCTCCCTGCGGCTCTCTTTTTCAAAGACAATCTTTTGATTTTTTTTTCTTCATGTCACTCTTTTTCTTTCAGTTTCAAACTAGGGCTGGGCGATGTGGAGAAAATCAAATATCACGATATTTTTTACCAAATACCTCGATATCGACACCGCAACGATATTGTAGTGTTGACTATTGGTGCTTTCTCAAAATATATACACAATTTTGATAAATAATCACCAGTAATGTGGATATAATGACTAAGTGGGTAAGGCCAAATAATAGAACAGTTACAACAGTCTGGTAAGTTCAGAAAGTTACATCACTTTACTGTAATGCAGCCTTTAAAACCAGGAGAAGACAACACTTATGCTATATTACGATATCCAAAATCTAAGACGATATCTAGTTTTAGATCACGATATCGATATTATATCGATATATTGCCCAGCTCTACCTCCACATGTACTCTAGAAACCAAATGCATACAACAGGCTGACAACCAGCCCAGTCTCGATGTGTGCACAGCACTATTATCGCTATCTAGTCTCATATCACGATATTGATATAATATCGATATATTGCCCAGCTCTATTTCAAACTTATTTTCTGTAACTGTTAAGGGGTTGGAGGGGAGGGGGCAAGGAGAGCGTGCTTTACATTTAATCTGGAGAGAACTTCTGGACCCACAGCCGGCTGCTCCGAAGCCTGGCATCACCACACAGCTAGCGTACGGTCTTCCATGAGTTCACCTGGAACTCCCAGACAGCAACTATGTGTGGGCCACCACAAATAAACCAACGTATGGGAAACACTGTATATCATATATACACACTTTGGAGTAAAACAAAGGCACCTTTTAGGAAGAAAGGTCTATCAGTTTCTTCCTGTTTACAGTTTTTGTGCTAAGCACACATACTGGAGCGTTAAAATGAAGATCCATGTTCTCAACCTACTCGAGGTCAGAAAGCAAACGTGTATTTGCCAAAATGTCAGAGCATTCCTTGAGGATGGACTGAAGCTTCGATTAACCACCACGTTTTCAAAATCGACAAGAGCATAATCCATAATCATTATAAAAATTGGCTGACGCCATGCATGCAATGAAATTGTTCTTTTCTTTTAAAGCACTTACCACTGAAATGCGTTGTAATGGAAGTATACCATGCCAAGGCCATATAAAAAGGCAGCATTCTGAAAAAAAAAGTGATGGAAAATTGTTACAAACAGCAGCATTAAATTTCCTCAGCACATTGTAATGATTACGGCCCACAACTTGCTAAGAAGCTAAAAGTTAGCAGTTATAACCTGGATGGTGTCATGGCATTTTCATATACAGTGTGACATATCTCTGTACTAATTAAGGTCTATACCCAAAAATATTCATCCATTCATTCATAACTTCTACAATACTGTAATACTGTATACCAAGTTTTAAATTCATGCAAGTCAAGTGCCAGAGGGACAAGGAGGATCTGAGCGTATCAATGCTAAATTTTAAATATATAAAATAAAATAATAAATCAATATGTGGCGGTCAACGTTGATATAGGGGCAGGCCGCCAAAAATAAATCAATGTTTGGGAAACACTGAACAGGGCGGGCTTTATACGATGATGGACAGATGATCAACAGTAACGTAATCAACCACGTCACCAACACCTGCAAAGATTGTTTACACTCTTCTTCTTCTACTTCTTCCAGCGTGCGTGCAGAGTTCTGTTGACAACTGTGCGTCGCTCAACACACGTCACATACTCCGTTGCTCTGATTGGTTGTAGGTCTATCCAATTGAGTGCAGAGGCATTTTCTTTCCTGGTTCGCGATTGGGCTCCAAACTCGGGCTATTCTACATCACGACTGCCGCTCGGTCTGCCACCACACCATTATCGGGCAGAGGGTAGAACCTCGCACCCTCATTTCACAGTGGAGATCTGTAATCCCCAGGAGCCCAGAGATGTCAGGTCTGATCACTATCCAACTCTCAGCACCTCTGTTTAATTGGCTTTCCATACAGCGAAACATCAAACCAAACGGGCCTATTCATCCACACCGAGAGCATGGAGAAGAGAGGCTGGACGCCATCATATCACAGCTTATTGGACAATTTAACGCCAGGCCATGAGCAGGAAGTGTAGGCAACCTAAAGTGAGGCAAATATTTCTGCAAATAAGTGTAAGACATTGTTACATCCCAAATATAAGATCCCAAACTAAAATCCTATACCATAGCTAAGCTAAGGTGATGTCAGGACTTAAACAGAATAGGTATCAGGGTAAAACACGGTCATTGTTTAATTGATCAGCCTCAAAAAGACCAGCCTCCATTAAATAATAGTTTGGACGATATGACAAAACAGAATGAAAATGAAATTTATCACAACACATACGCCATTAGAGAGGCACACTATTGTGAATAACTTCACTGTGGAGTGGTAGAAACATACAGAGCCCACGAAGGGTCACAGTAGGATTTTTTTTCCCCATAACTATTTCTCCGTTTCCTCCCATTAAGTTTAATGTTCCTCCGATCCATCTGAACGGTCAGTGTGTTGATCCAGTCCAGTTATAATAAATGCTATGTAGATAGTACAGAACGGAGAGGCGTGACACTTTACAGCATGCACCTATTGCTCAACATTAGTCCTTTTTAGAAAAAGGCTGAGCTCCGACAGTATACAGGCACTGGCAGCGAGCACAGCTGTGGCGGCTCTGCCTGGCTGTGACTGAGGATGTGGTTATTGCTCGGACAACGGCAGCAGTTGTGGTTGAATCTATGACGCTACGGATATGGCTCAGTGGCAGTACTGCGACTGCTCTTTACTGCTCCGGTTACCTTTTAGCCAAGAAGTCGCTCAGGATTGGAACTTGCGGTGCTTTCTATCAGATATACCAGATGTGTTACCAACACAGCTCAGCGGTTCAGCAACTGGGCGGCTTCAAAACAACACTCGGGCACGCACAACCATGTCAACAACCAGAGCACCGCCAGGGTTACAGCCACAATCACAGCGACAGTAACAAAGCTATGTCATGTCAGGGAATGAATGCAAAAGTATTCTGGGGTAATGCATTTTAAGAGAAAAAAGATACTTTTTGGGAGCCCCCCCAAAAAGTATCAAGGCAGCTGTATCAACGTATGATGGCCGGCCGTCGTTAACTGATTATTAACCGACAAGCAGGCAATGGAGTGCCAGTCCACCCGTCCGGGAGGCTGGGACATACTTTTCTGCGGCCCGTAGACAGCTGCGGACTCGTACCGGTCGGCAGCCACAACGTCCCGTGCAGGGTGGGAAAAAAAAGTGGCTGGTGGATGCCCAATTTTACCAGCCACTTTTTCCGGAATTCAAATTTATAAAAGAAAGTGCACTAGCATACTTTTAATTGCTTTATTAAATTACTTATTATTAATACATATTTTATTAATATAAATGTATTTATTATGTGTCAGCTTGTTGATCTTTACAATGTTAGTTAATTTCCTATCCTGGCCTGAGACACACATTCATACGGTTTGATAAAGGACTTAAACTTATCATTGATCTTACAATAACAAGCGTAGCTGTCAGGTCCTCCTGTACGTCTCATCTCCATTTTTTCCTGCATCCACCGTGTGTGTGTGTGTGTGTGTGTGAGTGTGTGTGTGTGTCTCGTCAGTCGCGGGAGTTAGTTAGTTAGTTAGAGCAGCGGAGAGCCGACAGGATTAAAATGGCAGCAGCTCCTTAAACATCGTTAGTCTACATTGACGTTAAAATGTATACAGGTTGGCAGGACGGTCTGAAATGATTTGAACGGTCTTTCGCTGTACGTTTGTCAATGCGCGACTCGTTCGAGAAGTCCCTTCTCTTTTTCGTTACTTCGCTCTCAACAGTTTGTACAGCCATTGCTACTGCTGACTCCGCGGCGGGCCTCTTAACATCGGGGATATGTCGCCACATTTTTTAACAGATAATTTTCCTTTCGTCTGTACTTCAGCTCAGCTAGCTAGCTACATGTGTCATGGACTCACGGACTAGCGCTGAACTAGCTACTCGACTATGCGTGGTCAAAGCCCGGTTGTGAACGGTTTCATTTCCTGTAAGATCTTCACAATAAAGGTCCTCCCTTATGTTGGTATTTGAATGTTTTTATTATGAAGCAGCAAAATCTTCACATTTTGGGGTTTCTTTAGCAGTAACGTAACGCGACTCCTATAAGCATTGTGCATTGTTACATAACAACAGCATTCTTTGACAAAAACTGTCCAATCCGTTACAAGGAATATTTTACAATTCACCCGCCACTGTGGCTGGTAAACAAGGCAAAGTCACCCGCCACTTTGAAAAAAATACCCGCCATTGGCGGGTGGCGGGTGCTAATTTCCCACCCTGGTCCCGTGCGTTGTCGTGGACACACGCAGCTGCCTTCCCGTAACCGCTCACGAGACCGGCACAAGTCCACAGCGTGAAGCCTCTGAGCCTTTCTCCACTGCAACCACTGAGAGGTTGTCAGCTGTGTGTCTGCCTGGCATACTCTCTGTGTGTGTGTGTGTGTGTGTGTGTGTGTGTGTGTGTGTGTGTGTGTGTGTGTGTGTGTGTGTGTGTGTGTGTGTGTGTGTGTGTAGGACGGCCGATTTAACCCGCCAGTCCTCACTGAATGGGTTTTACATCATACTAAACTAAATATCTTTGGGGTTTGGAACCACAAAATAAGACATTTGAATACATCAGCTTGGACTTTGAGAATCTCAGATGGACATTTTATCTACTTATTAACTGATTAATCAAGAAAATAATCGTCAGATTAATTGATAATTAAATTAACCCTAAGTTGCAGCCCTACACAGAACAGTATAGTACCTCCACATAGGGCTGGGCGATATGGAGAAAATCAATATCACGATATTTTTTGACCAAATACCTCGATATCGATACCGCAACGATATTGTAGTGTTGACTATTTAAATATATTTACACAATGAAACGAGATTGTTGATAAATAATCATCAGTAATGTGGATATAATGACTAAGTGGGTTAAAGGCAAATATTCGAACAGTTACAACAGTCTGGTGTGTTCAGAAAATGACATCACTTTACTGTAGTGCAGCCTTTAAAACCAGGAAAAGACACCATTTACGCCATATTACGATATCCAAAATCTAAGACGATATCTAGTTTCAGATCACGATATCGATATTATATCGATATATTGCCCAGCTCTACCTCCACACGTACTATAGAAACCAAATGCATACAACAGGCTGACAACTGGCCCAGTCTCAATGTGTGCACAGCACTCTTTCCATCCCAAGTCAAAGCGTTTCAAATCCACTTGGTCTTGGCAATACAAAAAGCATTAGGACAGTGGTATGTTTTCAATGTCCTGTCTCTGTATATCAGCTCATCTGGATATGAAATTAAACAACTGTGACATTACAGTGCCGAGTCGCAGCTTTAAGAGTGTCGGGGAATGTTCACATTAGGTGAACAGTGCATAAAAAGTGACTCAGCTTTAGAGCAGTGTAGCAGAAAGATGATCCTTAACATGTCATTTTCACGGCCGTGTTCCTAATTTAAGCATGTGTTTCACTTGCTGAAGACGAGTAGGGCTGGGGATCGTCTGGATTTTTACCATTCCGATGCCGAACCGGTAAAACAATTCAGATTCCTAAATTGATTCTTGAAAAACTGAAAAATGACATCAAAGAAAGGCTCTTTCATAGTTTCTTCTTTTGAAAATTATTTTAAAAATCTAACAATATATTAACGTATATATACACACGTATGTATACAATATATTAACGTTTTAAAGTACTTAAACATATAATAAGAAAGAGAAAGTGTGATATTTTTACGTCCGTTTCGGAGCAAAAGGGGGAAAATATTTCAGTCGACACATTAAGTGGAACCGAAACGAGGAACCGAAATTTGCGTTCTAATCCGGTCCGATTCCTACCGGTTGCGTAGGAACCGGTTCCATACCGGGTTTCGGTACCCAACCCTAAAGACGAGACTTAAAAGCAAAAAGCAACGAGTAAAGATGGCTGCAGGCCTGACAGAGCATCACCGGGGAGGATACCAAGTGTGGGTTTTTGACAATGACTACTGACTATTAAATTAAATCAGATGAGATTATTTAAGTTTCTGGTTACACCTAAAACTGGTAGAATACGTATAAGGAGACGTGTCATTGTCCAGGTCCGTTCTGACGGCTCTGACTTCTGACTGTAGTTACACTCACTACAGCGGTCTGGGTTCGAATGAGCACCATGTGGAACAAACAGCAGACTACACAAACAGCGGTTTAAAAAAGGTTAGAAAGAGTAGCGGCCCCCTCCCCCAAGCAAAACTCACCTTCCAGTAGTCCGACTGTAAACTGAAGTACCTCTGGTATGCAGATAATGCTAAGAAAACGGTGAGATGTAACAAAAGGATGCGATACAGAAAGAGGGAGAGACACAGAAGGAGATAATAAACAGTTAGTGACAATGTTAAATGCTCAAGATATTCAACTCGGCGGCACTCTAACATTTCCTAGCGGTTACGTTTTCCAGACGAGCACAAAATGTCTTATCAGAATAATCCTTTGTCAGTAGCTTTTTAGCAGTGTTAACAACAGCACAAATGACTCCTTTAAAAAAGAAAAAACTAGCTATCAATTATGTGTTCTATTTTTCATTTGGATGCTGTGAAGTAGTTGCTATTCTCTCTGGGATCCACATGAAAACAATTATAAAATATTTTTTTTTTTAAATCACACTGTATCAATAAAACAAGAAAATCCAAAAACAAGTGCAATATAACAATCAGAAAATATTCAATTGATGCTGAGATACAGATTGGGAAGGAAGAGAGGAGGTAGTATTTACACACTGAGACTCTCACCTTTTGGATAGTCCTCCAGCAGGAGGTTGAAGTGGCCAAGCTGACAGAAAATGTCAGGGTCCACTTTCCCCTCTGCTTTCAGGATGAGGGCATCATAGCAGCGAACAGCCTAAACGAAAGAGCAAGAACAATGTGGAGTTAAAAAGGGATGCGCCAAAGCTGCCATGAAGAATACAGAGTTAGATGGTTGAAAGATCCTATGCATATTAAACAAAAGTGTGTAAATTGCTTGACCTTAAGGCTGCTCAGGTTTATAAGAGGAGATGGTCAGACACAGCTGACTGATATACTACCAAAAGCGGAGCTCTTCCAAGCCTTCCGGGGCTGTATTTGCATAGTACCAGATGAATGGAACTCGTCAGTCAGTATTTTAACGGCTAAACAAATTACCCTTGCGTGTGCGTGCGTGTGTGAGAGAAAGAGTCAAACAATTATGTTGGCTGCAATATGGCATAACTTAAGGCTGTCCTGCCGCACGGGGATGGGAAAAAATCATCAGGGAAGATAGTAATGGTAAACCTTGCCTAAAAACGGTGATTAAACCATAACATTAATCCCTGACAAAGTTGTCAATGCAGACTTGCGAGAGTACACAATTCAAGAGTGTGCAAGCCCTCTGTCACTCGCACACACTATGTGGATTTGAAAAGACGGGATCTAAAAAAAAATTTAAAAATCTATGCATTAAATGAATATTGCATTTCAACTAGTAGCTTGGTGTAACATGTACAGAACTGCCATACTGTTTGGGAGTTTCAAAGTCAAACTAAATTGTTCGTAGACCACGTTATGATTAGTCTCGGCTGAAAGAATCGAGATCAAATCACGTTGTGATTAAACCGTACCTCAAGGAAAAGCATCCATGTTCACATTCACAAAAATGCCATTGCCTCACACTTCCATGTCATACAGCAAATAATTAAAAAAAAAAAAACATGCATTATTACACACATTTTGAAGTGCTGGCATAATGCCTCAGAGGTTAGCTAAGGCCCAGCAGAGGCAGTGTGATTCAGCAAACAAAACACACTTACATGCTTCCTTCAGTTGTGAAAACTATATTGGGATGGCTCTAAAATGATGTTTTCTAATGTTTAGCTGTGTTGACTGTGCATCAGTTTAAACAGTACCTCATGCTGAAAAATACTCTCCCTTCCCCCACATTTTGGAAATAGTAAAGTCCAGAGAGAGGATGTAAAAGGGAACTTGGTATCAATATGGCTTTATACCACCACATAGTTACCAGATCATTAAACGTAGCACAGCTTTACACATGTGGCGTTGCCACAAAGAACGATCCAACAATGAGATCTCCTAAGTGTAATGTTATGATGTGGATAGGACTGTCTGTGCTGGCCAGGTAGCCGCAGAACGAAGGACAGAAACAGAAAATTGCCATAACGCAGTGCACGGCTGAGCCTACTACGAAAGTACACCCTCACACACACCAATGTAATCAGCCAACCCATCCAACAAGAAACCCTGGAGACCACATGTTGAAGACACACATCAAACACAGGCGACTTAACGGTGGTAACATGGACTGCGTGAGCAGGGTCGCAATGCATGCACCCATAGCACAATGCAGTTAGTTAGCCACTAGCTTCCGCTTTATAATCGATCATCTTTGTTACAAACACTGAACGCCTTCGTCGTGATATGTTTTATTTTTTATTTTTTTTTGGCGAATGGTGATTAGCCTAGCCACTGATGCTAGTTATTTTCTTCCCATCCCCGCCATCTTGGGCCAAGTCAAGCAGCCATTATTTTTGCAAAACTAAAAGTACCACAATGTGTTTGTTTCTCCCTCGACAGTGTCAGCTAGCTGAGTGGTGCCGTAGTAGCGTGTGAAGAGAGGGGACAAAACTGTTGGGCAGTTAGCCGCTACATGCTAGCTAACTGTTACCGGAGTGAGCTGACGCACAAGCCACACTCTAGCTAGCTAGTTGCAGTTATCGAGAATGGGACCGAGGGTTTAAGTGGGATACCCATATTTCTGTCAACTTTGTTCTTTCCTCTCGTTAAGGAAGTGTGCGTGTAACGTTACCCTCTTCTGGGGCTCGTTGTCATACTTTTACGAGTCGCATATATCACAGTTAACAAGCGGTTAGAATCCCTCTAGTTTAAGACTTTACAGCAAACTGACCGTTAACAGCAGTTGCAACGTTCACGTCAACGTGTTTTCTTCACCCATGCACGTAGGACCATTGTGTTGATCTATGCTACGAGACACACGTTTCCACCAGTCGATACGATGCTATATCACGTAGCATGGCACCTAAATCTCTCAACAACCCGTATGACACCACGGATTTTTTTGTTTTTAGCAGGGTGGAGATCCATATCGTCCTGTAATTGTACTATTTGGGCCCCTGTTTGATAGCGATATGCATTACAGAAATGTGCTGGAGCCCTTTTAATCTGTGCGTTAGCAGTGTTGAGCGTTGCTTAGTATGTGCAATCATCACGTCCATAATTTAATGCTGCGTTTACAGCCAGCCGCTGATTCAGCTTCAAAGTTGGGGGGGGTGATTTGAGGCTCGTGTATGTCGCGGCGTTGGGGAGGTCTGTACCACTTATTTCAGGTGGGATATGCACTAATCAAGAGGAGACTGTGGCTCCTATTCTGTGGCATACCTTTAACAGCAAGGCCTTCGTTCTGGCGCCATCTTCTTGAAGCCTGTGAAATCCAAACAGTGAACTGCAAGTAGAGGACAGACAACACACAGGCGGTTCCGTATTACTTCGGGGGGGGGGGGGGGGGGGGCAATCACATTTGTTGTTTCAAACTGCGTAAACAAGAATACATATTGCAGAAAAGAAGCGAGCGAGCGTGTTCACACAGCGGATCATCTAACCTGTCAGATCCGACCAAGCTCTCTTTTTCTTGCGCTGTTAGCTTCGGAAAGTCCTCTTCGATATCGGTCGCTGTTCCCGACGCCATTTTCTCCTCGTCATTACCAGCAGCAACGCCGAGGCTCCGGGCAGCAGCAGATGCAGCGACGGTGAGCGACACTCCGCACGATTTCATGGAAAAGAAATGGTCAAATCGACGGGACCGAGTAACTCCGGCAAAATGCAGTAACAACGAAAAGTGATGCACACCTATCCAGGACTAAAACGGGGCGTCGCGTAATTCTTGCCAAATCCTCAAGGAAATGATCCCTTCAAGTTACGTTCCACACTCCTCATTGTACATCAAAACACAGCGTGTATTCCAGTGCCAGTGTGTGCATGAAGTTGATGTAATGTTGGGTTTTAGGAGTGAGTGTTACTTGGTAATATCGCAAACTTCCCCAACCATCGGCTCAAAGTTGTTGTAATTGTGTCACATAGGCAAACGCACGCCGCCACCGTCGGCACGCCCTCTGTCCACCCTGACCAATCAGTGGTCGGGGTGTGCGGTCACGTGGCCTTCTCCAGTCGATGTGTTGCGAGCACGCGGACGAACACGCGCACGCACACATCAAATGGGCTTAAAAGACCCACCTTTTAAGGCCTGCGATTGGTTCCTGGCGCTATATTATGATTACGTAACTGTATTTTAAAGCAAGCTATTGGTCAAAATAGCTGTCTGTTTGTCTATGGGGGGTGGCTGTCAAGGATGTTTGTGGTGGCTAGACACAGACAGACAGCTAGACAGACAGCTAGACAGACAGACAGATAGTATTTTGTTTAGCTTCCTCTCCCACTGTTCACAAAAGCATAATGCATTATTAGGTCTATATTATCAAATAGTTCTGCACCCTGTTTCTTACATTTTCTGATGATAGTTCCACACAAATCGGTTCTATGTTGTTTCTATTCTAATTTTACACAAACAAGAAGCTAAGTCATACCCTACTTTTGGCATTTACTTAAAAATTAATGTGAATCTTTGTGTCTAGGTAACTGAAGTTTAATTACCATAGTAATTGAATATAATCAGCCACTAAAAATCTCTCAATATTATGTTTTTATATGACTGTTGTGGTTCAGTGACCGCAACCATTGATAAATACACCACGAAACAACAGCAATGCCCCAGACATCTACATCAAGATTCTGTAAGGGGAAAAATGTACCAGCAACGTTAATTTGCTTTTATTAAGGGGTCTCTAATTCTTTCAACCACCTCAGAATACCCTTTTTTTCCTTCCAAACATATCAGAAGTACACATATGCTGCGATAAAAGTAGATATTTCTGTCAGGTAGGATGTATCTATTAGAACAGGAAAAAACAGTGTAAATGTGCTACAGGCTACTCATTTGTTGTACCATTTGATGTATCATGTTTTTCAGCCTTTCCTACTTAGAATGGACTTAAAGTAACTCTACAGCTTTGAAAGTTTATTTTGCAGGAGCTATACCTCTGACAGAACTACCTACCTGATTCAGGCATATAGGCCAATAAAAGTCAGTTTTGATAAAACAATTCATGCAATCATTGATTTATTCTGCTAATGATAATGCCCATTGCCTCACTTAAGTGGGAAAACCTTTGGCCGTCCAGTGTCCATAATAGTAGGTAGGTAGGTAGGTAGATAGATTGGTAGGCATAGACAGGTAGGTAGATAGATAGATAGGTAGGTAGGTATAGGTAGATAGATAGTTAGGTAGGTAGATAGTTAGATAGGTAGGTAGATAGATAGATAGACAGACAGACAGGTAGATAGGTAGACAGACAGATAGATAGATAGACAAACAGACAGACAGGTAGGTAGATAGGTAGACAGACAGACAGATAGATAGATAGATAGATAGATAGATAGACAGACAGACAGGTAGATAGGTAGGTAGACAGACAGATAGATAGATAGGTAGACTGACAGACAGATAGATAGATAGATAGATAGATAGATAGATAGATAGATAGATAGATAGATAGATAAATAGACAAACAGGTAGGTAGATAGATAGACAGACAGACAGGTAGATAGGTAGGTAGACAGACAGATAGATAGATAGATAGATAGATAGATAGATAGATAGATAGATAGATAGATAGATAGATAACTATATGTAGGCCTATAGGTAGGCTAGATAGATAGACAGGTAGGTAGGTAGATATAAGTATAGGTAAGCCTACAGATAGATAGACGGACAGACAGACTTTTATAATATAAGCCTATACATTTACATTTGTTTGTTAGTAGTATTAGTTAGATGTTTTGCTTGTTTTATATTTTTTTAATAAATAATAATACCCATGCGTACATTTGAGTGTTTTTATTATAAGTATTATTATTATTATGGCTCATGTCTCGGTTTCTTTTACTTAGGCTGTCAAAATTATTCAAATGACGCCGGACGTGCAGCAGGCATCTGAGGACAGACCAGCCCAGCTCACTGCAAAATGGCGAACCGCGACAAGGGTAAGCAGGCCTATGAACTAATTACATCTCTGTCTGAACCGAGACACCAGCTATTATGAGCATTTAATGCACACGAGACGCGTTTATAAACTTTTATGTCACATGTGTATCTTTAAAACTCTGACTACCCTCCCGCCGATACCCCGAAGTCTTAAGACGTAGCGTTGAAAGCTAACTTTTTAACTGTCGCTTAGCTTTACGTGTGCGTTGCTAACGTAATGTTTGTTACCAAGTTACGGCAGTATAGTATAGCGTTTGAAATGTGTTAAGTCTTTAACAACTGTAGACCTGTTGTAGAGGGATTAACTTAATATGGCAGTACTGCCTTCTTTTTTTAACAGTCTGTGTTTTTAGCCAGTCACTACTGCATGGCATCCCTTCTTTATGGAAGCCCATTTCTGCCAATGTGCCTGTATGTCATTATAAGGAGAAACCTTCTCAAAATAATGAGAAAGTATCTCAAAATAATAACCAAAAAGGCAATGTTCACATTTTTTTTTAAGCTGCCA
This sequence comes from Perca schrenkii, assembly GCA_025617405.1. Lineage (NCBI taxonomy): Eukaryota > Metazoa > Chordata > Actinopteri > Perciformes > Percidae > Perca > Perca schrenkii. The sequence goes on from CM046797.1 coordinate 31,126,544, forward strand.
GCGTCTGTTTTACATTATAAACCTATGAAGTAAATGTGTTTAAAAAAAAGTCATGAGCACTTTTTTTTAAACGCCACCGCCAAGGTTTCATGTGCAGCTCAGAGCAAGTTGAGAAAGTTTTTCATTATTTTTACATTTTAAAGGTATTGTGGAGGATTTTCCCGAATTTTAGAAAAGAACCGCCCTCTGTACTTTTTGAAAAAATGCACATGCGCAACCCTCTGCCTGCTCCCGAGAGGGAACGCCTATTAAAACGTGTCCACGAGAGTGCACTGTTTACAAGTTGCTGTCGGCATGGCTCATACAAGCCTACTTTCCAAAAGAAGATTTGAACTTTTTCACAAATTGAGATGTTTACCGTGTGTACGCGGTGCGTGACTTGTGCCAGGGCTAGCATCGCTAATCATAGCTTACATCAACTTTTACTAGCATTGGATTAAATGGATTTCTCCAAATAGCATGCCAAACTTTACCTGTGGAGTAGAAACTTCACGACTGAGGCATCAGTGGGAAGCCCAACCTGTGCTTTTAGCGCAGGCCAGCGTGTGAAATATTCTCCCAAAAGCTTCAATGCTTCAATGAAGGGCTGAAACCGTAGCTCACGCTCACCACACATATACACCTTAAAGCTAGGGACGTGCACGTACGACGGCCTTACGTAAACATATCACCAGAATGATTGACAACCAGGAGGACCAATAGTCTTGATGATCCACCCGGAAAAAGAAAATCCTCCACTATACCTTTTAAGTAATTATTTTGACATTTGATGTAATTATTTTGAGAACGTTTCTCTCAATGACTTAAACGTGTTATATATTAGACGCATCCAAGGTGGCACGTGACATCGTGACGTCAAAATAACGTAATATCAGGCCGTCCCGATTTATGGCACGCGAGCCAAGGTCGCGCGCGTCTCTTTTTCAGCAGCGCGCGACAAAGCGGAAACAGGAGGCCTGAATGAGTTCGCCAACAACCGGATGTCAGGACTCTCACACTGACTGCAAGTCTCTCATGTAAACTTACCGGGTTAAGATGAGTTCTTTTATGGTGAATGAAAGGCTTGATCCGACGAAGTAGGTCATTGAATCAAATCGAAGCATTGACGGCAATGCTGCTGCCAGTTCTGCCGTTGTTTACCTTTTTTCTTCTTCTTCTAGTCAGGTAGAAAGAGCAACGTCGGTAGCCTTTGCTCATTAGCGCCCCCGCTGTTCAGGAGAAGACTGCAGCTAGTGTCGCGACCACCAGCGCGGGTATAAACAGTCACGGAGATTTCATGACGTCACATATGCGCGCGCCAGCTGGGCTGCGGTTACTGTAAAGCATGCTTTACAGGATCTTTATTCCTCACAAAATTACTTGGCAAAAATGGGCTTCCATACTATGTTGCTAATGTAATGCTGACGGTTTTTATTTTTCCATGTAGAGGAGATTGTAGATGAGATTTACGACAAGGTCGTGGACCTGACAGAATATGCCAAACGTCAGCGATGGTGGAACCGCCTTTTCGGAAAAAACTCCGGCCCCTTAGCGGAGAAATACTCCGTGGCAACACAGCTAGCCATAGGGGGAGTCAGTGGATGGTAAATATTCTCATTGGTAAATATTCTCATTGGTAACGCATTGTCCTGCCTTCAGGTGCTTTTCGTTGAGTTAGTTTTCTGTGGTCTTATATGATTTTAATATAACAAAAAAACATTTGTTTTATCATAACTGTACTTTCTGTCTGAATGGATGCCTTGGACTACTATAAAGTACACTGTTTTACTGAAACTTAGTAAGACAAATCCCCCCCTTTTTTTTAGTTATCAGTTAAGAAAACAAATTCCATGCTTTCTAACCTTGGGGTTGTGGGGTATCATACCAAACCGTTTCTAAGGTACACTTGAAAGTTTTGGGCCCATTCATTGTCATGCAAACCTTACAGTTGTCATTTTAAGATACGATAAACTATCCCAAGTGGGAAGAGTGCAAATATAAAAGTCTAAGATAACAATAAGGTGCAAATCCAGAAGCTATACCATGACAACATCAGGTTATCAGTATGGATTCTAAAAATATCAGAATCAGAAAGTAAGTTACGCCTACGTGGAATTTGCCTTGGTAATTGGTGCATACACAAACAAACATATTGAACACAAATAAGAAAGAAACTTAGCTGTTAAGCTTAAGAAAAACGAGGCCGACTGGGTCGAGTGCAGAATGCAAAACACAAACCGGTTAACCCTCGTGTTGTCTTCCTGTCGACCACGCAACTTTTTGGTTTTTTTCTGGGTCAAAATTTTAAGTGAAAACAGTGTTTCCTCTATGTTGATTTGACCGTGGCGGCCCCCCCACGGCAACATTTCTGGCCCCCACGGTATCAGAAATAGTGTAAGAGTGTAGGGTAAGAGTACATGGTTAATACAGAATGTCCATTTTAAAGGCTGTTGAAGTCATTATTTAACTGTCATGCTTTGTCTTGATTTAATGTTAGGTGTGCAGGATATCTCTTCCAGAAGGTTGGGAAAGTTGCTGCTACATCTGTAGGCGGAGGTCTTCTGCTGTTGCAGGTATTCTTACATCACGAGGCATAAACACGATAGACACAATGTGAAGTTGTGTTTATTTTCAGTGTGCAAGGACCTTAAGCCTGTCAATAGAATTTAAAAAGATAAATAAAAAATTATGGTGAATCTACCTCCTCTATGTTTAACTTGCCTCACTCTTTCTCCAGATAGCTAACAATAGTGGCTATATCCAAGTGGACTGGAAGAGAGTAGAGAAGGATGTCAACAAAGCTAAGAAGCAATTAAAGAAGGGCACCAATCAAGCAGGCCCAGAGATCAACACATTTTTTGAAAAGGTAAGATTTTGGTGTTTTGTTTTCATTTTCGCACACAGGGCAGTCAGAACTTCGCTATCATGTCTTGAAGAAATAACATACATTTGGTACCTTCTTGTCGTCAAACCGCTTGCCATATAACCCCAACGTCCCTTGTTTGATTTCGAGACCCAAATTGCATGTCATACCCCGCTCTCTTTCCCCATGTGTCCTGTCAGTATTGACATAAGTCTTGCATTACCAGACCTTCCTCCACAGTGCTGCGGAGGAAGGTTTGGCTAGTCCACACAGCTTTCTGGGATGGGAGAAAAACGTGCTCTGGTTTATTGACATTTCTTTAAACCAATCCCAATCGTCTTGGGACGTAAAATAACCTCGGGAAGGAACTTGTTTTGGTAGAACGTGTGGACGTTCAAAAGTAGTTTTAGTCGTGCGACAGAGAACTCAGATTGGACAGATAGTCTAGCTAGCTGTCTGGATTTACCCTGCAGAGATCTGAGGAGCAGTTAACCGATAGTCCTCACAAATCCACCGGAGGTTAGAACGCCAACACAGAGACAGAGGAGGGGGATGGACATCGGCAAAAAGACATGCATCCGGCAGTATTTCCTGAAGTGGAACGTCAAGGATAGTATTGACACAAATTACAGTCAAAATTGGAAAATTCAATCTTGAAAAAATAATTAGGTTTCTAACTTACTCCGTGCGGCTAGTAGGGTTGGGTACCGAAACCCGGTTCCACTATGGAGCCAGTTCCTACGCAACCGGTAGGAATCGGACCGGATCGGAACGCAAATTTCGGTTCCTCATTTCGGTTCCACTGAATGTGTCGACTGAAATATTTTCCCTCTGTCGCTCCGAAACGGACGTAAAAATATCCCCCTTTCTCTGTAGTCTACCGTTAGCTAGCTACCGTAAATTTAGGCTACTTTTAAAATGCCATATTTCCCCCTCTGGGCTCACCAAAACAGACGTAAAAGCATATTAACCATTCACTGCACGTGATCGCTATTAAACATATTACATCTTTGGTGTCATTGTTCAGTTTTTCAAGATTCGGTTTAGGAATCTGATTCTTTTTAAAAGTACAGGTTCGGCATCGGAATCGTAAAAAATCCAAACGATACCGAGCCCTAGCAGCTAGACCAGGGGTGTCAAACTCATTTTAGTTCATGGGCCACATCCTGATCTCAAGTGGGCCGGACAAGTAAACCTCTCCAGAAAGATCAGACACTTCTCTGCCACAGAGTTTCTTCTCAGCTTGATGTCGGCAAAAGCAAGTTGCTTCTGCTACGACCGCGTTCTAAAGCCATTGCAGGTAGATAAATAATGAAGTTACAGACCCAAGATGGAGGGGTAATATTCCAAGAAAAAAATCAAAATTTCTTAGACTAAAGTTGTAAATTTACAGAAAAGGGACTCTGATATTCTCTGAGATGTAAGTGGTAAATTTAGAATTGGAATGAATTACTTTTCACACTTTTGCAAAGTCATCCAGTGGGCCTGATTGGCCCCTTTGACGGGCCGGTTCTGGCCCACGGGCCGTATGTTTGACACCCCTGGGCTGGACTGAAAAAATGTATGTCTGTACTCGCCTTCAAATGATGAGTTAACAGCGGTGGTTCTCAAGCCATGTACCCCGTAAGCAGCGCAAATCCTTTTTGGTAGAAAAAGAGAGTCTCTATAAAGAAGAAAAATACAGCGATAGATTTACTAAACAACAGCCCTGGACCTGGACAACATTTAAATGCCAAAAAGGCGACAAAAACGTTTTTTTTTAACCGACAAAACCTTGGAAAAAGATAGTAGAATGAAGTAAGGCAAGAATAGGTCGTAAATAGTAATTAAAAACTTTTTTTTAAAGAAACACAGTAGAAAGAAGGAAGGCAACAATAGGTCGACAAAAGTGACAAAAAATTCAAATAAGCGACAAACTTATAAAATACCGTAGAAAAAAGTAATGAAGAAAGGCAAGAATAGGTCAAAACAAACAACAAAACCTTAAAAAAAAGGTGACAAACTTCAAAAACGGAGACAAAAACTTTGGAAAAAGCGAAAAACTTGGAGAAAAAAAAGACAGTAGAAGTAACTACAGCCTTGTAACTGAAAAACATTTGATTAAAAATGTCACGTACCCCCTGCAGTCCTCCAAAGTACCCCCAGGGGGACACGTACCACCATTTGAGAAACAGAGTTACACAATCTATAAGAGAGTCAAACGTGCTGGATTTTCATCCATCCTATACCTATTTGTTTTTAATTCAGCTTTGAATTCTTGCTGACATGATTTTGTTAATATTTCATCTTGTTTCCTTTGTGCGACTCAGGTCTGTTCCTGAGAAAAATACTTAACTTGAAGGGTTAATTCAGCTGGGTTTGCATTGGCGTGTGAACGAGTGTCTGTCCGGAATGGATTGTAACTTTACTTTTATGTACTGACTGTGTATTTCTCTCTTTCTCTTTTCAGTCTCAAGTGTTTGTGAAGAAGAACATCGTCGTCACCAGTGGTTTCATTGGAGGATTCCTGCTCGGCCTGGCGTCTTAGGGTCTGCCAAATATGAAGAACTAGTCTGTATTCTATTGATGTCGTGAAAAAAAAAAAAAAAAGAAAAGCTATAGGGAAAAATGAAAAATCATTGCTGGAGGGCTTTCACTTCAAAAAATTAGCTTATAGGGATGTGTTTCTACAGTAGAAATGGAGAGTAGAACGGACACTCCCAGTCAAATCAACATAGCCGTATGGTCCGAGACATTTTATGTGTACGTTTACGCACTCACTAAGGTGAGGTTTTTGCGACAATCGAGCAGTGGCGAGCTGGGAAGCATGGAGAGGCGACTTTTGTCTACTGTGTCCACATCAACAGTTGCCAGGTGTTTTCTCCTGAATTAGTCAAATGACCCACAGAGCTCTGTGTCCGTTCTACTCTTATTCTATTTCTATGGTTTCTACGTTCGCTGCACATCGTTTAGTCTACTTTTATTCTGCGCATGTTACAAGCACTGTTGATATGTGGGACTTCTTAGATATAGACCTGAATGACCCTCTTAAAATACTCCACTTTCCCAGGCCAAACGTGCAAAAATTGTGTTTTTTAAGCGTAAAGGCCATCAGAAAGTTATTTATTTATTTTATACCAAACTGTCAGTGTACCGCAATCAATGAATGCATCGTTAATCGCTGCCTTGTCGCGCACAAATTAAGCCAAGCATTTTAAATTTGCCTCAAACGGCAGGCGCTGCCCACCAGCAGTGGAATGTAACTGAGTACATTTACTTCAGTACCGTACTTAAGTAGAAATGTTGAGGTACTTGTGCTTTACTTTTCTCTTTTCATGCCACTTTCTACTTCTACTCCGCTACATTTCAGAGAGAAATATTGTACTTACATTAATCTGACAGCTTTAGTTACTAGTTACTTTACAAATTAAGATTTCTGCACACAAAACATCTGTTTGATTCTAAAGTAAACTAGCCAACTATATAACGGCCTACAAGTCCATCTGAAATGATTAGACCATTACACACACAAGTAACATTTACTTAACATTTACTACTTTTTACAGCATGGTATTAGTACTTTTACTGAAGTAAAGGATATAATACTTCTTCCACCGCTGGTGCCCACACCATTCCATCCATCAGTGCCACTGATAAATTCTTTAAATTCCCGACATCGTAATCAATCATCTGCAGGGTTAACGTGCTGATGGATAGGAGGTTGATATGCCTTTTTAAGTGGTGCGCCACGTTAGATGGGTTATGTCGGCCTCCCCCCTCATCTCTATTTTTTTAATATATTTTGTGTAGCAATAAATCAATGCAATGAAAGCTGTGGTTTGTCTACAATGTAAGTTTGATGAACAAATAAAAATAACAAAATCCTTGGATTGTTTGTCATGTATTTTAGGACAATGTGTGTACAGTGGAACACAATGCAATCTCTTTTCACTCTTGACCTTTTAGAGGTATTACACGTTACCTAAGCTTGGTTTTACTTTCACTTAGAGGCAAGGCAAGGCAGCTTTATTTGTATAGCACATTTCAGCAACAGGGCAATTCAAAGTGCTTTACATAAAATAGAGCACATGTGTTGAACTTGAGACCCGTGGGCCGAACCCGGCCCTTGGCAAATTTTAAAACGGCACGCATATTAACTCAGGTTCTAGGGTTGGGTAGCGGTTCCACTACGCAACCGGTAGGAATCGGACCGGATGAGAACGCACATTTCGGTTCCACTTTAATGTGTCGATTGAAATATTTTCCCTCTGTCGCTCCGAAACAGACGTAAAAATAGCACACTGTCCCTGTAGTCTACTGTTAGCTAACTACTGTAAATGTAGGCTACTTTTTAAAATGCCATATTTTCCCCTCTGGGCTCACCAAAACTGATGTAAAAGCTTATTAACCATTCACTGCACAGAATCTGCCTTTGGGGGAGGTTGGGGCCATATCATAGTGGGGGGTCTGGCTGTCCTCCCCCAGGGAAGTTTTGAGCATCAATGACTTCATTTCCTGTATTCAGATACACTTTTATGCACCAATTTACAGTGGAAATCCCTTTATTTAGCCTATTATAAGAAGAAAAACACAAATGACAATTCAGAATATATCAAAAATATAATGGAAAGCATGTTGTTAGGTGTCATTGGGCATTTTTAAGTGGGTATATGGAAATCCTGGAGCTCTCTTAGTGGGTATACTGCGTATACCTGCTTATAACGTAGACTACACCACTGGATGTTTTGCTTGATTTGCTAAACTCTGTGATGGATAAGGAACTTTTTTGCTGTTTTGTATAGCTTTGTCAACAACAGTAGAAAAAAATGCGATTAACAGCCAACAAAAAAACAACATGCAGCAATAGAGTGAAAGATATTTGATATATGTCTGGCCCTTCATGTGATTTAGTTTTTCCAGGGTGGCCCTTAGTGAGAAATGAGTTTGACACCCCTGACTGAGTGTGCCACATGTCTCTGTGCCCGTCATTAAACAGTAAATGAAAGTGTAGGCCTACCTGCATCCTGAGTTAGTGGTAAAAAGGTCAGAGTTTGTGGGGCGACCTCTCGCTCACCCAGTAGCCTAGAGCGTGCGCCCCATGTAGGCTGAGTCCTTGGCAGCGGCCAGGGTTTGAATCCGACCCACGGTCCTTTGCTGCATGTCGTCCCCCCCTCTCTCTCCTCTTCCTCTCTTGCTCTCATGCTGTCTGGTCAATTAAAGGCCATAATATCCCCCAAAAATAATCTTAAAAAAATAAAAAGTGAATAAAAAAAATTGTCAGAATTTGTGAAGATGCACTTAAAACGTGACTTTGGACACATGATTTAAATATATATATATATATATATATATATATATATATATATATATATATATATATATATATATATATATATAAATATATATATACTTCAAAATGTAAACTATTACTACTATGCTATTCATGGGCACCAAAGAGAGCTCTTTGGTGCCCATGAATAGCACAGGTGTGCAGTTTACATTTTTAAGTAAAATTCTTTGGGTTTTTGAGACAAAGTTTAGATTAAAACCTTCTTCTTTTTCATATTTTGCACACTTTATCATTATTTCTCCAAACTCCATACATCCATAATCCATAAACAAATTCAACAAGTCACTCAATTTCATTTTGACGTAACAATATCATTTACATGCCCACCCCCCCTCCGTTACGAACGTTGCTAAGAGACGCACCCAAACATAACGCTTCCGTGGAAACCAACAACCGTTGAAAATGTTTAGCAGCTAAATGAAAATAAATAACATCGACTTGTTTTAAATATTACACTTACAGCCATGGCGTTACCATTTCTACCCGGGAATTCTCCTAATAAACAAGTAAGATTACTACATTTGGTTTATTTCACACAAATGTTTGGTCAGCTCAGCTTCGGTAACGTTAGATTTAACGTTACAGGTAGACCTACTGTAAAGGCATAGATATATACTGTAAAGGTAGCATGCTAGCTCCTGAGCTAACTAGCTAAATGTAGCTACACGTATTTAGCAATTTAACGAGCTATGTAGCAATGTGGGTAGACAGCTGATGTAGTGATTGTATACCACAGTAAACCCATATTACAGGATGTTTTTTTCACAGAAATGTAGCAGCCATAAGGTTCAAGGTTGGCAATTGAGTAGAGATACTTGTTTCCAGTGGTGGAATGTAACTACATGTACTCAAGTGCTGTACTTAAGTAACTACAAATGTTGTAGTCTTTTCGTTTCATGTAACTTTATACTCAGCTAGCTAGCTACATTTTAGAGAGAAATATTGTACTTTTTACTCCATTACATTAATGTGACAGCTTTACAAATTAAGATTTTTGCACTCAGAGCACATGTAGGCTTAAGTTTATAAAATACGGTGTTTTATTATAAATTAAACTAGCCAACAATATAACCGCCTAAGTCCAGCCGAGATGATTAGACCATTAGCTAAACACTTAGCTAGCTAGTTGATTGACAGAACTGTTTGAATCGTTAGTTTCTAAAATGTGTTTTTTTTAAGTACTTTTACTTTTAATACCTTAACTAAATGTTCCTGATGGTACTTACAGACGTTAACTTAAGTTACATTTTCATTGCAGGACTTTTACTTGTAACAGAGTATTTTTATAGTGTTGTATTAGTACTTTTACTTAAGTGAAGGGTCTTTTTTCTCCTTTCTGTACTACAGCTGGGGAAGGAGAAATTCCACAAATCCCAACACTTTGACTATTCCAATGGCGTCCCTATGCTGGTGGGCTGTGAGAAGCCAGGCATTGGAGGAGAGCCGCTAGGCGGCCAGAAGATTAAACCAAAGTATTCTGTCTACCCCACGGGCCGGGGCAATGCTCTGCCATCATGGCTAGCCTTCGACAAACAGGTGAATTCAGCAGTTTTACCTCCCCGGCTATAAACACATATTTGTGTCCATAGAAGTTGATTAAAAAAATAGTAAAATGTAGGGCTGCCACCTCTTAGTCGATTAGTCGACTAATCGGTCGTTTTGGTCTTAGTCGACTAAGATTTCTTTAGTCGATTAATCATTTTTTATGCTTATTAATGCTTAATTACTCATTTCCAAGAAACGTCTGAGCACATTTATGGTAAACACAAGATTTAAAGTGGTGCTTTTGCAGGATTAATTGTGGAGAACTCAGTTTTACAGATGGTTAATTAACTACATTTATATTGTGCTTTTCTAGTCTTAACCACCTCTCAAAGCTCACAGCTCTGTCAATTAAATCAACTAATTGATTAGTCGACAAAATTGTATAAGTGTTAGTCGACTAAGAATTTCTTTAGTCGAGGACAGCCCTAGTAAAAGGGCGTGGGACCAGAACTTTCTTTTTAATTTTTTTTACTTGTTCCTACATCTTTTTGAACATGGAAATCCTTATTTGAATCAGTTACTGGAAATTTTGAAAGATATATTTACTGAGGATTTTTTTTTTTTCTTCAAATGACAAATGTTCCTGAGCTAACTAGCATGTACACATGTTCCTGAGCTAACTAACTAACTAGCATGTACACATGTTCCTGAGCTAACTAACTAACTAGCATGTACTCATGTTCCTGAGCTAATTGGCATGTACACATGTTCCTGAGCTAACTAGCATGTACACATGTTCCTGAGCTAATTGGCATGTACACATGTTCCTGAGCTTACTAACTAATTAGCATGTACTCATGTTCCTGAGCTAATTGGCATGTACACATGTTCCTGAGCTAACTAACTAACTAGCATGTACTCATGTTCCTGAGCTAATTGGCATGTACACATGTTCCTGAGCTAACTAACTAACTAGCATGTACTCATGTTCCTGAGCTAATTAGCATGTACACATGTTCCTGAGCTAACTAGCATGCACACATGTTCCTGAGCTAACTAGCTAACTAGCATGTATACATGTTCATATTTATCCTTTTTAACATGTTCGACAACAAAAAACTAAATTAACTAAACTATTAGTTGCAGGGATAACTGGTTATATGGATGTCTAATTTAAACAAATTCTAACTGATATTTAGCAGTGGCTTTAGTTTAAAGCATGTTGTGTCTTTTTACCAATGATGCAGTAGCATTTATGTTTTCATTTTTGTGTTAAAGGACAAATCCGGCGCAAAATGAACCTATGGGTTAATAACATATGTACCAAGTCGACTGTTCTCTGGGATATGTTTTCATGCTAATCGAATGTGACCAGTTTTAGCACAAACCGCTAATTAGCTTATAATGCTAGTAGTCGGGGCAAGGGTAAAGTAAAAAGAAATCTCTATTTCTACACCACTAAAAAGGCTCAAAATAGCACCACACTTCCAGGGTAGCATAATGACGGGTCCCTATATGTAAACCGAAGCATTGAGAACTTGTGTACAGACAGTTTATTAAAAAGATAGTTTTATAAAAAATAACAGTCACCAGTAACATAGCTCAAGCACGGCGTTCAGCGTTCGACTGGTCGTGACTGTTTTCCCAAGATGGCGCCTGCCTGTATACGTGAACGTTACTTTTTTTTCTAAACTATCTTTTTAATAAACTGTCTTACACAAGTTCTCAATGCTTCGGTTATGTGTTTTGTGTTTTTAACCCCTAGGTTCATTTTGCTCCGGATTTGTCCTTTAAGTCATTAAAGAAATCTTATAAAAGCCAATGATCTTTTATGTAGATAAAGCCATAATTTGATGAATCTCGTTAACTTGGAAAGAAACTCCCGCACACTGTCTAACTTGCTAAAAATATATAAAGGTTTAATAGTAGGCAACTTTTCGCTACTACAGTGTTTTCCCTGGATTTGTGGAAGACTTAAAGCTATAGTGTGTAGTTTCTGTCTCACCCATGAGGAGTTCTAAGTAATGACAACAACACTGTCGGTGCGTCCATATGATACAAGCCTTCTGTGATCGTGCAGCATTTTTCTGTTATGAATCTCATTCTCAAAATGCTCTTTTTGCCCCTGCAGGCTCTGTGTTTTGAAGCATACTGTCAGGAAGCTGTGCCTGAGGCCCGAGACGAGACGTACCGAATCAGGAAGTTTAACATCTATTTCTTCCTGGAAGATGACACTATACAGGTGGTGGAGCCGGAGTACAAGAACAGTGGCATCCCTCAAGGTGTGTGTGATACATCACATGAAAAGTTTGCTGATTGTAATGAATGTAGCTCACATGCAGTGTTGGAAGAAGTATTCATTTAAGTGCAAGTACTAATACCACGCTGTAAAAAAAATACTCTGTTACAAGTAAAAGTACTACTGGAAACTTTTACTTAAGTAAAAGTATGTATCATCACATGCAGATAAAAGTAAAAGTACTCAATGCAGGAAAATCCTCCCATTTTAGAATATAATATAGAATATTAATGCGATATTTAAACATACTGCAATATTGTGCGATATATTGCAATTTATTACCCTTTTCCAACTTCAAATTGTTCCCACTTTCAAATGATGTCCCCAAAAGGAAACTTTCTCGACATCTGTTTTATCTAAAAAGATAAAGTTTGTTCATCTCACTTCAATTTTATTGCCGCAGAATGGGATTGTCAAGCAGACTTGGCGTCTGTGTATCGATACAGAATAGCCACGGAAAATATTGCAATACTATGCTGTATCGACTTTATCCCCCACCCCTACTAAACAATCAATTACCTGAAGTAAACAGACTTCACTTCTGATATATGGTGATAAGTATTTTAATATGTGTCCCTTACCATTGCTGTGTTGTTGTTTCTCGTGGCAGGAACATTTATTCGCCGCCAGCGTGTCCCTCTGCCTCCCCCAAATGATGACCAGTTCTACAACATTTTCCATTTCAACCTAGACCAACAGATGGTGCTGCACTCACGCACATTCACTGTGACCAACTGTGACACTTTTACAAGGAACTTTTTCTCAAAACTCGGGGTGCGCCTGAACAACCCAGCTGCCGTACCTGCTGACCCGTACAGCAACCTCCGAGAACAGGTAGGTATCGGGAGTCCTGACTCTTTTTTTCTGTAAACATTCTCTTAAATTTAACAATGACAGAATCAAGTTTTGATTTCACATTAAAATTGAAAAGCCAAAAATATCTCTTAAAAACAAGACAAAGTTTCTGCCTTTTCCAAATAATGACAGTTCTGATTGATGTTTTTTTCTGATCAGGGATACATCTACAACCTTTTTTCACTGCATTTATTAATGCTGTAGTCTATAAAATATTATTGATAATTACATATTCCCTTTGCTGTAAATCAAATGGTTGGTTACTAATGTAGTCTATTAGACATCCAAAAATACCAACATACATGTATATTATTCAAACTTATGTTTTAAAGGTGCCCTGCCACACAAAATCGTTTTTACTTGCATTTTTTTAAATCTGTTAGGTCCATATTGTGTTTGTGTTATGTTGTGAATGTGAAAATAAACCGCTACCTCCTCTGTCAGCTCTAACCACTGAACAGAAATAAGCAGAGAAATCAGACCAATCACAAAAGCTGGTCAGTCTGACATCATACTGCCTGAGCTCATTACTATTCATGAGCTCGCCCAGTTGGGCTGGGTAAAGGATTCTGACAGCCAGGCTCTCATTGGCCAATTAATAACACTGATACGTACCCCTTGAACAATTTAATTGCCAAAACAATTGCACAAGCTGTGCTTGAAACCCCACATTAGATATCGGTGCATGAGGTTGGCTAGGAGCGTTGAGTAAAACTAGATACATCTTGAACCAGGAAACAATAAATACGTTTTTTTTTTACCACATCTGTTATATTATGTGGAAGTTTGGGGAAAGACCTACAAGAGCACATTACAAAAGGTTTGCACATTGCAAAAAAGAGCAATCAGGATAATAAATCACAAAGGGTATCGTGACTAATCATGTGTTTTTTAATTCACAATTGTTTCTTTTTTTTTACATGGACATTGTTAAATTGAAAACTGACAACTTGTGTTTAAAGTTAAACAATGTTTGCCAGATAACATAGGAACAATGTTTAAGGATAGGTATTATTTAAGAGGTACATTTATGTTTATATGTAATATTGTTTATTCTGTTATAATATATATTATTTTGTAAAGTAGGGGCAAAGCATTATGCTCCTTTCTTCTCTTTCTGGAACTCATTGCTGGACGCACCGGAGGACCGAGACATTAAGTAAACACGCCTCTCTGACCGGTACCGGGGGGGTTAGCGGTTAAACTGAGCGGTGGATGTGTGGAACGTGTTGGTGTGTGTCAGACCTTGACTGGGTGCTTGGCGCCTTCAGACAAAGCTCAAGCTAATTAGCTAGACTAATGGCTTATTAGCTAGCCAAACACCGAGCGGTAACACCTGCAAAGATTGGCTCTGTGAGTGCATTACGATGTGACCGGCAGGTAACGGTAAAGGTTCGCTGCTACTGTAGCAGAGCTGCAAGGAAACGCTGAACTGAGCTGTGTGTTTTCAGTGTTAAATACTGCTGCAGGTATTCATGCAAGACTGTTGTTGGTGATTTCCAGAGGTGGAAGACTATTACTCAGATTATGTATTGCAGTAAAAGTACAAAAAACAGTGTTGTAGAGTTACAAATTACTTATCAGTTACAAGTCCTGCAACATCTTCCCTAGGTAATAGTACAAAAGTATTATCAAAATATACTTAAAGTACCAAAAGTAAAAGTGCTCATTATGCAGTGTAATATATTTTATTTTATTGTATTATATTATGATCCAATTAATTGTATTAAATATGACCAATAATTTAAATAAAATGTTTTATTTAATTCAAGTAGTTGTCATTATTTTCTAGGGTTTAAAATTTATACAGATTTGACATTTAATGGCAAATTATTTCCGCGTGCATGCCGCTGTGTTCATTAACCAGAACTTTGACAATAAATCAGTAAGTTACTACTCAAAAAAGTTTTTCAAGGTTGGCAGGTCTGTGTACTCATAAGGGACATGGGAAATCTTTGTTTTTTCTTGTGTGCACGAGAAGCCAATCTGAGTAGCAGTCAGAACGGCTGCCAAGGAGGAGGTATTCATCTTCCTTAAAACGCAACAAAATGTTCCCGATAGTGTCTTTAGCCACATGACGTTAGCAGTACTTTGTTAGCATAATTTTGCCAGCCTTAGATTGGTTTCTTGTGAGCACGAGAAACCTTTCAGTAAGTATGTTGTGAGCACCAGAAAGTATCTTGTGCGCACAAGGAAAAAAAACAGTCATGTCAGGTCCCCTTAGGGGCTCCATAATGTTGATTGTTGGAGATAAAACTAAATCTTTCTTAAGCTTGTATGACAATATGTATCGATTCTTCTTCTCTCGCACCTCGTCCAGATTGAGAAAAGCATGACGCCACTCCGGCCGTACGAGAGGCGCGACACGCTGAAGCAGTTCCTGGACCATGAAGGCGAAGTCCTGCGCTTCAAGTGCTTCTGGGACGACTCGGAGAGCGTGTTCGGGGACCTCCGGGAACTCGTACTGCACTACTTCCTCGCTGATGACACCATAGAGATCCTGGAGATTATCCCCCCAAACTCTGGGAGGGATACTGCGGCCAAATTCCTACGCCGCAGCAAACTGCCCAAGGTGAGGCACCGCGGTAGTATCTGTTCAACAAGTGTGTCCCCTGGCTGTGGGAGTGCAGAGAGCAGGGTTCAAAATTAACATTTTTGTCCACCAGCCAAATGGCTATAGTGAAATTTTACCAGCCACTCAATAGATTACCATTGGGTTTTTTTGGCTTGTAAGTGAAGTAAATCTTCCAGCCACTTGCATATTATTAGCAAGTTATTAGGAAAAACACACAGGTTATGGAAATCCCTGAACACTCGGGAATATAGAGTGGAACGTGCTAGACTGGAAATGTCAGAACATTTGATTAATTCTCAGGGGTGGCAAGGAACATTTAGGGAGAACGCAAATGTATTAGAATGTGTTTCACAGCTTTTCTCGCGTGTTGTGCGTTCAGTTTCCACGTCCATTTGCACGTTTTGACATAAAGATGGTCATTCCAAAACTAAAGGCATGCAGCAGCAGTGGCTCTCCTTCTGGTTGGGTGACTTCTTTGCATCTTCCTCCCACCATCCCTCCCTCATTCAGTCTGACAGCACGGCTGTAGCATCCAATCTCCCTCAAGCATTTTGGCTTTCTCCTCCAGTTACTGACGGAAACCTAATTCATCTTGAAAGCCAGCCAGGCCTCCATCATGTGTGTGTGTGTGTGTGTGTGTGTGTGTGTGTGTGTGTGGGAGGGTGGGTGGGTGACCGGCATCCACCATCCAATGGGAAATCACCACGTCCTTAAAGACGGACCACTTCTTAACGGTCTCTTTATTCTATTAAGAGATAGATTTAATTGTCCCAAAGAAAATTGGTCTCAGTCAAACAATATCTGCTGTTTAATGAATTCAACCCAACATAGTGCATACATACATACATGTACACATAAAGTACATGGACACGGACTCTTGCATCACTCTGCATGGATATGCTCATGTTACATGCAGAGACAAACAAATTTGCACACTGCCCATTGTACAACACCTCATAATAGTTGTCATAATATGTGCAGTAAGGGTAAGTCGCCTTATCAACATACAATGCTGGCAAAAGAAAAGCAAAAATGTACATGTGTGTGTTTAGTTTATTAGTCAGCCTCTAACTCTTTGTCACTATTCATCTATCTTTTGGTCTCTCTATTTCCAGTTGTGTGAAGATCTTGTGTAATGTTTAATAATAATAATGTTTCTTATTTCTCCATAGCATTCAGTCCAAATGAAGCAGCCCGGACAGCTCACGGACCGCACAGTGCTCAATGTGTTTGACTCTTCCAAACAGGGGAAACGCTACATACTGGACAGCCTCAAAGTATGTCCTGTGTCAGCCACAAAAACAATTGAAATCAACTAAATGCTGTTTGAGGGGTCACAAAGTGACCCAGAGGTTCAAGCACTGACAGTCGGCATACAAAAAAGAGTTATTCAAGTATGGGACCCTTTGACAGATTAAGTTCAAATTCACTTCCACTTCCAATTTAGTTAATATCAATCTTAATGCTAAAGCATACAGTAGAGCTGCTCGATTATGGAAAAAATAAAAATCACGATTATTTTGGTCAATATTGAAATTTAACACGATTACTCGTTAACATTTGGATATAATGGGTAGTGTCCATTATATTTTATAATCTGTTAATGTCCTTTATCTAACAGAAAGAGTCTTTGGATCAAAATAAAATCTGTTTTACTTCTGTGAGTTGGTTCAGCTTTACGGATATCACACATAACGTTACACAGCTAATGAACAGTTCCACAGACATAACACAATGGGCATCTCACATCACATATTCACTCACTATGACCACTACTACTGTCATTACTAAACATTGTGCCAAAATATCAACAACAATGTCGCTGTCAGTGGGCTTATTTGCTAGCTGACCTTAGGAAAAATCCAGCACATAGACGGTTCCTTAGAGTAACGTTATGTGAAACAGGTGATTTAACGTTCCTGCTCATTTACATACAGTTTAACAACAAAACTAAATGCTGAGGGAACATTACTATGTTTTTTCATGTTGGTTTTGAGCAGTATTTCTATACAGATGTATCCTGGGATTCATTCACAACTGAAAGAGACAAATTATATTGTTAATCGCAATAATTTCTTAGACAACTAATTGTACAGTAACATATTTAATTGTTACAGCTCTACATATAACTCATTTATGTACGTTAACTGTTGAATTCAAAAAGTTCAAACAAGTTTTAGTTGTGGTTTTTCCACTGATCTTATTTTCCCCTCTTCTTCTCATCTTTCTCTCTCTCTCTCCCTTTCTCTCTCTCTCTCTCCCTCTCTTTCTCTCCTCTCCCTCCCTCTCTCTCTCGCTCTCTGTCTCTCGCTCTCCCTACCTTTCTCCCTCTCTCGCTCTCTCTCTCTCTCTCTGTCTGTCTTGCAGACAGGAGCAGTCAATGAGGATTTTTATAAGGACTGTGACCTGACCATAGGTCGGGAGGTGAGTGTGTGGGGCAGGAGGCTGATCATCGCTGACTGTGACGACTTCACCAAAGACTACTACCGCTTCAAATACGGCATAGGTAACCACACACAATTATTTCTTTAATATCTGTATTGCTTTCAGACGTGTGTGCTGCTTCTTCAGACAGAATAGGCAGCTTTTAAACAATTTACAGGGTATATTTTTTTATGTTTTACAAACTAAATTATGAATCAAAGGAAGAATAGATGTATTTACAGTAAAGTGTTTTATCTGTGTAACAAAAACCTGATCTTATCTAACTAAATAAATTAAATAATATGTACATTCACACTGGTGTTTCCTTTTCTAATGACAGTGTGACATTTCAGCTGAATTATCCTTTACCTGTTATCGGTTGCTCAAGCCCGCAATGCATTCATCTGAACACTTGGGGGCAGTGAAAGCAAGCACCAGCAAGAGCTGTTGCCTTCCTGCAATACTGATTCCTGAGACTCATGGCAGACTTTTGCTCAGAGGATGAAGTACAACTAAAATTTGCCAATTTTTCCTGTAAAAACTGAATGAGCTTACTTAGGTCGCTTTCACATCCGTTGTTCGGTAGATTCTGTGCAGTCTGGGGCTGAAGTTACAACATTATTGCATTTCTTTTATTTGGTTTCGGTTTGCGTTCACACTGCACTTCCAAACATTGTAAACAAATGTCACGCTGTCGAAGCGGTCGCTGGTCTGTTGTTGGACCAAATATCCAAGTGAAACTTGCCGACACTTCAGAGCAATGTTCGAAACCGTTCCCTCGTTCACTCACTCACCCACTATTCCCTATATAGTGTTTATTACATAGGGAACTATATAGGGAACAGCCAAACGTGATTTTGGATACTACACTGAAAATGTTGTTTGTCAGTAGATGCGCCGGTTATTTGTGTGAAGGAGGCGGGCATCATGTAAACAAACTGAAAAATAAATACTTATATACGTCCCTGAAACAAACTGAGCACTCAGGAGAATAGTAAAAGGTTGTATGTTATATATAAGTTGCATGTTACATTTCCACTGTTACTGAAACGAAAGCCCGCTCCATTTTTCCTTTTCAGTTTTTGCGAGTCCTTATGCTTCTTCTTCTACCCTGGGAAAACACAGCCGCGTTGCATTGTGGTATACAGGAGTAAAATCGTATGTACACTCAAATTAGCTATGCATTGTAGGTATTTTATAGTGGACTATATAGTTAATGAGATTAGTGTTCGAACCCCACTACAGACTGGCGAACGCACTATCAAGTGCACTATTTCCATGATAGGGAACGATTTCCAACACTGTGGTCTCAGAAATAATGGTACACAAAATGTATAAATATGAATTTATAATGTCATTGGTTTTCTGGTTCTGCTTTAGTGTTTCTAATATTTTAGAATTTTGGTTGTTTTGGTCCACACAAGCGTTCAAATTAGTGTTTACCGCCCCCAAACTAACCGGACTATCCGAAGAAACGCTCCAGGGTCTCGGTTCAAATGAACCAAACAGCTCAGGTGTGAAAGCAACTTTAGTAGCCTATACAATGTTCTGTTTACCTCGGTCACTCCTTGGTCAGTGGATATAAAAAACAATTCCAGGGTTCAGCAGCATTGTCCGCCTGACAACAGATACTCTGGCCCTCCAGCACCGGTATTTCTCCATGCCGCCACGGTTAAAGGCACTGGGGACCACGAGACAGGGTTTTTTCCTGCCATTATAGGGTTTAGGTGCAGCACCCAAGCCATTTTGGGCAGCACCTAAGCCAAATGAATGTAACTACAAGACTTTTATCAGATTTAATGATTGTTGTTGGACTTCTTCAACAAGTTTGGTCTTTAAGCTTTTTGAGTGTAATTTATTTATTATCTGCTCTAGCTTTTTCCAACATTTTAGACACAGATATGGTGATAATACCGGTCCACAGTGATATGATAAAGAGACTCAAAACTACCACAAAGGGACACAAACCGACTACAAAGAGACGCCAAATGACCACAGAGACCCACAACAACCCTAAAGAAAACAAAATAGGACCAAAAACAGACACAAACCGGTTACAAAGATACACAAAAACCCACAAAGGGACATGAAAAAATGTTTAAACTGAAAAACATTATGTTTTCTTCACCCCGCGGTCAAATGCGTTCACCTAAGGCTACATTTACATCGCTACATTTTGAGCCAAAAGCGATCTCCGTGCACACAAGTGTTTTTAGCTCCACTAGAAGAACTAATCTCCGTTTAAACTAACACGCCCAAACCAAAATATCTCATCAGCAGCATGTACCGGTACACTCCGCCAGCTGCTGGTAGTTGCCATGGTAACGTTAGTAGCTTAGTCCATAGAAGGAGACGTCACGATCGATGAGACCCAATCAGGCGGAGAAACATCAGTAGGAATAGCGTCAGTGTCGGCGTTGACGGCAACACAACCCCGCAGATTACCAACAAAAAAACAGGTAAGAAGTGTTTCCAAATGTCTCCGGTTTAGGGGCTCGGAAACGCCAGAGCAGGGGGAATGAGAGGGGGAAACACCAGAGCAGGGGGGAATGAGAGGGGGAAATGCCAGAGAAGGGGGGAATGAGAGGGGGAAATGCCAGAGAAGGGGGAAACGCCAGAGCAGAGGGAATGAGAGGGGTAAATGCCAGAGAAGGGGGGAATGAGAGGGGGGAAAAGCCAGAGCAGGAGGAATGAGAGGGGGAAACGCCAGAGCAGGAGTAATGAGAGGGGGAAACGCCAGAGAAAGGGGGAATGAGAGGGGGAAATGCCAGAGCATGGGGAATGAGAGGGGGAAATGCCAGAGCAGGGGGAATGAGAGGGGGGAAACGCCAGAGCAGGGGGGAATGAGAGGGGGAAATGCCAGAGAAGGGGGAATGAGAGGGGGAAACGCCAGAGCAGGGGGGAATGAGAGGGGGAAACGCCAGAGCAGGGGGGAATGAGAGGGGGAAACGCCAGAGCAGGGGGGAATGAGAGGGGGGAAACGCCCGAGAAGGGGGAATGAGAGGGGGAAACGCCAGAGCAGGGGGGGAAATGCCAGAGCAGGGGGGAATGAGAGGGGGAAACACCAGAGCAGGGGGGAATGAGAGGGGGAAATGCCAGAGCAGGGGGAATGAGAGGGGGAAACGCCAGAGCAGGGGGAATGAGAGGGGGAAACGCCAGAGCAGGGGGGAATGAGAGGGGGAAACGCCAGAGCAGGAGGAATGAGAGGTGGAAACGCCAGAGCAGGGGGAATGAGAGGGGGTAAATGCCAGAGAAGGGGGGAATGAGAGGGGGAAACACCAGAGCAGGAGGAATGAGAGGGGGAAACGCCAGAGCAGGAGGAATGAGAGGGGGAAACGCCAGAGAAGGGGGAATGAGAGGGGGAAATGCCAGAGCAGGGGGAATGAGAGGGGGAAATGCCAGAGCACGGGGAATGAGAGGGGGAAACGCCAGAGCAGGGGGGAATGAGAGGGGGAAACGTAGCAGAAGGTGTTTGTTTTGAAACCAAAATGTAGCAATGTAAATGTAGCCTAAGTCTTCCACAGAGCAAGGGGGAAACAATGCAAGATGAGAAACCCAAGCTGGTCTGCCACCCTGGGCTGCTTTTAGGGGCTCGCTTCATTAGTCACAGCAGTAAAGCAGGCGGAGCCCCCAGTGATGGAGGGTCCCGTCTGACTCTGAGAGGTCAGAGGTCAGACCCGGGCTGCCGTGCTCCTGCATGGATGGATTACCTGCTGCCCTCTGATCATTTTTACCTCTCCTCCTGTTTTTTTTTTTCCTTTCTTCTTTTTAAGTGTTTTGTCTTCTCTTTCTCCTTCTTTTCCACGCAGAGGACTTCACCCCAGTGCAGTACAAAGCTCCCCCGGCCCCAAAGCCCCCGAGGCCCGTGCCCCCCTACAACGGCTTTGGCTCGGAGGAGGACTCGCTGAGCTCCTGCCAGGGCCTGCTGCCCAAGCCCCCGCAGAAAGATTTCCACAAGTTTATGGAGAAAGACAGGTTGGTTGAGTTGTAGTCACCAGTGGTGGAATGTAACTAAGTACATTTACTCAAGTACTGTACTTTACTTGAGTCTTTTTCTTTTCTACTTCTACTCTGCTACATTTAAGAGAGAAATATTGGACTTTTTACTCCACTACATTCATCTGTTACAGCTTTAGTTACTAGTTACTTGAAAGATTAAGTTTTTTTTCAGCTGAAATTATTAGACCATTAAACACACATCTGTATTGATTGTTTCCAGTTCCTAAAACGTGAGAATTTTCCTGCATTGAGTACTTTGACTTTTAATACTTTAAGTACATTTTTCCTGATAATACTAACATACTTTTACGTAAGTAACATTTTCAATGCAAGACTTTTACTTCTTCCACCGCTGGTAGTCAGTAGTCTGTAGACAGTCACAATCAAATTACTCTGTGTGTGTGTGTGTGTGTGTGTGTGTGTGTGTGTGTGTGTGTGTGTGTGTGTGTGTGTGTGTGTGTGTGTGTGTGTGTGTGTGTGTGTGTGTGTGTGTGTGTGTGTGTGTGTGTGTGTGTCAGCCCCTGACTCTACTTTGTGTATGTCCCCCTAAACGTGGCATCGACAGAAATGTGCTGAAGTTCTCTGCCAAGATGGTGACCGACGATCCAGTTGACAGCGAGCGGACGTTCATCATCTCCTTCTACCTCTGCGATGACTCCATCAGCGTGTATGAGCATTCTCAAAGGAACTCAGGTAAAAAAAAACAAAAAACACGTTTGGACCATATCGGCAGACAACTGCTCCTAGGACTTTGAGATGCAAATCTATGACTCTCATGGTAAACATTAGGTTTCCATTTCCAGAATCTTTTGAAAACAAATGACATTTAGTTCATAGGCCATACTTTTTTTTCATGGAAGGAGATATTCCCATCACTGTAAATCAGTATCTGACAGTATTTATTTTTATTTGTAGTATGTCACAGGTCCAAAGGCTGTTCAGCATGGCTCCAAAATGAGATATCCAACCATTGAAATATGATGTGAAACAAAACAATATGAGTATTTAGAAAGTTTAAACATATTTCCAACATTAAATAAAAAAATAAAATAAAGGCCAGTGCTTTTAAACTGTGGACCGGGAACCAAGTTACTTGTAAAGTTGTTTTTCAGTGAAATTGAAACAAAATTGTAATATTTCATAGAGATGTTCCGATACCATTTTTTGCTTCCTGATACCGATACCTGAACTTGCAAATCGGCCGATACCGACTACCGATCTGATACCAGCGTGTTAAAAATGCACATATATTATTATGTTTTAACAGCTGTATATTACTAACCCTGTATGGATGGGATATGACAGTGACACATTTGACAGTGAGTCATAACGGAAATAGAACATAAATAAACTACTTTAACCGTCTGAGGTCTAAGGGCATTTCTAGATGTCTTCTTGAATTCTCCTTTTAAGGTTTTTTGCATATAACTGATCCCCGTCTGTTTCATATCAAAATGTTCAGAACAAACTCAGCTTTCTGTTTAGTGAGGCCCAAAATTGTTCCAGACCTACATATAAAGAGATCATTTGGCCCTAAAGCTGAAATATTTCTCAAATCTCTTGTGAAAACCTACCTACACTCAATTGTTTTGGTGCTTGAAATGAGTTTACAAAATTCTTGGGTTCACCAACGTAGTGTAATATATGAATAAAATAGTAAATAAATGTCTAAAATAAAATTTTTGTAAAATCTCTTTTTGAGTAGGAGTGTTGTCAAACATCGCTTGGACTCGTCTGTGCGTCTTTTGTCCTCAGAGGGTTAAAGTACATTTTCTTCGGGGGCTAAATTAAGTGGTATCGGATCGGTGCATACTCGCCGATACCGATACCAGCATTTTAGGAGGTATCAAGACGGTTTTAGGATACGGGTATCGGTATCAGAACATCTCTAATGTTTCAACGTCATCCTTCCCTCTCTCTCTCACACATGGTGCACCAGGCGTGCTCGGTGGTAAGTTTCTGGAGCGCAGCCGTGTAAAGAAGCCAGGCCAGCAGCTGTTTAAGAGCGAGCTGTCCCAGTACTTTACAGCTCAGGATATGTACGTCGGAGCGACCATCTGCATCAACAATTGGAACTTCCAACTTCTGGATGCCGATGAATACACCTTGAACTACATGGAGCAACATGCTGAGGAGGTAGGGAGGGAACTGACTGTTTGTTTCTTGTGGTTCTCTAAGCTTTATGCATCGAAGGTTTTGGAATCGCAGGCAGTGGTGGTCTTTGGAGCAGGTTGCTAGAGCTAACGTGATTACACAGCCTTCGTTCTTGTTGTTACTTAATGCTGTATGTGATTAAAGATTGCATGTTTGTGTGTGATTGTCCAAAGTTCCCCAAAGCCAACGTGGGAAACATCCTCAGTAAACTACGGTCCATTCAGGAGGAGAAACAGAGTGAGATCAAGAAGTTTCTGACTCTCAGTGACCCCAGCAACACTGGCTTCATCCCCTATGAGTCGTTCAGGTACAGTAATAAACATATATAATACAGAAAAAAATAGGTATTGTTCAATCTGTCCAGATGCAATAATATGTACTGAAGTGGAGGATATGAGTCTACTTAGTTGGAGCAATAACTCAAATTTAAATCCACCTGATACATTTGTAAATTCTTGTTGACATTATAATGGTAATGATCAAATTACACTTTAATGGATGTGTATGTGTGTGCCTGTGTGCACCACAGGGGCCTGCTGACCGGCCTGGACTGCGGTCTGTCGGAGCACGAGGTGCTCATTCTGGGCCGATGTTTCTCTGAGCGCACGCAGCCGGAGGCGGACGTGGGCCTGATGCTGGCTGTGGCCCAGGACCTCCTCAAGAAGAAGCACTTTGAAGAGCTCCCTGACATGGCCAGAGACTTCACACACCGTGACCAACAGAAGTAGGCGGTCACGTACACATATACGCAAGCCACACACACACACAGATGTTAGCCGAAGACAAAATACTGTTGCAGCAGAAATACACACAAACACACACAAAGGTAGCGTCACAACAAGACATCAATCGTGCAGTCAGTGGCCCCATATCCCAGAGCGACGATTAGTTCCAGCAGTGTGAGAGTGGAGCATTGGAACCAGATGGACCCTGTATTGCATGTAGCTCTGCAGGCCAGAGGACACACACACACACACACACATACACACACACACACTAGGGCTGCACAATATATCGTTTTTTTTTTATTGCAATATCAACTGTCGCAGTAAACACATCATGAAAGGCTGCAACATATCGCAAAAGATGGAGAGTTTTTGTGTTAGTTGAAAGAAAATATCAGTAGAAAGCTGTCACTTTTTTAGTGGTGTCTTTTATATTTAATTCAATGTTCAGTTAAAGAATGTTAGAAATGATTTCCTTTCAGTTGTTTTAAATTCAACAAGCAATTTGTTGGATTTTAGCCTACTACTGAAAGCAGCAGAACTGAGAACACTTTAATATCTATTTATTATTCTCATATGGTGCAGCCCTAACACACACACACACACTCTTGGTCTCCTTTGCTGTGTCTCAAATTGCACTCTTCTGTACTTAACACTCGCTATTTTGAAGACATAGTGCGTTCACACTGACAAAGTGTGGCCACATGCAGTAACCCGGATGCTGCACTCAAAGCGGTCAAATTGTTGAGTGTGGAACGCTGGAAAACAACTCGCACTCAACGGTCGCCATCTTTGCTACGGAGCAGAAACTATGGGACACACCCCAACGTATTTCTTAACTTGTGAAAGTGGCTGCATGGAAGCTGCAGCGCTTACTACTGATATGGCGAAACACAAACTATACAAATTGAATGTATGTGCTTTTTTAGATTAGTACCACTATACTGCCATCAGTTAGTGAGAAAACAAACCGGGCGGCCGACACTAGGTAGCTGTAATGCTCTGCCCGGGGTCAGCCCTATGTTCCCACAGCCCTATGTTCCCACAGCCCTATGTTCCCACAGCCCTATGTTCCCACAGTCCTATGTTCCCACATTCCTATGTTCCCACATTCCTATGTTCCCACATTCCTATGTTCCCACAGCCCAATGGTCCCACAGCCCTATGTTCCCACAGTCCTATGTTCCCACAGTCCTATGTTCCCACAGCCCTATGTTCCCACAGCCCTATGTTCCCACAGCCCTATGGTCCCACAGCCCTATGTTCCCACAGCCCTATGGTCCCACAGCCCTGTGTTCCCACATTCCTATGTTCCCACATTCCTATGTTCCCACATTCCTATGTTCCCACAGCCCTATGTTCCCACAGCCCTATGTTCCCACAGCCCTATGTTCCCACAGCCCTATGTTCCCACAGTCCTATGTTCCCACAGTCCTATGTTCCCACATTTCTATGACATTTTCAAAATTAGGTCTTGTGTTCCTACATTTCCCTTCAAGGGTTAGGGTGGGTTTGGGGTTAGGCGAACATAGGGCCGAATTTTGGAAAAAATTCTTAGAAAACGCAACCGCTTGAGTCTTCTGCGGGGTGTCTTGGTTCCTGGTGTCGTCCCCCCCCCCTCCTCCCCCCAGTGACCGAATCTGTTAATTCGGTGTGAACCCAACTACCGTCCGGTTGAACCGACTCACGTAAAAGTGGGAACATAGGCACGCTCCCCTCCGCCCGACTGCAATTTGCCATTAAACAGAAGAAAAGTCATTTCCAGTCTGTGCATAACGGCCGTGCGCGATTTGAGACCTCACTTCCCTTTCGACTGCACTGCACAAGTGTACTACATGTAAGTGCACTCATGAAAAGTGTTGAGTAGGGTATCATTCAAAATTGTTCGATACCGATACCAATATCGTGACTTTGATACCGGTTCGTAAACGATACTGTTTTCGACACAAATTTTGTAAAATCCATTTTAACAAAAAGAAATGACAACATTACACATTACGGCACACATCTTATCATTTGTTGTTCAGCTCCTACTACATGAGCCCCGTTTCTGTGTAACGTAGAGTTTTTCCTGCGTGTCTCTGCGACGTGTAACGTTAGACAGCCAATCACAGACATTATTAGAGCTTGGTAGAAGCATGATGCATGCCTATTGGCTCACTGAATCTGATGAGATTTAGTCCTTAACTATTGATATTTGGTTTTGAATGACAAGGCATCTTTCTCGTTACTTAACAGGCAATTCAGGCGGTGCCCTAAAAAGTACTGAATTCCAGGACCCAGCCCTAGAATTGAGACACACTACTTGTGTCTGTCTCCCTAGCCATCGCCTTTCTTCTCTTTTTGTGCATAAAATCACATTTGTAATGCCTGTACACTACGCAGAACCAGCCCTCCACATGTAGTAGACCTGTAACATGGGTTGGGTTAGAGCAATGGAGGGTCAACAGAGCCACGAGGTTAAGCTGACTTGTCTGTGTCTGTGGCTGTGTTTACACTCTGTTAGCGTTGGATTGTTTATCAACATCTCTGTAATGAAGACGGTATGATGAGAATGGCATTGTCTGTGGACAACAACTGTGGTCTGGGAGGACAAGCATCCTCTGTTTCACACACACACACACACACACACACACACACACACACACACACACACACACACATTGTCTTCTTACAAATTCCGATTGAGACATTTTTCTATTAATAATATATTGATTGGTAGTCTTGCATTGCCAGACCTATCTCCACAGCCCTGCAAAGTAAGGTCTGGCTAGTCCACAGATGCATTCTGGGATAGGAGAAAAAACTCTGGATTTCTTTAAACCAATCACAATGGTCTTGGGCGGTGCTGAGCTCCGGACGCAGCGACAGTGGCTCTGCTAAATAGTCTCGGGAAGGAACTTGTTTTGGTGGAACATTTGTACCCCGCAAAAGAAAACGCCACATATAATATTAAATGAAGTTAACCGAAGTAACATGGGCTATTTAAATGAGCTGATACATGGTTAAACCTCATTAGCTCTTACCAGTGTATCTCCGTGTGTACTTGGTCCACAGCAATCCCACCAATCGGTCCCAAAACGTCCCAGTTAGAGAGGAAATGCCCTAAACATATTCTTAGTAAATCTTTACAATCATTCCCCAAAAGAACCAAGCAGGACTGCCTTGTTGCACGATTCACATTTCCATCAAAACTTGACATTATCAGCGTGTAGCCTTCTAGCTCAAAGGTTGTTGTTGTTTCCCGTAGCAAGGAGAGGGGGCAAAGCTGATGTATATAATTGCACTGTAAAGCACTTTGGTCTGTCTAACGGCTGTTTAAATGTGCTATATAAATAAATGAACTTGAACTTGAACTATGTCAGGCTTTATCCTGGAAATGAACTTCCTTTGATCCAGACTATAAGAGTGGTAGCTTTTTAAAATATCAACCAAGTCCAACTATTGTGCTGCTGATGGTATTTTTGCTCTGATCTTATGTGTTCAACTTGTCAGCACTGACTAATGATGACATCCTGCTCAGTGGTAATAAAAAATATCCTAAAGCGGGGATTGTTTTCAGTTTAGGGCAGATTCTAGCCTCTTAAGGACCATGTGTATTTTCTTTGAGCTTTATTCAAATAATCCATAAATAGGCAAGTGGCCAGATGAGTTTTACATTGGATACCCATGTCTCTGCTTTTCTTTGTGTCTCCAGGACCGGCCGTCTCTCCACCAAAGAGACAAGGACCATCTGTAAGGCCTTCAAGCTCCCCCTGCCTGAGACGCTGCTCGTAGGTCTGCTCAGCGTGTAAGAGCCCACTAATCACCTCACAGTTCAATTAAATTTCTTTTTATTTCAGGGTTCAGTTCAGGGTAGAGCAGTTCAAAGTCCCTCTGCATTTGCAGAATGATTTTGAATGATTCTTTTCCACTCATTGTAAAGTATAGCCGTAGTTCTTTCCCCAGAAAACTTTCTTGACATGGTTGAAAAATCTCTGAACAAGGGGTGGGGAAAAAATCGACAATTTTAGAATCGATTCTTGTCCCTTTTTTTTTTTTTTATGCCAATGATTGACCTAAATATTTTCTGTTTATACAGCACCGCCGACAGCAACTACATCTTATCTATTTTCAGCAAAATAGAGCCAAAGCAGACGTGTAGAAAACAATCAGTTTTTTAGAAATGTCTCGTGACATATTGTCTCTAGAAGTGTATTATTCAACTTTTGTTTTTGTTAAAGAAGGAAAAGAAAATCGCAATACTCAATACTATCGAATCGCAATACGTCTAGAATCACGATAAATGAAAATTGCAATTCAAATCCAATCGGCACCTATGTATCGAATCGGGACAAAAGCATATCGTCCCAGCCCTACTCTGAACCAGCATTTAGACCCAATACCCCTAAAAAATGACACATTGGAAGGAAAGCAAAATAGCTTCATTTTAATCAAGCACATTAATCATTTTTGTTATTCTAATTTCTTAATAATATGCACCTGTTTCTAATCTGGATGCATGTCCGCTGTAGGTTTGCAGATGGGGACGAGATTGACTACCACGCCTTCCTGGCTGGCATTAACTGGGTAGAGCACCATGCTCCCCCAGTGATGCCCGAAGACACCTTAAAGGTAAGAGAGAGCAACCACAGTAAAACATGTCAAAGAAAAAGCAGCAGAAAAGTAGGGGAGAGAAAAAAACTTTTTTAGATTAGAGTGAATCAGAAAAACACAGCAAGTGATTTCCCAGTGTGTGCACCAAGGTTATTATAGTTTTGCATTTTTCATTAGTTTTTATTTTTATTTCGTTTTGACTTTTTGTTTTCAAATTCAGTTTAGTTTTAATTAGTTTTTAAAGCGGTTTTGCTAGTTTAGTTTAGTTTTTATTTTTTGAAAATGCTTAGTTTTAGTTTAGTTTTTATTAGTTTTAGTCTTAGTTTTAGTCTTTTTTTGTAATAGGGGTTATTTGTTGGGGCAAGATTCACAAAGGTCAGAAAAAAGTATTGTGTAATAATAACTCAACAAAAACATCATACAATTTTAGAAATATGTATTCACAATGTATTCAACAATAACACCAGTACATAAAATGTACATATGATGATGAGCACAAATACAGTATCTCACAAAAGTGAGTACACCCTTCACATGTTTGTAAATATTTCATTATATCTTTTAATGGGACAACAGTGAAGAAATTACACTGTGTCCAGCTTGTATAACAGTGTTAATGTGCTGTCCTCTCAAAATAACTCAAAACACAGCCATTAATGTCTAAACCGCTGGCAACAAAAGTCAGTACACCCCTATGTTAAATTAAAATATCCCCACATCATCACATACCCTTCACCATACCTAGAGATTAGCATGGTTTTATTTCAGTCAGCCTAATAGCTGGTTTGATTTGCATTGAGAGATGATTTTATGGAAAGTACCCCATGCCAATCTCTAGGTATGGTGAAGGGCATGTGATGATGTGGGGGGTATGATGAAGGGTATGTGATGATGTGGGGGTATGGTAAAGGGTATGTGATGATGTGGGGGGTATGATGAAGGGTATGTGATGATGTGGGTGGGGGGGCTATTTTAATTCCAAAGGCCAAGGGAACTTTATCAGGATGCATAGTATCCTGGATCCATGAAATAACTGGCCTTTAAAAATAAAAATCTGCCTGCCTCTATGGGAAATTTAACATAGGGGATGGACAGACTTTAGTTGCCAGCGGTTTAGACATTAATGGCTGTGTTGAGTTACTCTGAGGGGACATTTACACTGTTATACAAGCTGTACACTTAATACTTTAGTGTAATTTCTTCAGTGTTGTCCCATTAAAAGATATAATGAAATATTTACTGAAATGTAAAAAACACTTTTGTGAGATACTGTATGTAAACAGTCTACACAAGACCCAGCAGTAAGTGCAAAATGTGTTAGTAACTGTGCCAGGAATAAACCTAAATAGTCATAGTTTTTGAAGTCAGTCGACTCCCACAGTTGTGTAGCTAGACAGTATCAATCCACATATTAACTCACGCGTCCTCACGCTTTTAGTGTTCATGCGTATTTACTAACCAGCAGCTATCGGGTCGCCGGTGAAAGCCCTCCTGTAGTGTTCTATGTCCTGCTGTTGTCTCCGTCATGCTGCCTGGCCCTAGCCCCATACATCCATGCCCTGTACCGGACCAGGGTTAGCTTGTGTTTCGGGGGAAGGGGGCTTTGCCTTCTCCTTGCCCTGTCACTGCTTGTTAAGGTAAGCTAGGTTAGCCTCCTTGTGCGCGCTTCTCAAATGTACTTTCAAATTCGTGGGATTTTTCCCTTAATTGTCCACTTATTTTACCACCTTCCACTGCGAGGCACTTGCTTTTATCTGACACAGTCATAATCAGATAGGACTCTGCCGCTTTCTTCAAAACTTTCGGTACCGCTATGATGCCAGGTGAGGGATACGGACGTGTTGTGTTCAATTTGATGTGGAATGTCGGAATTTCTGGGTTCCCAGTCGGAAACTATATTTCTACGGCATAGACTGAATAAAACAGGTCGGAAATGTCAACTCTGTTATTTGCTCTGTGAAAGACATTGACAAAGACGAAAACTAAGGACATTTACTCGATCATTTTATTTCATTTTAGTTAGTTTTTGCAAACACACATTACAGTTTTAGTTTAGTTATCGTTTTTTTGTAATGCCTCATTTTTATTTTTATTTCAGTTAACGACAATGTTTTTTCCCATCTAGTTTTCGTTATTTTGTTCGTTTTCGTTAACGATTATAACCTTGGTGTGCACAAATTTTTTTTAAATAGTTGTTATTGAAAATGAATCTACATTTTACCCCTACCTGGTAGGACTCATGGGATAAGTGAGCCAAAAGCAGAATCAAGTGAGTGGGAAGGAACGGTCAAATGGACAGGACAATTTATTATGCACAGAAAATTACATGAAAGAGAAAGCGAGACACACACACACACACACACACACACACACACACTCTCTCTCACACATACACACACACACTCTCACACACACACACAGAGGTGGTCAAAAAGGAAGGAAGTAGGTCCTCTGTTCTTCTCTCGTGCGTTTTAATCTTTCAAATGTAATGCTAATTTAGCATGCTTTACCACAGCCGAGTCTAAGCAGAAACAGGTGAGCAGCAGAGATATAAACCATGGCACGGCAACAAAGGGAGGCTTGCATGGATAGAATGAATGTGGACCTAATCTGTGAGTGTGTGTGTGCGCAGTGACGCAGTGCTTTCTTTAATTCTGTTTTCCTCTGTTTCCAGCTGCTCTTTTCTCAGCCCAAAGTAGTCGCTTCTTCTCTGCTCAACTCTGTCCCCCTTAAAAAGCTCTAAGGTGAACCCCCGAAAAAAAAAAAAAACTAAAAATGTTCCACTGAACCTTGTGCATCTTTGGAGGTGTCACGAGTTTTGCGTTTCACAGTGAGGCGGACACAACAGGAATGTCATGTTGACCCACCCAGATTGACTGGGCCTGTGATGGTCTCTGATGAGCCTTTTTGGTCTTTGCTGCAATCCGTATGCAGTTTAGTATTGCCAGTTTTCCTATTACAGCTATTATTTTCTTTCTATTTATTATATTCAACAATCCTGGGACCAATTCAAAAAATTCTCCTTTTAAAGAAATAGCTAAATTGCATTTGATCAGAAAATGATTTTTTTGCCAAGTAAGTAACACTTAAAAGAATTTGCCTTGGTGGATGGTGCAAACACCCAGATATTACAAGGAAATAAACAATACGTGTAAACAAAATAACATAAATAAAGAAATACGTACAATATAACGGTTTTAACAATAAACAAGAACTGTTAAGCAGTTTTGACGGGGTCCAAGCCTCCCTGGCGCGAGTCGGCCCGGACAACCCGTGGAGCCCGCAAAAGCAGAACCCAAACCGCGGCGGCAGCGGGCGAGGCAAACGTCAGGAAAAAACCGCGGGCGTGAGCTGCAAGGTCTGTAGTAAATTGCAATTGCAAATTTCCCATTTACATTCATTGAGTTACAGTCCGAAACACGTCTACCTTGATTATTGCGCCCCCTTAGGGCCGATCTTTTCAGGAAGTTTCAGGCAGATCGGGTAAAAACGCTAGCAGGAGTTCGAAAAAGTAGGTTTTGCACATTTCGTGATTGTGCAAATAACATTATTTGCGGAAATGGGCGTGGCCTATGTCATGTGATTCAGCTTGATTCAACAAACAAACGTGTGGATTTAACTTTGTGAGTTGTCTGAGCCAGTATCCATCTACCCTAAAAAA
Organism: Perca schrenkii; assembly: GCA_025617405.1. Lineage (NCBI taxonomy): Eukaryota > Metazoa > Chordata > Actinopteri > Perciformes > Percidae > Perca > Perca schrenkii. Next base: position 31,159,488 of record CM046797.1, read on the forward strand.
TTTAAGTTGCTCACGTTAGTTTAAGAGGTGAATCCAAACAAAATTTCACCTCCCCAGCATGTACAGTTTAGGCTGCAGCGGCACTTTTGGCTACGGAAAAATAAGAAAAAGCAAAATCTTAGCGATTACAATAGGGTTCCCTGCCCCCTCGGACTTGACCCCTAAAAAAGAAGTCTGTGGCGGTGTGTATCCCGGGGCCTTGTTAATGCAGTCGGGAAGAAGCATTTTTTGAGGCGTCAGGTTTTGGTCTGGATGGACCGCAGCCTCTCGCCCTCCTCCTGTCCTCTAATGTTAAAAAAAGAAGTTCTTTTGTGATGTCCGTATAAGGTTTAATCAGTCTAATGGAGGTTAAGAACAACCCTCATTTTTAAAACGTTTAAGCAAAGCAGCGTTATTTACATAGCACATTTGTTACACACTGACAAGGTGCTTTTTAAGCAAGTTGTATAAAGGACATAAAACAGAGTAAGACAAATACAGCAAAAATAAAGCAGAGATCTATCACAGAGAAACCATAACAAAGGAGAGCAGCGAATACTAAATATCTAAAGTAGAGACTAAAATAATGGAATTGTTGTCAACACTGAAGCCGTAGTCCGAGTTGTGACTTGTGTATTCCTGTCGTCTGTCTCCAGTTTGATGTGAATGCGAGGTCTGACGGCGCTGGGGCTACGGTGAAGCACGTCAACTACTCTTCCCTTCTGAGGGACGTTTTCAACATTACCTCCAACAACGCTGACCCAACAGCCGCCACATAGACACAAAGTGGGAGTTAAAATTCACCTCACACACACATACACACACACACACACACACATACACACACACATGCTTTTTCTTCAATTAAAGAACATGGAACGTCAGCTAACCAACGCCTGTGTTTTCATTGTGTGTCGTGACGGAGATGTGTAAAACTACAAACGGGTGGGGTAGTGTGTGAAATGAAAGTTTGTTTTCTTGTCTGTGAATAATTTGGCGTTAATGAGCTGCTCAAGCGTAAACTAACACAATCCAGTTAACTTGAAAGTTAATGCTTTAGGGGGGGAAAAGTTATGAGAACACAGATGCTTTTTGATGTGCGTTTGTGTATGTGTGTGTGTGTGTGTGTGTGTGTGTGTGTTTTTTACATGAGTGGGTGTGAATCCCCCCGAGACAGGGTAAAAGACACAAGGCGTTAGAGCAGAACTATATTTCAGCTCTGGGGCAGCATGTGCTCACACACATTATGATTACAGCATATTACACTGTATCTTCCAACACTGTTGGTGAGGGGGGGGGGGATGAATTCCTTGGAATAAATGATGTGTGCTAAACGTTGACTGTACATTGGCTACATCTACCGACAACACTAGGTCTGCAACCATAACGATTACTTTCATTGTCGATTATTTTCTCGATTAGTTGTTTGGTCCATAAGATGTCAGAAAATTGTGAAAAATGTGGATCATTGTTTCCCAAAAGCTCAATGCCAAATGTCTCGTTTTGTCCACAACTCAAAGATATTCAGTTTACTGTCACAGAGGAGAGAAGAAACTAGAACAATATTCACATTTAAGAAGCCACAATAAGATCATTTTTACCTATTTTTCAAGAAGAAATGGCTCAAACTGATTAATTGATTGTCAAAACAGTTGCAGATTAATTTAATAGTTACAACTAATCAATTAATTGTTCAATTGGTGCAGCTCTAAACAACATGGAATCGAAATAGGTCTGGAAACCACCGATAAAGACTAGCTGTAATGAGTCCAAAAGCCAGGAAGTGTGTTCAGGCCACATAAACCTTTATCGTTTGGGCTAAATCTCACATGTTGAGTTAGAAAAGTGAAAAGGAAAGAGTTATTTATTATTGCAGTATCACTGGTTTATGGTTGATGACAGTTATGGGATGTATTCTCTCATATTAATAGGATGAAAACATACAGAGAGGTTGGAAGGAGTGAGCTATTCAGAGGGCTGATTTACAAGGAACTAGACCCTGATTATGTGTTTGGCCGTCTGTGTGTGCGTGTGTGTTAGACTATAAAAAGGCACAGGTTGTTCAGGTTGAGGCGCCACTGTAATCAGAGCCTGCGTTGCAAATTCTAGTAAGGGGATGAGTCAAACATTATGTAATCAACCACCCAATCCCCCTCTATGTTACCAACACACACACACACACGTCCTGCCTGACCCCCTTCACACTGAGCACAGAAACAGTGCATTACATCACCAGGGGCATTATCGGGTCCTCTCTGTCTGCTTTCACACATACTAAAATATTAGCATCCCCAGTCACCTGCCGCCAAAACACAAAGGGTGACGTCGATGCGGTTGCAGGGAGCTTCCCGAGTGCCTACTTGGCCTTATTTGTTTTTTGGCCTTCGGAAGCACGCTGCGAGAGAGGGAGGACAGCGAGGGAGAAACTTCGACACCCTGCCTCCCTCCTCTCGTCAGTCTCTCCGTCTCTTTGCACCCACGCATCCCATTTTCTGCCCTGTCATGCTCTGTGGCACAGCAACAGCAAACTGAATGAGTTGCATCCTCATCATTGGTCTCTGAATATTCCGGTTGCAACGTATCGTGTACAGAGCACCCTTTAGGGTTAGACAAATAGTATGTTGGTTTTTACATGTAATGTCAATTAAAGGATAAGGCTGGTCACGAAATCTAATAATAAGACCAACACTGACCTGTGTTTTTCAGCACCAGTGCAATGAGGTGTTTTTAATAGTTTATGGACAACAATGGGGCCCTTTGGCGCAGAGGACGAAGATATATCGGGCTTTGATACACAGGTAATACTTGGTTTTGGTCTTTTGATTGAAGAATATCACCAGCTTCAATATCAGCAGCACCATACTGCCCATGGCTGCTGCACCTTCATTCCTCCTCTGTGTGAGACACTCTGCTGGAGCGCCTGTCTCTTTAAGACCCCTCCCCCCCTCCCGAAAAAGCCCAGCCTGCTCTGATTGGTCAGCATTTCCGTATCTCCAGAGTCTCCACATCTTTTGTTCTGCTGCCGCTATCTCTGTACAGTCCGTGGCAGACAGAGACTACAAGTATATAGTGAGACTTTATATCGTCAAAAATCACCATTAAGGGCTTCTAAACCAAAAATTACACAACCGGACATGTTCAAGCAGGAATGTGATCCGAAATTCAAAAGAAATTAACAACATCGGCAGCCAAGATTACAACTTTCCCGGAGTTAGCGTGTAGCTAGCCCCACATTTAGCTAGCAGTGGATTGTAATGGAGTATATAGCAGCACTTTCCACCGTCAAAAATCGCTAAAGAAAGGCTTCTAAACCAAAAACTACAAAACTGAACATGTTCCATCAGGAATGTGATCCTAAATTTGGGGGAAATTAACAACATCTGCAGCCAAAATTACAGTGGTTTTCCGTGGTGTTAGCATGTAGCCACATGTGGCAGGATATGTCACGTGAACACGACAGTAGCATGCCTGCCTGGAGAAGATGACCACATATGAAAAACCAGCTCGCTATGATAGAATACGGAGCCAAGGGTGGAAAAAACTGTTGAAACCTGAGCGTTCAGAACAATGAAATCTGAGGTTTTGGCTCACAGGGGATTTCTTTTAAATAGGTTTACGTCATTATGTGAGGCTTTGGCCACGTTTAACATGAACGTCCAACATTGCAACATTATAAACATGACAGGAAATACAGAAAAGCATAATAGGTCTCCTGTCATAAGGAATATTCTAAACAGAGAGACACAAGCAGGGAAAGACCTTGAATGATTGTAATGCAGCATGTTGATGTGAATGTACATAGTTTATGCAGATATTATGTAGACAGTTTCATTGCCTTTATTGGATTTTATTGACATTGGTCTACGTGCTGTATACGTTGCCATTCGGCATCTATCCACGTGCAAGAAGTCATTTGTCGCCGCTCAACCATCACGTTGACTAACGTGAATTGAACTTTGCACCAAACGCAGGGATAAATACTGTAATGAATCACCGTCCCCGATGATGTCTCGTCTCAGCACGCCACGTTTTGTTGACGTGGTCTTGAGTAACTGCTTTCTGCCGTCTTCTCTGGCTCCAGTCAGAGAAGTAGAACATGGAGGCTCGTTGTAAAGAATCTAGCTCTCTTGTTTTGTTCTCGCTCCGCTTTACTGCTGCTCTGCTCAGGACCACTGCACTGTAAAAAAACGGTATACAGGAAGGTCATGAATGTCTCTCGGGTTAAGAGGATCTAAGTGTGCACGTGCAAGTATGCGTGCATGCGCGCGTATGTTTGTGTGAACGCACGCGAGGGTTAATGCAAGTCTGATGGAGTCATGGCTAATCTATGAAGTCTAAACAGATATCTGAGAACAAGAGGGGGGAAAGTTTCTGTTCACTGGCTGCGTGCCTTTCTTTTCTCATGACAACAAATCCTAAACCTGGAAGCACACAGACACACACACACACACACACACACACACACACACACACACACACACACACACACACATCACAGAGCACCTGCGTTCAGATGTTTTTCTCAGAACTGTTCCCCCTGAGCAGCAGTTTTTGGCCCTACAGTTCACTCTGAATAACCTTCTGTCAGTGGATATCTCAATGTAAGTCTCACGTTATCATTTATCTGCTTCAGTTGATTTATACACAACTTAAAACCCCAATTTGTATAATATATAATAAAATAATATCTTTCCATTCAAAACTGAAAGGTTTGATAAATAATTTAGCAGATTTAAGAGTCTACAGCCATGTCATCAGCTCTGTAGATTTGCACTAAACACGATGTGCGATGGGAATAATGGGAATGTCATTAGTTTTGCAGGTGTAGAGACAGAGCGCATTGCGTCACACTCTGAAAGCCACACCCATCGGGGGGAAAAAATATCAGCGCCACAATATGCAATTAAGGGCTGAAACGCTAACAAAGTGCCTGTAGCTAACTAAAAACATCAGATTTAAGCATGTCAAAGGATTATTTTAGCAACCTATGTCTATCCAGATAGGACAAGTTAGCTGTTAGTAATGTCACGGCATAAACCACACCCTGGGGAAACTTGATTGCTCTGTTACGTCTAGGGATTATAGAGCTTGGTTTTGCTCGTGCATTTGACATCCCTGCAAACTAGTCACCAGTGCCTTAACGACTACCAGACCGAATTGCAACGCGGATTTCGGTGCCTGCGCTTCTCTCTGATGCTCCGAAAACGGACGTTAGAAGCAACCTAAACATTGCCGCATGTCACGCTAGTTAACACTACAATTGGCAGCAGGTAACGTTAGCCTACCGTTAGCTGCCAGTGTGCAGCTGCTGTTGTCGGAATAACAACCCAGATGTTGCGTTCACTTGAAATTCGCCTCGCCAGTCTCGTGCTGCATTCAAAGTTATTGTAAAATACCCTTGTCCCATCCAGTGGTTGTTTTTGTCGTTTAACTTACTGGTTTAACTTACTGGTTAACTTACGCGCCAACCTTATGCTGCTTAGCTTTCTGATTCATCCACATTCCACTGTAACACAAGTTGCATCGTGTCAAAATGCTTTAGCTTAAATTACAGAAGTATAATTAGCATAAAACTGACATTTGGATATTTGATCTGCACACTGTAACGTTGGGCATAACGTTACGTTAGTGTCAGGAACCCTCTTCCCATTCTTGAAGACACTCTGATTCGGCCAAATCGTCAAACTCGAGGCTTCAAAACGGTAGTGCGCAATCCAGTAGGTGACGTCACTGCTGCTCCGTCCATTATTTTTACAGTCTATGGTGTCTAGTTACCTGTTGGCGTCTCACCAGAAAGAAGTCCTTCAGTTGGAGCCCGTAAATGTCTCAGGAGGGCTGTAGAAAAGATGGAGCATCCTGCTAAGTGTTCTCCGTCTGGGACAAAGTGAAGGCCCTCTGTAACGGCGCTTCTATAGCGATGAAGAGTGTTTAGCAGACTGTTTTTGGCCGCTCTCCCTCATTCCAGTGATTCCTCAGTGCCTATGGGCATTGGCACAGAGAGAGAGGGGTGGAGGGAGAGATGGCTAAGGCTTAGACCCCGCTCTGCAGGGTCAGCCACTGCCCCGGGTGCACATGGGGAAACACTTAGCGTCTCTCTGATTATTCCATATCTCCCTCTATCTCTGTCTCACTTTCTCTCTTTTATCCCTTTCTTTCGCCACAAACCCCACCACCACCCAGGGCTGCTGTTCTCATTGCACATGCAATATCATGCACATGACTATGCGTATTTTGTGTGTTAAGATCGTTAAGCTACACTGTGGTCTGCACTCACTGTGTCCTCAGCGCCGTCTTTGATACCGTTGTGTTTTATTCCTGTCCTAGACGTTCTCCCCTGGTTCTGAGCACTTGTACTGGCTAACCGTGTTTCCCCCTGCACCCCCAGAACTCCATCAGACATCAGTTGTCTTTGGCAGCTGCTGTGACATAACTTTACCTGGTCAAGAAAAGAGAACGTTATTCTACACCGGCTGTAAATTACAAGTACGGGATCTCCCAGCGGAGACCATTTTTGAGGCGAACACAACTGTTTTTCTGTTGCACACCGGTCCACATAAAACTCCCAAAATTATAGTCCCCCCCCCCCCACACACACACACACACACACACGCTTTTTTCTTTCTTTCTTGTAGCTTAAAATAAGACTGGTAATCAATCAAATAAATGAAGACTGAATCTGTCTGTGCACGATCAGTCAGTCCACAGCTTTTTGCCCCTCACAGATGATACGAACCGGCTTGAAATAGGCTTTCCCGCACTGAATTTAAGAACCTAGAGCTTTAGTTGGAAACTGACAGAGAGAGATATTTAACTCTTTGGTTAGGGGACCAGAGTTTTACTGTTGTATCAGCCTAAATTTTTGTACAACGGAGCAATGACAAACATGGCTAGCGTTAGGGTTAGGGTTAGGGTTAGGGAGACCATGCCCATAGGCCAGCAAATGTGCGACTGAACTGCGACGTGACCCTGCCCTGCTAATCCTCTTCTGATGAGGAGATGACTCACGTCACGTCAGGTCCAGTCACATCTCGGTTGTTGGCGCTCTTGGGGACAGCGCGTCGGACCGCCTACAGCCAAGGTGGGACGTGATCGAGACAGGGACAACTGCCACGTCACCCTCTGCGTAGTCACTGGCTGTTGACTCGCAGATGAAACAAAGGTGCAACCTGACCTGTGGCCTAATCGCTAGTGTGAACAGCCACGGGGTATGTTCCAAAAAAATGCTTACCGGGCGGTGACGCATCACTAAGACGGACTTTTCGGGTTGAAATTTGGATAAACAGTGGAGGAAGTAAAAGGGTTTTATCGTAATCGTGAAAAAAAAAAAGCTTTCAACAGCCGTCACGTTACTTTCCATTGACTCCCATTTATTCGACTGTCGCCACAGAAAGTGAAAGCTCTTCTACAAGTTGTCAGAAAGCTGCTTTTGCGACGGTATGTCTCAGTGAATCCCCTCCTTTTGCTCAATCTATCTTCTGTTGTCTCGTGGCGGGTTTTTGTTCCCACCCGTTCTCTCTGCCTCTCACCCCACCCTCTTCTCCTCCGCATATGGGATTCACATTTGGCTTCGCCGGGCCCGTTTTCTTAATGTGATGTTATGATACATTATCTGAAGCCATTTACGTCCTGTCACGACCTCTCATGTGGACACAAGCTGAGTAAGCCAAGGACAGGAAGGTCATATTCTGTCCAGGTGAGTTACGGCCGTTTAATTTGACACTGTTCGCAGTGGTGATCATTTACAAGGCCTGAAAGTGTAATCAAAACACAAACTGTGCTTACGTGGGTCTCTCGCTCTCTTTCTCTCCAGGAGCCTGTTTGGTGGTGTATAGGCTTTCACCCTCTCCTGCTGCCGGCTGTAAATCGCCTCTGTCGAAGGTGTTCGTGTGCATGTGTGAGGGGGGAACAGAAGGTGAGAGATTTGGGGGTCAGCCGAGGTCTTTCAGGTAATTGTGCTTCTTAAACTTTTGACCCACTAAGCCCTACTTAGTGTGGTGCTTGCTCCCCTTATTTCCCCCGAGAGTTTTGACTCTGCATACCAGGACCTGTGTGTGTGTGTGTGTGTGTGAGAGATACAATGAGTGTCTGAACATGTGCTGGTAGCCTCACACAGCTCTTGTTATTCTTTTTCACCTATTTTGGCATTGCATTCAGTGTTTCGCACACACTTTTTGACCGCCCTTTTCTCATTTAATCAGGCTTTAAAAAAAAATAATAATTAGATTATTTTGTCATGTTGTGCTCCCCGTCCTGTCTGTCCGTGTGAGGCATGTTGAAAGAATTCATCCTCAGTACTTCGGCACGAGATGATGTGACTTGTTTGTCTGCGATCTTCTTTCCCTCTTGATTCTTCTGTACACTCCAATCAGAGGATTGTACCTTCGCCATGAGTCAGTTTTTTGGATATCACACTGCTCGTTTTGGTAACTTAAAACTGGCTTAAAACACCAAAACTGCTAACATTGCAGAAATGCTGAGAAAAAGAGCAAAGCAACCTATTGCTTGTTGTCTCAGAGTAAGAGTGATGCCTTCCCTCATTATGAGCTTTCCATTCATCATATTTTGTCTCCTTCCCTATCTTCAGGGTGTCTGTCTTCATGTTGAGCCATGTGAGAGTGATGGATGAGGTGGCTGCTCTGCGCCCGGCTCCATTGCTGTATGTTTTCGTCGTTTTTTTTTCCCCCAAACACACAGGCACAGCACCGACATGTAATTGTTTACAGATGAAGACAAATAATCCAAAAATGAAAACCGAGTGACTCGTGCTAACAGTTGACCCTCTGGGTCCTGTATATTTTTTTTTAAAAGTAAGTAATGAATGCTTTTGCTTTTTTCTCTCTTCATATATCGTGTGTGAGAAACCACTGTGTGAGTGAAGTCGAACATGCTCTGTGCTGTTTGTTTTTCTTTCGTCGACATATCCAAGCGTACATTTAACTTTTTTTTCTTGGCAGGTGGAGGACAATCGCAGGTTTACGCCACAGATGCTCTGATCAGGAGCAGATTGCTGAGGTGAGTTATTTAACTCCTCTTCTTTCCCCTCGCTTCCTCCCCCTAAAACACAACCCCACCTGCACACACACACACACACACACACGCCCCTCCTCCCTCCCGCCATGTCAGGGTTGGAGAAAGCGCGTGAAAAGGAAGGCCGCAGGGGCCAGTTGTTTTTAAATAAACTAAATCTGCTAACAGTTTTATAACCCTGACCTCGTAAAACTGGCTGCAGCTTTTGGTCAGCTCTCTGCTGATGGGGCCGAGCAGAGCCGTCCAGGCCTGGAATTCCCATTTGCCGCTGCGGAGCGTGTCGGTGCGTCAGCTGGTGTGTGTGTGTGTATGTGTGTGTGTGTGTGTGTGTGAGAGAGAGCGTAAGGGAGGGGAAGGGCGTATGATATACGATTGTTGTGTCACGATCCACATGTGATGACCGTCCTCACAGGCAGAGCATCCAGGCTGCTCCCTCTTTCTGGTGATTTCCCTGTTCAGGAAGAAGTGAGAGAGTGTGTGACTGTGGGACAGAAGAGAGAGAGAGAGAGAGAGAGAAAGAGAGAGAGGAGGTGAGAGGGAGGGAGGGAGGGAGGGAGGAGAGAATAGCGCTCAGACAATCTGTGTGTGTGTGTGAGAGAGAGGTGGGAACCGGGCGAGAGAGGAGCTGGCTGGGAAACAATAGTTGAACAACAAATCCAGTGTTGCGTACAGGATCTCAGCCTCTCTCTGGATACCTCTGCTGTCTTTCTGCCGCCGGGCGCCGAAGGTAAGACCGCCAGCCTGGGAGTCACACCTCAGAATCAGCACGCTCTCTTCCTTCCTAAAAACCCAATATGCTGAAGATATATTCCGTTCTCTGGCTCCTTCTTTTGACAGGCCGTAGAAGATTTCAGTGTAAACTACTACAGGCTGGATGTGAGATAATGTTTCATGTTCTTTTATGTTTTTTTTTTACGTCGCTGTACGTGTATAACACACGGCCTGAGTTAAACTTCTGCTCCCCCTTTTTCTTTGCTGCACATCCCCTTCGCTCAGGTGCACATTCCTCTTTTATTGCAGGTATTTGCTGCCCCGCATGTGTCCAAGAAAACTGCAAGTGGTTGTGATTAGGAAAACAGTGTGACGTGACGTGTAATAGGAGGAAACATGTTTGTGTTGGCGCTGGTGGATTTGCTAATCAGGCACTGACAGCGAGGGCTGGAAGGATAGTGGAGCTCGCAGAGCTTCTAGGGAGTGTGTGTGTGTGTGTGTGTGTGTGTGTGTGTGTGTGTGTGTGTGTGTGTGTGTGTGTGTGTGTGTGTGTGTGTGTGTGTGTGTGTGTGTGTGTGTGTGTGTGTGTGTGTGTGTGTGTGTGTGTGTGTGTGTGTGACGGAGCGTGAGGTTAATAGCTGTGTGAATATCTTTGGATATGCACGGATATGTGTTTTACAGGTGCGTGCGTTTATGTCTGTGAGTGTATGATTGACTTGGCGTGTTCTGTTGGGGCCCTGAGGCTGCTGGCTTATGCTCGAAGGAGATGATGACAGATATAATGGACTCTGTGGTAGGTAGGAGGAGGAGGAGGAGGAGACGAGCTACCACTTCCATCTAACTGAGAAGGAGAGGCATGCGTGTGTTAGCGAGAGAGAGGGAGAAGGTGTTTAAATGAAAGATGAAGTGGCTACAATAATAAGAGAGAGGGAGGTAAGAGAAAAGCTGAGAAAGAGACAGGAACGGTGAACCCTTTCGGAGGACACACAGTGCCAGAGGAAGGACATAATAAATAGGAGAAACAGAATGAAACTGAGATGTGTAAGAGGAGGGGGGGGAGAAGAGGAGAAAGAGGGCTGGAGGAGGTGAGAGTGATAGAGAGTCTGACACAAAAGGAAGAAAAAACAACAAAAAAAGAGGAAGAGATCGAGACCGTGCGATGCAAACATGTGTTTGAAACATCGCACATTCAGCCAGGTGCACATAAACAGCAGAGCAATGCGCGGTCGTTTTTTGTGTCTGCGCTCTCATGTTTCATATTCTCACACACGCAGACACACACACACACACACACACACACACACTGGGGCCCATTGTGAGTGTATTTATTTGGACGGTGTTGAAGCTTCGATAGGCAGTTCACAATGTCTCAGCGCCGCAGGAATGTGCTTCTGACAAATGGATGCTCTGCACGGAGCACAGGCCATCGAGAAGATCCCCGCCCTGCCAGACAAGCATGTGACACGTCTCCGCTGCCCGGAGAAACCTGGTCCAGCGTGATAAAACAAACACGCCTACGACTCCTTCGCACGCTCGCTCTTTTTTTTATTTATTTTTTTGAGAGAGAGAGAGAGAGAGAGAGAGAGCCTTGGGCTTGGCGTTGAATGGAGGATTGATCTGGTTCCATGCACTGGTTTTAGCCTGCAGCTCCGATGAGGATGGAGAGAACCGAGGATGAGGCCGACTTAGGATTTGAGGCGCATGTGTGTTGACGCAGCACGATGAGGGGTTCTGTTTAACGCCCCGCTGAATACATTCAGTCAGAACGAAATAGAAATCGGAGAATATTCATAGGTATATGTCATATCTGTCTCTCTCCGATGTTTCTGAGAAGCCAAAATTGTAAAGCTAACACAAGCTTAGCTCCGGCTCACGTTGCTGCCTGTCATTGGCTGTACACGGCTCTCAAATCCACACTGTTTGTCTTATCTTTACGGGGGGGGGGATATATTTAGTGAGGGGCTTAGCTTTTAGGAGGTTGGCGTGTAGGGAGGGTAAGAGAGAGAGAGAGAGAGAAAGAGAGTGTGAGAGGGAGAGAGTAAGTTTGTGTGTGTGTTTCAGGAGCTGGCGTCAGTAGACAGTGGAAGAGCTTGGCACTCTGCATGCCAAACTGTGTGTGTGTGTGTGTCCCCTCCTCACTCTAGTCAGGAATCTGCCCTTTAGTTTATTAAAAGCTGGTGAAACAATGGAGGGTGGGGGGTGTAACTCTAGAGCAAATGTGCAAAGCAGTGTGATGATTAGAGCTGTCCCCTCTTAGTCGATTAGCCGACTAATCCGTCGTTTTGGTGTCAGTCGACTAAGATCTCATTAGACGATTTGTCATTTTTTTATGCTTTTTCCCACACTGAATGACTTATTTCCAGGGCCAGACGGATTTTGGAAAAAAAAATGAAATAAACTCAGAATGTTAACACATCTCCACCACCAGCAGAAACACAGTCCGCTAAAGTCCACAGATTTTTCATTTTGTATCGCAGCTGAAAACTACTAGTCTGACTATCACCAGACCAAGCTCCATCTTTTAAGATTGAACATTAGTGTGGGGGAGTCTGCTCTGTATTTTCTACTGCACAAGAGGCGTGATTAACGGGCGTAGTTCAAATGACTCTGTACGCAATTGGATAGTCCTTCAACCAATCAGAGCAACGATCTGGGTGACGTAGCAGCGACAGCGGCATCGACGGATTGCTGCACTTCGGTGGCCGTCATGTTGAACGTAAACAAAAAGCTGCTTGGTCGCTTCTATATCGTCATCGTGTTAAACCCGCCAATAGCGCGCCAGGTGGATAAGCCAGTTTGTGATTGGTCCCCGCAAAATTGTAAAGGAAGCAGGATAGCTAAATGTACAGGTTTCCAGCCTGAACTGCAGTGAGAAATCACATCGCTGGCAGATCGGGCTGGGGTTACCCGGTCTAGAAAACTGCAGATTCCGTTGGTTAATTCCAAGGAACGTCCGTGCACAATTTCTGGCACACACGAGATTCAGAGCGGTGCTTTTGCCTGATTCTTAGTTTTAGAGATGTGTCGTTGAAGTCTACTAATCGATTAGTCGATAAAATAGTGTTAGTGTCATTCGACAAAGAATTTCCTTAGTCGAGGATTGAGATGGTCCGATACCGATACCAGTAACGGTATCGGCTCCGATACTGCCTAAAACGCTGGAATCGGTATCGGGAAGTACTGGAGTTTACGCACAGATCTGATACCACGTAATAAAGCCATAAAGAAAATCTATGTTAAAGTAATTTATTTATGTTATTTTTCCGTTATAACTGCCTGTCAAACTGGAGAATAAAAGAAAGTTCTGGGGCATTCGTTGTTTGTGTTTGTTCATGTTTCACAAAGAGTTAAACCTGAACCAGACAGACAACAAAGATAGAAATCATATCACATCCATACAGCGATAGTAGTATACAGTTGTTAAAACATAATAAAATATATGACACACTGGTATCGGATCGGTACTCGGTATCGGCCGATACGCAAGTTCAGGTATCAGAATCGGTATCTGGAAGCAAAAAATTTTATCAGGCCATGTCTAGTCGAGGACAAACGTAGTGATGATGTAGTTAGAAAGAAGAAGAGAAGGAGGGGTAGAGATAGGGAAAGGTATTCTTGTTCGTTCAAAAAAAATTCCCACTCTACCTGTCATTTCTGCCTAATTCCCCACCCCTCCTCTTCTGGTGTGCTTTGATGCACCTGTTTTCTGCGCGTGGCGGCAGCACCGGTGGCTCTATAACTTGCCCCTTTTGCCGCCGCAACAACTGTGTACTCAGCTGCCGGCTGGCCGGGGTGATAAAGCGGAGGATCCCTCTGAAGATCCGTCTCCTCAGCTCAGGCCCGTGTGCCATCACACACCAGCATCCCAGCAATGTTTTCAAGTCTCAGAGCGGCAGCACAACGGCATGTATCTGCACGTGTGTGTGTGTGTGTGTGTTTGTGTGTGTGTGTTTGTGTGTGTGTGTGAGAACAAAAACCCATAAGTAAGGTGGGCAGGGGATATTTATACACGCCCCCCTACTGCTAAGAACAAAGCGCGGTGACGTGGACTGAGAAATTCTGCTCTACACAACATATGGTGCGACCAGTTGGGAGGCTACATGGTGTCACGTCTCTAAACAGATTTTGAGATTATGTCATTGTTTCACCTCTTGAAGAAAAAGTCTTCATTATGACTTTTCTTTTGCACCTTAAATCTTTGGTGCATTGCTTCGGTGTATCAGTGTATTTTCATTGCTAAGGAGAGAAGCCATTAGAGCTCCTAGCAGGGTTTTCCCTTGCATTTAAAGGCTTTAGGTGCACCACCCGAGCCGTTTTTGGGAACCACCTAAGCAGAAAAAATGTAAAATCAATGTGAGCATCAAAAGTGACTAAAAGACTTTTCTCAGATCTAATCATTGTAGTCTGACTTCTTTAGCAAGTTCTGTCTATAAGCTTTTTGGGTGTTATTCATTTATTATCTGCTCTAGCTTTTCCAAATCTTTAAATAAATATATGGTAATAATAATGATCCAAAATTATGTGTAATTGCATTTTCTTTTATTGTTCCTTTTATTGTTCCTTGAACATGTAAATGTGCCGGAATAAATTACTTAACATTTACTATTCACAACTATTGGCAATTAATGTCACGTTGATGAGTGTGTGTGTGTGTGAGGCATCTTTCCCACCGTTGCCTCTAAAAGAGACATCACAATATCTGCAGTCTTAAAGCTTGGAATCACCATCTCATAACTCATAAGTCAGTGCAGCTCAAAGCGGAGGGATTGCGGTCTGTGAGGAGGGATTGTGTTGTGGTTATGTGGTTTGGCTCCCCCAGATATTCCTAACCCAGGCTGGATCTAATTGCAGGTTCCGGGCCCTTCTTAAACTATCTGCCCCTTGGACATGTTGCTAAAGCTGTACCTGCAAAAACTGAAGCGGAATTTACAAATTAAATTTGCCCTACGACATATGATATGTATTTTAATAAGCAGTAAATACAGATGTAGAGATTGGTCTCTGTGCTTATTATGTGTGTAGTTGCATGAAATGCATGCTGTTTAATAATTCTGTCTGTCCGTGGGCCTCCAGCAATGGCTCTGTAATTAGTTTTTAAATAGCAGGAATTCCACATTGGTCAGTCAAAGAAGATAATTTAGTTTTTTTGGGGGTTGTTGTGTGCCGTTAGTTGCTGTCGAGCTTTGGGTTTCTCTACATGCTGAAGCGGTATTTGTACTAAGAGCGATTCTCTGCAATTAAAGAGTTTGGAGGGCTTTTTTTTTTTAAGCCTTTCCAAAATGAAAAACCCAATAGCAAAAGTGTAACACTCTGTTTATCTGCTCTAACGTCAGATGCAATCTTAAGCATGTCCAGCTAACTAGGTTTACTGTCTTCAATAGCCGGTGCCATGCCATTGGTCCGACAACGCAATCACAATAGTTTTGAAAACTTCCCATTGGACCAAAATCCAATAGTACGACAGCCCTTTATCCTGAAAACAAAAGCCCACTTGTCTTTCTTTAACTTAGTTCACAGACGAGCTGTTAAAGTTAAATATCAGCTGATATGGAAAATCTTACATTATGATTTATACGTTATCTGGAACCTTATGGAATATGCTTATGGAGTCTACAGTAAAGCTGTAATCGGGCCTTAAAAGTTAGGACAGAAAGATCTTCAGCTCTAGTCTACGGGCCTTCGGAGCAGGGGGCATTTGTTTTCAAGTTAACGGGAAATCAGACTTATGGGCTTTTGTCAAACTATCGGGGTTGCAGAATAATGGGCCAATGGGCAGTCACCCCTACGTTAGCATCATTATTATGAAAGCTAAGCAGCCAAACAGGGTTGTGTTAGAAAGAAACAACAGTCTGAACTTACATTTTTTCTTTAGCAAACTTTCCATTCTTTGACTAACTAGCATCATTCCAAAGATCCTCTATACTAAAGATAGCGCAGTTCAAGTAGCGCCAATGGTATGAAACGGTACACGCTTTCTGTCTCCTAAAGAGGCGTGGCCTCGTTTGAAAGAGTAGCGAACGTCGTGTTTTTTTATTAATACTCTCTTTAGCTAACGTTAGATGTTCACACAGCTAAAAGACATATTTAGCATCACAGATATTAGTTTTGTTAGGGCGTTCACTAACGTTAGCTGACGTTAGCTTCTCTGTTTCGCCAGATCTTGCAAGAGTTTGGTCCTGAGACAGAAACAGGTCTCAAACAAAGTTAATTTTCTCCTGATTTGCCCGTCTGAAAAATGCCATTTAAGTGCCAGAATGTTCTGGAGATATGTGGCTTGTGAAAATGTCTTTCAAATGGATTCTTAGCTGGTGAGCAAAATGCCTTTCTGCCTGGAACATGCAGCTTTAGGTTCAGTCTTTTAGCATGCCAGTGTGTATATATCTATTAAGTGCATATTTAAATCACCTGGACACATTAAAAAATTCAGCAGGAGACAGTTTTTTTCAACAAACTTGGTTGCTAAGCTTAGCTTGATTAGCTAACATGCTAGAGCTTATAGCATCTGCGAGTGAGTTGTCATTTAAAGCTTAATAATGCTTCTGCAGAGGCTCTACGAAGAGCTTTCGCCGTAGCCTACGCAAATGGCCTGAAGTTTATACTTGTGCGTTGGTGTGTGTGTGTGTGGTAGAGCGAGGGAGAAGTGAGAGAGTGATGGTGATTAGCTTCAGAGTGAGTAGCGACTCTAGAGTCATAGTGAGAGAAACAGAGTGTCTCCCCTGTTCTTTCTGACCACGGTGGGAGATCTGCAGCAGGACAAGTTAACCCTCTCCTCGATTTCACGTTGTTTATGGAGAAGGAGAACCAGGAAATGATGATGCAACGCTACCAAGCCACGGCCGGGCAATGTGCGTCACCGCAACGCGTAGTTACATTTTTCGAGAGGTGCACATCAGGCTACGTCGTAGGGTCCGGCGTAGCTTTGTGTCTCCACGTACATATGTACGTAGCCACGGCGTACATTTAACGCAGAAGCATAAATCACGCTTTAGGCAGCAAAGTTGTTTTTTTGCCTGCCTCTGTCTGAAGGGAAGGACTATTGTTTCAAACATTAGCAAGAGTTTGGAGTGTTAAATCTTCCAATGCATACAAGTGGAAAATAACGTTAATAAAAAATGATTTTAAGTTGCAACCCTGGTTGAATCTTTCCTCTATTGGTCCCAGGGTATTTTAGTGTCTTCAATTTGTACCCAGAAGTCGGATTTTCCGAGGTCAAAGTCGGAAACACGCCACCCTGACCTCGGATTTTTCCGAGCTCGGAACTCAGACAACCTCGCAGTACCCCAAATTCAAATCCAACATGGCTGCCCCGTGCATCAACAATTGTGAAAGCTGTAGTAACATGCAGTTATTAGCACTTCGGTCTTCTTTGTGTCTCACTAAATCAGTCGTACAAACAGTCCTGTCCAACTTCTCTTTGTGGACATGTTGTTACGCTGTTTGCATTCTCCACAAAAGTACTGGTATTGCTAACTATGGCTAACCTGGCTACAGCCAACCCTACAAATCCAACTTGTACATGGAACGCATTCAACTTGGGTGTTACGTCATTCCCAGCACTATTTGTCTTTCATGGCACTTCTGCACCCCTCCCCCCTGCTGATAATAAAGGCTCCACGTCTGCTGGATGCACTACACACATGGGAAGGTTGTGATAGCTAATTTCTCGACTGTGCACAACTGAGCTCCTCTCTCCCCTCCTGTCTCGCTGGACCAACATATCTCTTTACCCACTTAAGGCAGCAACAGTGGAGCCACTGTTTCCACTCCACTGGGCTCCGAACGTGGACGTGTGTCACTGATGGCCGGGGCGGACGCTTTGGGATGAAAGAAATGGGAACCTGGACTTGAGCCATTTAGGTTTAATGTACCCAAAGTGTTAACAATCACTCCGTTTTCATGTCCCAGACCGCACACTATTCCTTAAACTCGAATGTATCTGAATGTGTTGTGACGGAGATTACATGGCTTTGCGTTCCAAAAAGAAATTCCTCACCTCGTCAAATGGAAAATCTGACTTTCTCTGTAGAGTCTTACTGGATGGAGTCTGGCCTTGCAGATGTTTTTTTTTTTTCTACAATAGTCATCAAGTGAAGTTGTTTACTTTAATCGAGCTGAAATTTCATGGTTAATTCGGAATGAATGGCCTGTTGTGTTTTATGGAGCTGTGCTGCCAACAAAGCTTTTTTTTTTTTTAAGGAGAACAGTGAAAGCCCAAGGTGACACGTCGATCCAACACTCCTCCCAAACATAATCGCTGTAGATCAGACCTAAGGGTTGCAACAGAGGGGCGCAAATGCTGGATCTGTCTCGGGGATAAAGGAGGAAGATAGGGTGCACTTTCACAGTTAGGATTTGTTTTTGTATTAATATCAGAGAGAAAGGCTGATGTGGTCGATTCCAGACGATAGATCCAGGAAAGACACAGACAGTAACGGTTTTGGGTTTGACGGTCATTATGCTTGGATGAGATAGGGGGTTGGGGAGGATCCAGCTGCTGTTTGTGAACACCCAGGGCTCTATAAATCTGAGTCCAGGGCAGGTGTGGGTGAGCTGGGGGAGAGGAGGCCACCCTGGCCTTGTTCCGACTGTTCTCACGAACCATTCGTACAGATAGCTACGAAAAGTAGGGCACTGTAATTTGTATGTATCCCACGTATTTATTACTGTCAGCACCACGATGACTGCCGCTGTATAAGAGGGCGAAAATCTGCAGAGAGAGGAGATCGCCGTGGATGGGTGGGTCATAAAACACAGAGCTCAAGGCTGAAGACCTTTCGTTTTTGATGCTGCCTTTAAATAATAGTTAATTTCTTATGCTGCACTGTAACTTTTATTCTCGCATTTGAGCTGTTTTTATATTTTTACCAGTGTTTTAATCCAAACCCCCGATCTTTTTTCTAATCTTACCGAGTCGTTTTGGTGTCTAAATTTAATAGTTGCCGCTGGACGGTCAAGAAAGGTAGGAAGGAAGGGCTGTAACCTTTATCTGTATTTCAATATCGATTTTTTTTTTTAAATGATTAAAAGAATAAGAAAAAGAAAAAAAATGAATAACAAAAAAACACAAACTAGACCCGTTCGAGAAGGGATAGGAAGAAGCCAATCCTACCCAAGGGCGTAATTTTGGCTTCAACATTGTGGGGGGGGTTGAGATCTACAACTATCTAGAGATGTCCCGGGACATGTCTGCATGGATTTATAAAAAGCGACAAAAACATCGAGAAAATTGTGGAAAAAAAACTTGAAAAAAGAGACAGAAACGTCAACAGGCAACAAAAACTTTGGGGGGAAAAGGCGCTAAAGACTTTTAAAAAATAAATTAAGAAAGATGACAAAAACGTTGAAAAAAGTGTCAGAAAAAGCTGTCAAAAACATAAAAACAAAAAAAAACAAAAAACCTTGAATAAGAGAAAACAATGTCAAAAGGCGACATGTCAGAAAAAGAAACAAAAAAACGACAAAAGACTTTCGGGTTAAAAAACTTTTGAAGAAAGTGTCCAAAAAATATATGTCTAAAATATGGTGACAAAAAAATCCCAAAAAAGCCCAGTTTTGATTATGATATAAATTACGCCCATGGTCCGACCCCCAGTCTAAACCTTAAACTTACTAAACAGACAATTTTAAATAATACAAAAATATTTATCCAATGTCCTACTATATCAAGCTATTGAGAGAAAAAAACAGGACTCACAGTAACTTTTTTCTCAGCTGAATGTTACTGTAAAGACCGCTAAACCTAACTGTCATGTGACCAGCCGGCAGTCGCTAAATTTCATAGGATATCATACAAACATGTTCATGAGAATGAGTCGCCTTGTTTATTTCAACCTACAGTGCAGATAGGCAGCCAGGCATCACACACGCACACACACACACACACACACACACACACACAGATAAGTGCTCGTCCTGCTTTAATGAACTCCCTCACACTAATACAATCTCCCATATATTATCCTAAAAGCCACCATTATCTGAGCCAGCTGCCATTCGTAGCTATGTATTGATATCACCAGCTTTTAAAGCTCAGGCATGAGTCTCCACAAGAGACAGTAATTATTATGATGTGTAGTCACCTTGTAGTGAAGGATGTCCCACTCGGAGCACGGCTGCGTCAGCTGGCTGCCTAACAGGCAGATGACAAAAATCATCTCTTGGCTCAGCAATTGCCATTGCGACGGCACGTGAAACTGCCGTGACATCATCAACAACGTGACGCGCGCTAAATCAATTTATCAGCAACGGAAGAGAGGAACGTCTGCACTTTGTCAGTTGTGCGGTGTAGTGTACGTAGTGTACGGCGTAGTTTTGCGGGCTGCCATTTTAAACAATCTGCAGGTCTTAGTTTGAGGTTTGTGCAGGATGTCCTGTGACGGTTCTCCCTGACCAATCAGTGGTCTGCAGTCAGGGGCGGACTGGGACAGAAATTCAGCCCTTGCCAGGGACATTATTTTCTTTATAATTGCAAAAACCACGCTCACTTTAGAGGCACCAGCAGCATTAGGCGCACATACAGGCTTTTCGTAATGAATCACACACTGGCGCAATTCATAAAACCTTCAAATAAACTATCTTCTTATTTAAAACGTATTATTACATACTTAAACACACAAAACACGTAAAAAAGTATGAAGACATAGCGGACAAGACGCAAGCTTTTATTTTGAAAAGTAGAAGCCCGACGCCAGCAGACAGGAGGCTCCAGGCTGCAGCCGTACAGTCTTGCATATTTTAGTCAGACTAGTGTTATACGCCAGTGTTGCCGCATTTTTTTAACCCACCTGTTTTTTTGTGTGCCATTTTGAAAAAGTTTTGGGTTTCTTTCAACCAAATTGTCAAAAAAAAGTAAAGTGGATGGTTCCAAACGACGCTCTTCACAAGTAAAATATATCATCAGTTCACTGCTTTCATTGAATTTCAGTGTTTTATTCAACTTTATAGCATTTGAAAAAAAAAAAGATAAAAGAGCGTTGAAAAAAGTGACAAAAACGTGGGGGAAAAAAACAAAATTTTCAAATAAAGTGCAGAAAAATCGACAGACATCGAAGAAAGTGACAAAGACATCAGGAAAAAGCGACAAAGGGTAAAAAAAAACTAAAATGAAGAAAAACGAGCAAAAAAGAAAACTTTTCATTTTAAATTTTGACCCAGAAAAATTAAAAGTTGCATAGTCGACAGGAAGACAACACAAGGTTTAATCATTATACCAGTGGCCCAAATCAGCCCAAGAGTGCATTGGCCCATCTGGCATTCACCAGAACTGCCAGACTGCCAGATTGCCAGACTGCCTATTGGCTGCACATAAAAAGGTAATATGGAGCGAACGTCTGGCTAGTTCACACACACACACACAGCTGGCTGTAGACCATAATCAGCGGGGGAAGAAGTACTCAGATCCCTTACTTAAGTAAAAGTACTAATACAACACTGTACACACAATACTCTGCTACAAGTAAAAGTCCTGCATTTAGATTGTCACTACACAAGTAAAAGTATGTATGTATCATCAGATGCAAATAACTTAAAGTATTACACGTAAAAGTACTTAATGCAGAAACATCCTCACATTTTAGAAAGTGGGAAGGATCTAACCAGTTGTGTGTTTAATGGTCTCATCATCTCAGCTGGACTTGTAGTCCGTAATATTGTTGGCTAGTTTCATTTATAATCAAACATCAGATTTTATAAACTACATGTGTTTTGTGTGCAAAAATGTTAATTTGTAAAGTAACTAAAGCTGTAACAGATGAATTTAGTGGAGTAAAAAGTACAATATTTCTCTCTGAAATGTAGCGGAGTAGAAGTAGAAAGTTGCATGAAAAAGAAAAGACTCAAGTAAAGTACAGTACTGGAGTAAATGTACTCAGTTACATCCCCCCAACATTTAGGTTAAAATAGAGTGTATTTATCCTGCCCTGGTATTTACTGCTGGGTGGATCACCGCTGTCATTATCTCTGTTTGCTTTACTTCAGGGCCAGGACCTGTTGTCGGTTTAACAGAAACACATGTTCTAGTTGGAGGGGTCGGGGGGGAGGGGGGGGGTGATTTACGAGACTAAATGCTGGATGTTTTTCTTGTACGACCATAAATACAGTTCAATTCTAATGTTTGATCTGAATTGATTTAACATGTTTTCACTTTATAAAAGCCTTTCGAAGTTTAGAGGATGCTACAATCACATACAGTACGTTGTCTCTTCCTCCACGCAACGATAGATTACCAGACTCTGAGCCCCCAGAAAAGGGACCCCAACGTTCCTAAATTCAGAGCATGTGGATAGTTGGTAGAATAGGAAAAAAAAAAACTTTATTGAAGCAGCTAATGCTTTGCAAAGAGTAAAATATGTGCACCAATGCATTGTGGCACTCTGTCTTAATTTCTATCATTTCACTCAGGCTCGGGCCGGGCTCTGGGTTACGCGGTAAATGAGCGGTCAGGTGATGCGTTTTGATTAGCGCGAAAATGGATGCTGAGGAGGTGAAACGAAGGCTGGCCTCTGGAGGACTTATTTTATTTCTTTGTTCCTACTTCCAAGTGACCTATAGCCTACGTTAGTCATGAATAAATTATGTTAAAAAATGTATAAATGACTAATTTCTGACAAAAGTCAAAAGAGCTGTGTGTGCGTGTTTACATTTGAATAACGTCGGGCTGTAAAAGGTTTCGGTCTTTTAAAAAGCTGTCAATCTAAATGCACTTGTCGGGCTCGGGCCGAATTCTGTCGGGCTCGGGCCTTGTCAGGCCAAACTTTTAAGGCCCGATTACAGCTCTAGCACACAGGCCTTCTTCAGTGTGACTCCAGTCAACCGCATCAATAAAGGCTTGGTGCCTTGGGTTCAGGGGCAATGCCAGGATTGTTTAAGTGGGGTGGCACATGTGAGGGGGACCAATAACAGTCAGGGGGGGCCCGAGGATTTGATACAGAATACAGCATAGAAAATCTGCTTAGAAATATAGGAACTATTGGATAAGATAGAACAACACCATGTAATGTTGCTAAATAAAACACATCACTTTTATTATTCATTTGAATATTTTCAACAAATTGTGTCAATACAATACATATTTTCTATGGGCTCTTAAGGCAAAAAATTTGGATAGTCATCATGGAAACATTAATAGAGCCGGTGTGGTGTTGTAGTTTTTCTAACGTTACTATTTGTTGCAACAGCATGTGAAAAAAACTACAAAGTGTGCTAGGCCAAAAAGAACGTTAATCCCGCGATAAAAAAACAGACGCCGTTAAAATGGGTTTGCGTTAACGCCGTTAACAACACGTTTAACTGACAGCACTAATTAATAGGTCATGTGACAACGGGTGGGAAGATTGTTTTTTCCACAGAATCGTTGTAAAACGTGTAAAACACTCACAATTAACTTGCTCAGTGGTTAGCACTGTGGCCTCACAGCAAGAAGGTTCTGTGTTCGAATCCAGGTCGTTCCGGGGCCTTTCTGTGTGGAGTTTGCATGTTCTCCCCATGTTTGCTTGGGTTTCCTCCGGGTGATCCGGTTTCCACCCCCATCAAAAACAGGTACTAGGTTCTCCAGTCAGTGCCCTTGATCAAGGCACTGGCTCAGATCTGGAGTTGGTCCCCGGGCGCTGTCATTGGCTGCCCACTGCTCCCTTGAGGGATGGGTTAAATGCAGAGAATGAATTTCGCTACATGTACGTGTATGTGACAAATAAAGTACCTTTACCTCTAACTTAAACAAAGAAAACCTCGCTGCACAGAGTTTTCAATAATAGGAATAATAATAATAGGAAACAGGATAGAAACACCGTCCAATAAACAAATTTATTTCTTATAGCAACAAGTGCTCTACAGCGAGTTTAATAAGATTCTTCTTCTAAACTGGCCTCAACATTTCAACAAAGTACACAGTTGCCATACAATGTGTGTTCAAAGGATCCATTTACCAAACGGAAAGGCAGCGGTTTGCAGAACAGGCAGCAAAGTGACAGCACTCTGATCCAATGGTAATCAAACTTGTCAGATTGACAGCACTCTAGCCCAATGGATTTGTTTTTTGGGGAATCATATTTCAGGAGGGGGGCAGTGCCACCCCAGGCCCCCCCTCTAGACCCACCCTTGCTTGGGTTGCATCCGAAATTTAAATTCCATAGCGACGTGCTATTTTGTCGGCTTAAACAGTGGTGAGATTTTTAAGTTTGTCCGAAACCTTAGTATGAAACTAGTTGTACGTGAAATGCGTACTATTTCCAGTGAAATATTACAGCATGCAAACATTGCAAGACCTTCCTCCACAGCGCTACAGATGAGGAAGATCTGGCTAGTCACACAGGATATACAGATATATGTTATGTATGTCTTTGCTAGTTTATGACCGACGCAGTTGTCAATGTCCCGCCAAGCGCCCACGTCGTTTAAATAGCAAATGCACCTGCGCCTATCTGTGCGCCCATGGGCTGGTCTTACAGGGAGGTGTGTTCAGGTGCATTCTGGGCATGCTGGTCTTACAGGGAGGTGTGTTCAGGTGCATTCTGGGAGTATTGCTATCTTGAGGCAGCGGGAAGTGATCGCACCATTGACCAACAAAAACCTGGTCTAAAGTCAGTAACGCAGCATTTCATTGTTATTTTAACAGAGAATTAGTAAAATGTGCCTAGGCTCGTACACAGCAGGCACACAAACATGCAAAAGATTAAAAATGTAAATATTATGGTGCAAATCCTTCATCATAATAATGCAATTGTGACCTTAGCAATGCACCAAGGTCCAAACGCGCCTGGCTTTTAAAGGGAATGGGAGATGATCTCTGATTGGTTTATTGCATGTTAAGCCCAAAACACACCTCTGATTAATGAAGACACTGAGTACAACCATTTAGGACCATGCGCCCGGTGCACAGACCCTTCTTGCTGCCATCAAACTGGCAAAAGTGGATTTGGACACGCCCTAAACGCACCTGCGGCAGGCGCTTCACGCCGTGCGCTTAGATGGTTAAAATAGGGCCCGGAGAGTGAAGCATGTCACGTGTGTGTGTACACATGTACAGCGGTGCAGCTCGAGTTGACTGCCTGAACTAGCTCGCAGGCGGCGCCCCATTAACGAAGCAGCTAGTGATACCAGCAGCAGTGATGGGGATAACAGTCACCGTTGTTAACGCTGGGCCAGGTACTGGGCTGGCCAGGGCTGGAGGTGCTGATGGGTGTGGGCCGTCCGCTATGTAAACCCTGCAGCACATGTTGGACCGGCCAACAAAACATCTCGGGGAGTATTTATTTTAACAGGCCAAATGATACTTCTATTTCTCTCGAGAGGAATGTTAAGGTGAAACGATTCCCGTTAGAAAGGAAAACATTGGGGCTGGAGTGAGGGGGGCAGCAGCGGGGGGGAGGTGTATAAAGGTTTCGAGTGAACTTGATGCATTCTGTGATTTCAGTTTAAATGAGGGAATCGGAGTGGGGTTGTGCAGCGATGGAGACGGATGCTAAAGAGGGAGCTTTGATAGAATGCCAGAGTTTTGTTCATTTCCTCATTTTCTTTCCTTTCGCTAATAATTAGTCTCGTTTTGCCAGACCTTCCTCCACAGCGCCACGGAGGAGGGTCTGGCTAGTCCACACAGCATTCTGGGATGGGAGAAAAACCTGCTCTTGGTTTATTGGCATTTCTTTAACCCCTCGAGTTGTCCTCTCGTCGACCAACAAGCAGCTTTTGTGTTTTACTGGGTCAAAATTTAAAATGAAAAAAAAAATGTTCAGTGTTTTTTGATTCAATGTCGTCTTTTCGACCCCTTTGTCGGCTTTTCCCCCCAATGTTTTTGTCACTTTTTCCGATGTCTTCTGCACCTTTTGATGTTTTTGTGTCCCCCCCCAACGTTTTTGAAGTTTATTCCAACATTATTGTCACTTTTTTCAACATTATTTTATGATTCTTTTCCTCAAATGCTATAAAATAGAATAAAACACCCAAATTCAATGAAAGTAGTCGACTGATCATTTATTTTACTTATAAAAAGCGTTGCAGGAAACCCTCCATGTTACTCTCTAAATTTGGTTGAAAGAAACCCAAATTTCTGATATAGAAACTTTTTGAAAAGGAGGACAACAGGAGGGTTAAAACCAATCACAATCGTCTTGGACGGAGCCACGGTGCCTCTGCTGAATAGCCTCTGGAAGGAACGTGTTTTGGTGGAACATGTGTACGTTCAAAAGTAGTTTTAGTCGTGCAACAGAAAACTCAGATTGGACAGATAGTCTAGCTAGCTGTCTGGATTTACCCTGCAGAGATCTGAGGAGCAGTTAACCAAAGTCCTCACAAATCCACCAGAGGTTAGAACGCCAACACAAAGAAAGAGGAAGGGGATGGACATCAGGCGGAATTTCTGGCAGCAACCGAGTAATCCCGGAAGTGGAACGTTGTAGATATAGACTAACTAATAATTGATGTTCGTTTACGGACATCTCAACATAAAAAGCCTTCACTGCATATTTCTCTGAAGACCAGGTTCACAGTAAAACAAATGTTGAATAAATCTTGAATCTAAAACCTCGATCTTTACGCTCCTTTCTCGCACCTTTACCCCACGTGAACCTTACGCACACCGCTCCCTAATTCACAACACATTGCCCGTTAGCAGACCTGCCTCAGCCAGCGCCAAGCTCCCTCTTAACACAAACCCTATTATCAGGGGCACAATAAAACTATGAAGTTGGAAATAGAGGAACGACATAAATACATGTGAAAATACGCCGTGGGACTGGCAGAGGGTTTGCAGTCGTGAGAGGGCTTGTTGGGAGAGAGCGATTTAGTTTTAATGAAAAAGTCGTTCCTGGGGAAAGGAAAGGGCCATCGCTGCAGGCTGTTTGTGCATGGCTTAAGTTTCTCCTCTGTAATAAAAGCACCAGGACTTATGTGTCTACATGTGCGTGGGTGTACCGGGGAGACCGCGGAATAAAGGAGACAAAGTAGGCAGCCAGGTTTGGAGTCCCACACACACTCATCAAACAGTCAATCACCCAAAAAAACTGGCAAACGTATCTATGAGAATCTGTCTGGAGGCAGCTCAATCCACTGCACACACACAGACACAGACACACACAGACACGCACGCATGCGCACACACACGCACACAGGGGACTGTGTGATCTTTTCTACAGCACTTATAGTAATTCCCTTGGATCTACAAATAGACAAAACATCTTGCCCACACACACACACACACAACATTGTTTCTTTATCAGTTCATGTGTCCGCTGATGCCTTTCCTGTTTGTCTCTTTCTTCCAGACGGAGGTGGATCCAGGCAATGGGGGATGGAGCAGCCCAACGACGCGACCCTGCGACAACCTTTCTCCCTATAGCTCGCTGATCTTGAACCTCCGCTGTTCTAGCAGGGAAGAAGAGAGAGAGTGAGAGAGAGAGACACGAAGACGTCCCCCGTTTGTGAGGCCCTGAAACACAACGAGTGATACAAGCGAGAAAGAGACGTAAAAAAGAAAGAAAAGGGAAACGGAGAGAGCGCGACGTGAGGATCGAGAGCCTCGGGGTGGTTCCGATCATGAAACCTTTCATCTCTGTGGCCCCCCCCTCAGGCCTGCTTCTGGTCCTGATGTGCTGCCCCCTGCTGGGCTGGGTCCAGTCCGCCAGCAGCAACAAGGCCAGCGATAACGGACACCCACACCTGGGAGACTCGGACCCACAGCGCTGCATGAGGCACCACTTTGTGGAGACCATCACACACCCCATCTATAAGTGCAACTCCAAGGTAAGGCGGAAACACACACACACACACACACACACACTAGGGCTGCAACTTACAATTATTTTCATTGTTGATTTATCTTTTGATTATTTTCTTGATTAAGCTAAATGTCAATGTCAAAAAATTGGGGAAAATGTGGATCAGTGTTTCCCAAAAAGCCCGAGATGACGTCCTCAAATGTCTCGTATTGTCCACAACTCAAAGATATTCAGTTTACTGTCCCAGAGGAGAGAAGGAACTAGAACAATATTCACATTTGTGGCCGTGTTAGCTCAGTTGGTAGAGCAGGCGCACATATATATAGAGGTTTACTCCTCGACCTAGCAGCCACGGGTTCGACTCCGACCTGCAGCCATTTGCTGCAAGTCATTCCCCCTCTGTGTCCCCTTTCATGTCTTCATCTGTCCTATGAAAATAAAAGCCTTAAATGCCCCAAAAAATAATCTTAAAAAAAATATTCAGATTTAAGAAGCTAGAATCAGAGAATTTTTTTAATATAAAATGACTCAGAGGGCGATTCATTTAAAAGTTGACAACTAATCGATTAATCTTTGCAGCTCTAACACACACACACACTCACAATCTGCCTCTTTGTGGTCACCCGCTCATTCTTTTGGTAACAAGTTGTTTGAGGTAACAGGGCCAGTCCACCTGAGAAATGAGCTCATTCGTTACAAGTATCAGGGAAACTCATTTTCCAGAGCAGGCCTCGGAGACACAAAGAAAAGCCCAGAGCTGCAGCCAAAAAATATCCTCCAACACTAACTTCATTTATCTCACACACATTTTTCTCTTTCTACTAGTATTACTCTTGGTGCCCCCCCGAAAGCCTCCTCCACTTCTTTCCAATTCGTTCTCTCTCTTTATCTCCATCTTTCCGTCATTTAGAAGAGTCATGCTCCATTTCTCAGGGAAAGTGAGTGTGTGTGTGTGTGTGTGTGTGTGTGTGTGTGTGTGTGCAGGGTGCTGGACATGGGCCACGATGCAGACATATTCTGCACCTCAGCTGGGACTCAGTTTTGTCTCCCTGTCAGCCGGCGCTCTCTGCTGCCTCTGCCGGGGCGCTAAAGAGAGATATGAAGGCGTGGTGCGTCATTCTGTTTCTGTGTGTTGGACAACTTAACCCTTGTGTTGTCTTCAGGCTCAAACTTGACCCGTTTTCAAAGTTTCTTTATCGGAAATGCGCTCTGCCATTCACAATAATAAAATGGTTTCAAAACAGTCTCCAGACTAAACATTGACATATATCAGTCTGTGATAATCTATCAACATATATTCATCTGAGCTTCACTATAGTGAAAATAATTCATAATTTCTACCTATTTTACTCCAAAATAAGGTATAATTTCATGTAGAGTAAATGTGATTTATTGACCATAAATTTAAAAAAAAACTATTGGTAATATGTTGGAATTAAGTTGGCTAGAAGGTGCAAAATAGAATTGGGTGATGAACAGACCGGGAGTTAATTTTGTTGGAGGACATTGTCGACAGGAAGACACCACAAAAAACTGCGGACAATTCCGACGAATTAAGTACGTACATTCTCCGGAGTTGCCCTTTCACACGTGTAGATTGTCCCTGTCAGACACGTACTCACTTCCTGGAAGTACTCCGTTTGGTTTAGGCAAGGGCCAGTCTCGCATTGCCAGACCTTCCTTCACAGCGCTGCGCAGGAGGGTCTCGCTAGTCCACACAGCATTCTGGGATGGGAGAAAAATGTGTTCTGGTTTATTGGCTTTTCTTTAAAGGAACACGCCGACTTATTGGGAATTTAGCTTATTCACCGTAAGCCCCCAGAGTAAGACAAGTCGATACATACCCTTCTCATCTCCGTGCATGCTGTAACGCTGTCTGACGGCTCCAGCGGCATCAGACCAGCACTGAACATGCAGCAATGGTTCCAGTAATCCTACTGCTCCGAATAAGTGACAAAATAACGCCAACATGTTCCTATTTACATGTTGTGATTTATAGAGTCACAGCGTGTACAAAAAACAACGTAACATGAGACACAGCCGTCTTCTAACTGTAAACAAACCGGGAACTATATTCTCAAGCGGAAGAATATAGTACTTGGGCGGAGTGATATGCTCACAGCAAGCCTGTCTGAGAATATAGTTCCCGGTTTGTTTACTGTTAGAAGACGGCTGTGTCTCATGTTACGTTGTTTTTTGTACACGCTGTGACTCTACAAATCACAACATGTTAATAGGAACATGTTGGCGTTATTTTGTCACTTTTGTCACAATTCGGAGCAGTAGGCTAGTTGGAACCAGTTACCTGCAGGATCTGTGCTAGGCTAAGCTAATGCTGGAACCGTCAGACAGCGTTACAGCACGCACGGAGATGAATAAGCAAAATTCCCAATAAGTCGGCGTGTTCCTTTAAACCAATCACAATCGTCTTGGGCGGTGCTAAGCGCCGGATGGAGCCACGGTGCCTCTGCTAAATAGCCTCGGGAAGGAACTTGTTTTGGTGGAACATGTGTATGTTCAAAAGTAGTTTTAGATTGGACAGATAGTCTAGCTAGCTGTCTGGATTTACCCTGCAGAGATCTGAGGAGCAGTTAACCAGAGTCCTCGTAAATCCACCGGAGGTCAAAGAAAGAGGAAGGAGACGGACATCCGACCTAAACAGAGGGACATCAGTGACTGGCGGCACCTGAATAACAGTACACTAGCCTGGTCCTACTAGACTCTGGTACACTAGCCTGGTCCTACTAGACTCTGGTACACTAGCCTGGTCCTACCAGACTCTGGTACACTAGCCTGGTCCTACCAGACTCTGGTACACTAGCCTGGTCCTACCAGACTCTGGTACATTAGCCTGGTCCTACCAGACTCTGGTACATTAGCCTGGTCCTACCAGACTCTGGTACACTAGCCTGGTCCTACCAGACTCTGGTCCACTAGCCTGGTCCTACCAGACTCTGGTCCACTAGCCACTAGCCTGGTCCTACCAGACTCTGGTCCACTAGCCTGGTCCTACCAGACTCTGGTCCACTAGCCTGGTCCTACCAGACTCTGGTACACTAGCCTGGTCCTACCAGACTCTGGTACATTAGCCTGGTCCTACCAGACTCTGGTCCATTAGCCTGGTCCTACCAGACTCTGGTCCATTTCATTGGTCCAGAGAGTCTGGCCTCTCTCCATTGACAAGTGTTAACTTCCTTGAAGGCGGGTATTCTATTGAAGTTTAAAACTATTGGATCTGCCCAGAGCCACTCTGGTAGCCTGGCTCCACCCTCCTACGTACTGTCTGGTAGGACCAGGCTAACAAGAGGGGAGACGACAACAAGTATCGGCTTGACATCACTAGCGTTAGCCTTAGCTAACTCCTTCACTGCTAACGGAGCGAGCTGGAAAATCCAACTGTTCCCGAACCCCGTGGGGAGGAGGGCCACGACATCATGGCCCCCAACACAACTCAGCAGAGATTGTTGTTGCTCGGGCTTTAACTTCTGGATATTCTGCAGCGTTGCCACAACGGACCGAATGGCTTCGCTTGCATCTTTCTCCGCTGGCATCTTTCTCCGCTGGCATCTTTCTCCGCTGGCATCTTTCTCCGCTGGCATCTTTTTTTATCCCGCTCGCATCTTTCTCCACTCGCATCTTTCTCCGCCGCCATTACAGAACTACAACTCAAACTAGCGGACGTTACAACCTCAACGTCATCGTTCCCTCCCTCTGTTTCGCTGATTGGACCGGCAAAGATTTGGCCGGAGAAAACCCAAGAATATACCGCAAACCCAGACGGTGTACTGACGAAAAATAAAAAGTACGTAGGAGGGCGGAGCCAGGCTAGGGCTGCAGTGCACAGCGCTGGAATGTAACTAAGTGCATTTACTCCAGTACTGTACTTAATAACAAATTTAAGGTACTTGTACTTTACTTGAGTCTTTTCTTTTCATGCTACATTTCTACTTCTACTCCGCTACATTTCCGAGAGAAATATTGTACATTTTCACTCCATTACATTAATCTGACAACTTTAGTTACTCTACATATTAAGATTTTTGCACACAAAACACATGTAGTTTATAAAATATGTTTTATTATAAATTAAACTACCCAACAATATAACAGCCTACAACTCCAGCCAAAAATGATTGTCTGATTAAAGATTTAGTTGACAGAACTGTTTGGATCATTTCAGGTTTCTGAAGTCTACATTCAGTACTTTTACTTTTAATACTTTAAGTACAATTTCCTGATGATACTTAACATTTTCAATGCAGGACTTTTACTTGCAGCAGAGTATTTTTACAGTGTGGTATTGGCACTTTTACTTAAGTAAAGCATCTCAATACTTTTTCCACCGCTGCCAGTGCATGATGTGTGACAGGGGCTCCAGAGACATCCACCTCATGTACAGAGACTGATGATTCATGCTACTGTGGAAAAAGGGAGCTGTCAATTTTTCACTCAGTCCCTTTTGTTGTGCAGTTGTTAAGCTAGCATGAGTGATCAGTTCTTTGGTCTTTTTTTAATATTCTGTCTCTGAGTGCATGGAGCAGGTGGCCAAACCACAGCCTCGCTCAGGGGCAGCAGGGCCGAGCGCGCTCGCAGCACGAGTCAGGGCTTTTTATTACAATTCACAGAGAGCTGACGTAAGTCAGGACGCCTGACTGAGCAACTCATGTGTTCAGTTCAAACAGAATCCACCTGTAAAAAGTCGGTAACACTTTACTTGAAGGTATCTACATAAGAGTGTCATGACACTGTCATGAACACATGACACAGTCATGATACATGACACTGTCATGACACATGAACTCTAACTCTAACCCTAATTTGTCATGACAAAAATCGAATGACACTTACTAAAAGAAGAGTTATGTCATAAATGTTTGTGACTTGTTTATAATGTTTATGACACGTTCATGACAGTGTCATGTCACTCTTATGTAGATACCTTCAAGTATAGTGTAACCAAAAAGTTTATGTTTCAAGTTTGTGTTGTCTGGAGGATTTGTAGGTATATACAGTATATTAAAATATGAAATTTGTTTTGAGATTATTTAGATTTTTTCGTCCAACCGCCATACGGTTTCTTAGTGTTTAAATCCATTTCACTTGAAATTGATGAAAGCAGAACTTGTTAATTGGGGTCTAGATTTAATGAATTAAATGTTTTTTGTTGTGCTACAGTATAAACCTAAACTTAATTTTAATAACTTCAAGCTATAGTGCGTAGTTTCTGTTTCCCCCGTGAGAAATTCTAAGTAATGATATCAAAACTGTCAGCGCATCCACATGATACAAGCGCGTCCCCCTCTCCTCCTCCACACAGCTGCTAGTAGCCAAGGAGGACACGGAGGATTAATAAAACATGATGGACTCTTCAGAAGAGGTCGTTATCTTCACTCAAGTTTAGACATTATGGGATGGTTTAGACCACGTAGCTCGGGGTCAGTCTACCTCGGATGGTTTAGACATTATGGGATGTTTTAGACCACGTAGCTCGGGGTCAGTCTACCTCGGATGGTTTAGACATTATGGGATGTTTTAGACCACGTAGCTCGGGGTCAGTCTACCTCGGATGGTTTAGACATTATGGGATGTTTTAGACCACGTAGCTCGGGGTCAGTCTTCCTCGGATGGTTTAGACCACGTAGCTCGGGGTCAGTCTACCTCGGATGGTTTAGACCACGTAGCTCGGGGTCAGTCTTCCTCGGATGGTTTAGACCACGTAGCTCGGGGTCAGTCTACCTCGGATGGTTTAGACATTATGGGATGGTTTAGACCACGTAGCTCGGGGTCAGTCTACCTCGGATGGTTTAGACTGATGTGTGTGTTAGATTATGACTGATATTCTAAATCCTTATGGAGAAAATGAATGGGATTTTTACTTCCGGAGTCGGCTGTGGGTGGGACTGTTGAGGTCTATGTATCATCTTTTTAGTTATTTTTTCATCTCGCTGGTCATGAATGAAAGGAGGAGCAGGAAATGGTGCCGATAGAGAGGAGGAGAGGGGCGTCACTGGAGAGGAATTATCGCTAGGATAAGCTAGGACAAAGACAAATGGTCTTAAAGTGGCGACAACACTCCTGATGTGTGTGTGTGTGTGTGTGTGTGTGTCACCCTGCCTTGGCCCCAGACAGGCTTTTGTCACAGTGGGTACATGGGTGGCGACACACAGCAGCTGACCGAAGGACATGACACAGGAGTCTGTTTAGGGAGGCGACAGGAATGTAGTGACCCACGGAGGAATGCCAGTCAGACGGTCACAACACTAATCAGGCCTGTGCTTTGTGTGCGTGTGTGTGTGTGTGTGTGTGTGTGTGCGCGTGCGCTTCTGAGCTAGATACAGTGGTTGGTTTTGTCCCCTTAGGATAGTTTTACACATATATCCCTGTGGAAATAAAGGGTGGACTGAACCTTGTCTCCCCAGCACTGTGGAGTAAAGTCCGGCTACACCACAGATGCATTCTGGGATGCCGCACCAAGCTACGGACGCAGCTACGGTGGCTCTGCTAAATAGTCTCAGGAAGGAACCTGTTCTGGTGGAACATTTGCACCTCGCAGAAGAAAACGCCTCATACAATATTACATGAAGTGAACTGTTGACACAATACAGTAACGTGAGCTATTTAAATTAGCTGATACATGGTTAAACCTCATTAGGTCTTACCAGTGTATCTCCGTGTGTACTTGGTCCACAGCAATCCCACCAATCGGTCCCGAAACATCCCAGTTAGAGAGGAAATGCCCTAAACATATTCTTAGTAAATCTTTACAATCATTCCCCGAACGAACCAAGCAGGACTGCCTTGTTGCACGATTCACATTTTCTTCAAAACTCATTTTCATAGTGTAGCTTTCTAGCTCGAAGGTTGTTGTTGTTTCCCGTAGCAAAGGGATTTTGAGAACGGCCACACGCACAGCGAGAGAGAGAGGAAGGTGAGAGGGCAAAGCCTGACATCTTTATCCTGGCAATGTACTTTGGTTGATCCACACTAAACCTGGTGTGAATGTCTGTGTGTGACCCTGAGCTCTGAGCGGCAGCAGGTGTAGGGAGTGCGTGACACGCTCGCGTCGCTATCTCTCAGTTTGCAGGTGCAAGGCCGAGGCTCGGAGACAAACAGACAGACGGCTTTACACTTTTCCACCAGACTCAAACACTGACAGAGAACCTTTTGTCGTCTCGGACAGCACTTTGACTCGTGAAAAAACCCCGTTTTGAATGACGTTGATGCTTTTAAAAGCAAACTAAAGACCTACCTTTTCAAACTTTTCATTTTAAAGCTTTGTTTATTTATCTATGTATGGATCTGTCTATTTACTGTATTTCAGCCTGCTTTACCTCTTGGTAAATGTTGGTTTATACCAAGTTGGAGTTTTCTTTTTTACACTTTTCTGCCGTGATCCAGAATGAATGTAGCGGACTGTTTTTTCCTGCTTGGTGTGTGTTTTAATTTAAATTGTTTGGTAACACTTTACTTGAAGGTATCTACATAAGGGTGGCATGACAGCGTCATGAACACATGACACAGTCATGACACATGAACTCTAACTCGAACCATAACTTGTCATGACAAAAACCAAATGACACTTAATGACAGAAGCGTTGTGTCATAAACGTTTATGACTTGTTTATAATGTTTATGACACGTTCATGACAGTGTCATGTCACTCTTAAGCCACTTTGTGCGGTTTCTGTGTTCCACTTTATACATACAGTACAGGCCAAAAGTTTGGACACACCTTCTCATTCAAATGAGTTTCCTTTTTATTTTCATGACAAACAATTTACATTGTAGATTTTCACTAAAGTCATCAAAACTATGAATGAACACATATGGAATTATGTACTTAACAAAAAAGTGTGAAATAACTGAAAAAATCTCTTATATTTTAGATTCTTCAAAGTAGCCACCCTTTGCTTTTTTATTAATAAGGGAAAAACTTCCACTAATGAACCCTGACAAAGCACACCTGTGAAGGTAAAACCATTTCAGGTGACTACCTCATGAAGCTCATTGAGAGAACACCAAGGGTTTGCAGAGTTATCAAAAAAAGCAAAGGGTGGCTACTTTGAAGAATCTAAAAATGTGTTCATTCATAGTTTTGATGCCTTCAGTGAGAATCTACAATGTAAATAGTCATGAAAATAAAAAGGAAACTCATTGAATGAGAAGCTGTGTCCAAACTTTTGGCCTGTACTGTACGAAAAGTGCTGCACGAATCAAGTCTGATCGATTGGGTGATCTGTGCTTTCCCAACTCTCTCTCTGTGTTCCCTGCCTGCTGTGTCTTCCAGATGGTGTTGCTGGCGCGCTGCGAGGGCCACTGCAGCCACACCACGCGCTCCGACCCCCTCATCTCCTTCAGCTCGGTGCTCAAACAGCCCTTCAAGAGCACCTGCTCCTGCTGCCGGCCGCACACCTCCAAGCTGAAGGCAGTGCGGCTGCGCTGCTCCGGCGGGACTCGCATCACGGCCACTTACAGATACATCCTCGCCTGCAACTGCGAGGAGTGCAGCTGAGCGGGTGTGGGTGGGGGGGGAGCAGCACCCTCCCACACCCTCATGACTCTCACGAACCAAATCCTCTTTCTCTAAGGCCATCAGGAGTGTTTGTTTCGGTTGGTTATTGGATCGGAAACTCGCCCTCAGAGGACAGCGGCTCGAGTTGCTTGCTGTTATCTTGGGAGTGAAACTATGGAGCAATCGTACCCCCCCTTTTTTTTTTCTACACAGACCTTAAAATTGACCCCCAGCCTTTCGGGACTCGGAACGAACATACTATACCCTCTCCATGATGCTTTCAATCACTGCGAAAACCGTGCTTCTCCAGCACACGAAGGCCAGACACCACAAACCGCTGCTCCCATGAGCCAGTTGGAGGCCCTCCTCCCTCATTACAGGCCTCCCTAATTCATAACACACATGCTCACCAAAACCGCAGCGTGAGAGCTCATTACAGATATCTGCGACGGCCCAGCTCCATAAAAACCCCCACCGCGCATTTGACAAACAAAAACAACACGCCTCGTTAAAAAGATCGGTTCCACGTGAGCCCCAGACCTGCAGAGAGGCACCTGCACCACGCTTATTCACCCCCCCCAGTAACGTTTTACACACTCCCCCACCGACTTGAATCTCTCTGTGTGTGTGTAAAAGACGAGCGAGGCTGACGGGACAGCTCGCCAGGTGGACAATAAAAGAGAGGAGGCAGACCGAGGGAGAGGAGCTGGGAGGATTAATAGGAGAGCTTCGAGGATGAAGGGTAAGCCAGCGCCTGGGTGGTCGCGTGGGCTGTCAATAAGACTTTCAAGGCTCCCAGTGTTCATTTGAAATGTAATCTATTTCAGTCTTTGTGATTGTTCCTGTCAACTTTATTGAAAACTGGAGCTGCCGGATGTCTGAAACTGTCGTGTATTGTTAATAATGTTTTGAGTTGAACTGTCTGTAAAAAGCCTGAAAACATTTCCCTCATAGTCCACCATTATCAATACCAGAACTACCAACTCACATTCACTGTGTTTGCCTGTGTGTGTTTGTGTGTGTGTGTGCGCGTGCCTGTCTGTCTGTGTGTGTGTCTGTGTGTGTGTCTGTCTGTGTGCGTGCGTGCCTGTCTGTCTGTTTGTGCGTGCCTGTCTGTCTGTGTGTGTGTCTGTGTGTGTCTCTGTGTGCGTGCGTGCCTGTCTGTCTGTGTGTGTCTGTGTGCGTGCCTGTCTGTCTGTGTGTGTGTCTGTATGTGTGTGTGTCTGTGTGCGTGCGTGCCTGTCTGTCTGTCTGTGTGTGTGTGTGTCTGTCTGTGTGTGTGTGTGTGTGTGTGTGTATGTATGTGTGTGTGTCTGTGCGTGCGTGCCTGTCTGTCTGTCTGTGTGTGTGTGTGTCTGTCTGTGTGTGTGTGTGTGTGTGTGTGTATGTGTGTGTGTGTGTCTGTGCGTGTTTGCCTGTCTGTCTGTGTGTGTGTGTGTCTGTCTGTGTGTGTGTGTCTGTGTGCGTGCGTGCCTGTCTGTAGTGTGTGTCTGTGTGTGTGTCTGTGTGCGTGCCTGTCTGTCTGTGTGTGTGTGTGTGTGTCTGTGTGTGTGTGCCTGTCTGCCTGTCTGTCTGTGTGTGTGTCGTGTGTGTGTGTGTGTGTCTGTCTGTGTGTGTCTGCCTGCCTGTCTGTCTGTCTGTCTGTCTGTCTGTCTGTGTGTGTGTGTGTGTGTGTGTGTGTGTGTGTGTGTGTGTGTGTGTGTGTGTGTGTGTGTGTGTGTGTGTGTGTCATTCGTCATCAGTGTTTTTGCGGTCAGTTTATGTGAATTAAAAAATGAACAAAATGTACTAAATTGTGGTTTCTTTTCTCATAAAAACAGTTTTTAGTGCTTATATTTTTAAATGTAAACAAACTAATGAGGGGATTTATTGATGCAAAAAAAAAGGGTCATAATAATTTAGATTTTATAAGCAACCTTTTTTTTTTTTTTATTCAACCACTACTGAATATTTTATGTTGAAATTAACATTCCCCTGAGCACTGAAATCCATCTGATGGAGTTTATGTGGATTGATCGCCAATTTAATATTTTCGAGAAGGCCATTAAAAGTTGTGTACAAATTTATGTAAATAATTCATGCAACCAATATTTAAAAAAAACTCTTTTCAAATCACTCAAATTCAGTTCAATTCTGATTTTAAACTTCAAGTGAGAGGTACAATTAATCTGGTGGACTTATTACATCCAGAAACCAAAATTGAAGATGAAAAATTTCCTAGCCGAGGATAATCAATCGAGCCTGAGGGAATTGATCAGAAGTTTGACCTAGAAAGGTTTCAATCCATTTATTCGTCACGTAAAATCATCAAATAAAATGGTATATGTTCAGATGAACAGCCTACAGCCAAGGGAGACCGTGATAAGAGCTATTTCAACAAACGGTGGCGTATTCCTTTAAAGGTATTGAGTAGGATTTTCTTTTTTCCGGGTGGATCATCAAAATAATTGGTCCTCCTAGTTGTCAGTCAGTCTGGTGATATGTATACGTAAGGCCGTCGTACGTGCTCGTCCCTAGGTAGTCTTCGCTTTCTGCGCATGAGCACTTTCAGGTGTATATGTGTGGTGAGCTACGGTTTCAGCATACCTGTCAAGTTTTGGATTTGAAAATAAGGGAAATTTTCCGGCGCCCACCGCGAGCAGTCCCACCACCCAACCAAGCTCCAGTATCCCTTACATTTTAAGACAGGTGTACAAGGAAGCTAAAATCACCACTTGGTGCAGAATGCTGAAAACATTTACAATTTATAACATTGCTTGTCTTTACATTTACATTTTATTTTCATTCCACACATTCTTTTCATTAGGGCCCGAGCGCCGACAGCGGCGAAGGCCCTATTGAAACTGAAGGAATTCTCCTTTCTTCTTTCTATTATTTTCCCGTCAAATGAATTGGCTTTTTGAGGGGCTTAATATATTCAAAAACTCACCAAATTTGGCGGTCGCATCAAGTCTGGTGAAAATTTACGTATTTTAAGGGTTTCGGGAATAGGCGCACAAAAATGGCTCGCTAGCGGCCCCTACAAAGTTAAGAAAATTGAGCCCCTGCAGTGCGTTTAACGTAGACTCACGAAACTTGGTACACATATGTAACATGTCAAGATGTACAAAAAACTTCATTAGAGCCATACCCTAAACCCAACAGGAAGTCCGCCATTTTGATTTCAAAGTTCGAAATTAGTGCGATTTTGGCCATTTCCACATGTCGTACTTTAACGAACTCCTCCTAGAGATTTCATCCGATAAACTTCAAACTCGGTCTGTGCCATCTTAAGATGTTAAAGATGAAAAGTTGTTAAAAGAAAAACTTTTCGTCATAGGGCGTGGTCGTGGCAGGGCGGCCATTTTGTGCGTTTCGCCGCCGAAACAGGAAGTGGGTGTAACTCGAGTGTACGTTGTCCGATTACCTCGAAACTTTTCAGGATTCATAAGAGTCCAACCCTGAGGACAAATAAAGGCCGATATTTACTTAAAGTCATAGCGCCCCCCTAGTGGCAACAGGAAGTAGGCCTAAAAGTCAAGGTGCTATACTTTAACGAACTCCTCCTAGAGATTTCATCCGATGGACTTCAAACTTGGTCTGTACCATCCCAACACCTTAACGATGAAAAGTTATTAAAAGAAAAACTTTTCGTCAGACGGTGTGGGCTTGGCGTGGCGGCCATTTTGAGTGTCTAGCGATGAACAAAGAAGTTGTTGTAACTTGAGTGTACGTTGTCGTATCTGCCCAAAATTTCTCAGGATGGACAAGGGTCCAGGCCTGAGGACACCTACAGGCCAATATTGACTTTTTGGTCATAGCGCCCCCGCTGGCAACAGCAAATCTGCCTTATATAACAAACATAATCCGATTTGAATGAAACTCAGAATGTGTGGTCTACATGTGATACTGAGCCGCCCCCTATGATATGACCACGCCCACTTACTCAGGCCACGCCCCCCTTTCATAACATTTTAACCGTTTAAGGTAGAGTCTTGTGTGAGGTGTCATTGAACTCAGCAGAGAGTTCCGTCTTGATTGGTGATGGTTTGGCCCGCCCCCCTATGCTTAAGCCACGCCCCCCTTTCATAACATTTGAACCGTTTAAGGTACACCATTGTGTGAGGTATCATTGAACTCAGCAGAGACTTCCTTCTTGATTGGTGATGGTTTGGCCCGCCCCCCCTATGTTTAAGCCACGCCCCCTTTCATACATGCTGACCCATTTAAGGTAGAGTCTTGTGTGAGGTATCATTCATCTCAGCAGAGGCTTCATTTTTAATTGGTGATGGTTGGACCCGCCCCCTACGCTTTAGCCACGCCCCCTTTCACAGCTAATGAACCGTATGACGTAGAGTCTTGTGTGAGCTATCGTTGAACTCGGCGGGGAGTTCCCTTTTCGTTTGTGACGGTTTGCGGCGTCCGAGCGCCGCGCAAATGCACGGTCGCAAGGAGCGGCGTCCGCCGGTAACCCCGACGCGCGCAGAGGCGCGAGGGCCCGTCCATCGCTGCTCGCAGCTTTAATTTCATATTGCTTTTCTTTTACAGTTTTTCTTTTCATTTCACATAACTTTTCTTTACTCTTTTAGTGAGTTATTGTACAGATTTTTTGCAGACTTTGCATTCTTTAAGACTGTTTTGGAAGGAGTGTATTAGTGGGCGGGGCCAGAGTGGTTCATGTTACATGAAAGTAGAGCGCAAACAGTTCTGTGGTCTAACGTGCTCCAATTCTCTGGAACAATCTTTCGTACCATGCTAAACACCCTTTCTGAACTTGCATTGCTATGGGGAATGCATAGTAAAGCCTTCATAAGTTTTGGCAGCGTACCGTTTCTGTCAAAGCGTCCATCATCAGTCTGTTTTTTTTTTGGCCCAGGCGGCCCACACCCACCGTGATTGGTCAGACACATTCCCTGCAGACAGTCCTCTTAAAATATGCGTGCATTCTATCAGTTGCGTTGTGTTCAGCGTTCATGTGATAGTTTTTGATCCTTCAAGAGGGGTGTCAAGATTTATCTGTTGATGTCACACTTAAATAATTAATTCATTCTTAGAGTTATGATTTGTATATTTATGGTATTTTTATATTTTGTATTATTGATATTTGATATTGTTTTGCCATTATTATTATTATTACTATTTTGCTTAATATTGGCTTAGCAACTTTAAATTTAATTTTAATTATTGTAAGATTCATATTTTGACGCTTTGGACAAAAGTGTCTGCTAAATACAATAACCATAACCCTTCCCAAAAGCTAGAATAAAGCTGAGAGTATTATATGCCCTGGAAAAGAGCACCAATACAAGAGAAGCTAATTAAGCCATTCAAGGAACACTGATGCTTGTATCACCACTGATTTTATAGATCACAGACTTTTCAGCTAGCTAGCCAACAGGCTAACCGCTAGCATTTTCAATGTAAGCTTAAACAGATAGGTTACCTGACAGCCACTATATGTTACAGCCAAACTGCTTGTTGTCGTTATGACGTGAAGTGCGCAGACACACACACACACACACACACACACACACACACACACACACACACACACACACACACACACACACACAGCCCCCCTGAGAGTCCCTGTGAATTTGCCTACTCCTTACCACATCGTCATCTACTCTCTCTTCCATCTTATCCTCACTCGCTCCCATGGCCCTGTCATGGTCACTCTCCTCCTCTTCTTCCCTGACATCGTAGTTTCTGCTTCTCTGCCAGCCACCTCCTCCTCCTCCTCCTCGGCTTCAGGTAATGCTGATGTTGAAGCAGCTACTACAGCCCCAAACATGTCCGAAATGTTTGAGGAATCCGCCTGTAGATTCTTAATCTTTTTCTCCTGTAATTTCTCTGCACCTCCCTTACACTTTAGTGGTCGTTTGTCCATTTTAACGTGAATGCTAAACTTATATTACAGCTTGTGTGTCAGGGCCGGGAGGCGTGGCCATAGTGGGATCAAGGGGGTAAGCTTCGCTTCAGAACGCGAGCCATCATGGCGCCATTTTGTTGCTAACAGGCCATCACCTCCTGTTAGCATTCCACTGACCGCCATTTTTTTTTTACGTCACTTGACTGAGAATAACTTTACATCCGAAGCGTTTAAAAACTCGATGTGTCCGTTGTTTATTTCTAAAGAAACACCACAACGTATAAAAGGCTCAATTACCTTGTACCTCACGTTATGGCTCCGTAGCAGACGTTTTTGTAAAAATAAGCTAACGATTGTGTCATAACCAAGTGACTTACTGTCGCACAGTAGAGGAATTACCGTATAGTACAGGAGAAGCTCGCAGGCAGTTTGGACTTCCATTAGCTGTTTAGGTTTAATTACTAATGTTAACTAGCATGTTAGTTAGCAATAATTACCCTGTGCTTATGTTATCTCCTTACATATACCTACACTCTCCGTCTCTGTAAGATTGGGAATGATTGAGATTTCTCTTGGCACAGCTACCAGAACACTTACAACTTTCAGACACGTTGCTCACGTCACATTTACGTTGTCTCTCTCAGTTAGAGTCTGCGCAGTAAAGCTGGCCATCACCGGAAAAGTGCTTCTAATAGCCTTCACTGGTCTCCGTCCAGAGCAACGGGCTCTGTTGGTCCATTAATATATATGTCAATGAGTGGGATTCGTAAATTTGCGGCCCGGAGTGCAGAAGGGGGTTTCTGGATTTGATTGGGTCAGGCCAGTGCCAATAAAGAAAACTAACCAATGGGCCGCTGTGAATTCTTTATGGGCCGGCCCGGCCAAAAAATATAAAAAAGGCCTATTTATATCGGCGATTCGGCCCAAAAGTGCGTCAGCCCACCGGGAAAACGCCCGGTATGCCAGATGGCCAGTCCAGCCCTGACGCAGGTTAAAATACGGGAGATTTACGGGAAAATACTAATACGGGAGGACGGCGGGAAAGAAGAGTAAAAAACGGGACTTTCTTCTTTTTGCCGTTCATGGAAGCTCGCCGTTCTCACCGTGTTTCTTCAAAATGTCTGAGGGTCGCAAGGGTCGCAAGAGAAAACGTGTCTACGAACTGTATGACAAGAAGAGAAAGGCCTCCGAAGAAAGAAACAAGACAAGAGTGTTTTTTGGGAGACCATTTCACACGCTGGCGTGCGCTAAAAGCACAGGTTGGGCTTCCCACTGATGCCTCAGTCGTGAAGTTTCTACTCCACAGGTAAAGTTTGGCTATTTGGAGAAATCCTTTAAAAATCAATGCTAGTAAAACTTGATGTAAGCTATGATTAGCGATGCTAGCCCTGGCACAAGTCACGCACCGCGCACACACGGTAAACATCTCAATTTGTGAAAAAGTGCAAATCTTCTTTAGGAAAGTAGGCTTGTTTGAGCCATGCCGACAGCAACTTGTAAACAGTGCACTCTCGTGCACACGTTTAATAGGCATTCCCTCTCGGGAGCAGGCAGAGGGTTGCGCATGTGCATTTTTTCAAAAAGTACAGAGGGCGGTTCTTTTCTAAAATTCGGGAAAATCCTCCACTATACCTTTAAGTTAAGGGGCCGTGTTCCGTCGGCCCATCACGAAATTTTCTGCGTTTCCGTGAAACTGCCACAGATTTTGGGTTAAGGCGCCGTGATCATTTGACCGAATTCCGTGAGAACAGGTTGACCAGAGTTTAGTTCAGAACTAGGGTGACCACCTGCTAATAAGCCCAAGGGGGGACAAAGGGGTATGTTTCTGAGGGACAATGTGGGACACTGCCTGGCGCGGCGGTGCCCCCTCCCCACGGGCAGTAAAATGACTTAATGTGTTTTTACACCAAATGGGCTCTTTTTCCAGTATTAATGTGTAAGGTAGGGTTGATAAGTTATTCAAACAAAGAGAAATACTTCACAATTCACTTACTTTATTTATTTATTTTTAAACCTTTTATAGGCTAATGTTAACAGGCAGGCAATGGATTTCACCCTTGGAAAATGTATGAAATTGAACATGTTTGAAAATACTGATTGGCAAATATGTAAACATCTTTTTAAACAAGAAAATTATGTTGATTTAAGAGAATCAGAAACCACTATTAGAGCCTTTTTAACAGTGATTGGCTGGCCCAGCTTGTTAATAGCCAGTGTATGTTCATTTTAGCTTCCAGTTTGTTAGATGGCACCAACATTTGGTCTAATAATAACTGGCCTGGCAACCCAAAGGCCAAGGTTTTGCTTCCAGATTTGTTTGGTGACTGTGGGGGTCTGTCACCAAAAAGAATTTTTTTGGCATTAAACACTTCATTTTCTGCATTTTGGTGAATTTTTATGCACCTATTTCTACCTTTATCTTTATGTAAAGGGAAACATTAGGCTACAATCCAAATATAACAACATAATGGAAAATATTGCATTAAGGCTGTCAGGAATTCTGTATTGCTGTCATCTATTTATTCTCCTTTAGATTGACTTTTCTAATTATATCTGAGTCAGCAGCTTAGGCATCATTTATTCTTCCATGTTTTGCATCTTTTGTTGGGGAAG
The DNA here is from genome assembly GCA_025617405.1 of Perca schrenkii. Taxonomy (NCBI): domain Eukaryota; kingdom Metazoa; phylum Chordata; class Actinopteri; order Perciformes; family Percidae; genus Perca; species Perca schrenkii. The sequence continues at coordinate 31,203,889 of CM046797.1, forward strand.
TAACCTCTGTAAATGTGCATATGACAATTATTCACCTCAGTGATACATTATTCATTTAATTTATTAATAAACCTCTTGATTGTAATATTTCAGATGATTGAGCAAGATTTCTGCTCATGTCCAAAACTTTGTGCACATTCAAAATATAACTCATCCCATCTGTGCTCTCTGAGATTTGAGGGAGTCGTGATATTTTGTGAAAAAAATAAAGTTATAATATAGGCTATTACGAGAATAAAGTCACTATATTTTAGAAAATAATCTATAGGCTACCTGCACCGTAGTCTGCTGTGTATTACGTGATTGCTCTGCTGATACGGTAGATCTCAGACCTCCTGACAGACACAGAGCCCCGTTTGAAACACAGAGCCCCGTTTGAGACGTTTAGGGAAGTGGCTGTACGCTGCTAAACATCGGAGGTGGAAACTTATGGCAGAACAGGCTGCAGACTGGGCTGGGCAGAAATACACGGAGCTCAAACGCGACACATCTACCGCAGCATGTCCACAGCAGAGCGCATCCATAAACCTGAAGCTGCGCAGCTTTTTATAGCGAGAGTGGACACTAAGCAACGTCCGGTTTCATATTTGTCAGTCAACTTTTCAAAATACATTTGGGGTAACACTCAAAACATTAGGCAGCTGAACCCCCGGCAAAATGTTTGATGCTGAAGGACACGGAGCTGAGCTCCGGCAGGGTGTGTTGTGGACCTGAGGAGGGGGAGCTGGGCTCCGGCCCAATTTAACCTCTGCCCTCAACACCTTTCAGCCACAAATATTCATTTTCCCAGTCTTTCTTGTACCCACAACTTCTCTTTTTAATGGATGGCGGTGCCTCAGAGTCTCTTTCTCCATTTTTCGAATTAGAAAGCGCGCATCTAAAAGTTCCTTCCCAGTGTGTCTGGTATGCACGTGCGTGGCTGCGTGCGCTGTCATGACAACAACAAAAAAGTTGACAACAACCTCGTC
>CM046797.1:31209856-31349856 GCA_025617405.1 Perca schrenkii
TTTTATATAGACCTTAGTGGTCCCCTAATACTGTATCTGAAGTCTCTTTTATATAGACCTTAGTGGTCCCCTAATACTGTATCTGAAGTCTCTTTTATATAGACCTTAGTGGTCCCCTAATACTGTATCTGAAGTCTCTTTTATATAGACCTTAGTGGTCCCCTAATACTGTATCTGAAGTCTCTTTTATATAGACCTTAGTGGTCCCCTAATACTGTATCTGAAGTCTCTTTTATATAGACCTTAGTGGTCCCCCTAATACTGTATCTGAAGTCTCTTTTATATAGACCTTAGTGGTCCCCCTAATACTGTATCTGAAGTCTCTTTTATATAGACCTTAGTGGTCCCCTAATACTGTATCTGAAGTCTCTTTTATATAGACCTTAGTGGTCCCCTAATACTGTATCTGAAGTCTCTTTTATATAGACCTTAGTGGTCCCCTAATACTGTATCTGAAGTCTCTTTTATATAGACCTTAGTGGTCCCCTAATACTGTATCTGAAGTCTCTTTTATATAGACCTTAGTGGTCCCCTAATACTGTATCTGAAGTCTCTTTTATATAGACCTTAGTGGTCCCCTAATACTGTATCTGAAGTCTCTTTTATATAGACCTTAGTGGTCCCCTAATACTGTATCTGAAGTCTCTTTTATATAGACCTTAGTGGTCCCCCTAATACTGTATCTGAAGTCTCTTTTATATAGACCTTAGTGGTCCCCTAATACTGTATCTGAAGTCTCTTTTATATAGACCTTAGTGGTCCCCTAATACTGTATCTGAAGTCTCTTTTATATAGACCTTAGTGGTCCCCCTAATACTGTATCTGAAGTCTCTTTTATATAGACCTTAGTGGTCCCCTAATACTGTATCTGAAGTCTCTTTTATATAGACCTTAGTGGTCCCCTAATACTGTATCTGAAGTCTCTTTTATATTGACCTTAGTGGTCCCCTAATACTGTATCTGAAGTCTCTTTTATATTGACCTTAGTGGTCCCCTAATACTGTATCTGAAGTCTCTTTTAAATAGACCTTACTGGTCCCCTAATACTGTATCTGAAGTCTCTTTTATATAGGCCTTAGTGGTCCCCTAATACTGTATCTGAAGTCTCTTTTATATAGACCTTAGTGGTCCCCTAATACTGTATCTGAAGTCTCTTTTATATAGGCCTTAGTGGTCCCCCTAATACTGTATCTGAAGTCTCTTTTATATAGACCTTAGTGGTCCCTCTAATACTGTATCTGAAGTCTCTTTTATATAGACCTTAGTGGTCCCCTAATACTGTATCTGAAGTCTCTTTTATATAGACCTTAGTGGTCCCCTAATACTGTATCTGAAGTCTCTTTTATATAGACCTTAGTGGTCCCCTAATACTGTATCTGAAGTCTCTTTTATATAGACCTTAGTGGTCCCCTAATACTGTATCTGAAGTCTCTTTTATATTGACCTTAGTGGTCCCCTAATACTGTATCTGAAGTCTGTTTCACTTTTTGGACCTCGGGGAGCCGACTGATCAGTCCGACTGCCTTTTCTGCCGACAGTCGGCCTTTAAATGAACTCCGTACTGCAGCGTTATAAATCAGTCTTGTCATGAACATTAAAGTCTCCATTAAACATTAACATAATGTATCTTTAATTATTCTCTGAACATAGCCGTCGAACATTTTTCATTCAATGTTCTTTTGATGATTTTTGATAACAATGTTAATGACAATTATAATCAGCATAACAATAATAGGGCCTAATCACTCATATATTCAGGACAAAATTAGCCCACATCTAATTTGATGGGGAGGAAGGCAAGTGGAGGAGTCAAAGAGGCAATCTAACCCTTTTGTTGTCTTTCCGTCACTCAGGCAACTTTTTGGTCGTCTTTTTCAACACTTTTCCCGATGTTTTTGTCAGTTTTATCCAATTTTTTTGTCACTTTTTCGAACATTTTTGTCACTTTTTTCAACAATTTGGGTTTGAAATTGATAACAGAACAATTTCAAACCCAAATTAAATGAAAGGTGTGAACTGATCAATTATTTTACTTGTGAAGAGCGTTGCATGGAACCATCCACGTTACTTTTTTTTTTGGACAAATTTGGTTGAAAGAAACCCAAATTCATGATATATAGAAACTTTTTGAAAATAGGTCAAAGTTGACTCGAGGACAACAGGAGGGTTAAGCGACATGAAAAGCACCTCATGTGTGTTGTAGAGGGATGAGGTAAGGGACCTGGTTAATTGATAGGGGGGGCGTTGGGAACCCCTGCTGTACAGTAGACTCTTGGCTGTTGCTGCCCTCTGCTGACACGCCACACTACACACACCTGTAGCTCATTTAATTGAAATGCACTTGAGCTGTCTTTGCCTCTTTTGTGATTGTTTTGTGATTGCAAATTGTTGTTTTATGTAACTAACTTTTTCTGCTATCTTGGCCAGGTCTCTCTTGAAAAAGAGATTTTATATCTCAATGAGACTAACATGGTTAAATAAAGGTTAAATAAAATAAAAATATAGCCTGATTGTCTGTATTATTGACCTCCGCTGGCAGCCTCCACAGCTGCACCCCGTCGGCCTGATGAAGACCACACTTTACTGATCCGCAGGAGGCCGGGAGTTCATCGTCCAAACGGCCCACAAACAGGTAGACACAGAAACGTCACGGTCCTGCACGCTGGCTGCGTGGCGTGAGCGTGGCGTGTCAGCTGCGTGACGTTTTCTACGTCTTTACACACCAGAAACGTGTCTGACGCGGCGTTGCTGCTGCTGCTAGCCTTGTCTGGACACATGGATGTTTCCCATAAACATAAATATATAGGCCTACTGATTTGATTACAGCAAAGACAATGTCGGCAGTATTGACGACAGGTGCAATATTTTAAAATCGATAATTATTTATTATTATTTTTTTAAATTACATTTATATGTCTGCATTTATGTCAAAACCTCGAGACTTTCAAACATCAACATGTCATTTATTAAATGTATTTGTGTCAAAATGACATATAAACATCTTTTCCTATTCTATTTTTCCTGGAAACTCTTCCAACACTCGTTGTGAAAAATAGGCATTGGTCCTATTTCTAGCATTTTTGGCATTTTTGGCATTTTTGGCATTTTTGGCATTTTTGGCATTTTTGGCATTTTTGGCATTTTTGGCGCGGCTCGATCTGTGTCACACAGGCAGTGTGCAAGCTCTAACCTGTTAACATGGGAGCCCAAATATTAACGGACACTACGCCACGCAGCTGACACGCTCACGGTACACATCCATTTGACCGACATGACTGAAGAGTGGTGTTGTGACGTCATACGTCCATGGTTGATGCTCCATGCCCTTGACCGGCAGCTGATTGGACGAACGCGCGACGTTGGGTCTGGCTGCTCGAGAATTTCAACCGAGTGGCGGCGCGTGGAGAATACAATCTCGTATTTTACGAAAATAGTGTTTCTGAAAACATTTTAAGTGAGAAATAGGCCGTGCAGTTGCTGAATCTGTCTTCATTTCAGATCGACAAAGGTCAGTTTGAAAGATTATCGTCTACTTCTACTGGATAGTCGCGTGGCGTTCAACGGATTCATTTGCATAAAGACGGGCATCGGCCAGCTTTTTGGACGTGCAGCATTTTTTCAAATGCAGCGCGCGCCGCCTTCCCAGGATGCTTTGCGTGCACATTGAAGTCACTTGACGTCACCCATAGGAATAGAGTGGAGACAGAAGTGTTGCACGGTCAAATAGATGTGACCCATAACGCCACGCAGGCAGTGTGAACGGCCCTAAGAGCAGAATGTGTTTGTTTTTTACCAGTAGCAACATTACATGATATTTGTGTTTTGTTAATGAAGCAGCAACATCTTATAATGTTATATATATATATATATATATATATATATATATATATATAGTATATATATATAGATATATAGATATATATATATATATAGATATAGATATATCTATATATATAAATCATATTATTGTAATCTTTTTATGTTTCTATGTAGGTCGTTTTGCTCTCTGTAGTCCTTTTCTGTCTCTTTGTAGTCATTTTGGGTAATTTGTAGTCATGTGTATGTTTTTGGTTGTTTTGGGTCAAATTTTTTGCATCTGTTTGTGGTCGATTTGCATTTCCGTGGTCATCTGTGGAGCTTCTCATGTTGCTGAAATTGCCTCCTCGACTCCTCCACTTGCCTCCCTTCCTCGCGCCTTAGTCCCTCCCACCGAGGAGGCCCGGGAGAGAAGCAAGGAAATCATCGGAGGAGAGAGGCAACGAGCAAATAGCTGCATCTCATGGCCCTTTATTTGATAGTTCCTCGACTCCTCAGGCCGTCTCAAAGCTCTCATTTCTGCCCAGAGGAGCAAGGAGCAGCAGGCTGCTCTCGTGTTTCCTCGCCCATAGCTCCTCGATGATCCCTGTCATTATATTGCTCATGGATGGAATTATAGTGAACATAAATAATTCCCCTTTTTTGCTGAGGACCCCTTCCCCAGACTGGACCCCACTTTGGGAACCCCCGCCATACAACAAGTGCAAAGATCAGCCCTATACAGGCTCGGCTGTAAGCGACTGACCAACCACCAGAGGGCACTAGAAACTAAAGAACAGCCAGCTCATGTCCTATTACACACCAGTATAGTATATATACAGAGGTTTCACCTGCCAGTATACAGGAAGGTTTAGGTGCAGCCCCCGAGCCGAATGAATGTAACTGAAAGACTTTCCTCAGATCTGATGATCTTTAGCTTTAAGTTTGGTCTTTAAGCTTTTAAAATGTTATTTATGTATTTTCTGCTCTAGCTTTTCCAACATTTTAGACACAGACATGGTGATAATAACGGGCCACAGTGATGTGAAAAAGAGGCGCCAAACTACCACAAACTGACACCAAATGACCACAGAGACCCAAAACTACCCCAAAGGATAGAAAATGACCAAAAAGAGACACAACATGGCTGCAAAGAGACACAAAAACCCACAAAATGTTTGGGGAAATTGTGTTTTTTAAAATCGTGAGCGTACCTAAGTCTTCCACAAAGCTCGGGAAAACACTGTGTGTATGTATATATATATATATATATATATATATATATATATATATATATATATATATATATATACACAGTATATAAAAGATAAAATGTCATTAGCCTTTGAGTAATCGTCTGCACACTCTGGACTTCCAAAGTGAATTTGCCTAGAGAGCAAAAGGAGACCCACCTATCTAGCTGTAGATAGGTGGGCCAACGCATTTTTTGTGCATGCATTGTTTTGCATGCCACCGCTAGTTAGCTTAGCGTAGTGAATGGAATCCTATGTTGCCGGTTAGCATGTTGTGAGTAAAAGTGAGCCAACAAAAGACAAAAAAACAACCTAATTACTTGCACTGAGACAAAAAATTGCATTGGCCCACCTATCTACAGCCAGGGGAGACCGTGATAAGAACTATTTCAACAAACGGTGGCGTATTCCTTTAACACGGTCTCATTATCTAACAGATAGGCAAGGCAAGGCAAGGCAGCTTTATTTGTATAGCACATTTCAGCAACAGGGCAATTCAAAGTGCTTTACATAAAACATTAAAGAGCAGTTAGAAAACAATTAAAAAACAATAATAAACAAATTAAAAACATTAAAAGACAAGAATAAAATTGATAGTGCAGTATAAGAATAAAAGTTACAGTGCAGTATAAGAAATTAAAGTTAATAAAATTGATTATTTAAAGAAAAGCAACATCAAAAAGATAGGTCTTTAGCTTAGATTTAAAAGAACTGAGAGTTGCAGCGCACCTACAGGTTTCTGGGAGTTGATAACACAAATTGTTTCAGCAAAATTCACCAGAACGCAGGAAATGAAGTGTTTGACGCTCAATATTTTTTCTGGAGGGATGACCCCCCAGGTTATGTGTCAATCGCCCCACATGTTGAAACCAAACCTACGCCCTTGATTCTGCGGGTAACTTAGGTGAAACGTCATTTTACTTTGACACTAATGAATGCACCTCAAAGAACCTCAGTAACGTCTGTAAAACTGAAGTTTCAACACGGTCTCACTGCAGTTCGTGAAATCGTCACGTTATTTTTTCTATCTTTTGATTCCTGTACAACAACACGTTTATCTCGTTTTTTTTTTCATGGTTGCCAGCACGAAATGGGAAGCATCTATACGGAGGTTGGGTTTAGGAAAAGATTAACGGGGAAAGCAAACGTCACATATCCCGGGAGACGATCCACGGTCTCTGGGGGACAAGGGATGGTGGAGGTTGGGTTTAGGACAAAAACATCGGGGGAAGGACGCCTCACACGCCGGGAGACGGACGCGGGGGACGCGCGACAAAAACGGCACGGTTGTGATTAGGAAGGAAACAAAACAAAACACCACATGCGGGACGAAGTCCTGTGTTGATTGACCCATCCATCCCCCCCAACCAACCTCCTTATGCATATTTTTGGCATTTCTTACTACTCGCTACCGTAGTTGTGCTGTGATCACGACATGTGCTTCCCACTGAAATACATTAGTTTACATTTTCGTGCTGGAAAAAAACAAGAAAAACATCCCAGTGAACACGAATCAATAGCTTAAATTCAATTAAATTAAATTAAATTTTATTTATAGTATCACATCATGACAAGACTTATCTCGAGACACTTTACAGATAGAGTAGGTCTAGACCACACTCTATAATTTACAAAGCCCCAACAATTCTAATAATTCCCCCAAGAGCAAGCAGTGCGACAGAGGCGAGGAAAAACTCCCTTTTTGGAAGAAACCTCGGACAGACCCAGGCTCTTGGTAGGCGGTGTCTGACGGTGCCGGTTGGGGATGTGATGGACAGTGGCAATAATAGTCACTTTAAAAATAAGGAATAGTGACTTCAAATGATAGTTGTAGTAGTTCATGTCATATCAAGGAGCTGCAGTGTGTTACAGGATGTAGCGCGGCACAGCAGAGCATGGGTGGACGTAGCAGGAAGCTGCAGGGTTCAGCATGACGCTGCAGAGCTTGGTATGGAGTGCAGCAGGACCACGGCGACAGCTGCAACCAGGATCTTGGTGCCAACGTGCTCCAAGGAAAGACGCTGGGTGAGAAAAAATCGAAACACAAGGACTCCGGGGAGTAAACTCCTCAGAGCCTGTTTAGTAACAGGCATCCCGTGGGACGGGATGCACAGAAATGAAAAGTGAGAGGAGAGAGCAGTCAAAGGAAAGAGGAGAGGAGAGAGTCAAAGGAAGGAAGGAAGTCCTCCAGACAGTCTAAAACTATAACAGCATAACTAAGAGAGACAGGCAGTTTAAGGAGAGAAGCCTGTTCGGGCTTGGAACTCTCCCCTGCCGGATCGGGCTGTACTTTGTTGGAAGTTTGCGGATGACGCCATCGTCATTGGTTTTGATCCAGGATGGTGATGAGTCTGCTTACAGACAGGAGCTGGAACAGCTGGTCCAATGGTGCAGTCAGAACCACCTGGAGTTAAACCCTTTTAGATTCCTGGGTTCAACCATCTCACAGGACCTAAAATGGTCTCCCCACATTGACTCTGTCCAGAAAAAGACCCCGCAGAGGTTCTACTTCCTGCGACAGCTAAGGAAGTTTAAAGGTCCCATGACATGGTGCTCTTTGGATGCTTTTATATAGACCTAGTGGTTCCCTAATACTGTATCTGAAGTCTCTTTTATATAGACCTAGTGGTTCCCTAATACTGTATCTGAAGTCTCTTTTATATAGACCTTAGTGGTCCCCTAATACTGTATCTGAAGTCTCTTTTATATAGACCTTAGTGGTTCCCTAATACTGTATCTGAAGTCTCTTTTATATAGACCTTAGTGGTCCCCTAATACTGTATCTGAAGTCTCTTTTATATAGACCTTAGTGGTCCCCCTAATACTGTATCTGAAGTCTCTTTTATATAGACCTTAGTGGTCCCTCTAATACTGTATCTGAAGTCTCTTTTATATAGACCTTAGTGGTCCCCTAATACTGTATCTGAAGTCTTTTTTATATAGACCTTAGTGGTCCCCTAATACTGTATCTGAAGTCTCTTTTATATAGACCTTAGTGGTCCCCTAATACTGTATCTGAAGTCTCTTTTATATAGACCTTAGTGGTCCTCTAATACTGTATCTGAAGTCTCTTTTCCGAAATTCAGCTTTGGTGCAGAATTACAGCCACTAGAGCCAGTCCCACAATGATCTTTCCTTAGGATGTGCCATTTCTGTGTCTGTAGCTATTGAGGAGGAGAGAGGGGGGGGCAAGGTGGAGGGTGGGGGGGTGGCATTGACCAACTGCCACTTTTGCTCGTTTGAAAGCCATGATGTCTCTCTCTCTCATGGGTGGGCCAAATTCTCTGGGCGGGCAAAGCAGAGAAAGGGGAGGTAACCTTGCTCCTTATGACCTCATAAGGAGAAGATTCCAGATCGGCCCATCTGAGCTTTCATTTTCTCAAAGGCAGAGCAGGATACCCAGGGCTCGGTTTACACCTATCACCATTTCTAGCCACTGGGGGACCATAGGCAGGCTGGGGGGGACGCATATTAATGTTAAAAAACCTCATAAAGTGAAATTTTCATGCCATGGGACCTTTAATCTGCCTAAGGGAGCTGCTGACCACTCTCTACTCAGCCATCATCCAGTCTGTCATCTGCTCCTCCATCACTGTCTGGTTTGGGTCAGCCACCAAACGGGACAGGGCCAGACTGCAACGGAGAAATTAGGGCTGCAGAGAGGATCATTTGACCGGCGTGGTGTGAGCGTGGCGTTTCGGTTGCGTGGCGGCTGCGTGGATTTTTCTATGTCTTTGCACACCAGAAACGTGTCTGATGCGGCGCTGCTGCTAGCCTTGTCTGGACACATGGATGTTTCCCATTGATTTACTGCACTCAAGCAGTAGTATACTTCATGTTAAACATAAATATATACTGTCATACATACATGTCAAAACCTAGAGACTTTCAAACATCAACATGTCATTTATTAATAAGTAGTTGTGTCAAAATGACATATAAACATCTTTTCCTATTCTATTTTGCCTGGAAACGCTTCCAACACACTTGCGTGTCTCGTGAAAAATAGGCGTCGGCCCTATTTCTAGCAGGCACGTGTTTTCGGCGCGGCTCGAGCCGTGCTTGAGACGTGCGTGTCACGCAGGCAGCGTGCAAGCTCTAACCTGTTAACATGGGAGCCCAAATAAAAACGGACACGCCACGCAGCTGACACGCTTACGCCACGCAGTCTGTCGCCGGCATTGGAGCTGACCTTCCCTTCCATCCAGGACCTGTACTGGTCCTGGGTCAGGAAAAGGGGCACCAAAAATCTCTGCAGACCCCTCACATCCTGGTCACAAACTGGTCGCCAAAACCAGCCGACGCAAAGACAGGCGCTCTGTTGAACGCTCAGAAATAGCCCCCACCGTTACACTGAACAAAGTCAATCAACACTGTTCTGCTCACCTCATATCATGTATATTTCGATCTTACAATTACAATATTGTTATTAATATATTACCATTGCACTGAACTGAATTGCCCTATATTTAAATCTTAAATCTCAGATATTGCACTATTCCTTCCTTCTGTTCAATTGTTATTGTATATTTTTTGTAAATTTGTAAATTCTATTGTATTGTTGCATTGTAGCTATACTTAACAGTATTTATATATATATATATATATATATATATATATATATATATATATATATATATATATATATATATATATATATATATATATATATATATATATATTTCTTACTGTCCTTTCTGCTTTTATTCTTTATATGTTAAGTTAGTGTTGTACTTTGAGAGCAAAGATCAACCGGAGTCATATTCCTTGTTTGTTTACGCAAACCTGGCCAATAAAGCTGATTCTGATTCTGATTTCTCTGCGGGCACATGCCACCTCCTACACAAAGGCAGTGCTCTGCTCTGCCATCCGTGGGCGGAGTCTAGTGTGGAGTGGGCGAGGTCTGAGTGGGGGTGGGCGGGGTCTGGAGGGAGTGGGACTGGCCGCCGCTTTTAATACAGATGCTCTCGCCCGGGCGCCCTGCGTTCAGCGGCAGAGCGGAGCGGACAGCACCATGACCGAGCCCGGCAGCAACACCTACGACGTGATAGTGGTCGGCGGAGGGATATCAGGTAGGTGGACACTCGGACACAAAGCAGACACATTTATGACTCCGCAGCTGCCTTTGTTTTGGGTGAGCTGAGTGAGACAGACAACTGTTGCACACGGAGCTGCTCGCGCGCTGTCAGGAGGGAGTGGAAAAGCTCTGCAGCTTATTCTCTCTCTCTCTCTCTCTCTCTCTCTCTCTCTCTCTCTCTCTCTCTCTCTCTCCCTCTCTCCTGTGATAGGCTAATTATTCAGACTTCTAACCGGGTTTTCTCTTCTTCACGGTGTGACATCCATTTTCTCCGCGTTCCCGTCTCTTCCGCGAGGCTTCCTGTCCGTGCACCGCTGTATCACGGCAGCGGCGCCTGTTAAGTAACAGCTAATCAACCAAACAAGGGCGTAGGTTTTGTTTCAACATTGGTGGTGGTGGTACACACATAACATTTTGAGCGTAGAACACTTTTCATTTCGTGCATTCTGGTGAATTTGTATGCATCAATTAGTGCCTTTTCTGCATCAATTTGTGGTGCAAATCAGTGGTGTAGTCTAATGTATGGAAGTGGGTATACTGTACTGTAGGCATATATACAGTGCTGCTCATAAGTTTACATACCCATGCTAAAGTTGACTAAAAAGAGGAATAAAAAAATCACCTTTTGGAAATTGGTCTTAATGCCTTAATTAAAAAAATTAGGAAAAATCCGACCTTTTATGGACACCAATTATTTTTGTGAATGAATAATGTATTGTAAATAAATAAATAAGTATACACACCCCTGTGTTAAAGTTCCCTTGGCCTTTGGAATTAAAATAGCCCCACATCATCACATACCCTTCACCATACCCCCACATCATCACATACCCTTCGCCATACCCCCACATCATCACATACCCTTTACCATACCCCCACATCATCACATACCCTTCACCATACCCCCACATCATCACATACCCTTCACCATACCCCCACATCATCACATACCCTTCACCATACCCCCCCATCATCACATACCCTTCACCATACCCCCACATCATCACATACCCTTCACCATACCTAGAGATTGGCATGGTTTTATTTCATTTAACCTAATAGCTGGTTTGATTTGCATTGAGAGATGATTTTATTGAAAGTACCCCATGCCAATCTCTAGGTATGATGAAGGGTATGTGATGATGTGGGGGTATGGTGAAGGGTATGTGATGATGTGTGGGTATGGTGAAGGGTATGTGATGATGTGGGGGGGTATGGTGAAGGGTATGTGATGATGTGGGGGTATGGTGAAGGGTATGTGATGATGTGGGGGTATGGTGAAGGGTATGTGATGATATGGTGAAGGGTATGTGATGGTGTGGGGGGTATGGTGAAGGGTATGTGATGATGTGGGGGTATGGTGAAGGGTATGTGATGATATGGTGAAGGGTATGTGATGATGTGGTGAAGTGTAGGTGATGATGTGGGGGGTGTGGTGAAGGGTATGTGATGATGTGGGGGGTATGATGAAGGGTATGTGATGATGTGGGGGGTATGGTGAAGGGTATGTGATGATGTGGGGGTATGGTGAAGGGTATGTGATGATGTGTGGGTATGGTGAAGGGTATGTGATGATGTGGGGGTATGGTGAAGGGTATGTGATGATGTGGGGGTATGGTGAAGGGTATGTGATGATGTGTGGGTATGGTGAAGGGTATGTGATGATGTGGGGGTATGGTGAAGGGTATGTGATGATGTGATGATATGGTGAAGGGTATGTGATGATGTGGGGGTATGGTGAAGGGTATGTGATGATGTGGGGGTATGGTGAAGGGTATGTGATGATGTGGGGGTATGGTGAAGGGTATGTGATGATGTGGGGGGGCTATTTTAATTCCAAAGGCCAAGGGAACTTTATCAGGATGCATAGTATCCTGGATCCATGAAATAACTGGCCTTTAAAAATAAACATCTGCCTTCTTCTATGGGAATTTAACATAGGGGAGTGTATCCTTATGCCCCCTGTATTTTAAGGAAGAACATTTATTTATTTACGATACATTATTCATTCACAAAGTAAGATCAATTTCCAAAAGCAGATTTTTGTATTATGAGCAGCACTGTGTGTGTATATATATATATATATATATATATATATATATATATATATATATATATATATATATGTATCATAGTGGGGGGTCTGGTGTCCTCCCCCAGGGAAGTTTTGAAGATCAGCAACTTTCCCCCTTTCTGATGTATATGTCCCTGCCTCTGCTGGATTATTTGAAATGTAAGTGATCAATGCTATTTCACCAATAGATCATATATTATATACCTAAAATAGAAGTATTTTAAACTAAGTAAAGAGCTGTAATGTGAACACATAGTGCCATAAAGTGGTGGAGATGTTGATTGAAGTATCCGTGTTAGGTTTGGGTACCTAATCTGGTACTTTTACCTGTACCGACCAAATCACGTTGGGTTAGGGTTTCATGTCCTTTTTCAAAACTTCACGCAGACACCGTTCACCGTGATATGATATTAATGGTGAGCTGAAATCACCTTTCAGCAACAAGGCAATTCAAAATGCTTTACAGGAAACATTAAAGAGCAAATAAAAACACTCATGATCCACGCAAAATATGCGGGGCTTGCATGATTTCATAATCCCCGCATTTTCGTTGCAAAAAAGTCACATAATATATCTCAGCAGAAAGTTGAAAAATGTTGCGTTTACTTCACACAAGAGCAGCCATTTTCTCTTGTTGCCATGGGAACGTTATGAAGTGACATTATGAAGTGACGTTATGAAGTGACGTTATGAAGTGACGTTATGAAGTGACGTGAACATCATCGAAAAGCAGGGTGTTGGGGGGAATCACTTTTTTTTCTCTTTTTCATCAAATATGTGAATTTCCCACACCAGGAGTAATTTATATAGTTATATAGTATAGCGATCGATTATCTATTCAAAGAATGTTCTATGTTCTATGCAAAATGTAAAAAAAACGTATTAAAGAAAAGATAGAAAATAAATATTTGTGTGTGCTGTAAAGTGGTCAGAAAAAATGAAATCGGAATCGGCTAAAATCGGTATCGGCTGTTCAAACTCAATGAAAAATCTGTGTAATCGGTGCATCTCTGGTTTGGAATAATTTTTACAACTGAAATAATTTTTTTGTAATTACAGAGGGAAAGTACCCCAAAAAAAGTACCGTTGGGTCCCAGGAACCGAATTCCAGGTACCGGTATCGGTAGTGGTATTGGTTCAGATGTGAAAGGTACCCAACCCTAATCTGTGTGTTGGATCACAGAGTTGCAATGTGGTGTCACACTCTGTGATCGTGTCACATGTCTGCAGATAGGCACCATTCAAAGTATACGACTGGGTGAAAATAATCGTTTCTCAAATTACAAGTCGATCTTTGTTTGAGTGATCTGATATCGATCTTTTAATATCTGTCTTTTGACCATGCATTTATAAGTAAAAAGTAGTTTAAACAAACTTTTCGGGGTTTCAATTCTTGTGAACATTAAAGGGTAAGCACCGGGTTTTTTTTCAACCCTATGTTCCTATGTCTTAGTGTCTAAGTGACTGATGGGAACAACAATCTCTGACATTGGTCCAGTATTAAGAGAGATCTCTGCAGTCAGCAGTCAGAGAAACAAGCTATAATGTAATATAATAGGACAATTGTCCAGCTTGTATTTACCTTCACAAAAGTGCTTGTTTTGCCGCTGACAGGCTCAGATTAATATTCTAAGTGTCTTATTTCTTAGAACAATTTTGTAACTTTGTGTGGGAATAGCAGGTGCAGAAAGACAACATAGTTTCATAGCACCTACATTTAAATACACTCGGGTCCAGTACTCCTTCACAGAAAATGAGCCAAGGCCATTGAATTTGAGTTAGAAGAAATAATAGCATAATTTTTCTTTCAGCAAACCTTGAAAATGGGTCCCACAGACCCGAACACCACACAAGGGTTAAAAATGATCAAGCTCATTTTTAATTTATCATGCGATTTAAATGATTTATTGCATATTGCGACAGGCCTAGAGGTCAAGTCTTTGAGTGACTTTGAAGTGCAGCTGCAGGATTTAAATGTCCCATGACATGGTGTTCTTTGGATGCTTTTATATAGACCTTAGTGGTCCCCTAATACTGTATCTAAAGTCTCTTTTATATAGACCTTAGTGGTCCCCTAATACTGTATCTGAAGTCTCTTTTATATAGACCATAGTGGTCCCCTAATACTGTATCTGAAGTCTCTTTTATATAGACCTTAGTGGTCCCCTAATACTGTATCTGAAGTCTCTTTTATATAGACCTTAGTGGTCCCCTAATACTGTATCTGAAGTCTCTTTTATATAGACCTTAGTGGTCCCCCTAATACTGTATCTGAAGTCTCTTTTATATAGACCTTAGTGGTCCCCTAATACTGTATCTAAAGTCTCTTTTATATGGACCTTAGTGGTCCCCTAATACTGTATCTGAAGTCTCTTTTATATAGACCTTAGTGGTCCCCTAATACTGTATCTGAAGTCTCTTTTATATAGACCTTAGTGGTCCCCTAATACTGTATCTGAAGTCAGGGGCAAGGTGGAGGGTGGGGGTGTGACCTTGACCAACTGCCACTTTGCTCGTTTGAAAGCCATGATGTCTCTCTCTCTCTCATGGGTGGGCCAAATTCTCTGGGTGGGCAAAGCAGAGAAAGGGGAGGTAACCTTGCTCCTTATGACCTCATAAGGAGAAGATTCCTGATTGGTCCATCTGAGCTTTCATTTTCTCAAAGGCAGAGCAGGATACCCAGGGCTCGGTTTACACCTATCACCAGCCACTGGGGGACCATAGGCAGGCTGGGGGAACTCATATTAATGTTAAAAATCCTCATAAAGGGACATTTTCATGCCGTGGGACCTTTAAAGCCTGTGAGCTCGTGGTGTTGTTGGACCTCTGTCCTCTCTCTGTCTGTGTATCAGACAGTGAGGAATTTAGGTCAGTGTCAGTTCAAATACCAGTCAAGCGTGTCAAATAATTGCTACGGAAACAAGTTAATTTAATAAAGCTGGCAACCTTTTTAGGCCCTGCTCTCTTTCTTCTCCTGTCACATTAGGGTTGTGTAATTACAGCGTTTGTTTACACCGCTGCCCTTTACTGCCTTGCACTAAGGTGCACATGTAAGCACCGCTGTCCAATCAAAAGACGGATGAACCACGGGGGAGTCGAGCTGGGAAGGTCAATCGATTAGTTTTTAACTGTTGAATTAATCGCAAACAGTTTTGATAATCAATTAATCCGTTGGAGTCAGAGTAAAGATTCTAAGATTCCAGCCTGTTAAATGTGAATATGTTCTAGTTTCTTCTCTCCTTTGGACGGTAAAACTGAATATCTTTTGAGTTGTGGACAAAACGAGACATTTGAGGACGTCATCTCAGGCTTTTTGGGAAACCAAAAAAAATTTGACATTTTAGAGACCAATCTACTAATCAACTAATCAATCACTAATCTCTCTCTCTGTCTCTCTCTCTCTCTCTCTCTCTCTCTGTCTCTCTATCACTCTCTCTGTCAATTCAATTAAAATTGCTTTATTGGCATGAATGTCAGAAATAACAATATTGCCAAAGTATCAAGGATAATAATGTGAGAAGAAATACATACATACAATTCATTGAGTAAACTAAACTAAAAATAAAAATAAAACAGGGAAAGCAACAACAGTATATCAATATACAATAAAATCGCTAATGTCAAATGTAAGAAAGAAAACAAAGACAGCAAAAACAAACAAACATGAAAACCCCCCATGAAGTAGAGGAGTAAAGGAGAAGGCAGAGTAAACTGGGGAGGTGAACCACAGATATTAGGTGGTGTTGTGCTGGTTGTCTCTCAGGCTGTGACATGCACTCACATATCTCGCTGCTTCTACAGCGCTCACACTATTTTCTCCAAGTAGATGTTGCATCTTTGTCAGGTCAGAGAGTGTATCAAAATCTGGGAGAATTTTCATAAGGAACTGAATTCTGTTGTCAGTATATGTGCTACATTCACTCTCTCTCAATCTCTCTGTCTCTCTCAAATTCAAATTCAAAGAGGCTTTATTAGCATGACCATATTGACATACAGTATTGCTAAAGCACATAAACAGGGAAACATGTTACACATTAACATCCAGTAGTCCAGTAGGATGCTGGCAATAAAACATTAAGTTAACATTTGTATAAAAGCAACAATCATGTCAACAAGATGTAACAATATGAACAAAACTGATGATATCAGCAACAACATGACAACAAGAATATTACAGGTGTGTGTGTGTGTGTGTGTGTGTGTCTTTGTGTGTCTGTGTGTTTGTGTGTCTGTGTCTTTGTGTGTGTGTGTGTGTGTGTGTCTGTGTGTCTGTGTGTGTATGTGTGTGTGGGGGGGGTATCTCTATCACTCTCTCTCTCTGTCTGTCTCTCTCTCTATCACTCTCTCTCTGTCTGTCTCTCTCTCTATCACTCTCTCTCTGTCTCTCTCTCTCTATCACTCTCCCTCTGTCTCTCTGTCTCTCTGTCATTCTCTCTCTATCACTCTCTCTGTCTCTTCTCTCTCTCTCTGTCAATTTTCAATTTTCAATTTCAATTTCAAGTTGCTTTATTGGCATGACAAAAAAATACATCTGTGTTGCCAAAGCATAAGAACAAACATACATATAAAATGACAAGGAGTAAATACATCTGATGTAATAATAATAATACAAGTAAACATATTATAATTATGATATAAATGCAGATACTAAACAACTTCTGTGCAGTTCCCTCAGAGGGTACATTGAAACAATATATAAAAAAAGAATACAAATAACTAAAATAATAAATTAGAAAAGAAATGATAATCTATACAATTTTCTATTCGTTTTGCCTTGTATTGTGGCAGGAGAAGACATATTTAGCTGCTAACCATGCCGTGTTTTTATCTTCCCCTAATAAAAAAGGAAGCTTTTTGTCTTTTGTCTAGGTAGTGAAGCCTGCCTGGTATATGTTTTTCGAATTTTTGGAAATATTTGGTTCTTAAGCCTTCATATTTGGGACATGTACATAGGAAATGTAATTCTGTTTCGATATCCTGGTGGCAGTGTGTACAGACTCGTTTCTCTCTTGGTCTCCACACTTTTAAATGTCGACCTCTTTCAATTTCCAGCTCATGGTCACTGACTCTGTATTTTATTAAAATTCGTATTTCTTTTGGAGTTTTTGTTTTGAGATATTCAGCCAATTGGATATCTCTGTTCAGGGATTGATAACAGAGGAGTTTGTGTTGTATGTTATTTTCATTTAGTTTCAAATCTTTTGATTGAAGACTGAGGATTACATCTGTGGCAGCTCCACACAGTTCCTGTCTCTCTCTCTATTACTCTCTCTCTCTCTCTCTCCCTCTCTCTCTATCCTAATATGTGTGTTTCTCCTGCAAATGCAATTGTCATTTTCCTGCCTGTCAGCCACCCACCAGCAGAACTGTGCCCCCCCCTGAGGAGCAGCCAGCACTTTTCTGAGCAAACATTAAACACTTGTGACAGCCTGTTATCAACCCAGCAGCAGAGAGGATGCCGAGGAAGACAGGGAGGGAGAAGGGGAGGCGAGGGAGCGGAAACATTAATAATGGGGAGAGAGAAGGAGGGAGCCACATATTCCTGTCATGTCTAGGCAGCTGTCAATGTGGGAAATAGAAACGAGGCAAACTGGGAAACAAAGAAAGGAGGAAGAGTGTCTGAGAATTGGGGAAGGGAGAAAGAGAAATGAGTGTTTGCAAGGAGAGTAAAAAAGGGAACTTGAGGAAGCCATGAAACTGGAAAGAGGATGGAAGCGTTGAAGCACACCGAGCGCATAATGATCATGCTTGAGTCAACCCCAATTCTAGGACCGCAACTAATGATTGTTGAAAATTGAAATGGAGAAAAATGTGGATCAGTGTTTCCCTAAAAGCCCAAGAGGACGTCTTTAAATGTCTCGTTTTGTCCACAATTTAAAAATATTCAGTTTACTGTCACAGAGGAGAGAAGACACTAGAACAATATTCACATTTAACAAGCTGGAATCAGTAGATCCATTTTATTGTGTTGACATTATAGAAGTCTCTCATTGGCTACTTGTCGCAAAGTGACGCGTGCACGACTCACATCTGCACTCGACTCACATCTGGCAATGACAACGGTTCTTATCGATTCTCGATTCCGATACTTTGAGGGGTGGAGTTGAAACGGGTCACATGTAGGGTTGCACGATATTGACAAAATGTGATATTGCGATATCGATATTAATTTTCGATATTTTTAAACATTAAATACATAAAATTACTATGGGAAAACACATCTAAATAGATTCATAAGTAACAAATAAAACAAGTTTTCTTAGAACCTAAGGGTTATTTCAACTGCCGGTCATATTGGACCGGTCCAACATGAATAAATAATTAACGACCATGTCTACAGAACAGGACATATTCTACTGGTTGGACAGTATAAAATATATAAATAAGGACCATGTCTACAGAACAGGACATATTCTACTGGTTGGACAGTATAAAATATATAAATAAGGACCATGTCTACAGAACAGGACATATTCTACTGGTTGGACAGTATAAAATATATAAATAAGGACCATGTCTACAGAACAGGGGATTATTTCCTGGTAAAATAAAAGGTTAATTCAATTAAATTCAAATCCTAACTCGGGTGAACCTGTTGAGTCTGCAACTGTATGCTGTCTGTTGGTCTCAACGCTCCTAACGCAGCATGAACCTCCTCTGGCAGCCCATCTAATTACCATCAACATGTGTGCAATCCTGGAGCGCCACTTTCTCCGTCCAGCTGTGCAAACACGAGACACCGCGGTGTGAGCTGCCCGGTGTAATCATTAGATGGACGACTCCATTTGTAGTCTTCTGTGTGCCTGCGCCTCTGTGTTTGCCTTTTGTGTGGCAGGTAAAGCCAGGAGAACTGTGCAGCTGTAATCTCAGCTGTGGTAATATTATGTAATAATGATAGTGGTTGAAACAGAAAGGGGGGGGGAGCACACGTAGCTGATGGATGTTTGCACAACACAAAGTCCTCATCTGTCTGTGGGATATGTTCCTGTTTCCCTCTTCTGTTCAGTGTTTGTCAGACAAACGGATTCTCCAGCTCTTATCAGACGGCCTTTCTCTAATGGCTAGCCAAGACCACTCAAGTTGTCATAAATAGCAGTTTCTTATATTTCCTATTGACCTACATTATAAAGAATAAAAGACTGAAAACAATGTGGTTTCTGCTAATGTGAGTTAATGATGTCAGGACAAAACAGAAGAATTTACCTCAAATATTTCTCTACATTAATGTTTGTCATTCACCTTGTTGTTTTTTTAATGATTTTTTTTCCAAATCAAGAAACTTGACTCCTCAGTCTTGTTCTGCATGTCTGTGTTTGCATTGAGGTAACGTTAAAATGATTCACTACAGTCACGTTGTGGCCGATGGTGGCGTTAAGTGTCACCGCAGCTGTCGTTTCCAGCGCGAAGTCGCGGCGCGTGGTCGTGCACCTCTGACTTTTTGTAACTACAGTGTTTCAGTTCAACACGGTCGGCTGGGAAGAGCAGGTTCGTCTGTACAAACATCTGTGTTATTCTCCATGTAGAGAACACAGGGAGTCAAACAGCCTTAAATATGTCCAGAGAGAAAGACACCACACTGGGAGGAAACATTTTGCTGGAGAGTGTGGAAATACTTGAGGGGTCCTATTTTAACGATCTAAGCTGTGTTTTGGGCTTAACATGCAATAAACCAATAAGAGTGTCATCTCCCATTCCCAGAATACACCTGAACACACCTCCCTGTAAGACCAGCACGCCTATGGGCACAAAGATGGGCGCAGTTGCATTTGTTATTTTAACGATGTGGGCGCTGGACGGGAAATTGACAACTGGGTCAGTCGAAACTAGCAAAGACACTTGCGTCGGGCTTTGCGCTGCGCTGGGTGCAAGATAGGGCCCGAGAGATCGTTTTATTAAAGCAAAAAAATGGCTTCATGTAAAGAGTGTTCTTAACAGTGTTACAGACAGACAGTCATTTAGATGTGGAGATAACAACAGTCACATTAATGATTAGAGTAGTTAATGTAATGTTTGTCGGCCTCTGGTGTTTCCGGAGAGTACTGCAACGAAGAATGCGTTGAGCATAAACGGACGTGGATTATTTTCCTATGTTTTAGTGTCTAAGTGACTGATGGGAACAACAATCTCTGACATTGGTCCAGTATTAAGAGAGATCTCTGCAGTCGGCAGTCAGAGAAACAAGCTACAATGTAAGTTAATTGGGTGATTGTGGAGCTTGTATTTACCGTCACAAAAGTGCTTGTTTTTCTGCTGACAGGCTCAGATTATTATTCTAAGTGTCTGACAACATTATGAAAGGATTTCTAAGGTCGACCTTTCTGTTAAAGAGTAAGATCCTTTATTTAAACATAAACACATCTACCAAATTGCGTTCGCTAAACCCACCAGAGTCCATGTAAATAAACAGTCATTTTAGCATTGTAAAATACACTTCATTCAAAGTCGACAGAAACAAAATAAAACTATGAAAAGCAGTTTTGGGTCATCTTTCCACTTTTCCAACAATCACAACAGTTTTGGTTGAAATAAACACATAGTTTACTGATTTACATGTCAAAATATATTGGCTCTATACACGCTAAAAGTATTGCTTTTTTAAAGGGAGTCTGGTTTGCCTGTGATTTTTGTCCATTTCTTTCTTCAACTAAACATAATCTACCAAGAGTGAACTCCTCAGCCTTTTCAGACAGACAGAAGGCAGTTTTACTTTTTAAAATAAGATCTCAAAGTCAAGTCGTTCTGTCTCCATGCTAACACCCAGAGGTTACTCTCCTGTCTGCTCTTTCTCACGTCTCTCTGTCTGGATTCTGAGGTTTTGTGTAATTGCGGGTTTGTTGCACGTAAACAGCCAATCAGTGTCTCCGTGCTGAGAACATGAGACATGGTAAATGTGATTGCTGCGTGTCTCGTAAATGTCTCCCCCTCTGGATCGATTTGGAGCCTTTTTTATGGCCTGATTCAAGTGTCTCACTTGTCACCCAGCTGGTAGTGGATTTTTTGTTTGTTGTTTGTTCCTGTGAAAAGAATATTTTGCTGAGGTGCAGAAGGTTTCAGAGAAGGGAACATGTCACACACTGACAGTATTTAACTTGGCATCACGCAGAATCCTTTCAGAGCACAGATGGTTTGTTGAGAAATGTGTGTTTTATTTAACATTTTGCTGTCATGGGGAGCAAAATGTGACTCCTCTCCCCAAAAGAACATGCTTTATTTACATGTTAGGCT
The DNA here is from genome assembly GCA_025617405.1 of Perca schrenkii. Taxonomy (NCBI): domain Eukaryota; kingdom Metazoa; phylum Chordata; class Actinopteri; order Perciformes; family Percidae; genus Perca; species Perca schrenkii. The sequence goes on from CM046797.1 coordinate 31,231,281, forward strand.
CTTAGAAGGTTGTGAATTTGGGGACAAAGTAGGGCTGGGCGATATGGAGAAAATCAAATCAAATCTAACAATATTCTTTTTTTTTTGACAAATGTTTTTATTGATTTTTCAATTACAATACAAAGACACAAAACTTTTTAGTGCTGCCTTTTATGTTCAATTCAATTTTCAAATTTTTCAATAAAAGAATGTTGGAAATTATTTCCTTTTATTTGTTTTAAATTCAACAAGCAGTTTGTTGTATTTTAGAATAATACTGAAAGCAGCAGAAAGGCAGAACTGAGTACATTTTAATATCTGTTTTGTTAAGTGATATCGTTATTGTGATATTCAACAACGTTCTCGCATATTACCCTCATATCGTGCAGCCCTGTTGCCGTATGACGCTCACTTTTTGTTGGCTAAACTTAACTGCCACGGTAGCCCTGTAAGGACTTTCACGGTGCCATGTACCCGACTCAAAGTCACCTTTTCTCGGCTTAACTCAACTAGCAACGGCCGCTGAAGCTCACGGAGCTCAGTAGCCGGACTGTCTCCTAATTTCGTAAAATTTCATACAAATTGTTGTGCATACATTCTTTTGTACAATATCATACAACTTTGAGGTATTTGTACTTTAGTATTTTATGCAGCAATTTGAAACATCGTGACCTAAAGCCAGCCGTCTTTGGCTACCGACTCCCTCTGTGAGCACTTATTTTGCACGTCAACACAGCAGCCATGGTGGTCGTCACCGCTAACGTCCTTGTTGTTGAGTGTCTGGGAGAGTTGTGCGACCGTGTGTGTTCATCTTAAACTTTTGATGGCAGAGACATTTACACTACTATGTTTTGGTTTAAAAACAAATATCTTTTGCTTCGTTTACGCCTCACGTTCACACTACGGTCTAAAACGGAGACATTTGGAAACGCTGCTGCCTTCATTTTGGTTCTAAAACTCCGGTGTTGCTTTGTAGTCTGGACGGACACAAAAGGAGACATTTTGGAAACAACGACACACGTCAGTCAGTCTTATCAGTTAGGTAGCTTCCAGACCTCTCAGTAACCGTTCCACCTCGCAGTCGGTCCAAGCTGATACATCCCTGCTCTTACTTTTCACCGTTGTTGTTCTTTCTCCAAAGTAGTTTCTGTATTTTCAACTTCTACGTCCATGATTTCCAACTGCAGAGTAACGTCAGACAATCTGCTTCCTGTTTACACCGACACGCACATGCCCAGTGTGTGTGAATGGTCTTAATGGTTTTAATATGGACGGAGACTAGTTCTGCTGCTGGAGCTAAAACTCTTGTGTGGACGGAGATTGTTTTTGTCTCATAACGCTGCTTAGAAAGGAAAACATAGTAGTGTTGTTTCTCCCACCACCCCTAGAGTTAACACAACATACAAGATTAATATCTTTGCGGTGTCTTTCCAGCTTTAATTGGCTGATTTGAGTTTGTTGAAGGAGGAGTAGTCTTGGATGTTGTGCAAACAACACATCTGTCAGCACATGCCATTCCTGACGAGCACTTGGCCGACAGATGCCTCACAGTTTGGGAGACGTCTAGATATCGTCTGCTGCATCTCTTGTTGAACTGCTTTTTCTGTAATGGTTGTTGTCCAGGCATGTTCACCCACGTAGACCACCATTTTTCACCAAAACATTTGTGCAGATGTATTTAAAGAAGCAGACTCTAGTTTTTTGTAAGCAGGATGCCATAGTGAGAATCGTCCCCACACACCACTCCGCCCTTCGCTGGCCTGCTTCTCCTTGAAAAGATGAAACGTTTCTGGGACACACACACAGACTTATTGCCACAACTCTCACTTTTATCTGCCTCTCTCTTTCTCAAAATGCACTCCTTGACTGTCTAGCATCTTCACGTTGAAAACATAAGTAAGTGTTTCCCAAAGCAAGATAATGAAATAGCCCAATGCACACAGTCATCGTTATTTTTTTCCGTGACAAACGTTTCCGAGAGAGACGAGACAATTAGGTCAGCCAGAGCCCCAAGGTGCTCGGGGTGGAGAGGAGAGGAGCAGTGGTGGGAGAGAATCAGGAGAGAGGGGAGGAGAAATACACCTACATTATTGCCCTGCTGTCATACATTCAGTTTGTGCTCGTTCTCTGTGTCATTTTTTAGCTTCAGATACTGTGCATAATGCAGCAGGGACTGCCTCCAAAAGTGGTAATGCTGAAATAGAATCAATTTAATTAAAGAGTATTTTTCAACCCCTATTCTACCATTTTTTTTGTGTCTAAGTGACTGATGGGAACAACAATCTTTGACATTGGTCCAGTATTAAGCGAGATTGCTGCAGTTGGTAGCAGCGAAATAAGATGCAATGTAACATAGAAGTGTTTGTCTTTCTACTGGACAGACTCAGATTAATATTCTAAGTGTCTGACAACATTACGGAAAGGATCCCTACAGAGATAGACCTTTTTGTTAAAGAGTAAGATCCTTTTTGTTTGACATGAAACAGCCCTGAGATCGCCATCGCCAAACCCACCAGACGCCATTTAAAAACCAGTAACTGTATCATCGGAAAATACACTTAATTCAAAGTCGACAGAAACAAAATAAAAATGATCAACAGCCGGCTTGGTTCTTATTTCAACTGTTCCAACAATCACCACTCTCGTTTGGTTGAAACAAACCCTTGATTCACCCATTTACATTTGGAAATACGCTGGCTCCATACACGCTAAAAGTACTGATTATTTAAATGGAGTCTGGTAAGTTTGGTGATAGCCATTTTCTGAGCTTTTGCTGGTTAAACAAAAAGGATTTTACTCAAAAAAGGTCTATCTCTGTAGGGATCCCTTTCCATAATGGTGTCAGACACTTTGGTGTCAGAAACCAGAACTTTTAGTGGACGCCAACTGACGGTGAACATTTGCCCTACAGTTTTATGTTACAGCTCGGGTCGCAGCTGACGGTTAAAGCCTTCTCACTCAACACTGGACCAAAGACAAAGATTTTCGTTGACATTAGTCACTTAGAAACAAATGCATGGTTAAAAAAAAGGGTTCCAGGTTTGCAAAATACTGAAATGATTCTTTAATGAAGGCACAACTTTTACAAAGACTTCAACTTACTTGATTGATTCCACTTGAGGGAAACACATTTGTGTTTTTTATTTTTTTTAAGTAATAGTAATCTTTACATGCAGAAAGGTTTGTAAAAACAAATGCAGTAAAAACTGATTAAACGGAAATGAAAAAGATGGAAAAGATATAAACAGGCACACAACAGGTGCATTATTAGCAGCTCAGTGAACCTTGTGTTTAATGAGAACAACTCTCTGTCTGCCCTCCTCGGTGTACATTTTGTGTTTCGCTGCGCTTCAGTTTACTCTCTTTCTTTCTGCACGCGCTTTCTTCTTCTTTTTTGCAACCATGTGTCCCACGCACACTGCGGAGATGCACAGTACAATCGACCTCGCTTATCATACCCCCTCCCTTCTCTTGAATGCCCTGCTGAATGCACGCCAGCTGCAGATGACAGGAAGACTGCCCGTCGTATCTGTTTGATAAATATCAAGCCATGTCTTTAGGTTCAGAAAGCCTCTAACAGCAGAAGACATCTAGCTCAGAGTGAGGAGAGGATTCTCTCTCGTTTAATTCTCCATGGTTTCCACCAGAGACAATCTGACCTTTTTTTCCCTCCATTTGTAATCCCTTCAGGCACAGTTGTCATGGCTGGGAGTCGAGGGATTAAAGGGATAGTTCGGATTTTTTTGAAGTGGGATTATATGAAGTACCTAGTCAGTTTATTTGTACAGTAAATGACGGCTGAAATACGCTATATTTAGAATATTTCCAGTTCTTCACCTTGCTGTCAGACGGCCCTTTACGACGGGGAACTGAAGCCGTTATCTCTGCTCTCTTCAAAGCCACCAGACTCCTTTGACAAAAACAGACATTTGACCTCGAAGAACACGGGAGTTGCTGCTCCACCGCTGCCTCCATCGGTTAGTTAGTTTGTGTTATTGTGTGACTTTGGTGTTTTAAACATTTTAGAACCATTTACCGATGGAGTCAGCGGTAGAGCAGCAACTCCTGTGTTCTTCGAGGTCAAATGTCTGTTTCTGTCAAAGGAGTCTGGTGGCTTTGAAGAGAGCAGAGATAACTGCTTCAGTTCCCCGTTGTAAAGGGCCGTCTGACAGCAAGGTGAAGAACTGGAAATATTCTAAATATAGAGTCCACTTAAACCGATATAGATGTGTTTAGGTGTCTAAAATGTGTTTAGCTGCCGCCCCCTACTTTTAAAATGGCATATTTTCCATCTGGGCTCACCAAAACGGACGTAAAAGCATATTAACCATTCACTGCACATGATGTGCTAGTAAAGATATTACACTTGCTCTGCTAGTCTATCGTTCAGGACAAGAGCCTGTAGCCTGGTGGTGGGGAAAGCAGGACAGCCTCCCCAAATTGCCCTTTCAAACTCCCTCCTGTGTGTACAGACCTCTTGGACACCGTCTGAGAGAGTTTTCTCCTGTGCAGGACATGCCATAAGTCAGGAGAGGTGTCCTATATTGCCAGAGAAGGCAAATATGGTCATTTTTCTGCAAAAGAACTGCTAAAGTTTGAAGCTGGTTGGCATACCAACTCAACATTTATTGTTGTTACTTGTTAATATAGTGTAACTGTTATTTATTGTTAAATTATTGTAGTGTGTTAGGTGACTTAGGTTTACTTATCATATATTTAAGTACTTTAAAACATTAATATATTGTTTAATTGAAATAATTTTAAATTTAAAAAAAAAAACTCCATAAAAGAGCCTTTCTTTTATGTCATTTTTCAGTTTTTCAAGAATCGGTTTAGGAATCGGAGTCGTTTTAAAAGTACCGGTTTGGCATCGGAATCGTAAAAATCCAAACGATACCCAACCCTACGTGATACGCAGGTATACACAGTATACCCACTAAGAAAGCTCCAGGATTTCGATATACCCACTTAAAAATGCCCAATGACACGCAACAACATACTTTCCATTATATTTTTGACACATTTATAATTCTCATCTTTGTGTTTTTTTTTATCTTCGCATAGGCTAAATGAAGGGATTTCCACAGTAAATTGGTTCATAAAAGTGTATCATAACGCAGGAAATGAAGTCTTTGATGCTCAAAAGTTCCCTGGTGGAGGGCACCCAGACCCCCCAATATAATATACTGTAGCTAACACAGTGACTCTGGAGAAGTAGCTCAGACAACCACACTGAACACACATCTGAACTATCCCTTTAAGGTAACATTGCAGACTCACCCACTGCGCCTGGGTAATGACTGTATGAGTGGTGGTGAGTGTGAGGTATGCGGCTTCACAGCGTAGCAGCAAAAGAAACAACCGCGGAGACATGCAGGACTGCAGATAGTTTGCCCAGTGTTTTTTTCCTCTGTATATACAGACTCCATGGGGGAAAAAAACAGATAAATACAGTAATTTTAATTTTGTTTGTTTGATTCTTACTCGTACATGTTTTCATCAAAATTCCTATGCGTCTATGCGTATAATCTCACATTTTTCTTTATCTTTTTGTTGCTCTTTTTGCCTCCCTGCTGCATGAGCTGAATTTCAACATGCCCCTCTTTCTCTCCTCGCAGCTGGAGTTCACTTCGGGATAGTGTGTTGATTTTTCCAGCTCATTCCTCTTCTTCATTTCATGGTGCGGGGGGGATGAAGATAAACAAGAGGGGAAAGCTCAGTCTGAATCCTTTTCAAGTGATAAAAAGCTTTATATTAATCTATTAGTCCTATAGAAGTTTTTTTTTTTTATATATATAAAAACGGTGTCTCCATTAAGACAAAGAAGCTTTCTGATCAAAGCCAAATCAACAGGATGCTACTTTTTCTGCAGTGATTGCTGTAGGCATAAACAAGAGATGCAGACAGATGCTCTTTGTTTTCCAAGACAGAGACTGGCCTTTGGAGCTGAGTGCAGGTAATAGCATCAATTTAGAAGATTTGTGAGCCTCCTCTGGTCCGAGCTAATGCTTTCTACAAAGCCTGGCACACTGGGTGGGCGTGTGTTTGTGCAGGGAGAGAAGGCTGAAGTTGGGTAATACAGGACAAACTATGTTTAAACTAATATAAACCTCGCTAACAGAGCTCAGCAGGATTTGGAAGGGGGTGGAGATGGGACGGTAAGAAGGAAAAACAGTTCCACAGATGTGTGTGAGTGTGAGTGTAGCTCTGAGGTGTCAAGGCGCGAGCCAAAAGTACAGTATATGGAGGGGCTGTTTTTCATGGTTTGGGCTACCGCCCTAAAGCCTAATCCACACGTACATGGGTATTTTTATTTTTAAACGTAGCATTTTCTCTGCGTTTTAGCGTTTCGTCCACACAAACTGCGTTTGAGGTCACTAAAAACGGATCATTTGGAAAACTCGTTCCAGGCTGAAGATGATCAGAAACTCAGTGTTTGACGTGTCGATGGGGGAAAACTGATTTTTGGGCTTGAACGTCGGAGTGTGCGCCGTTATCTCCCTTGTGGAGTATCACAAATATGGCAAAGTTTTGTGTAATGGTGGTAGAGATGTTCCAATACCATTTATTTCTTTACCGATTCCGATACCAGTTAGTAAGTTCAAAATATAGCAAAGATGGTAGCCTTGTGGCTTCTTTTCAAGGGTTTTTATTGTTTGTTTTTTTAGATATTCTTTAGCGTGGTTGATCTGTAGGCTCCCAGGATGCATTTCATATCACTGATATTTCAGAGGTATCATCTCTTAGATCGTACATATGTCCGTAAATTGTGTGCAAGATTGAAATTACAGGCTAAATGCACTGGTTTTTACATAGCTTTCCCAGCACCCAAATGAACCGGACCAACTGATGAAATGATCCAGTAGGGATAGACCGATTATCGGGCAGTTTTTTGGCAGTTTGCAGATGATCTGTATCTGTATCTGTACCCCCGCCCCTACAATAACTATCTCTCTCTCTCTCTGTTACTGGGGCTTATATTCAAAGTTTCTCATTTATTACATAATTGCTTAAAGCATTAAAACAAAGCATTTTGTGTTGGAGTTTTTAACATTCCAAAATTTCTTAATTTTGACTTTCAGATTTTCATTTTCACTGCAAATGCATGTCGGTTCCAAGTATCTGTTATCGGTTTCATTAACTACTAATAATTGGTATATCTGTATCGGCCCTGAAAAACCAGTATAGGTTGATCCCTACGCTCCAGGGTTCGGTTTAAACGGACCGAACAGCTCAGCTGTTAAAGCTACCTTAGTCAACTATTCGACTAATCAGTCGATTTGGTCTTAGTCGACCAACATGTCTTTATTTGATTAGTCATTCTTTAATGCTTCTTCAGAAACTTCGGAGCACATCTCTGGTAAACACAAGATTTAAAGTGGTCCTTTTGCATGACTCTGTGGAGATTTTTTTCAGTTTTATCAGTCCTTCCAGAGTTTTTTTGTGATTATTGTGGGCAAAAATCCTTGATTATGCGGCACGTTTTTTTAAAAAATGCGATGGAATATGCGGGATGTTTATGCAATTTTATGCAATGAAATTGCGGGAACTTGCAAATTACGGGAACTTGCAAAAACTGCGGTTTGATGAAAAAGAGAAAAAATAGTGATTTCCCCCCCAACATCCTGCTTTTCGATGATGTTCACGTCACTTCATAACGTTCCCATGGCAACAGGGGAAAATGGCTGCTCTTGTGTGAAGTGAACGTAACATTTTTCAACTTTCTGCTAAGATATATTATGTGACTTTTTTGCAACGAAAATGCGGGGATTATGAAATCATGCAAGCCCCGCATATTTTGCGTGGAAATCGGCAATTTATGCTTAAATATGCAGACTTTGGCTGATTATGTGTTGAATTATGCGATCGCATAATCGTGTTTTTCTGGAGGGAATGTTTTATGGGTCGATTAAATCAACCAATGGATAAGACGATAACATCACATGAGATTTCTTCTGCTCTCTGTCTGTCTGCAGGTTTGAGTGCAGCGAAGCTGCTGAAAGCCAACGGACTGAGTCCTGTAGTCCTGGAGGCCAGGGATCGGGTCGGTGGTCGCACCTTCACCGTGCGGGTAAGACCAGGAGAGCAAACACTTCCGCAGATGCTTAGCGAAAGAGTTTTTTTTTTTAAGATTATTTTTTGGGCATTGTCAACCTTTATTTTGATAGGACAGATGAAGACATGAAAGGGGAGAGAGAGAGGGGGGAAAACAGTCATGTCCGGTCGAACCACGAATTCCCCTCTCCAGCTATGTTACTGGTTCCACGGTAAAAAGGGTGTTACCCAGGTGGTTTAGATCCTTAATGATTCCTCCAAGCCTTTTTCTTGAAGTAAATATTCTTCAGACAGGGTAGGGCACGGTCTGTTCTGTGTTCTGATGAACGAACCACTCTCCGCAGAGCCATTAAACTTCAGTGATCAACAGCGAACTCTTCAACATAATCTGTGACTTATTTGTTTCATGTTTTGATGTGTTTTTTCCCCTTTTTTTCTCTTTCAGAATAAGGAGACAAAGTGGGTCGACCTGGGCGGAGCCTACATCGGACCAACTCAGAACCGCATCCTCCGATTGGCCAAAGAGTACGGCATTCAGACCTACAAAGTCAACGAGCAGGAGAGCCTGGTGCATTATGTCAACGTGAGTGAATTCTACTGATGTTATATCCGTCCAAGCTAACTCATTTCACAGATCCAGATCATTCAGTTTGATTTCTGCAGTGACTGTAAAAAAAAAAAGTCTCTCACGAGGCGGTTCACTAGCTGTGGGTCAATAATTATAACTAGGACATGCTTCAAAACAGAACTATGCAAATAACTACATACCTTCTACATAGGTAGCTTAGATACTTAAATCCCAGACCTCTAGGCTGTTTTTACTAGAGGTCGACCGATAGTGGATTTTACCGATAGCTAGGTTGGGCTGTATTTGCCGATAACGATGAATCGACCGATAGTATTTAGAAATGATACTGGATAAAAACAAACATGACACTCCAAGTAAAACATTGCTGAACTTTATTATAAAAATAAAAAAACTTTATTGAACCATGAAAACATGCTAAATGAAATAAATATTGAAGTCAATAAAAGACATTCATTCAAACTGAAACAAAAAGTAATAAATAACAAATAAAAACAGTTAAACTGTCGGTTTAGAACGGTAACAGACGATCTCTGACCTGGAGGGATCTATCTACTACTAGCTATATACTCGTTGTTCTCGCTTGGATGCCCATATAAGGCGTAATGTGTGATGGCCTGCCTTCCCATTGGTTGAAAACATAAACAAAGGCATCATGGGAGATTCCCTCGTCGGTAGCACCTACTGTCTATGGGTAGCACGGAGTTAGCGGCAGAAATGACCGAAAACGTGATGAATTATGGACATCAAGTGGATAAATCTTGGATGTAACAGTTTGGATTTAATGCTCAACAACCCCGAAAAAAAGGCCCAAGTTCCAGTCTGGATAGAAGATCAGCTGTAAAGGCTAGAAAGAGCCTCTAGAGGAGCTATTGTAATGCATGATGCCAGCAGACCCTTCTCAGCTCTCACGTACTGTGTAATGAATGACAGCACGCACTTCTCAGCCGCTCCAGCAACGGACGCAACCATGAAAAACTATCGGTATGGATTTTTGCCGATAACGATAGTTCCACCCAGGGGCGCCGCCAGGAATTTTGGGCCCCATGACAAAAATCCAATTGGGCCCCCTCTGCGCAGCTTTTGTCACCACATCTCTAGGACCTAACTGTCCTATCAAAAGCTTTACAGAACTCTAATTAAAGGCTTGCAACTGTCTTGCTGTTTGTAGTTCAATACTAGTACTAGCACAATATTTACGGATGGTGATTTGTTCATGGATTGTCTATAACAAACACCATGTTCGAACATAGGGATGCTCATAAGTGTACCTGGTACCAGAGCACCCTAGGCCGAAGGTCAATGATCGATTTTATAATCGTTTCATCTGATCTGAGGCCGTATGTTTTGGACACTCGGGTGAAGAGAGGGGCAGAGCTGTCAACCGATCACCATCTGGTGGTGAGTTGGGTCAGGGGGGTGGGGGAAGACTCTGGACAGACCTGGTAAGCCCAAACGTGTAGTGCGGGTAAATTGGGAACGTCTGGAGGAGGCCCCTGTCCAACGGACTTTCAACTCGCACCTCCAGCGGAGCTTTTCGTGCATCCCTGTGGAGGCTGGGGGGCATTGAACCCGAGTGGACAATGTTCAAAGTTTCCATTGCTGAAGCTGCGGCGGGGAGCTGTGGTCTTAGGGTCTTAGGTGCCTCAAGGGGCGGTAACCCACGAACACCGTGGTGGACACCGGTGGTCAGGGAAGCCGTCCGACTGAAGAAGGAGTCTTTCCGGGATATGTTATCCCAGAGGACTCCGGAGGCAGTTGCAGGGCACCGAAGGGCCCGAAGGGCTGCAGCCTCTGCCGTGAAAGAGGCAAAGCAGCGGGTGTGGGAGAAGTTCGGAGAAGACATGGAGAAGGACTTTCGGTCGGCACCAAAGTGCTTCTGGAAAACTGTTCGCCACCTCAGGAAGGGGAAGCGGGGAACCATCCAAGCTGTGTACAGTAAGGATGGGACACTGTTGACCTCAACTGAGGAGGTAATAGGGCGGTGGAAGGAGCACTTTGAGGAACTCCTGAATCCGACTAATACGCCCTCTATGTTAGAGGCAGAGCTGGAGGATGACGGGGGGATTGTCGTCGATTTCCCAGGCGGAGGTCACTGATGTAGTCAAACAACTACACAGTGGCAAAGCCCCTGGGATTGATGAGATCCGTCCGGAAATGCTCAAGGCTCCGGGTGTGGAGGGGCTGTCCTGGTTGACACGTCTCTTCAACATCGCGTGGAGGTCTGGAACAGTGCCAAAGGAGTGGCAGACTGGGGTGGTGGTTCCCCTTTTTAAAAAAGGGGGGACCAGAAGGTGTGTGCCAATTACAGGGGTATCACACTTCTCAGCCTCCCTGGTAAAGTCTACTCCAAGGTGCTGGAAAGGAGGGTTCGGCCGATAGTCGAACCCTCAGATTGAAGAGGAACAATGCGGATTCCGTCCCTGGTCGTGGAACAACGGACCAGCTCTTTACTCGCAAGGATCCTGGAGGGGGCCTGGGAGTATGCCCAACCGGTCTACATGTGTTTTGTGGATTTGGAGAAGGCGTATGACCGGGTCCCCCCGGGAGATACTGTGGGAGGTGCTGCGGGAGTATGGGGGTGAGGGGGTCTCTACTCAGGGCCATCCAATCTCTGTACGACCAAAGTGAGAGTTGTGTCCGGGTTCTCGGCAGTAAGTCGGACTTATTTCGGGTGAGGGTTGGCCTCCGCCAGGGCTGCGCTTTGTCACCAATCCTGTTTGTAATATTTATGGACAGGATATCGAGGCGTAGTCGGGATGGGGAGGGGTTGCAGTTCGGTGGGCTGGGGATCTCATCGCTGCTCTTTGCAGATGATGTGGTCCTGATGGCATCATCGGCTCAGACCTTCAGCACTCACTGGATCGGTTCGCAGCCGAGTGTGAAGCGGTTGGGATGAGGATCAGCACCTCTAAATCGGAGGCCATGGTTTCTCAGCAGGAAACCGATGGAATGCCTTCTCCAGGTAGGGAATGAGTCCTTACCCCAAGTGAAGGAGTTCAAGTACCTTGGGGTTTTGTTCGCGAGTGAGGGGACAATGGAGCGGGAGATTGGTCGGAGAATCGGCGCAGCGGGTGCGGTATTACATTCCATTTATCGCACCGTTAGACGAAAAGAGAGCTGAGCCAGAAGGCAAACCTCTCGATCTACCGGTCAGTTTTTGTTCCTACCCTCACCTATGGTCATGAACGCTGGGTCATGACCGAAAGAACGAGATCCAGGGTACAAGCGGCCGAAATGGGTTTCCTCAGGAGGGTGGCTGGCGTCTCCCTTAGAGATAGGGTGAGAAGCTCAGTCATCCGTGAGGAGCTCGGAGTAGAGCCGCTGCTCCTTTGCGTCGAAAGGAGCCAGTTGAGGTGGTTCGGGCATCTGGTAAGGATGCCCCCTGGGCGCCTCCCTAGGGAGGTGTTCCAGGCACGTCCAGCTGGGCGGAGGCCTCGGGGAAGACCCAGGACTAGGTGGAGGGATTATATCTCCAACCTGGCCTGGGAACGCCTCGGGATCCCCCAGTTGGAGCTGGTTAATGTTGCTCGGGAAAGGGAAGTTTGGGGCCCCCTGCTGGAGCTGCTCCCCCCGCGACCCGACACCGGATAAGCGGACGAAGATGGATGGATGGATGGATGGATTTGTACATGCATGCAAGTAGGGGTTAAATTGGAATTAGTTATGTGGAGGGACTCTCCCTAGGGGGAGAGTTTTCAAAAAATTGAAAAATAAACCGTTAAATGGCACTTTCTGGAGAGTTTTGTGCAAAGAAATGGAGAAATTGAGTCTTACACCGAGCACCGGGCTTCCACCACTGCGAACGGGGTTTTAGCTTTAGGAGAAGGCATTTTATCTGTTAATCCTACCGACGGAGACTGTTGTCTCGGAGACTGTTGTCTATTAGATACGATAGATTTTTTTGTGTTTGTGTGTGCAAGCTTCTCAAATAAATTGCCTTTCATGATGGGAATAATAAAGTCTGTATCTATAGATGTCATTCCATAATTCGAATCTAAATGAACGTATCAAACTGGATTATTTTAATATTGTCTGTATCTTACATGCAGGCTCAGGTAAGCTACTCACTGTTTCCAACTGTCCAGCATCCAGTACAGACAGTAGGTTTTTTATTTTAGTTTTTTATTTTATTTCATAATGATCATGTGATAAAATAATTGTTATTAATTTGTTTGAATTTTTGTCATTAACAAATATTTCATTTTCTTTTCTTGTAATGGTAAAAAGAGCAAGAGAGACAGAGAAATCCCCACAGACTCCCTGCAATGATGCTAACTGGCATGTCATTGGACACAACGTTGCTCACCTTCTTCACTGGGACAGGGAGGGGCTGTTAGGGGGAGACTGGGGTGCTGCTGACTCATCTGTTGTTAAGTCTACTAAAAGGGGCAGGGACAATGATTTAATATGAATATCTTGCTAGACGTTTCCCTGCACTGATTAAATGGTGATTAAATGTAGGCTAGCACTAGTCTGTAGATTATTTCACTATGGACATAAAGCCAACAGGTTAATACCACTCACAGACTACTACCCACCTTTCTTCCTTTGTCTTTCCTCTCTCTCTATTTTCTCTCTTTCCTTTTTTGAAAACCAGATTTTGATATAACGTTACTTGGCAACATTGTGGTCACTGTAGTTCTGGCACATCTACTGGCTGCAACTAAACACCGTCGCTGAGTGCGCTAAGGCAGGACCAAACCATTTCATGCAGATACAGGGGTATGGTCGGTCAATATGGATGTTTACTTTTTGGTCACTGGGGATATTTAACTTTTACTGCCAAAAACAAGTAAAAACAAAGAGATCGTCAATTTTACTATTATATTTGAAATACACATACTGAATGATGATGGTTTAATAATTTTATATTAGTTTTTACCTATTTTTTGGGGCCCCTGTCAGTCATGGGCCCTTGGAATTGTCCTAACATTTCCCCCCTATACGGCGCCCCTGGTTCCACCAATCAACTATCAGTGCCGATTAATCGGCAAAACCGAATAATCGGTCTACCTCTAGTTTTTACTTTGTGGTGTCACCGGTATCCCCGGACCTCTCCAAAACTAAAGAAAACAGAGGTATATACAACAATCACAGACTTTCCCTTAGGCCGCGTTTCCATCCGTGAAGCTAATTTGATATATGGGGCCGGATCAAAATCTACGAGGGGCCGGATTTTGCCTGCGGGCCTTGAGTTTGACACATGTGCTTTACGCTCTAACTAAGAAAGGAGTTTGTCTATCAAATCAATCTCTCGTGCTCAGCGCGGTTACTCTAACTCAGTGGTTCTCAAACTTTTTTCCATAATGTACCCCTTTTTGAATTGTTTCTTTAAGCCAAGTACCCCCCTGACCAGCACTAATCATTTTTGGTAGAAAAAAAAAGTCTATATAAAGAGGAACAGTACAGTGCTGTCAGCAATAGATTTAGTAAACAGCAGCCTTGGACCTGAAAAAAAAACATGCAAATGCTAATGAGAAAAAGAGACAAAAACTGTAAAAAACGGTAGAAAGAACGAAGGAAGTAAGGCAAGAACAGGTCAAAATAGTATCAAAAACAGTGACTTAAGAAGAAAAAAGAGAGAAACTTGTAAAAAGTAGTAGGACAATAGAGGAAGGAAGGCAACATTAGGTCCAAAGAAGGCGACACTAATGTCACATTTTTGGTAGGAAAAAATAAAATTCTCCATAAAGAGGAACAATGTTCTGGACAACAGCCTCGTAACTATTAAACATGTTGTTAAATATCTTACGTACCCCCTGCAGTCCTCCCAAAGTACCCCCATTTGAGAAACACTGCTCTAACTGACTGATAGTAAATAGAATTGGCAGCTGAGTTGAATTGCAGTCGCTTGGCAGGCATGACAGATGAGCTGTACAATCTGCTTTAGACTTGAGCTGCCACTGAAAACATGCAGCGTCTCTCATAGCCTCTGATCTCCAGCTACATTTAAGCGTTGCTTAGGCAAAACCAAACATCGTTCCTTATCCCGTGACTTCGTACATGTCTGCCGAGCAGCCTCTCTCCTCTCCTGCATTGGTGACTGGAGATGCTAATCTTTGCCTGAGGGGTTTCTGTAATGCAGTTTCCATTTTCTCTGAGTGGTTGAATGGGTAGCAAGAGCAAACAAAGAAAGCAAGGAAGGAAGGAAGAGACGCTGGGGACATTGTTATTCTTGTTATTCTTTGCTCCATATCTCATTAGTGCGGGCACACCACTGTCTTTACCACAGTTGTGTTCCTCTGCCTGATTAGATTTTCCCTTGCTGCTCATGTACGCTGGTCAAAGTACCCTAACTGTAAATCCCTGGACGCCTCAGGTGGCTGGCAGCTGTGTATGTGTGTGTGTGTATGTGTGTGTTGTTCAAATTTGTTTATTAGGATAATTGATTGATTGAGATGTATCATCTTCTTTTCGAGGGGGTCCCAAGGGTGTGTGTGTGTGTGTGCGTGCATGCGTGTGCGTGCATGCATGTGCGTGTGCGCGCACATGTGAGATGGTAGAAAGACAGAACTTATCTCAACATAGGCTGTATTCAATCATAACTTTAGAGATGGACTTTGAGATTCTGGGTATGGATACAAACTCACGAACACACACACACACACACACACACACACACACACACACACACACACACACACACACACACACACTTTCACAGCATTGTATATACTGTAGAAACCTGTTTCTAATGTCCACGGCCCACTTCCTTTTACGTGCATGAGAGGACCAGAATATTACAACTACTCAATATAATGAAATCCAGTACAACTACACAGAAAATACTGCCCCATAAATCACCACAAATTAACAACAAGCTCATTGTTATAGGCTTTAAAATTGATTTATTGCGGAGTAATTGTATAAGCTGCAACTGTAACTACAGAAGTTAAGCTATAAATTAAATTGTATGGGGTATGAATTAATAACAAACTCAGTATTGCAGGATTTAAAAATTGATTTATTGCAGGTTTGTTGTATAAGCTGCAACTGTAACTACAGAAGTTGAGCTTTAGATTAAATGTCATGGTGCATATGAGGTTTATTTAGAAAAGAGGCCACAGTAAATATTGACCACTGCTTCCGTATTCACACTGTGGATCTGTATTTCAGGCCCTGTGCTCTCTATTCAATTTTGCTTAACCATCTGAGGTCTAACTCAGCTTTCCGTACAGTGACGCCCAATTTTTTTCTAGAGCGATGTGTAAAGAGATAATTTGGCGCTAAAGCTGAAACGTTGATGTTAGCTTTTTGAAATTCCTCAAATCTCTTTTAAAAAAGAAACCTTAACCCTTGTGTTGTCCTTGGGATGAATTTGACCCGTTTTCAAAAATTCTGAATCAGAAATATGGGTTTCTTTCAACAAAATTGCCCAAAATGAACATTGATGCATGGAGAGCAGGTGAAATATATGATTACTTTAATTTAATTTTGGGTGTTCTATTCAATTGTAAAGCATTTAAAAAAAAATTTAAATGGTTTTCACAGTTTAACAGTATATCCTGACTAAACTTTGACATAAAGTGTGATATCCACTCAACATCACCTCTGATCTTTACTATTTTTTTTTTTACTAAAAAAATAGGTATGATGTCATAAAAATTAAGTTTATTGACCATGAATCAAAAAAAGGTTGGAAAAAAGTGATAAAACCATTGGGGAAAAAGTTAATTTTCAATGTAGCCAAAAGTTAAGTTAATGGTCAATGGGAAGACAACACAAGGGTTAACTTATGATGCGTTGTATGAATTGTTTCGGTGCTTGAAGGGAGTTAAGGTTATACATGATTAAAATAATGAATAAATGTCTGAAATGCGATTTTGTAATATCTCTTTTTGAGTAGGACGCTTGGACACGCCGCTGCGTCTTCATCCCCAGATGGTTAATATCAGTCCTTCCAGAAATGCAGTTTTTTTGTGATTATTTTGGGCAAAAATCCTTGATTATGCTGCACGTTTTCTGAAAAAATGCGATGGAACATGCGGGATATTTATGCAATTTTATGCGATGAAACAAAAAACTTTGATGAAAAAGAGAAAAACGTGATTCCTCCCCAACACCCTGCTTTTCGATGATGTTAACGTCACTTCATAACGTCACTTCATAACGTCACTTCATAACGTCACTTCATAACGTCACTTCATAACGTCACTTCATAACGTCCCCATGGCAACAGGGGAAAATGGCTGCTCTTGTGTGAAGTAAACGCAACATTTTTCAACTTTCTGCTAAGATATATTATGGGACTTTTGGCAAAGAAAATATTTTGCGTGGAAATCGGCAATTTAAGTGGCGAAAGTGCAGCGTATTTGAAAAAATGCGGTGATTGTGCGTTGAATTATGCGATCGCATAATCACGTTTTTCTGGAGGGACTGATAAATATATCTTCTGTCCATTTAAACATTGAAACCGTTAATATTGTGTTGCTATAATCCAGTTGAATCATGGTTTCACGGTCTGCAGGTTACCTCACCACTGTGTCCTTAGCACTGATGTACTATTGACTCGACCTACTTCAGCCGTGCTGTGAAATGTCAGCAGCATGACGGTTTGGCAGCGACAGCAGTTAGAGGTTCAGTAAAGGACCAGACTGTGCAGGCCTGGTGATGGGAAGCATTTTATGTGAGAGTGTTTCCTTAGCTACTATCTCTGTAAGATCCACTCAAAGACCCAGACTCACACTCACACACACACACACACACACACACACACACACACACACACACACACACACACACACACACACACACACACACACACACACACACGCCTCTCGTAGCTTCCCGGCTTGTTTCCATGGCAGCATGCTTCATCAACAGCTGCTCACCTCTATCAGTGTCAGACAGAGTGTTTGTGTGGGTGTGTGGGTGTGTGTGTGTGTGCGTGTGTGTGTCTTGTTCGTGCAGATGTGTGGAGGCGTGAGAGGAGCTCTGTTTCTCAGGGTCACTGATCTCACAGCTGACTCAGCAAAAATGCTGCAACTAACGATTATTTTTCATCGTCTATTAATCTGTTGGTTATTTTCCCAATTAATGGAATTCATCCATTAGTTGTGTGGTCTCTAAAATGTCAGAAAATGGTAAAAAATTTGGATCAGTGTTTCCCCAAAAAGCCCGAGATGACGTCCTCAAATGTCTCGTTTTGTCCACAACTCAGAGATATTCAGTTTCCTGTCCCAGAGGAGAGAAGACACTAGCACATAGTCAAGTTTTAAGCTGACTATACTGTATATCTGTACAGCTAACAAACGTAACCTCCAGCATATCGTTGGGTTAGTGTGACGATGCTGTGGGATCCCACAGTCTCACCGATTCCTCACGTCTGTTTCCAGTCTTGTCTTAATTAAAGTTCAGTTTTTCCGGTCGGCATTTTATAAAAAAAAGTTCTGGGTTATTTACCCTGTTTACCACAATACAGCATCTTCTAGGCATGTTTCTGTTGTTTGCTAGCAGGCGGAATAGACGAGGAGGAAACCTTCACTCAATACAAGTCCATGGAGAGCAGAGAGGTGTTGCCCCTAAAATAGACATTCTGCAAGTCACTGAATGCTCTCTGACCTCCTTCAGTCATAGGTGTAGATTTCAGGGGGGATGCACGAGATATGTCCCCCCCCCTCAATATTTAGAAGAGGTAGATTTGTCCCCCCTCAAAAAATTTCCTGCACCTTTCCCCCTCATCAGCAACAATAAATCAAACTGTTACCTTTACTTCACCTCGCGGGATTTCAAGCATGTTTTTTATATATATATATACTGTATATATTAGGCAGGGATGCACCGAATCCAGGATTCGGCTTTGTCTGAATATTGTGCTTTTTGACGGGGTTCGGTTACTGCCGAACCTTAGGATTTTTTTCCACCGAACCGAACCCTACGCTTGCACTATGTGTGCTACGCTGGTCGCCGTTGATTACAGAAAGGTGTTTACGTAGGTGGAGCGTTCAATGCAGTAGGCTGTAAGAAAATAAAAATGGAAAAAGTGTTGTTTGGAAGTACTTCCTGTCAAAAGAAGGCCATTCAAGTCCAGCTACATGTTCAATCTGTTCAATGCTGATTGGTCTGGTGGTGGCGAGGACCCCAAACTATACACAACATGGCAATTTGGTAAAAGAATACGAGTTGTGCATGAAGGAATCTACAGACAGCAGCCAAAATGCAGCAACTTCAGGTACGGCAAAGGAAGGACAGTCACAGCTACAAACTTGTGTTAATGGACTGAAGATGGGAGGAGGATTCGGTTTCTGATTCGGCAGAATCTTAACCAGTGGATTCAGTATTCGGTCGAACCCCAAAAATCTGGATTCAGTGCATCCCTAATTTTTCCTCCTCACGATCACAAAAACAATGCAATTGAGAAAAACTATTATTTTGCACATTACATTTTGATAGTAAACTTTTATTTTGTCTCGTGTTCTGAATGACACACACGTTCGCCCCTTCTTCCAAAGGCTAAACTCACTCAGTAAACATTTGAATATATTTGTTTTATATAATTTATTTTAAGGGGAATTTAACAAGTTCAAACTGGAAAAGTATTAATTGAAATGTTCCAGTTCAAGTACAGTTGTTTTTGCTGTTGATTTATTTAACTGTTTCACAGGTTTTTTTAAGGTCAATAAATGCATCATCTACAATTAATCGTGTTAAATAATACACCAAAATTGTAAATAATTGTGATTATGATTTTTCTCTCCATAATGGAGCAGCCTTAGTATGTATCTGTTGTGAGTATCACCACACTGTCTTTTGATCGTAAGTAGCTTTGGATTAGCCCAGAAGCTATTTAGATGAATAAGCTGTAAACAGACCCAGCAGGTACAAGTTTCCCGATTGAATCTGAATTAAATAACTGAGGGAAACATGCTGGATTAAATTTGCGTTAATGACAGAGTCCGCGTTACTTCACAGGACGGCAGCTAGAGTCGTAGTAAAGCAGCATGTGTGCCGAGCCGTTGTGTAATTAGGGCTAGCTTTCAAGCACACTGTGTAGCTAATCAGCTTTTCTGTGGCTGATTGTAATCCAAAAGGCCAGCGCTGGTTTCCCTTATCAGCGAAACTACTGCCTTACAGGCACCTGCCGCTCTCAGCACTGGATGTATTAATGAGCTGTATCTATCAGAGATGGAGAAACAGACTTTGATTAAATACTGTCCCTGGTTATCAGAGATTGAGAGAGAGCGTGGGATTGTCCTGCGCTCCTGCAGCGGTTGTGGACGTGTGTGTTTGCACATTCACAGGATACTCCCTGATAAAGAAATACGTGTGTAGTTGTGTAGAGTCTCTTATCTGTTTCCATGTGGCCTTCGCTTAAATAGATACGCAAAAGGTTTTTTGTACAAATGCATTATAAAATGTACAGTGTCTTTGGAGATTAGACTCCATCGTTGTAATAATATTTTTAAAGGGGTAGAGAAACAGGAAATAACCCCCGATGGAATCTAGACACTGGTGGCGGCAGAGAAGGAGGGCTTTGCCTGAAAACGACAGCTGACAGCAATGGGAGAGAAACAGATTTAAAGCAGGGTTGTAATGCTGTGATTGGTCCTTGAATTTCATGGCCAATTCTGATTGGTTTAACTAAAAGGTGACGCCTCTAAACGGCTGATTTGATTTAGGAGGAAGGGTTGGACTTGCTGAATTAATTTTACGCATCTATTTCATAAGGTAAAGTTTTAAAAAACAAAGCTTATAAATAACACATTGAATTTGACCTTTGGACTCAAACAGCCAGAGAGAGTTTATATTTCTCTATTAAAGTGGGTCATGTAAAAAATACACACGATCTGGCATAAAATCACCTCATAAAGATTTTGTGGCAACAGAAGCATTCATAGGAGGCGTGTTTCTGGGTTTATGATGAATATTAGTCCAATATTCTCTTTTTTTAGCTCTGTTTTGGTCTCCACCAACTCCTGAGGGAAAAAACTGTCTCTTTAGCTGCTAAACGCTCCACTATATTCACCAAATAGTTGCCTAAATTTGTCTGTCGGATGTTTGCTGCTGACCAGAAACCCACCACTCTATTTACGGTAATTCAAACGGAACTTTTATTATTGTAAAACACACTAAATTCAAAGACGACAGAAACAAAATAAAACTATCAAAAGCCGTCTTGATTCGTCACACCACTCAGTCAATCACTACTCAGGTTCAGCTGAAATAAACCCTTAATTCACCCATTTACATGTGGAAATATGAGCTGGCTATTTACATGGAGTCTGGTGGGTTTGGTGATGGTGATTTTGAGGCTGTTTCATGTTAAACTAAAAGGATTTTACTCTTTAAGAAAAAGGTCTATCTGTGTAGGGATCCTTTCCATAATGGTGTCAGACACTTAGAATAATAATCTGAGCCTGTCAGCGCCAAAAACAGAACTTTTAATGGACGCTCGCTAACTGACGGTGAACATTTGCCCTACAGTTTTACATTACAGCTCGGTTCACGCCTGATGGTTACAGCGTTCTCGCTCAACACTGGACCAAAGACAAAGATTTTTGTTCACATTAGTCACTTATAAACTTTTAGTGGACACAACAACTCAAAAAAGAAGAGATGTAAATCTCACCCTCATAAAACACAGTTCACCTCAGGAGAGAGTATATGGTGATAAAGTGCACGAACACAGGGCAGTAAACCTGAGCGCTGACTACACCGAGAGCCTTACTGTGCCAGGAACACGTTAAGTGATTTATGTACAGGGCGGGGTACAAAGAAACATTTCCTTATGTGGAAAGCAGCAAAGTAAAAGCTCTTCTGAAATCAGGGTTAGTAGCAGCCTGAAGAATCTTTTTTCTCTCTAACCTTTAGGCCACCACTGCCCCAAATGTAGCCTTTCCAGTTAAAACATTATCCAAAAAGCTAATGTAAGTGTACCTTTTGCATTGATATGTATGGTAAACATGATGGATTATTATGACTATAAACATTACAAACACAGAAAAGTGGCGCAGAGCTGACAGTAAATCTCTGCCCCGTGTTATTTTTATACGACAATAGTCACATCCTTAAATGGTTTCCTTGGTTTTTTTATTTTTTACTTTGGTTTATTTGCTATTTGCTAAAGCAACATGTTGAATCATTGAAGACTATGAATTTATACAATATAGGACATTATACATCTGGACTTCCACTGTGAGGCCGAGAGCACACAAAGGCTTCACTATACAGAGCCAATCTCTGTTTCTTTTGCTCAAATGGTGTTTTAAGCCCCCACCATCGACATCCAGGCAGCCATCGACTTTAAGGCACTTAACCCTAACCTTAACCCTAACCCTTGCCTAACCCTAGTGCCTTCCATGCAGCGCTGCCTAGAAGGTGTTGGGGGCTTAAAACACCAAACACTGTTAGTTTCAGGGGAAGCTGGTGTTTAGTGGGGTTTGAAACAAACTGACAGGCTAAATAACAATTATATTGCACTAGAGAGCATATGCATGCACACACAGACAGATATTGCCCTCCCCCCTCCTCCCCCAACACCACCACATACACAGCAAAGAGGCAAATTGCTAGAAAGCAAAAGAAAGTGATGTTTGACTAGAGTTGGTTCTGCATGTTCACGTCCGTCAGAGTTGGTCTAAGTAACCTTGATCCCTTTGGAACCGCCCCTCTCTCTTCTCGCTGCGTTTGTAAAATCAATCACGCATTTGAGAAATAGTATTATATTGTTCTGACAGACAGACAGACTTAGGACACTCTTATCAGATTGGTGACTCTAAATCTTTGGACCGGCTGTAAAACGTTGCACAACTGGCAATATCCCGTACTGTTACACAATGTACACGGCTCTCTGAAGTCATTGTGACTAAGCACATTGGAAATCAGGGGGAGGGTGGTGAACAGGGAGTATCCTTTTTCTGCCAGATATTGCGATTACGATTTGATTTGCAAATTTTTCTTAAAAGTTTAGTTCAATCTTCACTGTGCAACAGATACAACATGTAATGGAGCATTATAACATGAGACACCATCAACACTGCTCTATATTCTTATTCAGGGATGATATGGATATGAATTGGCAGAAATAAGTGTTTTTCTTTCTTTGTATCTTATGAAAAAAAAACTGTAAATATAATAATGAAAAGAGGAATAAAAAAAATGTTAAACCAAATGTCATTCAAGCATTCAAGTAAATATTCTGGCTAATCGCATTCTATTTGTCAAATGGGGGTAGGACTGCAGGGGGTACATGCAAAATGTTTTTTGGTCTTTTTTTTGTCACCTTTTTTAAGGTTTTGGCGTTTGTTTTGACCTATTCTTGCCTTTCTTCCTCACTTTTTTCTACTGTCTTTTTTTCTTGTCGCCCTAGTGTTGCCTTCCTTCTTTCTACTGTTTTTTTTGTCTTTTTTTTGAAGTTTTTGTTACTATTTTCAACCTATTCTTGCCTTACTTCCTTCTTTCTACCGTCTTTTTTTCAAGGTTTTGTCGATTTTTGTCGACTTTTTCCATCAGCATTTCAATGTTTTCCAGGTACGAGGCTGTTGTTCAGTAAATCTATCGCTGACATCGCTGTATTCTTCCTCTTTATAGAGACTTTTTTTTCTACCAAAAATGATTTGTGCTGGTTAGGGGGTACATGGCTTAAAAACACAGTTCAAAGGGGGAACATTATTGAAAAAGCTTGAGAACCACTGTCTTAGAGGCTGGATGGCTGTGTACTTTATATGCGTTTGGAGAAGCTCCAACACATCTGTATCAGTCACCGACCGCCATCTACTGGTGACAAAAACAAGCGTCACCTACTGTACGTGACAAACAGATTGTTATCAGGAACTTCTGTAACTCTGCCAACATCTGCTAATGTCTAACTTAAAAGGCCAATATTAGCAAAGTATACAACCAGCCGAACTCCGATATCAGCAGGAGTCGGTCTCCAACAGTGGGGTTTCAAATGTGATTTAGATTATGAACAAATAAAAAGTAAAAAACTATAAAATAAAGAATGTCAACACATCTCCACCTCAAGAAGAAAAACAGTCCGCTAAATTCCACAGATTTTCATTCTGGATCGCCACTGAAATGTGTGAAGGAAATCCCTTAGATTCCGTTTGGGTCCGCTGATGATTGTGTTTGATAAGAACAATTTATGTTTAAAGTTAAAGAAAATAATTTACCATGTAACATACACGCAGTGTTTAATGAAAGAGACGGGGGATATCATCTAAGAGGACGATGTATGTTCAAACAACCTCTTGTGCGAACTGGTGTTAAAAGCATGTGTGTTTCAGTTTGTGGGGTGACCTTATGGAATGGACTGAACAATGACATCAAACAGAGCCATAATATCATTCAGTTCAAAAATAGATTAAAGAAATCCATACTTGACCAATACAGAAAGGAATAGACCGAAACATAGGACAGGAATTGTAAT
This sequence comes from Perca schrenkii, assembly GCA_025617405.1. Classification (NCBI taxonomy): domain Eukaryota; kingdom Metazoa; phylum Chordata; class Actinopteri; order Perciformes; family Percidae; genus Perca; species Perca schrenkii. Next base: position 31,255,274 of record CM046797.1, read on the forward strand.
GTAAAGGTATTGTTGTATATTGTTGTAAGTTATTGTAAGACCTGAAAGATTGTCTGCTGTATTTGGATATCTATTTGTTTTGGAATAATATGATATTGTGAAGTAGAGGCAGGACCTAATAAGCTGTATATTTCCGCCTGCTCCTTCTCAAACTTATCCTTTTTTATTATTTTTTTGGGTCTTTGGTAAATACTGATTGTTTGTGTTTTAATTTTGTGGTTTTAATTTTTTTTGTTTTGTAAAAATTAAAAAAATAATGACGATGACATGTGTCCCACAGGGAAAGTCTTACCCGTTCAAAGGCTCCTTCCCCACCATGTGGAACCCCATCGTCTTGTTGGACTTCAACAACCTGTGGAGGAAAATGGACGAGATGGGCCGGGAGGTAACACGCAGGAATTACCCTTGCTGTTTGCTTTTTACTCTGCACTCTGTGTGTCATCTTTGCTAAATGTAAGATAAGATCATTCATCTTGGGCAGTCGAGAGAACAAAAAATGGTGACACATAAACGCACATAAACACACAATGAACATACAGTAAACACGCATGAAACACAAGCATACATTATTCAACAAACATTAGATGAACCTCACACAAGACCCCCCCCCCACCTTCCCCCAGACTCTCCCACTGCACATCCTCCCCCTCAGATTGCACTTAATTCTACCCAGATTGCACATCTTCCGTGATAATATATAATAACTTATATTGTATTGCACAATGCCCAAATGCACAATTGCACACGTGCCGTGTCAAATTAAAAATATTGCACCAGTGCCCTACCAGATATTGCACATCCTACAGCCATAATGGGGAGTACCATAAATATTACCCATGCTTAATCTCGGCTCAGTCCTTGCTGCAGTGGCCGCGGGTTCGGTTCCAACATGTGGCCCTTTGCTGCATGTCATTCCCCCTCTCTCTCTCCCATTTCATGTCTAAGCTGTCCTGTCACAAATAAGGGCCTAAAATGCCTGAAAAAAATCTTTACCAAAAAACTCAGCGCATGTCCTTCTCCTCTTCCTCCTGTGTTTCAGATTCCCAGAGAGGCCCCCTGGAGAGCTCCCCATGCCGAGGAGTGGGACAACATGACCATGAAGGAGCTCTTTGAGAAAATCTGCTGGACCAGGTAGCACAGAAACGAGGGAATTAGATCACTTTTCCCCCCCTATCCCCACTATCTTTATTTATAATATCAAATCATAACAAGAGTTATCTCAGGACACTTTACAGATAGAGTAGGTCTAGACCACACTCTATAATTTACAAAGACACAGATGGTTCCATAAACCACTCTTCGCAAGCAAAAGGAAGGAGCAGTCCAGTACTTTTATTGCATTTTGAGCATTTTATTCAGTTTCATAGCATTATTCTGACTAAACTTTGACAGTCTTTGATTATCCATCAACAAACGTTCCTCTGATCTGAACTTTTAAACAAATAATTCATGATTTCTGCTTTTTTAACACAGAAAGTGGGTTAGTGTTAGTGGTGTATATACCGGTGGTAATGAATAAAAGCCCTGAAAACGTGGAAAAATTCGACAAAATGTGTGGTAAAATAAGTGACACAAACGTCAAAAGTGTAAATTTTTAATTTTTACCTGGGAGGACAACACAAGGGTTAACATCACTGTACTAAAAAGGTGGGAGACTTTCAAATAGAGCTAGCTATCCTCTGTTACTGTCTGGTATACAGGGATGCTGGGCAATGTGTGTGGCTCCCCAATCAGCCAACTGGATTGTGTAGGATCTTACTCAAACATAGCTGTTATTTTGAAGTATTTAAGTTCTAACCCTTCTCTCTTATTTCTAGTACTGTTCGCCGCTTCGCCAAGCTGTTTGTCAACGTCAACGTGACCTCCGAACCCCACGAGGTGTCGGCTCTGTGGTTCCTCTGGTACGTGAAGCAGTGTGGAGGAACCATGAGGATCTTCTCCACCACTAACGGAGGACAGGTACGTGTGTGTGTGTGTGTGTGTGCAGTTTCTATATTTTGTACCTGTACATGTGAGCGGCCTCTAGCTCACCCAGTAAGAGCGTGCGCCCCATGTAGGCAGAGTCCTTTGCAGCGGCCCGGGTTAGAGTCTGCTGCGTGTCATCCCCCATCTCTCTCTCTCACCTTTGCTGTCTAATAATAATCTAATAAAGGGGAAAAGCCCCCACAATTTAATCTTTAAAAGGAGTCTGGTGGCTTTGCAAAGAGCAGAGATAACGGCTTCAGTTCCCCGTCGTAAAGGGCCGTCTGACAGCAAGGTGAAGCGCTGAAAATACTCTAAATATAGACTCCACTTAAACTGATATAGATGTATTTGGTGTCTAAAATGCGTTTAGCTGCTGCCCCCCCCATCCACAGCAGTAAATATCTTAGCTTCCGTTTCGGTATTCCTGCCTGCTTCTCCAAACTGAACTGTAGATAACACACTGACTCTGGAGAAGTAGCTCATACAACCACACTTTAAAATATCTGAACTATCCCTTTAAGCTCACTGTGGCCTGCAAAGATGCATTCCCTCATGCAAAACAGGAGAATGAGCATCAGTGAGAGATCCCATAGTTTCCTAAATCAGCCCTTAGACATTATCGTAGTTTAGTTTGCTGCTGAGCAGCCTAGCATAATAATGAGCCGGACAAAAGCTGTTTTCTTGGAGTGCCAGGGGAGCACATTCTGCCGTCGTACTTTCTAAAGCTAAGTGGTCCTGTTGCCATAGCCACTGAGGAAGGGGATTGCGTTTAGGTAAACAGAGGATGTTGCAGCACCTCTCTCTTGTCATTTCCCTTCTGCTGGACCATCCCATGCATACTTGTTTATGGGTTCATGGGTGTCATGTCATTTGAGCTGATATTCTGTTTGAAAAAGAGAGTTATGTAAAGTATTGCATATGGAGGCAACATGAACTCGTGTTTAATCCAGCGAGACAAACACAGATTCATCTCGTTTCAGTGCCAGGGCACATTTAGGATTCAGCTCCGAATTTTCTGGCAACTGGCAGGCAAATTTCATCCAAATGCCAGAGTGGAAGGCACACAATGTGTTTCTAATCAGGGAGAGATGTTGACACCAACCATGTGGTGAAGTGTGTTTAATTTTGTGCTTCAGAGCTTTGGCAGCACTTGATGTCTCTCCACTACCTCGGTCCTCTTCATTATTCAGCAGTTGCTGGCCGGAGCTTTGCAATAACAGATTTTCCCTTTTTGGTTTAAGATGTTGAAATGTGTAGTGAAGGAGAGAAGGTTGGTTGAGGGAAAACCAGTAGGTAACACCAGGATAAATGAACAGATGAGATCAGCTTGTCTCCTAAATGTATTAACCTGGCAGAGTCATACTCTGAGCAGGATCAGACTGGATAGAAGCAATTTCAACCAATATAATATGAGACTGTCTTGCAAGAAGAGCATACAACTTTTTTTTTTAAAAGTGACAAACGTTGAGAAAAAAAAGTGACAAACGTTGAAAAAAGTGACAAAAGCATAACAAAATGTGACAAAAACATTGAAAACAGTGGCTAAAATGTTGAAAAAAGTGTAAAAAAAAACATTACAAAAAGTGACAAAATTGTTGAAAAAATGTGACAAAAACATTGAAAAAACGCTGCTTCTGCACTCTGTGTTGGTGACTGACCCCCCCCCCCCCCCCCCCCCTTTGCAGGAGAGGAAGTTTGTGGGCGGCTCCAGTCAGATCAGCGAGTGCATGGCCAGGGAGCTGGGAGAGCGAGTGAAGCTGCAGTCTCCGGTCTACAAGATCGACCAGAGCGGGGACATGGTCGTCGTGGAGACGCTGGACAAACTGACCTACACAGTAAGCATGTCACCGCTGAGTCTGCTGCACACACACACTAGAGCTTAGATCGGGCCCAAAAAATCAAGCCCGACCCTACCCGAGCCCGTGCACGTTGTGTCCGAGCCCGGCCAGGCCCGATACATTAACTGTAATTATGAGCCCGAGCCTGATTTCAACCGGACATTTTTTTAATACGTGAGCCGTTATAACTGATGTTTTCAACTACAATTCAGAGTTGTTTGAACTGCAGAAATTCAATTAAATTCAATTTTATTTATAGTATCAAATCATAACAGAGTTATCTCGAGACACTTTACAGATAGAGTAGGTCTAGACCACACTCTACAATTTCCAAAGCCCCAACAATTACAGTAATTCCCTCAAGAGCAAGCATTAGCAGTGGCTACAGCAACAGTGGCTAGGAGAAACTCCCTTCCAGGAAGAAACCTCGGCAGACCCAGACTCTTGTTAGGCGGTGTCTGACGGGGCCGGTTGGGGGTGTGATGAACGTGGCAAATAATAGGCACATTAGAGATAATGGAACAGTAGTAGTAGTTCATGTCATAGCAGGGCACATCGTGTCATACTGAGTAGTACAGTCTCCTATTCCAGATCCTGACTACTCTGTGCCTATAAACATCACAGCAGGGCGTTGCGGGATGTAATGTGGCACTGCAGAGCACGGGTGGATGCAGTGGACGCAGCCGGCATTGCAGGGAAGAAGAAACATAAGGACTCCGGGGAGTAAACTCCCCAGAGCTAGGTTAGTAACAAGCAGTTCTGGGACAGGATGCATATAAAAGGAAACAAATGAAAACATTGATGAGAGAGCAGCTCAGTGTGTCATAGGAAGGAAGGAGCTTCTAGTCTAGAATTATAATAGCATAACGAAGAGAGGCAGGTTATCTTAGAGAGAGGTGCCGGATCGGGTTTGAACTCTCCCCTGCCGTGTTGGGCTGTACTGGCCTCCCTCTACTCTCACTATATTATTGATTATATGATAAATAAATCTGATGGCTACGAAGAAAAACAGGTGGGCCGGGTTAGGCGGATGCTGCAACTCCTCACTCCTTAACTATAAGCTTTATCGAAGAGGAGAGTTTTCAGTTTACTCTTAAATGTGGTGACGGTGTCTGCCCCCCGAACCCAGACTGGGAGCTGGTTCCACAGGAGAGGAGCCTGGGAGCGTAGTGCTCTAATGGGACAATAAGGTACTAAGAGCTGTTCTAGATAGGATGGTGCTTGACCATTTAGGGCTTTGTAGGTCAGGAGAAGGATTTTAAAGTCAATACTGAATTTTACAGGAAGCCAGTGCAGAGAAGCTAAAACAGGAGAAATATGATCTCTTTTCTTAGTTCTTGTCAGAACACGTGCTGCAGCATTCTGGATCACCTGGAGAGTCTTAAGGGACTTATTTGAGCAACCTGACAGTAGGGAATTACAATAGTCCAGCCTGGAAGTTACGAACGCATGGACTAGTTTTTCAGCATCGTTTTGAGATAGGATATTCTTAATTTTTGCAATGTTACGAAGATGAAAAAAGGCTGTTCTTGAGGTTTGTTTTGGATGGGCGTTAAAGGATATATCCTGATCAAAAATAACTCCTAGATTTCTGACAGTAGTGCTGGAGGCCAGGACAACACCATCCAGAGTAGCTATATCTTTAGATAATGAAGTTCGGAGGTGTTTAGGGCCCAGCACAATAACTTCAGTTTTGTTAGAGTTTAACATCAGAAAATTATAGGTCATCCAGGATTTTATATCTTTAATACATGCTTGAAGTTTAGCTAACTGACCGGATTCGTCTGGTTTGATTGATAAGTATAATTGGGTGTTGTCCGCATAGCAGTGATAGTTACTTGAGTGTTTCCTAATAATATTACCAAGAGGAAGCATATATAAGGAGAATAGAATTAGTCCCAGCATTGAGCCTTGTGGAACGCCATGGCTAACTTTCGCGTACTTGGAGGATTTATCATTGACATTAACAAATTTAGATTGATCAGAGAAATAAGACTTAAACCAGCTTAGTGCAATTCCTTTAATTCCGACTAAGTATTTCATCCATCCATCCATCCATCTTCGTCCGCTTATCCGGTGTCGGGTCGCGGGGGGAGCAGCGCTAGCAGGGGACCCCAAACTTCCCTTTCCCGAGCAACATTAACCAGCTCCGACAGGGGGATCCCGAGGCGTTCCCAGGCCAGGTTGGAGATATAATCCCTCCACCTAGTCCTGGGTCTTCCCCGAGGCCCGGCACCCAGGGGGCATCCTTACCAGATGCCCGAACCACCTCAACTGGCTCCTTTCGACGCAAAGGAGCAGCAGCTCTACTCTGAGCTCCTCACGGATGACTGAGCTCCTCACCCTATCTCTAAGGGAGACGCCAGCCACCCTCCTGAGGAAACCCATTTCGGCCGCTTGTACCCTGGATCTCGTTCTTTCGGTCATGACCCAGCCTTCATGACCATAGGTGAGGGTAGGAACCAAAACTGACCGGTAGATCGAGAGCTTTGCCTTCTGGCTCGGCTCTCTTTTCGTCACAACGGTGCGATAGATGGAATGTAATACCGCACCCGCTGCGCCGATTCTCTAACCAATCTCCAGCTCCATTGTCCCCTCACTCGCGAACAAAACCCCAAGGTACTTGAACTCCTTCACTTGGGGTAAGGACTCATTCCCTACCTAAGTAACTAAGTATTCCAATCTCTGTAACAGGATTGTATGGTCAATGGTGTACTAGCACTAAGATCTAGTAAAACAAGTATGGAGACTAGTCCTTTGTCTGCAGCAGTTAGAACGTCATTAGTAATTTTCCCCAGTGCCGTCACTGTGCTATGATGCTTTCTAAATCCTGATTGAAAGTCTTCAAATAAACTGTTGCTATGGAGAAAATCACCTAAGTGATAAGCATCTACCTTCTCAAGGATCTTGGAGAGAAAGGGAAGGTTATATATAGGTCTATAGTTTGCTAAGACCTCAGGATCTAGGGTGGGTTTTTTCAGAAGAGGTTTCATCACAGCTACTTTAAATGACTGCAGTACATAACCTGTTAATAGAGACATATTGATCATAACTAGTAGTGAAGGGTTAACCACGGGTAATGCTTCTTTGAGTAGCCTCGTTGGGATGGGGGTCTAAGAGACAGGTAGATGGCTTAGCTGAAGATACCTTTACCATTAATTGTTGAAGGTCTATAGGATAAAAGCAGTCTAAGTATATGTCAGGTCTAGTCGTTCTTTCTAGCAGTCCTGCGTTGAAAGGTGAACCGGCAAAAAGGTGATGGATTTTATCTCTAATTGTTATAATAATTGTCACTACTCAGAGCTTTAGGAATAGATAGCTCACTAGAGCTGTGACTCTCTGTCAGCCTGGCTACAGTGCTGAAAAGAAACCTTGGGTTGTTCTTGTTTTCTTCTATGAATGATGAGTAATAGCCTGATCTGGTATTTCTGAGGGCCGTCCTATAGGTTTTCAGACTGTCTTGCCAGTCCAAAAGAGACTCTTCCAGTTTGGTGGAACGCCATTTACTTTCAAGTTTTTTTCGAGTTTTGCTTTAATTTACGAGTTTGGGAGTTATACCAAGGTGCAAGTTTAAACAAGGCAGTGCTACCTGGAAGGCACCGTTGGGGGCAAAAAAACACAGATAAACTACTTTTGTAGGTGGGTATACGGAAGTCCTTGACCTTTCCTAGTGGGTATACGGCTTGTACCTGCATACTGCACACACTACACCACTGGTAACAGGGTTTTTTCTGCAGAACGAGTACTTTTACAGCGAAAATAGCCCACTTAGAGTAGATCTGGCCTGATCCCACGCCTGGCCATTCATAACTGACTCGTATTTCTACACGCCGGTCACAAAGCGATCCTTCTTCTCTCTCTATGTCTCTCTCTCTCTCTCTTTCTCTGTCTCCCTCTCTCTCTGTCTCTCTCTCTGTCTCTCTCTCTCTCTGTCTCTCTCTCTTTCTCTCTCTCTCTCTCCCTCTCTCTCTCTTTGTGCTCTTCCTGTATGTGATTAACCTGCCTGGTTTGACACATACGCTCACGTCTCGCGCAATAGAGGAGATGCCAAAACTATTGCTGCAGCGCCAGTGGCAAAAAGAAATAGCTGCGCTACAAAAAACATAAAAAAAATTTAACTAAAACATTGAAAACAGTAACTAAAACGTTGATTAAAGTGACAAAAACATTGAAAAATGTGGCAAAAAACATTGAAAAAAAAGTGACAAAACTGTTTTTTAAAAGTGACGAAAAACATTGATAAACGTGCCCAAAACGTTGATTAAATGGCTTACGCACCCGGGGTGTTTTCGCTGTTACTTTTGACACTTTGAGTACATTTTGATGATGATATTAATTAGTTAAAAAGGATTTTGAATGCAATTGAAATTGAGCAATCGAAGCAAACAATCTGAGTTCTTCCAGCACTGCAGTGTAAACACATGCAGTATTTGAACACTGTGACATAACGAAGTCCTTAGGCACAAGAAGATGTTGAGCAACATTCCAACTAATCAGTGTGAATCCCAACGAGCAGTGGTACATATTGTTCTCTGCTGCCATCCGCTGGCTGCTTGGCATCCTGCAGCCATGTTCCTCGTGATGCAGCTCCCACTGCCCCCCGTCCTGTTTGTGTCTCCTCTCTCGTGTGTCTTCGTCTTAGGCCAAGTACGTGATCGTGGCCACCCCTCCCGCTCTGAACCTGAAGATGCACTTTAACCCCGAGCTGCCGCCGCTGAGGAACCAGCTGATCAACCGCGTCCCCATGGGCTCCGTCATCAAGTGCATGGTCTACTACAAAGAGAACTTCTGGAGGAAAAAGGGTACGCAAAAAAAAACATGCTGCAGTGTATGTTTGTGTGGGTGTGTGGGTGTGCGTGTGTGTCTTTTACACCAAGGGTCTTCAAAGTTTTTTAGGCCAAGGACCCCTCAGCTGAAAGAGAGAGCCCCTACTATTATACATACAGTATATTGTATAAAATTAAGTTGCATGTTAAACTAGTCCTTTGTCTGCAGCAGTTAGAACGTCATTAGTAATTTTCCCCAGTGCCGTCACTGTGCTATGATGCTTTCTAAATCCTGATTGAAAGTCTTCAAATAAACTGTTGCTATGGAGAAAATCACCTAAGTGATAAGCATCTACCTTCTCAAGGATCTTGGAGAGAAAGGGAAGGTTATATATAGGTCTATAGTTTGCTAAGACCTCAGGATCTAGGGTGGGTTTTTTCAGAAGAGGTTTCATCACAGCTACTTTAAATGACTGCAGTACATAACCTGTTAATAGAGACATATTGATCATAACTAGTAGTGAAGGGTTAACCACGGGTAATGCTTCTTTGAGTAGCCTCGTTGGGATGGGGTCTAAGAGACAGGTAGATGGCTTAGCTGAAGATACCTTTACCATTAATTGTTGAAGGTCTATAGGATAAAAGCAGTCTAAGTATATGTCAGGTCTAGTCGTTCTTTCTAGCAGTCCTGCGTTGAAAGGTGAACCGGCAAAAGGTGATGGATTTTATCTCTAATTGTTATAATAATTGTCACTACTCAGAGCTTTATGAATAGATGGCTCACTAGAGCTGTGACTCTCTGTCAGCCTGGCTACAGTGCTGAAAAGAAACCTTGGGTTGTTCTTGTTTTCTTCTATTAATGATGAGTAATAGCCTGATCTGGTAGTTCTGTGGGCCTTCCTATAGGTTTTCAGATTGTCTTGCCAGTCCAAACGAGACTCTTCCAGTTTGGTGGAAAGCCATTTACTTTCAAGTTTTTTCGAGTTTTGCTTTAATTTACGAGTTTGGGAGTTATACCAAGGTGCAAGTTTAAACAAGGCAGTGCTACCTGGAAGGCACCGTTGGGGGCAAAAAACACAGATAAACTACTTTTGTAGGTGGGTATACGGAAGTCCTTGACCTTTCCTAGTGGGTATACGGCTTGTACCTGCATACTGCACACACTACACCACTGGTAACAGGGTTTTTTCTGCAGAACGAGTACTTTTACAGCGAAAATAGCCCACTTAGAGTAGATCTGGCCTGATCCCACGCCTGGCCATTCATAACTGACTCGTATTTCTACACGCCGGTCACAAAGCGATCCTTCTTCTCTCTCTATGTCTCTCTCTCTCTCTCTTTCTCTGTCTCCCTCTCTCTCTGTCTCTCTCTCTGTCTCTCTCTCTCTCTCTGTCTCTCTCTCTTTCTCTCTCTCTCTCTCCCTCTCTCTCTCTTTGTGCTCTTCCTGTATGTGATTAACCTGCCTGGTTTGACACATACGCTCACGTCTCGCGCAATAGAGGAGATGCCAAAACTATTGCTGCAGCGCCAGTGGCAAAAAGAAATAGCTGCGCTACAAAAACATAAAAAAATTTAACTAAAACATTGAAAACAGTAACTAAAACGTTGATTAAAGTGACAAAAACATTGAAAAATGTGGCAAAAACATTGAAAAAAGTGACAAAACTGTTTTTAAAAGTGACGAAAACATTGATAAACGTGCCCAAAACGTTGATTAAATGGCTTACGCACCCGGGGTGTTTTCGCTGTTACTTTTGACACTTTGAGTACATTTTGATGATGATATTAATTAGTTAAAAAGGATTTTGAATGCAATTGAAATTGAGCAATCGAAGCAAACAATCTGAGTTCTTCCAGCACTGCAGTGTAAACACATGCAGTATTTGAACACTGTGACATAACGAAGTCCTTAGGCACAAGAAGATGTTGAGCAACATTCCAACTAATCAGTGTGAATCCCAACGAGCAGTGGTACATATTGTTCTCTGCTGCCATCCGCTGGCTGCTTGGCATCCTGCAGCCATGTTCCTCGTGATGCAGCTCCCACTGCCCCGTCCTGTTTGTGTCTCCTCTCTCGTGTGTCTTCGTCTTAGGCCAAGTACGTGATCGTGGCCACCCCTCCCGCTCTGAACCTGAAGATGCACTTTAACCCCGAGCTGCCGCCGCTGAGGAACCAGCTGATCAACCGCGTCCCCATGGGCTCCGTCATCAAGTGCATGGTCTACTACAAAGAGAACTTCTGGAGGAAAAAGGGTACGCAAAAAAAAACATGCTGCAGTGTATGTTTGTGTGGGTGTGTGGGTGTGCGTGTGTGTCTTTTACACCAAGGGTCTTCAAAGTTTTTTAGGCCAAGGACCCCTCAGCTGAAAGAGAGAGCCCCTACTATTATACATACAGTATATTGTATAAAATTAAGTTGCATGTTAAACTAGGCCGGATGGATGAAAATAAATTGATATTAATGTATTATTTATGCATCGTTTTAATGTTTAACATACATGTGGATGGCACAGTGAATCCTATCTTCAATGTGTAAATGAAATGGTTTTTTTTTTCACAAATAGGCCAATTTGTCGTTGCTATTTTTTATATGTTAGATTCATATTATTGTATATTTTCAGACATATTTTCATTTTTTCAAAAATCAACATTTTTAACATAATTTGGGCGGCCCATGTGCACTTACTCTGAGGACCCCCTAGGGGTCACTGACCCCCTGTTGAATATCTGTGTTGTGTGTGGCCAGGTTACTGTGGCAGCATGGTGATTGAGGAGGAGGGCGCTCCCATCGGCCTGACACTGGATGACACGAAGCCGGATGGGACTGTACCCTGCATTATGGGGTGATTCTATTAAACAAGATAATATTATCATTATGTACCATGCACCTCGCTATATGTGGACACCTGTCCCATTACAAAACCATGTGCATTAAAAACCGTGGTTACACATGACTTTTGTCATCTGATCTGCCCGGGACGCATTAAATGTCAAGTCTGTACGCTCCGAGGTCAGGTCTGGCATGTGGGCACAATCTGGACAGTTTTACCAAACGTAGGTCTTGCGTCATCTTCCCGCCACACCGGCAGTTTCTCTCCAGAGCAAGAGCAAAGAGCAAGAGAGAACTAGGGCTGGAGCACAGCTGATAGCACTGTCTCTCCACAACAGGGCGCGTCTCATACAGGCCCTTCCACCATTAGATGGCATTCTTTTGCACCAAGTGTAACTTTTGATACACCTTTGCACGGATAAAATATCCGATCAGGCAGATCGCATTGAAGTGTCAAGTGTGTACACACGTACATACAGTATGTCGAGACAGATGAGTTCCAATCTGGTGCATCCAATCACTAAAGTTGCATCATTGGGCGGTGATGGCGCAGTGGATGTGGCACGTGCCTTTGGTGTGGGAGATCTGGGTTCAATGACGTGTAATGTAAAAATAACTAGTGTAACTCATTTTCTTGTTGTCAACAAATCCCATGAAAAGACCAAAACCAACACTGTGTTAGTCCATGTCTTAATACTTTCTGATTTCCTACTGAAAAATATGCTCCATTCAACTTCTTCCCCACCAAACTGGGAAAACCATTTCATTAAAGGTCCCATGGCATGAAAATGTCACTTTATGTGTTTTTTTAACATTAATATGCGTTCCCCCAGCCTGCCTATGGTCCCCCAGTGGCTAGAAATGGTGATAGGTGTAAACCGAGCCCTGGGTATCCTGCTCTGCCTTTGAGAAAATGAAAGCTCAGATGGACCAATCAGGAATCTTCTCCTTATGAGGTCATAAGGAGCAAGGTTACCTCCCCTTTCTCTGCTTTGCCCGCCCAGAGAATTTGGCCCACCCATGAGAGAGAGACAACATGGCTTTAAAACGAGCAAAGTGGCAGTTGGTCAAGGCCACACCCCCCCCTCTCTCCTCCTCAATAGCTACAGACACAGAAATGGCACATCCTAAGGAAAGCTCATTGTGGGACTGGCTCTAGTGGCTGTAATTCTGCACTAAGGCTGAATTTCGGGAAAGACACTTCAGATACAGTATTAGGGGACCACTAAGGTCTATATAAAAGAGACTTCAGATACAGTATTAGGGGACCACTAAGGTCTATATAAAAGAGACTTCAGATACAGTATTAGGGGACCACTAAGGCCTATATAAAAGAGACTTCAGATACAGTATTAGGGGACCACTAAGGTCTATATAAAAGAGACTTCAGATACAGTATTAGGGGACCACTAAGGTCTATATAAAAGAGACTTCAGATACAGTATTAGGGGACCACTAAGGTCTATATAAAAGAGACTTCAGATACAGAATTAGGGGACCACTAAGGCCTATATAAAAGAGACTTCAGATACAGTATTAGGGGACCACTAAGGTCTATATAAAAGAGACTTCAGATACAGTATTAGGGGACCACTAAGGTCTATATAAAAGAGACTTCAGATACAGAATTAGAGGACCACTAAGGTCTATATAAAAGAGACTTCAGATACAGTATTAGGGGACCACTAAGGTCTATATAAAAGAGACTTCAGATACAGTATTAGGGGACCACTAAGGTCTATATAAAAGAGACTTCAGATACAGTATTAGGGGACCACTAAGGTCTATATAAAAGAGACTTCAGATACAGTATTAGGGGACCACTAAGGTCTATATAAAAGAGACTTAAAAAAAAAAAAAAAAAGCATCCAAAGAGCACCGTATCATGGGACATTTAAGGCTTGGCAGCAATGAATGTTGAAACAGAGCCAGGCCTTTCCCAAATTGTTGCAACAAACTTTTGTATAAAATATCAGAGTTAAGATTTCCCCTTCAATGAAAACAAAACGGACCAAGTGTGTGTCCACATCTGGCCATGTTGTGCACGACGTGTAACTGGAACTGCTCGGCCACTAGTGCGGCGGCGTATTTTCCTTGTGGATAATATTTCTCTTTTCCCTCTCCTCCAGATTCATCCTCGCCCGCAAGTGCAGAAAGCTATCAGGGTTGACCAAAGAGGAGAGGTAGGTGCACGCTGGAGAGACAACACAGCACGTTAATACAGTATCTCTCTCTCTCTCTCTCTCATGCTGCGAGAGTGGTTTCATCCAAACTGTTGTCTTGTTGCGTTTAGGTTGAAGATGATCTGTGAGATCTACTCCAGAGTGCTGGGCTCAGAAGAGGCTCTGCATGTGAGTTTGGACACAGACTAACACAGAGTCACACAGCTGCAGTGGAACTGCGTCAACAGTTAAATCGTTCATGTATAGGACACACTTGGTCGGTGACTCGTCATTGCTTGTGGCGGAGTCGCCATGGGGAAACAACAATCCTTTCCCCCAGACGGGATAACATAGCGTCAACCCTGTATGGACTACTCTATAGCAGTTATGCCTCTTGACAGAGCAAGATACATAAATAAAAACTGAGCCGTATTGGGTTGGATTGTCCTTAAATTATATGTGACCGGACAAACGACCCAACAGAACGGCCAGAGGTGTCATTTCCCGTCATTTTTTGTTAACGTTAGCTACCTGATTGAGTCTCCAGGTAAGAGACAGCTAACGTTAACCGTTAGCTAATCTTAGATGATTCACTCTGACTGTATTATCAGTAACGTTATCCCTTTTGTTATCCCACGTTCATTATAGCTACACTAAAGAAAGGTTTGTCTTAGCATGTTAAATGAATAAATTCCAAGAAATGGTTACAGTTTGGACTGTAGCAGCAACGTTAGCGCTATTAACACCGGCTACGTCTGTCTATTTGGCAGTATATAAAACTCAAGATCAGGATTTTTTAACTTATTGGAGGCGCAGAACGTCACACAGCAGCTTTTCAGCATTGTACCAAGCACAAAAACAAGCGTAAATATGACAAAGAGCAAAGATTAACCGCTAACAAGGTCATCATTAATTACAATGGTTTGTTTCCCCCCCACGGCATAAACGGAAATGACGTTCCCAGTAATGCCGACCAAATCTATTGGGCATCGAAAACCTAACTTGGAATCATTATAAAAAAACGATTCCAGATTTCGAATCCCATTATCATAAGTGTGGTTCTGTTTTACGTTGAAAAAGCGTTAAAACTAATTCACCTTTGAATCAAAATAAAATGTACCTCTTATCTGGGAAATAAGCATGTGACCCGTTTCAACTCCACCCCTCAAAGAATCGAGAAATTGTTAAAGTGATCATATTATGCTCATTTCCAGGTTCATAATTGTACTTAGAGGTTGTACCAGAATAGGTTTACATGGTTTAATTTTCTAAAAACACCATATTTGTGTTGTACTGCACATTGCTGCAGCTCCTCTTTTCACCCTGTGTGTTGAGCTCTCTGTTGTAGCTACAGAGTGAGGCATCACACTTCTGTCCCATCTTTGTTGGGAGTCGCACATGCTCAGTACCTAGGTAAGGACTACTAGCCAGTCAGAAGCAGAGTATGAGGGCGTGCCCTGACAGTAGCAAGGTAAGGACTACTAGCCAGTCAGAAGCAGAGTATGAGGGCGTGCCCTGACAGTAGCAAGGTAAGGACTACTAGCCAGTCAGAAGCAGAGTATGAGGGCGTGCCCTGACAGTAGCAAGGTAAGGACTACTAGCCAGTCAGAAGCAGAGTATGAGGGAGTGCCACGCTAGCAGCTAGGCGAGCATTATAACTAAATTGTGTTACAAAGTGATGCAATACAATAGAGCTGTTTGGAGCAGTTTGTGAACAGTGTTTTCTGTTGGAGATGGTAAGTCCCTTTGGGCTTTTCACTTTGTAAACCTACAATGTGCACAAAAAGATATATAACACAATAAAGGAAAGGGAAAAAGCCAAAAAAGCATAATATGAGCACTTTAAGAACCAAAATCAAAAGGAAGAATTGGGAATGGAATCAGCATTGTTCAAATCAAAACGATGCCCAACCTTATTCATATGTCTACTTGTGTCTGTCAGCCGGTGCACTATGAGGAGAAGAACTGGTGTGAAGAGGAGTACTCCGGTGGCTGCTACACGGCCTATTTCCCTCCAGGAATCCTTACTCAGTTTGGAAAGTAAGTCACACACAAAGCTGCCCACGGTACATATTGTGTCCTGATGCTCAATATCTTTATATCCATGCTGTTTTTGTTCTCATTAAAAGGTAGAAAAGCTGAATAGTTTAAACTAAATTTCGCCACTGTAGATCTTGTTTTGGTAATTCCAGATAATCTCAAAGATTTCTTATTCTATCCATTCGGAGTCAAAGATTTACCGTTTAAAACCGACGACACTCTGTAACCTCTCATGATCGCTGTGTTCTCCTGTCTGCAGGGTGCTGAGGGAGCCAGTCGGCAAGTTGTACTTTGCCGGCACGGAGACTTCCACAGAGTGGAGCGGCTACATGGAGGGGGCCGTGCAGGCTGGAGAGAGGGCCGCCAGAGAGGTCAGAGGTCACCTGGACAAACACTCAGAAACCAGAGGATCCTCTGATATTTAGAACATATGAGGCTATGTTCACACTTGGTGTCTTTTTTGACAAGAAAAAGTTGACTATGGCGCTTTTTATCGAAAAAAAGAAGAAGCTGGCAGCGTTTTTATTCCAAAAAGCAGCAGAGAGTGTCTTTTGTTGCTATAACAATAGAGCTGGGCAATATATTATATCGATATCGTGATATGAGACTAGATATCGTCTTAGATTTTGGATATCGTAATTTCGTAATATGGCATAAGTGTTGACCTTTCCTGGTTTTAAAGGCTGCATTACAGTAAAGTGATGTACTTTTCTGAACTTACCAGACTGTTGTAACTGTTCTATTATTTACCTTTAGCCACTTAGTCATTATATGAAAAAAATCTCATTGTGTAAATATTTTATGAAAGCACCGATAGTCAACACTACAATACGTTGCGGAATCGATATCGAGGTATTTGGTCAAAGATATCATGATATTTGATTTTCTCCATATCGCCCAGCCCTATATAACAACAGCTACTGATACAGTATCCTAGCTTTATAATTATGAGTACATAATTTTAAATACATGTGTACCTAACACGTGTGAGGAAAAGGTTACAAAGTCATAAGGGTCATTATAGATACAGTAATGAAACCACAAGATCAAAAGAAGCATACGAATTAAAAATAGAAATAAATTGAAAACAAATGACACAAAAAAAACAATAATATATTCAATTCAATTAAATTTTATTTATAGTATCAAATCATAACAAGAGTTATCTCGAGACACTTTACAGATAGAGTAGGTCTAGACCACACTCTATAATTTACAAAGCCCCAACAATTCCAACAATTACAGTAATTCCCTCAAGAGCAAGCAGTGCGACAGTGGCGAGGAAAAACTCCCTCTTGGGAAGAAACCTGGGACAGACCCAGGCTCTTGGTAGGCAGTGTCTGACGGTGCAGGTGGGGGATGTGATGAACAGTGGCGATAATAGTCAAATTAATAATGGAACAGTGACTTCAAATGGTAGTTGTAGTAGTTCATGTCATATCAGGGCGCAGCAGGGCGTTACAAGATGTAGCGTGGCCCAGCAGAGCAGGGATGGACGTAGCAGGAAGCAGCAGGGTTCAGCAGGACGCAGCAGGGCACCGCAGAGCTTAGCAGGGAGTGCAGCAGGACCACGGCGACAGCTGCAACCAGGATCTGCAAAGAAATAATATAATAAATAGCAGCGATAAAGGAGATGAAAATGGTACTAAACGATATATAGAAATATTCAAAGGAAAGAGATTTTGAAATAAGTAGATGAGTAAATTCACAAAGTCACGTACTAAACACACTGAGTGTGGTGCCTAAACTTAACTGTCATCGCCGCATAACGCTCACTTTTTGCTCTAGAAATAAAGTTTTGTGTTGTTACTATTACATGCATTTCATGTTGAAATAAATAAATCTCGCTGTGAGTGTCCCGACTGATCCGCTGTGTTCTGTTGCAGGTTTTGTGTGCGATGAATAAAATCCACCAGAGTCAGGTCTGGCAGACGGAGCCCGAGTCTATGGTGAGGCAACGCTTTCTGGATACTTTTTCAACTAAATTTAAACTCAAAAGTCTAATAAATTGTGGACCTAATTGTAGGGAACCCAACATGCCCACGAGCCCCTTGAGGGTTTTCTGGGTTTCTTTTGCATGCCCTTTACATTGAATGTCTTTTATTTTTTTTAAGATTATTTTCTAGGGCTTTTCCGTCTTTAACGGAAGACACGCAGAAAATCATCACAGGTCGGACTTGAACCCTGGACCTCTGCATCGAGGCATAATCCTCTATGTATATGTGCGCCCGCTCTACCAACTGAGCTAACCCGGGCACTGTTTAATGTCTCTTAAATGTATCGTTGTTGTTGTTTCTGGACATGTGCTAGACAAATCAAATGCAACTTAAGCCCAGTTCAGACCAGAGATTCACGACCAGACGAAACCGTTTTAGAACGTCGTAGGGAAAAGTTTCAGCGGTCTGAACAGGCCCGTCTCAGCTCGACTCAAACCAGCTGATGGTGTCGCTGCGACTCAGCTGGCCGAGTCTCCAGAGGCTGGTTTTACAACGTAAGAGACGTCTCCTGATTCAACAGTCAATAGAGAAGTCAGCTGGTGGTGTCTCCAGAGGCTGGTTTTAGGACGTAAGAGACGACTCCTGTTTCTACAGCCAATAGAGAAGTCAGCTGGTGGAGTCTCCAGAGGCTGGTTTTACAACGTAAGAGACGTCTCCTGTTTCAACTCCAGCGTCAATAGAGAAGTCAGCTGGTGGTGTCTCCAGAGGCTGGTTTTAGGGACGTAAGAGACGACTCCTGTTTCTACAGCCAATGAGAAGTCAGCTGGGTGGAGTCTCCAGAGGCTGGTTTTACAACGTAAGAGACGTCTCCTGTTTCAACAGCCAATAGAGAAGTCAGCTGGTGGAGTCTCCAGAATCTGGTTTTACAACGTAAGAGACATCTCCTGTTTCTACAGCCAATAGAGAAGTCAGCTGGTGGTGTCTCCAGAGGCTGGTTTTAGAACGTAAGACGTCTCCTGTTTCAACAGTCAATAGAGAAGTCAGCTGGTGGTGTCTCCAGAGGCTGGTTTTAGGACGTAAGAGACGACTCCTGTTTCTACAGCCAATAGAGAAGTCAGCTGGTGGAGTCTCCAGAGGCTGGTTTTACAACGTAAGAGACGTCTCCTGTTTCAACAGCCAATAGAGAAGTCAGCTGGTGGAGTCTCCAGAGGCTGGTTTTACAACGTAAGAGACGTCTCCTGTTTCAACAGCCAATAGAGAAGTCAGCTGGTGGAGTCTCCAGAGTCTGGTTTTACAACGTAAGAGACATCTCCTGTTTCTACAGCCAATAGAGAAGTCAGCTGGTGGAGTCTCCAGAGTCTGGTTTTACAACGTAAGAGACGTCTCCTGTTTCAACAGTCAATAGAGAAGTCAGCTGGTGGTGTCTCCAGAGGCTGGTTTTAGGACGTAAGAGACGACTCCTGTTTCTACAGCCAATAGAGAAGTCAGCTGGTGGAGTCTCCAGAGGCTGGTTTTACAACGTAAGAGATGTCTCCTGTTTCAACAGCCAATAGAGAAGTCAGCTGGTGGAGTCTCCAGAGGCTGGTTTTACAACGTAAGACGTCTCCTGTTTCAACGGCCAATAGAGAAGTCAGCTGTCCGAGTCTCCAGAGGCTGGTTTTACAACGTAAGCGACGTCTCCTGTTTCTACAGCCAATAGAGAAGTTAGCTGGTTGAGTCTCCAGAGGCTGGTTTTAGGACGTAAGAGAGGTCTCCTGTTTCTACAGCCAATAGAGAAGTCAGCTGGTGGAGTCTCCAGAGGCTGGTTTTAGGACGTAAGAGACGACTCCTGTTTCTACAGCCAATAGAGAAGTCAGCTGGTGGTGTCTCCAGAGGCTGGTATTAGGACGTAAGAGAGGTCTCCTGTTTCTACAGCCAATAGAGAAGTCAGCTGGGGGAGTCTCCAGAGGCTGGTTTTACAACGTAAGAGACGACTCCTGTTTCAACAGCAAATAGATAGCGATTCATCACTAGAAATGCAACTGCAGCAAGCATCTCACTAACACTCACAGTCCGGGGCTTCGTCTGAAGCCGAACGGCGAATACACCGTCCCCTTCCCTGAAGAGGGACAGCTCGGCCGCAACCTTTGGACTGTGAAAAACCCGCAACCCCGACCGTAATCGCAAGGCTACAAGCGGCGAGCTTAGTAATAATCAATAGTCCACGGTTTTCAACTAAAGCAAATGCTAATGCAACCACAAATGGCAGATGACCTGCATAGCCAGAAGATGAAAAAGGAACGAGCTCGGGGATGACACCAGAACTTATAATAATAATACCTTGGCCAACGCCACCCCGAGGTCACAGGTGACTTTGTTGTTCACACATGTGCGATACGGAATCTATCCAGTGCACTGCAGTCAGGTGGTCAGTAAGGATGAAATAGAAATAGCGCAGAAGGTCAAGGGTTCGAGTCTGACCTGTGATGTTGCCTGCATGTCTTCTCAGCTTTCCTATCCATTAAAGTCGGAAATGCCCTAAAATTAAATTTTATACGTAAACTATTTGCATAGGGGCCAGTAAACTGACTTTGGCCGAGAAGAATTTCTTTTCTCACTTGCTGCTGAACCTTGCGTCTCTCCTCCAACAGGAAGTCCCAGCGCGCCCGTTTGCCACCAGCTTCTGGGAGAGAAATCTGCCTTCAGTCGGCGGCCTCTTCAAGTTGGTGGGATTCTCCACCGTCCTGTCTGCTGCCACAGTAGCCGGCGTGGTGGCCTACAAGAAGGGCCTCCTGTCCCGGAGTTAAACCGCCCGCACGCATCATCTCACTCCTCTGTGTCTCAAGGGGACGACCATCTCTACAGACACTGTGCTCTATCGTACTTGTAGTGCACTACTTCACGGCCCAAAACTACAAAGTAGTGAACCACATCAGGTGTTGTTCTGCTCACACAAAACACTAAAGTCTGTTCCAGAGAGAGAGAGAGAGAGAGAGAGAGAGAGAGAGAAAGAGAGACAGAGAGAGACAGAGAGAGACAGAGAGAGAGAGAGAGAGAGAGAGAGAGTCATGGGCCGAGCACACGTCCAGAGATGCTAGTTAGAGAGGAGTGAAGAACTTCAGTTTAAATTGACTCTGAGATTCAGATTGTGAAAACCAATGAAGGAAAAAAGAGCAGAATCAGTTAAATATATACTAATATATAAATATATCGCTATTAATATTCCATACATTGCCAATGACGTACACATTCTTGATTACGTGTGTGTGTTTGTGTGTGGGCTTGTTTAACTATATTCGTGGGGTCCAAAAACCAGGAGTCCAGTATACTTGTGGGGTCCCGACAGCTTTGTGGGGCCAAAATGCTGGACCCCCCCCCAAGTTTAAAGGGCTGTTTGAGGGTTAAGACTTGGTTTTAGGATTAGGGATAGAATTAGGTTATGGTTAGGGTGAGGGTAAGGGTTAAGGTTAGGCATTTAGTTGTGATGGTTAAGGTTAGGGTGAGGGTAAGGGTTAAGATTAGGCATTTAGTTGTGATGGTTAAGGTTAGGGTAAGGGTTAAGGTTAGGCATTTAGTTGTGATGGTTAAGGTGAGGGTAAGGGTTAAGGTTAGGCATTTAGTTGTGATGGTTAAGGTTAGGGTAAGGGTTAAGGTTAGGCATTTAGTTGTGAGGGTTAAGGTTAGGCATTTAGTTGTGATGGTTAAGGTTAGGGTAAGGGTTAAGGTTAGGCATTTAGTTGTGATGGTTAAGGTTAGGGTAAGGGGTAAGGTTAGGCATTTAGTTGTGATGGTTAAGGTTAAGGTAAGGGTTAAGGTTAGGCATTTAGTTGTGATGGTTAAGGTTAGGGTAAGGGTTAAGGTTAGGCATTTAGTTGTGATGGTTAAGGTTAGGGTAATGGTTAAGGTTAGGCATTTAGTTGTGATGGTTAAGGTTAGGGTAAGGGTTAAGGTTAGGCATTTAGTTGTGATGGTTAAGGTTAGGGTAAGGGGCTAGAGAATGCATTATGTCAATGACGGGTCCCCACAAAGATAGTGCCACAAACCTGTGTGTGTGTGTGTGTGTGTGTGTGTGTGTGTGTGTGTGTGTGTGTGTGTGTGTGTGTGTGTGTGTCTGACTACCTCTGCTGATTTTAGGTGCTAATTATTCTGAGCGAGTAGCTGTAGCTGTTTGATGACACCCAGAAACATCAGAAAAGAACAGAGTTGTGAAAATTGCCGCTACAAAAACACAGAGGAGGTTTAAGGATACGGCCGGGGTTTTCTTATTGTCAACAAATCCCATAAAAAGACTAAATCATAACCCTTTTTTTAAGTAGTGTGTGTGTATCAAAGCCTGATATATCTTCCTCCTCTGTGCCATAGAGAGATGAAGTCCCACCCCTTCCGGTGGACCTCATGGGACCTAAACTCAGAAGAAATATGAACGGTAGTGAACGGGGAGAAGCTAATTATTTTTTGATCCCATTTGAATTGAGCCATGGATTAAAAATATGATGTTTGTCAATTTAAAAGATAATTTTTCAAGCAAAGAAAGTCTCAGTTAGCCGCAGGTTTGTCATATGACCACTTAGTTTAGTGTGAAACCGCTCAGTGAACTACATCTCCCGTCTCACACAATCTACCTCACCTAGCTTGATGCTCGGCTTGCTCGCTAGCTAGCTAGCTTTGCTCTGTTCCACAACACATGTAACGTTATCTTAACTGCTGGGTTTTATCCCGTCAAGTGTTTTTAGCAGATAAGTAAAAGAACAAGCGAGATCCTCTGCTCATTAGAGTAACGTTACATCCCCGGTACGATACACAGACACGTGATCGTAGCCTCAGCGAGACGTCATCCATGAAGTTTGTAGTCTTATACTTCAACAGTTTAACAACAAACTCAGACTTTCTTCGGTTGAAAAGTAATGTTTTAAATTGACGAACATCATATTTGTAATCCATGGCTCAATTCAAACGGGATCAAAAAATAATTTGCTTCTCCCCGTTCACTCCCATTCATATTTTTTTCGAAAGATAGTCCCATTGACTGGAAGTAGAAGGGCGGGACTTCGGCTCTCTATAGAGCTCAAATCCTAACAGGAGTTATCTCAAGACACTTTACAAATTGAGTAGGTCTAGACCACACTCTATAATTTACAAAGACCAAACACTTCCCCCCAGGAGCAATTGCACTTAGTGCCGTGGCCGCAGCGAGGAAAAACTTGGCGGCAAAACTCAGAAATTCTCTGAGATTAACCCTCTGAGGTCTAACGACATTTTCACATTTCTTTTTAATTTCACCTTTTAAGGGTATTTGCATATAACTGATCCCCGTGTGTTTCATATCAAAATGTTAAGAACAAACTCAGCTTTCTGTGTAGTGACGCTCAAATTTGTTTCAGATGTATAAAAAGATAATTTGCCACTAATGTTGATGTTCGCTTTTTTAAATTTCCTCAAATCTCTTGTGAAAACAAACCTACACTCAATTGTTTTGGTGCTTTGACATTAATTTTAATATATCAATAAAATAGTAAATAAATGTCTAAAATGAAATGTTGTAATATCTTTTTTTTTAATGTTGACTCGCTGGTGTGTTTTTCGTCCTCAGAGGGTTAAAGTCACAAAAGGTGACTTCTTAACAAAATGTTAAGGAGTCACATGGCAAGCTTGCTGTGTATTCTTCCTGCAGGGGTTGGCCTACCTATCAAATTATACTCCTGGCTTTAGCCCAAAATCACAATGTTGTCATAAGCATCCAGAAAATGAAGAGACAGAATTTGGATAAGGTGATCAGGGGCAGAATTTATAAATCCGGATCAGAAAAGGATTTATTGCCAAGTCAGTACGAGGAATGTGCCTCAGTTTTTGGTGCAAACATAATCAGAATCAGAGTCAGAAGAGGTTTTATTAGCACAATAATTCAAATGAATCCCTCGTTTTACTCCCTAATGCACCAAATCCATGGCTGAAATTATTCCCTAAAAATGAACTATTAACTCCGTGACAATGTCCAGCTGTTACAGGAAATAACTCAACCTTTATAAGAACGAATACTTCATATTTGTGAGCCGTTTTTAGAGATCTACAACTTCAGTAGCAACCATAGACTGTTAATATTAATGGACAGCGCATGTGTGACGTCACCCATTGGTTTGTGGAGATCTGCTATGAGTCGTCGAGTTTGCCGTTACGGGCGCAGCCATCCTGGTTGTGAATGTGACAATTTTATATGAGAGGGTGGAGCCACGTTACGTTACACACTTTCACTGGCAATCATATCATAGCCACGCCCTAAAACACCCCCTGCTTAATCACCGATTTTAAAATCAACGAGACCATAAATCAAGACATGAACATCATTCTGTGTTGCAGAAGACTTAAAACTAGCGATTGAGACCATAAACTCATTATGAAAATGTTTACTGAGGTAATAAATCAAGTGAGAAGTGGGTCACTTTCTCATAGACTTCTACAGAAACAGAACTCCTTTTGCAACCACACGTGTCGCCCCCTGCTGGAATTCAGATAGAAAACAGCTTTAAGGCACTTCTGCATTTGCAGTACTTCGCCGAACCGGATGCTCTGTCCTTTAATATTTACAGTCAATAGTAGCAACAAACAGGCGAGGGGTGAACAGGGTCAGGAAGTCAAGAGTGTTGAGAGACAGAATAACTAATAATTGTCTGTTTATATGGGATATGTTGACAGTGAGAAAAAAAATGAGACAAATGCATATAAACCCCATAATCGAAACTTTTTCAAGTATTTTTTGGGATAATTTTTTGGATGTTTTTGTCGCCTTTTTCAAGGTTTTTTTTGACTATTTTTAAGTCTTTGGCGCTATTTTTTTTGTAGTTGGAGATCTCAACCCCCCCAATGTTGAACCCAAAGTTACGCCCTTGGCTCTAGCTTACCAAAAAACACATGCTGTTATTATTGGAAACCATTTTAGAGCTATCCATCATGCAAAGATGTGGCCAGCCTGCTCTTCCTCTGTGAAGTCCTCCGACAAAAGAGTAGGAGGCGAAGTCCCTCCCCTTCCTGTGCCCCCGATGGGACCTTAATTCGGAAAAAAATATGTACGATAGTTGAGAGAAAAATAATTGTTTGGCCACCGTTGTTTGTGCCTTCGACATATCTGATTTTGGATTTGAGATTAGATGTGAAGAAAATTAATCAATTCAATTCAAATGTATTTATAGTATCAAATCATAACAAGTGTTATCTCAAGACACTTTACAGATAGAGTAGGTCTAGACCACACTCTATAATTTACAAAGACCCAACAATTCCAGTAATTCCCCCAAGAGCAAGCATTTAGTACAACAGTGGCGAGGAAAAACTCCCTTTTAGGGAGAAAACTCGGACAGACCCAGGCTCTCACTGCAGGATGTAGCAGGACGTAGTAGGATGTAGCAGGGCGTAGCAGGATGTAGCAGGCCGTAGCAGGGCACTGCAGAGCGTAGCAGGGCGTGGAGCAGGACCACGGCTACAGCTGCAACCATGATTTAGGGGCCACCTTAATCCAAGGAAAACTGCTGGGTGAAAAAACATAAGGACTCCGGGGAATAAGCTCCCCAGAGCTAAATTAGTAACAAGCATTTCGGGGACATGGATGCACACAGATAGAAAGAGAGAGGAGAGAGGAGCTCAGTGTGTCAAAGGAAGGAAGTCTCCCGGCAGTCTAAAACTATAACAGCATAACTAAGAGCTGGTGCAAGGCAGACCTGAGCCAGTTCTATAAGGGTTGGTAGATGAATCTAAGCAGAGAAGAGAATCAACACACAATTGAGTTTAAAAGAGAATGCTGCCCCTGTCCCAAAAGACGTGTGTGTGTGTGTGTGTGTGTGGGTGTGGGTGTGTGTCTGTGTGTGTGTGTGTGTGTTTATCTGTTGTGCCTTAATGGAAGTCGTAGTGTTTTTGTCATCAAGTGCCTGTGTAACTCTTGACACTCTTTGCCCCCCCCCAGCCCCACCCCTCACCCCTCACTTGCACTGGAGGTGAGAGGTAGCGGTATGACATTTTCACGATAACTGTCTCAGAAATAAAGACTGCAACTGCATGGCCTTTTTCTCGCTTAAAATGTGTTCAGAAACACGTTTTGGTGAACTATCTTCATTAAATACGAGATCGCATTTCAAACGAGCCGCCATTAAGGTCGGTTTTGAAATTCGGGAGCAGACAGACCCACGTGACGCGTTCGTCCAGTCAGCTGCAGCCATTGCGGTTGTAGGATGGTTTAGACTGTTTCCCTTGCTTGTTATTGGTCAGTTAAGTGAGACTGGTGGCGAGCCCACAAGCGTGCAATGCTGGGAAGCGGGGCGGTCCCATCCGTGACAACAACGCATACATGGACACCCACCATAAGAGAGCCGTCAATTGTCGTACCGTGGTAACCCTAGTAACCTTCAATATACAGGGACCAGAAAAACAACCCGGTGTTACCTGAGTTATGTCCTCAGTATAAACTTGACTCAGTTGAATCCAGGTGTGCAAACACAGCGCCAGCCAAGAATAATCGAGCTCAGACTGTTGGGTTGATCCAACTGCTTCTCCCCAGTGAAGCCAAGTCTGTGTGTGTTTCATGTTGTGTTTGCAGTGCTTCACTGTCCATGTCCCCTCGTTGTGATGCCCAGACCGTTCTCATGAACCATTCGTACGTACAGCTACGAGAAGTAACGCACTGTAAATCGTATGTATTCCACGTATTTTCAAGCTTTCAAGCAGACGAGCGGAGTGCGTGTCGTGGAAGAAGTTAAGAACACGAACCAGGAAACAGGTGCACGTTCAAAATCGAAAACGACGACACGTTACCTCTGAACGGTGTGAAACGGCGTGCAACTGCTTTGAGTTATGTTTTCTCTCATTTGGTGGGTGTGTCACAGCTGATACCCAATCAGCAAAGACTTGTACAGCTGATACCCAATTAGCAGAGACTTGTGGAGCTGATACCCAATCAGCAGAGACTTGTGGAGCTGATACCCAATCAGCAGAGACTTGAGGAGCTGATACCCAATCAGCAGAGATTTGTGGAGCTGATACCCAATGAGCAGAGATTTGTGGAGCTGATACCCAATCAGCAGAGACTTGTACAGCTGATACCCAATCAGCAAAGACTTGTACAGCTGATACCCAATCAGCAGAGACTTGTGGAGCTGATACCCAATCAGCAGAGATTTGTGGAGCTGATACCCAATCAGCAGAGACTTGTACAGCTGATACCCAATCAGCAGAGACTTGTACAGCTGATACCCAATCAGCAGAGACTTGTGGAGCTGATACCCAATCAGCAGAGATTTGTGGAGCTGATACCCAATCAGCAGAGACTTGTACAGCTGATACCCAATCAGCAGAGACTTGTACAGCTGATACCCAATCAGCAGAGACTTGTACAGCTGATACCCAATCAGCAGAGACTTGTACAGCTGATACCCAATCAGCAGAGACTTGTGGAGCTGATACCCAATCAGCAGAGATTTGTGGAGCTGATACCCAATCAGCAGAGACTTGTACAGAGCACTTGCGAACACAACAGGGTGTTAAACGCACCGCCGTTTCAGTTTGAAAAAACGCATTGCTACGTTTTGTCAGGGCTGAACGTGGCCTTGGTGTTCGTGTTGCGGCTGTCCAATTAATCCAGTTTTAATGGTGATTATGATTTTTGACTTTTTGCTTTTAACAATCACAAAATCAATGTAGGCTAATCGAGAGAAACAATTATTGTTTTTGCAAGTAAACTCAATGAAATAATAAAAGTGAAACGGGAAAAGTATGAAGGGAAATTTCCCAGTTGAAGGTGTTTTCACTGTTGATTTGTTTAACCGTTTCACTGCTTTTTAACTTCAATAAATGCGAACATCTATCCAAAAGTCAACGAGTGATCGTGATTAGGGCTGATTAGGTCCAGACGTAGCACAAGTAGACACAGTTCTTGTTTTCCGAACATGTTTTGAGCCCCCCTTATTTTGACTCATTTTGGGAAGTAGAGACAACATAGTCATCATCTGGTCCTTCTTCATTGTTTTCCTGGAGACCTGGGTCTGGTTTTCATCCTTATGTGCATTTGAGCCTCCTTAACTCTTCTTGTGACCCCGTTCTTTGATTTCTTTCATTCCTCAAAACAAAGCTGGTGATATTGAAAAAGAAAAAAAATGTGAAATAAATCTTTTACTCGTCTTAAACCGTTCTTGTGTATCATTTTTGGGAATGGGGTAGTTAAGGTTTTTTAGAAAAATAGAAATTATGATGAGCTAAAAAGACAAATATATAGATATCTATATATTCATATTTATATTACTGTAAATGCTGTGATGCTGTACATTGGAGATGTGTTGCACAAATGTCTCTCGTAGCATCTGTCCCTATTCAAATAAACATTAAAAAATAAAATACAAGGAAATATATATGTATATAAATTAGATTACAAATGGGTGTGAGGCTGAGGTGAGGCGAGCGGTGGATTTTTGCACATTTCACTACAGGCTGTAGGTGGTGCCAGAGGAGCCAGATTTTTTTTTTAATGACCAGCTTCATGTAGTTCTTCTGGAACATAGGGTCAGTTTCAGCAAATATGACAGAAAGTTAGTTTTACAAGTCTTACCTACTGCAACTTTAAATTAATAAACCAACACTTGTTTCATAAGTTTCCAACACCAATTTCTTTCATACAGAGAGGCGAAGTCCCTCACCCTTTCTTATTTTGGAAGAAAAACAATCTGTAGGCTACAGTAGTTAAGGACAGGAGCATAGGCATGATTTACAGAGGGGTGGGGGGGGGTTACAATATTCCAAAACAGGCCAGTGTCAAAGAGTTGAAATGCTGTAGCAAGTATTTGTTGTTAAGATGAACATAATTCCTAATAAATCATTGCGAAACATATAATAATAGTATAACAGTATATATAATAACAGTAATATTTTGAATATGCAGAAAGTTTTGAACACATACAGCAGACTGATTAATTAATAATAATATTTACATAAAAGGCACAAATTGTTGCAGAAAAATTCACCAGAATGCAGGAAATGAAGAATTTGATGCTCAAAATGTCCTGGGGGACGACCCATATATATTTATAGTGTGTGTGTGTGTGTGTGTGTGTGTGTGTGTGTGTGTGTGTGTGTGTGTGTGTGTGTGAGGCTTCATGCCAGGACTTCTGCTGCAGACGTCGTCTTTCATCTCTTCTGTATTTAACTTAATCTCCTCTTTGAGCTCCGCACCGCAGGGCCGTTCACATAAATAGTAAAATCAATATAAATCATGATCATACCTGACGCGTACATAATATGTGGGTGGGGGGGGGGGGGGGGCAACAAGAGTCTGATTATGAAGTGCTGTCTGGAGCAGATTTCTACCTGCAGTTACTGTTTGTGCCACTAGAGGGCAGATGACAACCATCAAAGCAAAAACACTATACAGACTGCCTTGTAATTAATGAAATATTGTCATCCAACATGCACACACACACACACACACACACACCTTGTTTCTTTTCTCCTGATTCTGTCACGTGTTGCTATGATCGCTGATTACATACAAACACACATGATGCGGCGCAGGAAGGCTTTGCTCTCCCTTTAATCCTGAACAGGGCTGAGTCATGTTGTCTCTGGTTGACATATGGCACTTATGTTGCTCTCAACACTCCCGTCAGAGCTGTGGTGGCCAGAGGCTTGTACAATCCCGGATTGACACACCAGGCTTAGTCACTGCAACCACTTTCCAACACCACGCTCCACATGGCTCAGACAGCTTTTTGCTTCCCAGCCTGCACGAAGGTTGTGTGACTGCAGCTGCATGGGCAGCAGGGCCGGAGCCTGATGGGGGCTTCTGGGGCTCCAGCCCCGAATGCTTCCTTTTAAAACCCTGAATCTTTTCAACTTGTCTCTGCTCTTACTACTACTATTCAATTGAATTCAATTCAATTTTATTTATTGTATCAAATCATAACAGAGTTATCTCGAGACACTTTACAGATAGAGTGGGTCTAGACCACAATCTACAATTGCAGGCAGCATGGTGGCCCAGTGGTTAGCACTGTGGCCTCACAGCAAGAAGGTTCTGTGTTCGAATTCCAGGGCCTTTCTGTGTGGAGTTTGCATGTTCTCCCCATGTTTGCGTGGGTTTCCTCTGGGTGCTCCGGTTTCAAAAACATGTACTAGGTTCTCCAGGCAGTAAATAAAGTACCCTTACCTTAATAGCAGGTTATCTTAGAGAGAGGTGCCGGATCGGGCTTGAACTCTCCCCTGCCGTGTCGGGCTGTACTGGCCTCCCTCTACTCTCGCTATATTATTGATTATATGATAAATAAATCTGATGACTACGAAGAGAAGCAGGTGGGCTGGGTTAGGCGGACGCTGCAACTCACTCCTCACTATAAGCTTTATCGAAGAGGAGAGTTTTCAGTTTACTCTTAAATGTGGTGACGGTGTCTGCCCCCCGAACCCAGACTGGGAGCTGAAGGCTCTGGCTCCCATTCTACTTTTAGAGACTCTAGGAACCACAAGTAACTCTGCATTCTGGGAGCGCAGTGCTCTAGTGGGACAATAAGGTACTAAGAGCTGTTCTAGATAGGATTTTCTGATTTATGGAGTGATAAAAAAGATATATCCAAAATCCCCTCTTTAAAAAGATTTAACTTTATTATTTCGACAAAATAAAACATTTTTTAACCTTGCTTTATCCAATGTTCACATTTATTTTCCAGAAATGCATGCAAAATTAGCGCATTTTTAATAATAATGCCTCCTTTGCTTATTTATAAATTTGGCTGCAAAAATAAATGCCTTAATGTCAGTGTTGGGGAGTAACGGAATACATGTAACGGCGTTACATATTCAGAATACAAATTATGAGTAACTGTATTCCGTTACAGTTACAACTTAAATAGTTGGTATTTAGAATACAGTTACATTGTTGAAATCAATGGATTACATGACGATACTTCGGTTTCACAAGTTTATTCACTCTGAATAAACTAAGGCAACTCTATCGCATTTTCCAGAAGCCCCGATATGAAATCGAAAAAATTAGCTGCGTGATCAGTCACAATGGAGTCGGAACGGGCACGACAGAGCCAGGGCAGGAATAAGTTTCTATCTTGGAAATTCAAACAGCATTTCACATTAAAGAACGAACAGGGAGAATGAAATATAAATGTGCAGTGCAGCCTCTGCTTGCCAGCAACCAACCTCCTTTCAGCGTCCAAATTACTCCACCTCCAACCTGAAGAAGCATCTTAAAGTAAGTTATTCTTTTAATTAGCCAAGGGTAGTCGTCTGCTGTAGTTTTACTGGTCACCTTGCTATTTTAACATTGACGTGGGACTTTACATTCTCCTAGGTGCTGATTTACTAGCTCCAGAGCTGTTTAAAGACCGACAGCCCCGTTTGACATGCTAACTAACGTTAGCTAAAATTAGCTCGTGGTAGCTCAGACCGCGGTTAGATTTTTATAGTATGCAGTTCGGGACTACCAATACAATAATCTGGTTGTTCAGGTACACATTCAGCTAGTTGGAATAAAAAGAACACACCATTATAGGCCTGTTTAGTAAGCTGGATGTGATGGTCGCATTCCTACACTTATAAAACGCAATTCAATGTGGAAGTAATCCTGAAGTAATCCAAGTATTCAGAATACGTTACTCAGATTGAGTAACGTAACGGAATACGTTACAAATTACATTTGTGGGCATGTATTCTGTATTCTGTAACGAAATACGTTTTGAAAATATCCTTCCCAACACTGCTTAATATTAATGTAGCTAAGTCATCAACTAGGGAAGTTTTATCATGGTGATATCTAGGCCTATTAGGGTTATTTTTTCCCCCTATTCACCGTTTCACCGGTTATTTCAGGCTATTGCATGAAAGACCGATAACTTCTCAACTTCTCAACAACGTTAGTTGTTAATATTTATGGACATACTCCTTACTTCCGGGTGTC
Organism: Perca schrenkii; assembly: GCA_025617405.1. Taxonomy (NCBI): domain Eukaryota; kingdom Metazoa; phylum Chordata; class Actinopteri; order Perciformes; family Percidae; genus Perca; species Perca schrenkii. The sequence continues at coordinate 31,286,721 of CM046797.1, forward strand.
AACACTTCGATTTCTATCTTTTGAAAAAGTCCAAAAGGAAACTGCGGTTTTAGAAAAGCCTTTTATATTATTGGCTCAAAGCCCATAAACCTCAAATGAGAATCCTGGGTAACGGCTTGGCGTCAAAATGGAGGACGGCTGAACAGTTTCATAACCCCCGTGTAGGAGGAGGAGGAGCAGCTTGGTTTTCTGGAAGCTCCGTGGAGTCCAGGGCAGGCAGGCACACGGGCAGCAGAGTGGAGCCAGAAAAGGCGACAGTTCAGGGGGGGAAACACATAAACCAACGGCTGGAAAAGTGTCGCCGAGCCGGAGGAGTGGAGCTACTGAATGGTTCCTGAAGATTTTGAATCCAGTCAGTAGCCTAACACGCGACAAGGAGGGCTGTTTGTGTGCCTCCCTGGCAGGGACGTCGTTAGGCCTATTTTAGGGGGGCTGAAGCTACCCCAAAATGTTCCTAAGCCCCCCTAAATAATAAGAACAACATTTCGATTTATCCTCATTCATATTTAGATGCAACAAATGATATATCCAGCTACAATAAACAAAGCCGAAAAGTCGGAAGTGAGACAGAAGTAGGCTACAAAGAGTCGTTGTGCTATCAAGATGATGCACCGCACCGCATAGACGCACTGGAGGTGCTGCAGCACCCCTTGTTTGCAAACTGTGATCAAATCCGGATTACCCAATGGGCATTAATCATTATGGTGATAATTATCCAATCAGAATAAAATAAAAGTTGTTTACAAAAAATGAAGTCTCGTGATTGTGTGTTTTATAAGTCAGAATGATGACTGGCCGCATGCACTGTGTAGATTGGCTAATGGTAAAGGTGGGTGGGCATAGAGCAGGTTGTTTACATCGTACTGATTCAAGATCAGCTTTCTAAGAACGAGTTGAGATTGAAAGAGTGGAATTAATTAGTAACTGATCCCCGGTCAGATTGGGTTGTATCAGCGAGTGAAAGTGTGGAAAAGGGAGAGAAAGAAGTGGCTGCTATAAAAAATGTCCCGCGAATAAATAGCTTTTTTAAAAGAGCTGGGAATGACAAGAGGAGGATGTCGAGGAGCTAGCCAACGTTAGCTTGGAAGAATCGCTGCCTTCTACCAGCTACACTCAGCCACAGCTAACGGTAGCTAACGTTAACTTTAGAGAAGTTGTTGTGGAAAAAGACAGAGATGAGGCCGGTCATCAGCATTACAGAACAAGGTAATAGCACCACAGGTACCATCATCTCTGAAGACCCTGCACTACGGGGACCGATTACAGAGACCGTCCGGGAGGAAGTTATACCCAGAGGGACATTAGCCTTTCAGAATCGGCGGCTAAATGCCCAGCATCTCGGAGGGGGGACGAGGCTGGCGGCAGAAAGACCCGCTCTCTCACTAACGAGGCACTGACCCGACACCTTTACAACGGTAATAGGTACCACAGGGAGTGGATTCTATATTCACTGTCCACCGGAGACATTTGTTGCGTTGCCTGTGAAGTGCTACCAACACACAGCAACGCATGTGTAGTAGGGTTTAGCGAGCTGCTGAGAGAGCTTGACTTTGAGGATTTGATCTGCGACTTTGCAAATAAAAAGACAAGAAATTAGAACTTCTAAAGGTAAGAGCTATTATTTTATCTGTAAATTGACTAGGCTAATATAATCTTTTGTGACCGTGTGACCAGATAATGTACATATTTTGTTTAGTTTATTGAAAAGCCATGCATATCAGAAGTATTGCATCATAATTTTGTGATGCTGCTATAGGCCTGTATGAGACTTAGTGGTCAAGTGCCGTATATGTTGGCTTTTGCAGTTTGTGAAGTAGCAGCTGACTAAGTGACTGTTATTTTGCAACCTGCGCTCAGCTGTGTTGTGTGATGGCATTGTATCTTCAGTCAATCACGTTTCAGAATTACTATTGTGCTTTCTTTTTTTATTGAATACTATATTGCCATAGTCTTGAGCCATACAATGCTTTGGTATGATATAATTCATTGTAACATTGTCTTGTGATGGGTGAGTCAGATGGCAGTACTTGGTTTATTGAACTGGAAAGGCAAACTTCTTTTTTTGATTATTTTTTATTTAATAGTGACAGTGGATAAACAGGAAAGGGGGAGAGAAAGAGAGGGAATGACAAGCAGAAAAGGGGCGCAGGTCGGATTCAAATCCGCGCCGCGCAGCCTAGCCTACATGGGAGAACGCTCTTACTGAGGCCGCCCCTATTCATGAATGTTTTGACCAGTAGTGATTTGGCATGTGATTTATGTATGCCTATTATAAAGAAACAAATAGGCTAATCTGTAACTTTAGAATTTGTCACATACTTCGCTGTTCTGAGTTCGCGGTGCACTACGCACCGTAACATGTAGTCTAGCCTACTACTGTGTAGTCTACTACTGTGTAGTAGACTACTGTGTAGTAGACTACTGTGTAGTCTACTACTGTGTAGTAGACTACTGTGTAGTAGACTACACAGTAGTAGACTACTGTGTAGTAGACTACATATTACCCCACTGATACACATGTGAAAATGAAATGAAAGCAGTCCTACATACAGTCAATACAGTATATACAGTAATCATTACTCCAAATATTTTATTCCTTCCGCCATCAGGTTATTGTATTTAGACAGTAGCCACTTTAAATAGGATCCGTATTAATATCTTACATGATAAAGTATGCAGTGATGCCTGTTCTTTTTCTTGTACTGCTATTTTTCATATTTGTTTAACTTACCAACTTATTAGCTATTTGGCCTCTGTCAGTTTTTGGACATTTTGGATGTTGTTTCATGTCACCACTTTGCATTTCGAAGTCATGAAATTAGCATTAGGGTTTAGTTTTATCTTAAAGGATAAGACAGAAGCAACTGAGTAGAAATGGAAGAAGAGGATATGTCTGTCACTTTTGACTTGTTAACATCTTGGTTTCTTGACTGGTGGTTGACATATGTGTAGCCACAGTACAGTAACTAACGATGTGAGTGCAAAGATTTTGCCAACACAAGTTACACATACCCTGGGGGCTAAGCCCCCCCTTTCTTTCAATCCTAGTGACGTCCCTGCTCCCTGGTAAAAACAAGAGAAAGTGAAAGGCTGCTCGGGAAGTGAAGATCACTGTAACCCACCTGGAGCCTCGCTGTAACCCGAGCCTGATGCACTAAAGGTCCGCCGGCTCTGTCCTCTGTCTCCGCCTCTGTGAGGACTTTGAAACATTGTAACCGGAGCAGACACCAGCGGAGGAGTTTGCCATAATGTTGGGTTGACAGCCACGTATGGTTTGCTTTCTGACACGGGAGTACGGTACTGGGAAGCAGTGGGAAAGGCGGGGCCGAACCGGTGGACTCCCAAACTGGTTTACTGAGCTCGCCCCTGTGCCAATTCACCCACCGCGACGCAGCGTTATTTTGGGGGGGGGGGCGGGAGGTCGACGAAGGAGCCAACAACTGGAATTTAGGACCCTTTCTTTGGAACTCTTTAACGGCTACCCTGCTGCGGACGGCACGAGCGGGGTTTTTGTCAGTTCTTTCTGCTCGTGGCCTCCGTTCACCTAGTTTATTTAGGAGCACCATCAGGTCTGGGACGCATATTTTGGGGATACTTTCCCCCCCAGCCGGGGTCGGACTATGGCGGACGACGACATTCTCTTTGAAGATGTGTACGAGCTCTGCGAGGTCATTGGCAAGTAAGTGTTGCAGTGTTGATTTATTTAGTTATTATTATTATTATTATTATTATTATTATTTATTTATTTTTATTTTTATTTATTTATTTTGTAAATTGTAGTCATTACGGTTAACGTTTATCACTGGGGCTTCCCAATTTGCTCCTCATAATATCCTGAGGCTATTGCACGAATGATTGCACTCACAAACAAACGCACATGCGCGCCCAAAAAGCGTGTGGTATAGGAGAAACTAATGGTGTTCCCTTGGTCATCATAGTTGAATGTATAGTGACCTTAACCTTGATACTATAGTTTTGATAGTATATCGTTTTGAATAGAAGCAAGCATATCAAAAAAAAAAAATTTAAACATGCATTATTGCCTTTTTTAACAGTTGTTGCACGCATTCCCAGTTTTATTGCTTTATTATTCCAACATGAAGATAATATCATATTTCACTGTGGCAAGCATTTCTTCTTCCTTCCTCCCTCCCTCCCTCCTGCTGCATGCTCTGAGTGCTGTAGTTTTCCCAGACATGCACACACAGTGCTTGGCATCAAACCGGGTGCTGTGTGCTTTGACCTAGTGGCAGTTGGCAACTTTGTGCAGAAATGAAAGGGCAGGGCACCAGACCCATCATGAGTCACGCACGCCGCACATCTGGTCATCGTTAGTGACTGAAAATGTCTCATCCAGCCTACACGGAGGGGTAACAATCACTGCAAGGGTAAAGAGAAGGATAGCTGGCCATGATTTGGGCAATGTTTTTTGCAAAGAGAAGACCCAGCATTTTTGTCTTGGTTGTGTTCCTCCTTCGTGGAATAAGAACCTACACTATTCTCATAATAACATGAAGAAGTACCAGGTTTCCCCCATACCATAATAAGTGCAGCAACCGTACCCTAACCCATCTGTGTTTTTCGTCTTCACATAGGCTAAATAAGGGATTTCCACCGTAAATTGGTGCATAAATGTGTATCCGAATACAGGAAATGAAGTCGTTGACGCTCAAAACTTCCCTGGGGGAGGACAGCCAGATCCCCCCCCCTATGATATGGCCCCCAAAACCGCTCCAAAGTGATGCGAAATTGCATTTTTCTTTAGTATTGAAAACGGGTTAACGTTTTCTGAGGGAGGGCCCCTAAACGCCCTCTTTTGTTTGGTACAGATCCTCACAAAAATCACACTATAATCATTTTAATTTTAAGATTTTTCAATGAGAATGAAACAAATAATGATCATTCTCTCCAATATGGTGAATCAAATCGCAATCGCAGTGTCAGTCAAAATAATCACAATTAGATATTTTCCTCATATTGTGCAGCCCTGTCCTCAACTCCTCGGCTGAACCGGAAGTTGTTCTGTTCCTCCTCGGTGAAGGCCATCTCAAAGCTCTAATTTCTGCCCCGAGGAGCGAGCATCGAGGAGGGATCGTTGAGGAGCTATAGGCGAGAATACACGGGCACAGGAAGCCGTGCAGCTGAAGGAGTTGCTAACCCCACCCAAACAGCTGACGAATTCATGTGACACTTCAGACGGTGGTATCCCACTATGAGCTGCGCTACCCTTGGCGTCGCGCGGATTTGCCGCTTTGCGCTGCGCTCAAATTTCAAATTATTCCAACAGAAAGAAGACTGTAAACTCCCTTTTAGAATAATGTTGTTTTTTTTTCTTTCTTTGTGACGGGTGAAATGATAAACTGTGGTTGCAATAATCGCCGTCCTTCTGTAATCATGCTGTAGAAGTGAGGAGAGGTAACAATATATATATTATAATCCATTGCAGCCAGATAGTGTGTTGGGACAGACCCAGTGTGTGCAAGTAGATGTTTCCATGCTGCTCCTGGGATGACTAATAACCAAAAACATTGAAAATGGCAGCAAGAAGTGTCTATACAGCTCCAGTGTAGAGCTGCAAATATTTTTTTCGTGAATCCCTTATTGCAATATTCTTTCACTCTCTTCTAGCCAATCGTTCACTTCTGAGTCCGTTGTACATTTTAATACTTTTTATACATGTGCAATGAAACGCCAAAACGAAACGAGAGCTGCAAATATTAACTGATTTTAGATGTCAATTATTAAATCAATCGCCAACTATTTAGACAATCAATTAATCATGTTTGAGTCTTTTATTATGAAAAAAAAGTAAAACTTGTGTGATGTCAGCTTGTTAAATGTGAATATTGTTCTAGTTTTCTTCTCTCCTCGGACAGTAAACTGTAACACGGTTAAAACCGTAAACTTATTTTGACATAAATGCAGATATGTATGTATGTATGTATATGTGTGTATGTAATTAAAAAAAATAAAATAATAATAATTATCGATTTTCTAATATTGCACCTGTCAATAGGGATGGCTGAAGTGAAACTGATGTTCCGAAGCTTTGCCGAGATCCCGAAGCGCAGATGTTTCGAAACACTGATCCGAAGCGCGATTCAAAACACTGATGTCACGTGACTACGGCTAAATGAAACACCGGAGTGTTTCACTAGTGTTTCAACAGGTGGCATGGTCCGCCAAATCAGCGTTTGATTGACAGGGTCGGGAACACACATCACACATCAGTATAAAAGTGAAGTCAACGCACCTTGACCTCGTGGGTTTTTGTGAGAGGAGTTTGATTTTGAGATAGCGGATATTTGGTGATATAGTGACATTCATAGTGCGAGTTGTTTAGTTATATTTAGGCTTACATTTAAATTTACACATTGACTGATAGACTGAGACAGACAGAGTATAGACCTACATACAGCGACACATTAATATATAGATAGATAGATAGATAGATAGATAGATAGATAGATAGGACAGGACAGTTTATGGGAACGTTTTAATGATCGTATCCGTAAAACCCAGATTATACATAATGCTACAGCTGAAGCCACAGTGGAAGTGAAAAAATACCACAACTATGCGTTTTTGCCCAGAACTCATGATCCCCTAACTTACTGGAAAAAGAGAGCAGTAATCTTTCCTCATTTGTATGTCCATGCTAAAAAATATCTTTGCATGCCAGCAACAAGTGTCCCTTGTGAGAGGATCTTTTCAAAGGCTGGAGAAATTATCTATAAAACACGAAGTAGACTAAGTCCTTCCACAGCAGAGAAATAAATATTTTTGAATGAAAATCTATAAAAAAGTGAGACATTGTGGCTTGATTTCTTTTATTAATATTCATTTTTTATGACCAAAATAGCATTATGCACAGTGAGGAGTCTGCAAGCCTTACAAGCTTCACATATTAGAAAAATAATACAAAACAATAATACATTTTTAATTTTTTTAATGGCTCGTTATCAAGGTTGTTTCAGATCAACACCTGCAAGTGACCACTAGGTGTCATCGTTGAGACGGGTGTCAGATTGTTTCGAAGCCTCGACACAATATGACACATTTGCTTCAACTGTTTCACTGTTTCACGAAGCCTCGATCTGCCCACCACTACCTGTCAATACAGAACGAAATATTCTGGAGCCTATTTTGCCGTCAATACTGCCGACCTTGTCTTTGCTGTAATCAAATCAGTACATATTTATGTTTATGGGAAACACGTTTCTGGTGTGCAAAGACATAGAAAACGTCACGCAGCCACCACGCAACAGAAACGCCATGCAGCCAGCGTGCAGGACCGTGACGTTTCTGTGTCTACCTGTTTGTGGGCCGTTTGAACAATGAACTCTGAAAATGTGGTCTTCATCAGGCCGACGGGGTGCAGCTGTGGAGGCTGCCAGCAGAGGTCAATAATACAGATAATCAGGCTATATGAGCTACAGGTGTGTGTGTAGTGTGGCTTGTCAGCAGAGGCAGCAACAGCCAAGAGTCTACTGTACAGCAGGGGGTTCCCAACGCCCCCCTATCAATCATCCAGGTCCCAACACACATTAGGTGCTTTTCATGTTGCTTAACCCTCCTGTTGTCCTCGGGTCAAATTTGACCTATTTTCAAAAAGTTTCTATATATCATGAATTTGGGTTTCTTTCAACCAAATTGTCAAAAAAATGGTTCCATACAACTCTCTTCACAAGTACAATAAATGATCAATTCACTACTTTAATTGAATTTGGGTGTTTTTATTCAATTTTCTAGCATTTGAAGAAAAAAAAATGATAAAAGAATGTTGGAGAAAAAAAAGGGACAAAAATGTTGGAAAAGCTTCAAAAACTTGGGTGGGAAAAAACAACAAAAAAAGTTTCAGGAAAAAAGCAAATTAAAGGGCTGGGTTTACGGATCACAAGGTCCCGATTCCATTATCAACTGGGTCGGGGACATTTCACAATATAATAAAAAGAGATTCTCAGAGAACTTCTGCTGTAAATTGTACAAGATGGGTTACGTGGTCTTGTTTTGTGTCAAGACTTCAACTTGTGTCATATTCAGTTTCCTGTCACAGAGGAGTGAAGAAACTAGAAAATGTTCACATTTAACAAACTGGAATCAGAGAAATGTTTTTCATAAGAATATCAGTCAGACCGACGACTCCAGTGTTTTCCCTCGGTTTGTGAAAGACTCGGTGCATGCATTTGGGGGGGTTTAGGGGGCCTTTCCTAAAAAAAACAAGTGATGTTTTTCAATTCAAAAGAATATGCAATTTGACATTATTTTGGACTGTTATCACTGTGTGTGTGTGTGTGTGTGTGTGTGTGTGTGTGTGTGTGTGTGTGTGTGTGTGTGTGTGTGTGTGTGTGCCTCAAGGACCCCTTCCCCAGACCGGACCCCACTTTGGGAACCCCCGCCATACAACAAGTGCAAAGATCAGCCCTATACAGGCTCGGCTGTAAGCGACTGACCAACCACCAGAGGGCACCAGAAACTAAAGAACAGCCAGCTCATGTCCTATTACACACCAGTATAGTATATATACAGAGGTTTCACCTGCCAGTATACAGGAAGGTTTAGGTGCAGCCCCCGAGCCGAATGAATGTAACTGAAAGACTTTCCTCAGATCTGATGATCTTTAGCTTTAAGTTTTGTCTTTAAGCTTTTTAAACGTTATTTATGTATTTTCTGCTCTAGCTTTTCCAACGTTTTAGACACAGACATGGTGATAATAACGGGCCACAGTGACGTGAAAAAGAATCGCAAAACTACCACAAACTGACTACAAAGGGACACCAAATGACCAGAGAGACCCCAAAACTACCCCAAAGGATAGAAAAATGACCAAAAAGAGACACAACATGGCTACAAAGAGACACAAAAACCCACAAAGAGACATAAAATGTTGGGGGAAATTGTGTTTTTTTTAAATCGTGAGTGTACCTAAAGCCTGGTTCAGACGGCAGGATAATTCGGCCGATTTTAGCCCCAATTCACCCCTCCCGACAATCCTAAGGATGCTCCGATTATAGTAAAATAATCTGATCAGATATTCCTGCCGTGTGTGGTGTGTTAAGACTGCTCTCGTCTGCTCAGAAGGACGTTGGGACCGCTCCGATCTCAAATCGGGGATATCCAACGTGTTGGATTTATTTGGCCCGATTTCTCCTCGTGTGTGGTGTCCCCCCGGGGACAAACCAGCACGCAGCCTGTGTAAAATAAATAAAGTCGATGGGCATAACTACATCCACAACTGTAGTCCACCAGAGTACATGGAAACGAATATATGAACGTTTATTTCAACGGTAATTAATCTGTGTAATACGTAACGACATTTCTATGAGAAAAAACAAATCACCTCCATATCATGATGTAGCAAGTATAGTCCATGCTCGCGTTGTCTTCTTTGACCATCGCCTTTTCTTTTGATAACTTTTTTTTTCGGTTAAAAACACACTACAAACTATCGCCACTGCATCCTCTTCGTCCGCAATGATTGTTTACTCGATCTCGAGGGATTTTGCGAGATTTCCCGTCTGACCTGGGAATGCTCGGGAGTCAAATCGGTTTGTGTGTGATGTGTTGATTTTGCCGTGTGCTGCGCACCACACACTGTACGAGCAAAACTGTTAGACCCGTGGTTTTTTATCGCCGCATGTGGGGTCAATTTTTAAATCGTCCCGTGTGAACCAGGTTTTAGTCTTCCACAAAGCTCGGGAAAACTGTGTGTGTGTATACAGTATATAAAAGATAACATATCATAACCTTTGAGTCATCGTCTGCACACTGGACTTCCAAAGTGAATTACTGTGTTGCCTAGAGAGCAAAATGAGATCAAATGAAGTCCGCTTCAAACCTCCATGAGCACATATATTATGTCTTTTACCTTGTGGACTGGACTAAACAATGAAATCAACAGAGACCTAATAGTTTACAGTTAGAAAATAGATTCAAGGAAACAATATTTGACCAATACAAAAGAAAGGAGACCTGAATATGACTTGTAATCAAAAGTATTGTCGTAGCCTATGTTGTTCTATGACCTACATTTTTGTAAGCTGTATATTTGTTTTTGTTTAATAATATGATATTGTAAAGTAGGAGCAGGACTATACGCTCCTACACACACACACACACATACACATACACACATGCACAAACATATACACACACACACACGTACATATATATATACACACACACACACACACACACACACACTCCTTCTTGAACTCTTAGTAGACATGACCCATGTAAGACTGTGGCTGTAACTCGAGGAACAGTTTCGTCCCCTTTCATTGTCTAACAGCCTATACTTTACCACATTCTTCTTCACCATGCAGCCGGGCCGGGAGCTCATTCACCTGGCAAATAACAACCCAGATCTACTGTTTTTATTGAATGGATTCTCTCTTGATAGAGAGAAAACTGGTTTATTTGTCAAGTATTTGAATTGTGAATCCTGAATTAAAGATTTACAGCAGCTAGCCTAAGTCTGGATGCAACTAACGATTCGTTTCTGGATTAATCAATGTCCGAAAATGGTGAAAAATGTGGATCAGTGCTTTCCCAGAAAGCCCAAGATGACGTCCTCAAATGTCTTGTTTTGTCCACAACTCAGAGATATTCAGTTTACTGTCCCAGAGGAGAGAAGGAACTACCAGCATGCTCCTGGGTCCGCCTGGGTCGGTGAAAAGTAACTGTGACCTGCGTCTCCAACCTGCGGTCGCCTTGATCGCGTGAGGTTATCGTTGCCCACGTTATCGTGCATGAGGTCAGAGCAAGGGGGTAAGCCTCTCCCTGCAATGTGTAGCTCCTTTGGCGCCATGTTCTTGCTAACAAGCCATCACCCGCTGTTAGCATCCCATTGACTCCCTTTCATTTTGACGTCACTTTGACAGCGAATAACTTTACATCTGAAGCGTTTAAAGACTGTATTTGTCCGTTGTTTATTTCTAAAGAAACACAACAATGTATAAAAGGCTCCATTACCTTGTATCTCACGTTATGGCTCCGTAGAAGACGCTTTGATAAAAATAGGCTAACGATTGTGTCATAACCATGCAACTTACTGTCTCACAGTAGAGGAATTACCGTATGGCACAGGAGAAGCTGTTTAAGTTTAATTACTAATGTTTACTAGCATGTTAGTGATCAGTAATTAGCCTGTGTCTATGTTATCTCCTTACATATACCTACACTCTCCGTCTCTGTAAGATTGGGAATGATTGAGATTTCTCTTGGCACAGCTACCAGAAGACGTCACACTTTCAGACAGGTTGCTCACGTCACATCTACGTCTTCAAGCTCAGTTGGAGGCTGCTCAGTAACGGAAAAGAGACTTCTAATATCCTTCACTGGTCTCCGTCCAGAGACACGCGGTCTGGTGGTCCATTTCTTTAACTGTCTATGAGTCAGTTGAGAGTCATGAGAAATTGTTATTGTATATTTTTTTGTAAATTTGTACAATAACAATTGAAGAGAAGGAAGGAATAGTACAATATCTGAGATTTAACATTTAAATATAAGGCAAGGCAGTTCAGTGCAATGGTAATATATTAATAACAATATTGTAATTGTAAGATCGAAATATATATTGTATTGTTGCACTGTGTACTTAACTATTTTTTTTTTTATATTTCTTACTGTCCTTTCTGTTTTTATTCTTTATATGTTAAGTGAGTGTTGTACTTTGAGAGCAAAGATCAACCGGAGTCATATTCCTTGTTTGTTTACGCAAACCTGGCCAATAAAGCTGATTCTGATTCTGATTTCTCTGCGGGCACATGCCACCTCCTACACAAAGGCAGTGCTCTGCTCTGCCATCCGTGGGCGGAGTCTAGTGTGGAGTGGGCGAGGTCTGAGTGGGGGGTGGGCGGGGTCTGGAGGGAGTGGGACTGGCCGCCGCTTTTAATACAGATGCTCTCGCCCGGGCGCCCTGCGTTCAGCGGCAGAGCGGAGCGGACAGCACCATGACCGAGCCCGGCAGCAACACCTACGACGTGATAGTGGTCGGCGGAGGGATATCAGGTAGGTGGACACTCGGACACAAAGCAGACACATTTATGACTCCGCAGCTGCCTTTGTTTTGGGTGAGCTGAGTGAGACAGACAACTGTTGCACACGGAGCTGCTCGCGCGCTGTCAGGAGGGAGTGGAAAAGCTCTGCAGCTTATCTCTCTCTCTCTCTCTCTCTCTCTCTCTCTCTCTCTCTCTCTCTCTCTCCCTCTCTTCTGTGATAGGCTAATTATTCAGACTTCTAACCGGGTTTTCTCTTCTTCACGGTGTGACATCCATTTTCTCCGCGTTCCCGTCTCTTCCGCGAGGCTTCCTGTCCGTGCACCGCTGTATCACGGCAGCGGCGCCTGTTAAGTAACAGCTAATCAACCAAACAAGGGCGTAGGTTTTGTTTCAACATTGGTGGTGGTGGTACACACATAACATTTTGAGCGTAGAACACTTTTCATTTCGTGCATTCTGGTGAATTTGTATGCATCAATTAGTGCCTTTTCTGCATCAATTTGTGGTGCAAATCAGTGGTGTAGTCTAATGTATGGAAGTGGGTATAGCCTACTGTACTGTAGGCATATATACAGTGCTGCTCATAAGTTTACATACCCATGCTAAAGTTGACTAAAAAGAGGAATAAAAAAATCAGGAAAACTCATTTTTTTGCCAATACAAAAACAATCAATTTGTGCCTTTTCTGCATCAATTTATGGTGCAAATGTCTTTATTTCCGTCATGCAGTTTTCTGGGGGGAGGGGTGTTTCCCCCTTTCTGATGTATATGTCCCTGCCTCTGCTGGATTATTTGAAATGTAAGTGATCAATGCTATTTCACCAATAGATCATATATTATATACCTAAAATAGAAGTATTTTAAACTAAGTAAAGAGCTGTAATGTGAACACATTTTGCCATAAAGTGGTGGAGATGTTGATTGAAGTATCCGTGTTAGGGTTGGGTACCTAATCCGTTACTTTTACCGGTACCGACCAAATCACGTCGGTACTACCGTGTATTGGTTCACGTAAAATCAAACGCTGGCAAATTTCGGTATCTGAGAGTAAGTGCAAGCTTATCTGTCCTCTCTGCATGTTGACAGAGAGCAGAGGTCCCACACACACACACACACACACACACACACACACACACACACACACACACACACACACACACACATGCAGAGGTGCAGACGGAGTAAACTACGTCGTCTCTGCAGTTTTGTTGAAGTCACAGCGAGTCACGGTTTTTCAAGCGGTTTCAAGTGTGGTGACAGTTTTTCAAAACTTCACGCAGACACCTTTCACCGTGATATGATATTAATGGTGAGCTGAAATCACCTTACAGCAACAAGACAATTCAAAGTGCTTTACAGGAAACATTAAAGAGCAATTATACAAATACAAGAATAAAAGTTACAGTGAGTAAGAAATTAATAATTATTCAATTTAATAGGTTGTAGGGGTGGGTCTGGGAAGAGAGAGGGAGGGGTTTTATTTTAGTTTTTGTTTAATTTATGTCAGTGTTAAATATTCTAAATAAATAACATAATGTTCTAAGTAAATAGGTTTGGAATAGAGATGCACAGTGGACCGGCCGGTGACCGTCATCGGCCATGACCGCGCCATGCTGGTCAGTCGATTTCATGCTGGTCAAATTCACTCGGGCACCACATGATTTACATCACCCAACATCACCCACATAAAAAAATTTGTCTGGCCCACCACAGGGCCACATCCTTGCTACAATTCTGGTCCAGTTCTGGCTGGGTCCCCGGCCCAAAACTGGTCCACACATGGAAAATAGACACAAAAACAGTCCCTCCGGCCCAGATGAGGCCCACACCCTGTAAAATGATTTGTTTTGTTTATGTGGCCCAATTCTGGCCCAGACACTGTAAAGTGACTTGTATTGTTTTATTTTGGCCCAGTACTGGCCCAGACACCGTAAAGTGACAGTGTTTTATTTGGCCCAGTTCTGGCCCAGACACTGTAACACAGTTGTACAGATCTGGCTGAGACTCGGCTTGGTCCCCGGGCCAGATGTTGTCCAGATGACATGTTTGTTGCTGGTTCCAATGTTGACTCTGGAGGAAGAAATGACACACACATCCATTAATGCCAAACAAAAACACTTTGAGTAAGCAAACTTTTCTTAATATTATATTATCTTAATATTATATTAATATCTATCGCCCTTAGTTGATATATATATATATATATATATATATATATATATATATATATATATATATATATATATATATATATATATATATATATATAAAATGTAATTCAATGGGTCACAGAATGCTAGGCCTGATCATAGCCCATTCATTCAACAGATGAATCGACGCTGGCGTTGAATGAGCTAACACTCAAAATAACTCCAAATCATTTGATTAGCTATAGTGCACTGGAGCAGTTATAATAATAAAACAAGATAATTAATTAAATTTACACAATGAGATCGCACTCATCTAGCCTATTTGTGATAACATATCAGAATGTTTTCTGATAGCCTATCATCACAAACGATTGTTATAAAGATATTAAAATACAATTCTTCTTGACATTTACAACAGCTTCTAAATGTAATACAACACTGTAATGAACATTAAATTTAATTACTTGCCTTTTCTGCCGCTGAAAATGTTCCTCCCGAAAATTAAATCTTCTGTCAGAGTCCTAGAATTTAACCGCCAAAACTTTTTTTTTCAGGCGGCTGAGTTCAATAATTCTCATTGTGGCCCGACTGTGACAAAACGAACTCGGTCCGACGGTAAAAATACACAGCTACACCGAGTACGGAACTGAAACTAGTACAACTGCTTCTAGCCGACACTGGCCCATTAATAAAACGCCGTATTTGAGCCAGCGCGAGTAAAACTGCTTTTGGCCAACACTGGCCCATTAATAAAACGCCGTATTTGAGCCAGCGCGAGTAAAACTGCTTTAAGCCGACACTGGCTCTTCATAAAAAGCCGTGTGTCAGCCAGAAGTGTACACAGTCGGCACGACTCTGGCCCATTATCTTTACTCCGATGCCGACACTGAGCCGACAGTAGCGCTTTTCAGCCGGAATCGGCCCAAATGTGCTTGCTATCTGGGCAGCACCACGCGTGAACGTGTAGGGTTTCCGCTACATGCATGTAGCAGCGGCGCACCGCCGTTCAATCAGCTGTTTATGAAATGACATAAAGTCGTAATTATGAAACAACTGGAATATGAAAACCGCACTCACGTGGGTCCCATGAAATATGACAGTTACAGTTTATCGGAAAATAGCGTTGGGCACCCTGACTTTGATGAATTTACTGTTTATTAGACCACAGATGACGCAAGAAGCTAACGTTAGCAAACACTGTGGTCCCTCTGACGCCCCCTCTGGCCACTGTAGGAGACGCTGTATTAAAAAAATTAAAATAAAATAAAAAAAAGAGACTCTGTATTCCTCCAACACGCTGTATTAACGTTACTGTTTAAATCGCTTTCCAGGTTAGTGGGGGTGCATACTGCTCCAAACCACCATTAAAAACTTAGGATTTTTCCCTCAGCTTTTAGTTTTGTTGCTAAACTGTGTGTAAAATGAGCGGTGATGTTAAATCATCTGTTTCAGGTAACGGCACTATAGGGTACCGTCTATTTGCTGGATTGTTCCAAGGTAAATGTCGGTAGCTAACGTTAGCAGATAAGCCTGTTGACAGCAATGGTAGCGTTCATATTTATCAGTCCCTCCAGAAAAACGCGATTATGCGATCCCATAATTCAATGCATAATCAGCCAAAGTCTGCATATTTATGCGGGGGGGGGGCGCATTTTTTTCAAATACGCTGCACTTTTGGTGCATAAATTGCCGATTTCCGAGCAAAATATGCGGGGCTTGCATGATTTCATAATACCCCACATTTTCGTTGCAAAAAAGTCCCATAATATATCTTAGAAGAAAGTTGAAAAATGCTGCGTTTACTTCACACAAGAGCAGCCATCTTCTCCTGTTGCCATGGGAACATTATGAAGTGACGTAATTACGCGACGTGAACATCATCGAAAAGCAGGATGTTGGGGGGAATCACTTTTTTTTCTCTTTTTCATCAAACCGCAATTTTCCCGCATATTCCATCGCATTTTTTAAGAAAACGTGCCGCATAATCAAGGATTTTGCACGTAATAATCACAAAAAAACATTTTTAGCATTTTTCTGGAAGGACTGATTTATGCACAATGACTACATGAATGAACTACACGCTGTTTTCAGGTAACGTTACTGTTGACGTTCAAACAGGCCTGGGTGTGTGTGTGTGTGTTTTGAGAAATATCTTTAAACTGCAAGGCTATATTTATTTTATTTTTATTTGTTATTTATATACCGGTATTATGTTATTGCCATTACCTGTTTTCCCTGTTTTCATAAATGTTTTCATAGTTGGATATTGGATGTGAAAAGAAGGAAATGGTTCTTCCATAACTTTAGATGTGTGTGAATTAGTATAGCGATCGATTATCTATTAAAAAAATTTTCTATGCAAAATGTAAAATGTAAAAAAAAATGTATTAAAGAAAAGATAGAAAATAAATATTTGTGTGTGCTGTAAAGTGGTCAGAAAAAATGAAATCGGAATCGGCCTAGAAAGTCTTAATCGGTGCATCTCTAGTTTGGAATAATTTTTACAACTGAAATAATTATTTTGTAATTACAGAGGAAAGTAACCCAAAAAAAAGTACCGTTGGGTACCGGGAAACCGAATTCCAGGTACCGGTATCGGTAGTGGTATTGGTTCAGATGTGAAAGGTACCCAACCCTAATCTGTGTGTTGGATCACAGAGTTGCAATGTGGTGTCACACTCTGTGATCGTGTCACATGTCTGCAGATAGGCACCATTCAAAGTATACGACTGGGTGAAAATAATCGTTTCTCAAATTACAAGTCGATCTTTGTTTGAGTGATCTGATATCGATCTTTTAATATCTCTTTTCACCATGCATTTATAACTAAAAAGTAAGTTAAACAAACTTTTCGGGGTTTCTGTAGCTATTGAGGAGGAGAGGGGGGGGGCAAGGTGGAGGATGGGGGTGTGACCTTGACCAACTACCACTTTGCTCGTTTGAAAGCCATGATGTCTCTCTCTCATAGGTGGGCCAAATTCTCTGGGTGGGCAAAGCAGAGAAAGGGGAGGTAACCTTGCTCCTTATGACCTCATAAGGAGAAGATCCCTGATTGGTCCATCTGAGCTTTCAGTTTCTCAAAGGCAGAGCAGGATACCCAGGGCTCGGTTTACACCTATCACCAGCCACTGGGGGACCATAGGCAGGCTGGGGGAACTCATATTAATGTTAAAAATCCTCATAAAGGGACATTTTCATGCCGTGGGACCTTTAAAGCCTGTGAGCTCGTGGTGTTGTTGGACCTCTGTCCTCTCTCTGTCTGTGTATCAGACAGTGAGGAATTTAGGTCAGTGTCAGTTCAAATACCAGTCAAGCGTGCCAAATAATTGCTACGGAAACAAGTTAATTTAATAAAGCTGGCAACCTTTTTAGGCCCTGCTCTCTCTCCTCTCCTGTCACATTAGGGTTGTGTAATTACAGCGTTTGTTTACACCGCTGCCCTTTACTGCCTTGCACTAAGGTGCACATGTAAGCACCGCTGTCCAATCAAAAGACGGATGAACCACGGGGGAGTCGAGCTGGGAAGGTCAATGGATTAGTTGTCAACTGTTGGATTAATCGTAAACTATTTTGATAATCGATTAATCCGTTGGAGTCAGAGTAAAGATTCTAAGATTCCAGCCTGTTAAATGTGAATATGTTTTAGTTTCTTCTCTCCTCTGGGACAGTAAACTGAATATCTTTTGAGTTGTGGACAAAACGAGACATTTGAGGACGTCATCTCAGGCTTTTTGGGAAAAGCTGAGTTTTCAATTTCTTTTGACATTTTAGAGACCAAACTACTAATCAACTAATCAATCACTAATCTCTCTCTCTCTCTCTTTCTCTATCACTCTCTCTGTCTCTCTCTCTCTCTCTCTATCTCTCTCTCTCTATGGTGCTCAAGTATTCAGCTACTATGTACTTTCGGTTTAGGGCTAGGTAACAATCCATTTTGCTTTGACGTTTAGTAGTGTCTTTCCAATAGGTGTATTTCTGTTTTTGTCCGCAGATGATTTGGTTTGTCCGGATGGTTTCAGGGGTGTCCTGAGGTTCTGGGGGCTGTGAGGTGAGGGAGCTGAGGGGGGTGTCCTGAGGTTCTGGGGGCTGTGAGGTGAGGGAGCTGAGGGGGGGTGTCCTGAGGCTCTGGGGGCTGTGAGGTGAGGGAGCTGAGGGGGTTGTCCTGAGGTTCTGGGGGCTGTGAGGTGAGGGAGCGGAGGGGGGTGTCCTGAGGTTCTGGGGGCTGTGAGGTGAGGGAGCGGAGGGGGGGGTGTCCTGAGGCTCTGGGGGCTGTGAGGTGAGGGAGCTGAGGGACAGGTCTAGCTGACTGAGGGGACTTTTCTCTAGGTTTCTCTCTTGGTATTGTAGTGGAAACAATGGGGGTAGTTGGTTTTCAGGTGGTTGTAGAATTTGATGGATCTTTTTTCAATTGTAATTTGGAGGGGGTATTGGCCTACTTCTGCTCGGCAGGCGTTATTTGGGATGTGTCTTGGTAGGTGTAGAAGGTTTCTACAAAATCCTACATGGAATTTCTCAATTGGGTGATTTTCCCAGTCAGTAAATTTTAAATGTCTACTGAGAGGGCCCCATATTTCGCTGCAATAAAGAGCAATTGGTTCTATTACTGATTTAAATATTTTTAACCAAATTTTAATTGAAATGTTGTGTTTCGATTTTTCTTTTAATTGCATAAAATGCTCTTCTTGATTTGTCTCTCAGCTCATTCACACCAATTTCAAAACTACCTGATAAACTAATATTGAGACCTAAATATGTGTAGTTTTTCACATGTTCTAATTGAACCGTATTTAAATAGAATTGATGTTTATTGTAATTCCCAGATCTTTTCTGGAAAATCAGTATTTTGGTTTTGTTTAGGTTGACAGTCAGAGCCCATGTCTGACAGAAACTGCAGGAGGTCCAGGTGTTGTTGTAGGCCTTCTTTTGTAGGGGACAACAGGACTAGATCATCAGCATATAACAAACATTTGATGTCAGTATCTCCCAGAGTGATACCAGCGGATGTAGAAAGTTCCAGATTTTTTGCCAGTTCATTTATATTAATGTTGAACAGAGTCGGGGACAGGCAGCATCCCTGTTTCACTCCACGTTCTTGGGGAAAGAAATGTGTTTGTTGGTGGCCAATTATAACTGAACATTTGATATTTGTATACATAGATTTAATGATATCATATGTTTTTCCTCCAATACCCATTTCAATCAACTTATAGAAAAGACCATCATGCCAAATTGAATGAAATGCTTTTTTAAAGTCTACAAAACATGAAAAGATTTGTCCTTTGTATTGGTTTAATTGTTTGTCAATGAGGGTGTGGAGAGTAAAGATGTGGTCTGAAGTTCGATATTTTGGGAGAAATCCAATTTGACTTTTGCTCAGAATATTGTGTTCACTAATGAATTGTAAGATTCTGCCATTTATAATGCTGCAGAATAGTTTTGCCAGGTTACTGGTCACACAGATTCCTCTGTAGTTATTTGGGTCAAACTTGTCTCCGTTTTTGTGGATTGGGGTTATCGGTCCTTGGTTCCAAGCAGCTGGGAAAATACCTGAATTTAGGGTGATAATGAAAGCTTTTAGGATGACCATTTTGAATTTATTATCTGTGTATTTGATCATTTCATTTAAAATGGAGTCCGCACCACAGGCCTTTCGGAGTTTAACCTTTTTTATTTTGTCTGTTTGTTCTTGTTCTGTAATCAGGGTGTCAATGGGGTTCTGGTAGTCTTTAATTGCTGATTCAAGGAGTTTTAATTTCCTCTGTATTTCCTGTTGGCCTGGATTATTTGTTATTTTGCCATACAGGTTAGTAAAATGAGTGGTCCAAATATCCCCATTTTGGATTGCTAATTCCTCTTTAGATGTTGTGTTTAGTTTATGCCAATTTTCCCAGAATTTATTTGACTGTATTGATTCTTCGATTAGGTTTAGCTGATTTTTGTTATGCTGTTCCCTTTTTGTTCTTAATAAATGTTTGTATTCTTTTAGTGTATTTCCATAGAGAAGGCGTACAGTTTGGTTATTTGGATCCCTGTGTTTCTGATTGGATACATTTCTTAGTTCGTTTCTTAGATTTTTACAATCATTATCAAACCATTTTTCACCACTAATATTTTTTGTTTTTCATATTTCTCTTTAAATTTGTTAGTTTTGCTGCCTTGTCAAAAATGGCATTCATGTTATTAATAGCTAAATTCACACCTTCTTCATTGTAAGGAAAGGATATACAAAGAAAATCATCCAAGAGTGACTGGATTTGTGGACTGTCCATTGCCTTTCTGTAGAGATCAGTGCTGCTCACAGTCCATTTATAGGACTGGGTAGATGTTTGTAGATTATTAGAATCATGTTCTTTGTGTTTGAGATTTACTCTACTCAGATAGATTGTTATTTTACTATGGTCAGACAGGGGAGTAAGGGGATTGACTGTGAATGCCTTAATATTAGAAATGGCAAGGTCGGAGATAAAATAATCAACAGTACTGCTGCCAAGGGAAGAATTGTGGGTGTATCTACCGAAAGAGTCTCCTCTTACTCTGCCATTGACAATAAATAGACCTAACGTACGACAGAGCTGTAGGACCTGTGTCCCATTCGTGTTAGTACGCTTGTCGTAGTTGTTTCTGGGGGGATATGTGGGGCTAGTTAGGCTGTTGTTCCCTAGTATGTGCAGTTTTCCATGGGTGTCTATAGTGTCTAATTTCTCTGCTGTTCTGGCATTCAGATCACCACAGATTAAAATATTACCTTGGCTCTGAAATTGGTTTATCTCTCCTTCGAGTATGGAGAAACTCTCCTCATTGAAATAGGGTGACTCGTAGGGGGGAATGTATGTGGGGCAGAGGAGTATATCTTCGTCAGCTGAGATTATTTGTTTTTTAATTTTTATCCAGATATAAAATCCTCCTCTCTTGACTAATTCTATTGAATCATTATATTCAGATTTATACCAAATTATCATTCCTCCTGATTCTCTTCCCTGAGTGACTCCTTTTTAATTTGGTGGACGGGACAATCATTTCTCTGTAACCTATTGGACAACCAGTGGAAGAACCTTTACACCATGTTTCCTGGAGGACAACAATGTCAGTAGTATTGATCTCCTTCAGGAACTCTGCATTTTTACTTTTTGATCCAAAAGTTGAGGACCGGATGTGTCCTCAACTTTATAGAAAAAGACAAGAGATAGAAAAAGACATCATACTGTTAAAATACTTAATGTGTCTAAATGAGGCAAACTCCTGTTAACGATATATGTAAATGTTTTCTTTTCTTAGATAAAAATAATAATAAAAAGCAAACTAAATTGTGTGTAAGTAAGTAAGTAAGTAAGTAAGTAAGTAAAGTTTATTTCTATAGCACATTTAAAAACAGCTTGCGCTGACCAAAGCGCTGTACATAGCGCATTAGCCACAGAATGATGAAAATAAAAAATAATAAAAACACGTACAGATCAGTGATTTTGTGTGTGTGTGTGTGTGTGTGTGTGTGTGTACCCTTTTTGTGTTAAGGTTCCATCAGGTGTGAACAGATTAGGCTCAGCATGTGCTGGATGTCCTTCAGTTGGCTGGTGGGTGGTGGGTTGGCTGTTCCTCTCGCTGTCTGGGCGTAGCTCTGCCTGTCAGTCAGTCTCCATAGGGGCTATTGTCAGTTCAGGGGGGAGAAGAGGGAGTGGCCTGGCGGGGATGGTCGATATGGCTGAAAACTATATCACGATATAAGTGTTTCATATCGGTCGATAACGATAATTATTGATATTTTTTATGACCTATTTAAAATAAGGACCAGGAGAAAAATATATTAAATTTAAACATTTTTATTTTAAACTTAACCTTCCTCTGATTATAATCCCCTCAGTTATCAAAGCAGAAATATCAACACAACCATGGAAATCACTCAAATAATTAAAATGTAAACATAAGTCTAAAATCACACTGAAGAAAGAATAAATAAGAACTGCTTAATAAGGTGTAATAAAATGGTGCAAAGTGTTAAATATAAACACAGAGAAACCTGAAACCTGAGAAGAACTATTTTCTGCAGGTTTAGTGCTAGGTTGGTAACCTGGCTTCTGGACAGTGCTCAGCACGTCTGCCTCCATTATTTCTTTGTAGCGTTTAGTAAGGCGCTGATGCAGAGTACCTCTCCATGGTGGTCTGCTGCTTGTGCCGTGTAGCAGCTGCAGATGTTGGACGTTGATGGCGAATACGGATGTGCTCCAAAGTGTGAGCGCGGCTAAGGTGGTAAAACAAGTTTGCGGTAGTGTTGGTGGGGACGACGGTCTGACTTATAAAATCCCAAAAACTGCCATACTGACTTTTCCTGTTTTATCAACAATTTCCTCGCTCGCTGCGGCACTCACTTTCCACTTATCGCTCCACGCCGGCTCTGTTATTGAAGAACACGAGACAGCGATGTGGCGCAACCAAACTTGATACTGTTACATGATTGGCTGTTAGAGTGTCACTCCCTACGTTGCTAGGTTACCAGAGAGTGAGTGCCTTTGTTCGTACAACCAAACTTGCTTCGCAACTTCTGGTTTCTTCCGAAGAAGAAAAACAAGTTATCGAACGTTTTATCGACCGCATTTTCTATTGATATTGATCACGTGTCTATCGCGATACATATCGTTATCGTTTTATTGCCCAGCCCTAGATGGTGATATAGCGGCTGAGGCTGTCGGGGTTGAGGGGTCCTCGCTGCTGATGTAGTGGTATTTCTTGGCAGCCTTGGCGAGGTAAAGGGTGGAGGGGCTGGGTTGCGGTTCAGAGTGGCGTCCTTCAGCGTCTTTGCGAAGATGGGGACGGCTTGCTTGTAGTGATGGTCAAATGAAGCTTCACGAACCAGTGTCTTTACTTTCTGAGCTCACTAGATGGTGCTCTCTGTTCAACAAAGGGTTTGAAAACCCATTGAACTTTTTCTTTGAACAGAGAGCGCCATCTAGTGAGCTCAGAAATTAAAGACATTGGTTCGCGAAGCTTCATTTGACCATCACTACTTGCTTGTAGAGGTGGACGAGGGTGGGGTGGTGGGCCAGGTGCACGTTGGGTCTCAGGGCACCGTCCTGGGAGAGGCCGGCATTGATCCGTTGGATGGTAGCAGGGTGAAAGTCTTTCCGTTGTAGAAGGGGTGGACACAACAATGCGGGAGTTGGGGAAGTTTCTGCTGGCTTTCTCGATCACTCTCCTTAGTGATAAGGTCACTCGCTCTTGTTGGGTCTGCAAGTCATTTGTGCCAGTATGAATGATGATGTGGCTGGGAAAGCCAAGTCTCTCCTCACTTTTCTCTGTCTCTCTGTCACTCTCTCTATCACTCTCTCTATCACTCTCTCTGTCATTCTCTCTCTCTATCACTCTCTTTCTATGTCATTCTCTTTCTGTCACTCTCCCTCTGTCTCTCTGTCGCTCTCTCTATATCTCCCTGTCTGTCTCTCTCTCTATCACTCTCGCTCTCTGTCATTCTTTCTCTATCACTCTCCCTCTGTCTCTGTCGCTCTCTCTTATCACTCTCTCTCTCTCTCTCTCTCTCTCTCTCTCTCTCTATCCTAAGATGTGTGTTTCTCCTGCAAATGCAATTGTCATTTTCCTGCCTGTCAGCCACCCACCAGCAGAACTGTGCCCCCCCCTGAGGAGCAGCCAGCACTTTTTGAGCAAACATTAAACACTTGTGACAGCCTGTTATCAACCCAGCAGCAGAGAGGATGCCGAGGAAGACAGGGAGGGAGAAGGGGAGGCGAGGGAGCGGAAACATTAATAATGTGGAGAGAGAGAAGGAGGGAGCCACATATTCCTGTCATGTCTAGGCAGCTGTCAATGTGGGAAATTAAACGAGGCAAACTGGGAAACAAAGAAAGGAGGAAGAGTGTCTGAGAATTGGGGAAGGGAGAAAGAGAAATGAGTGTTTGCAAGGAGAGTAAAAAAGGGAACTTGAGGAAGCCATGAAACTGGAAAGAGGATGGAAGCGTTGAAGCACACCGAGCGCAAGACGAAGTGCTAGACGTGACTTTTTGCTTCATGCTTGAGTCAACCCCAATTCTAGGGCTGCAACTAATGATTGTTAAGAATTGAAATAGAGAAAAATGTGGATCAGTGTTTCCCAAAAAGCCCAAGATGACGTCTTTTAAATGTCTCGTTTTGTCCCCAACTCAAAGATATTCAGTTTACTGTCACAGAGGAGAGAAGTCACTAGAACAATATTCACATTTAACACACGAGAAGTTTTACTTTTTTTTTTCATAAAAATTACTTAACCCTCCTGTTGTCCATAATGACCCATTTTCTAAAAGTTTCTATATCAGTAATTTGGGTTTTCTTTCAACCAAATTGTCAAAAAAATAATAACATGGATGGTGTTTTATATCATTTAAAAACAAAATCATTAAAGAACATAGAAAAAAGTGACAAATGTAAAAAATGCAGAAAAAAACAAAATCATTGGAAAAGTGAACAAAATGTTGAAAAAAAACCCAAAAGTTGCATGGTCAACGGGAAGACAACACAAGGGTTAAACCGATTTTATAATCAAAATAGAAATTGCTGTTATCTTTGCCGCACTAGTGTTTTTCTGTTTCCTTCCTCTTTGAAAGCCGCCAAAGCAGCGGGACTGTGGTGCTTTGGTCTTGTGAAGTAACGTTGTCCTCTTTGCTCATTCCCATGCTACCTTTCAAGGACCCTCGGCCGAGGGTTGGGCACCGTTTGGATTTTAACAATGCCGATTCTTCCTTTGATTCTGGTGTCACTGCCTGATGTGAGTCGAGTGCAGATGTGAGTCGCGCATGCTCAGATTTAAACGGTTCACGGCATAACGTGTCATACTGAAATTTGTGAAATCCATGAAATAATAAACTTTTCTCTTTGCATACAATAACATAAGATGGAAATCATTTCTTAAACGTTTTAGCGATCTGTGATTGTTTGATTGCTAACGTTGGCTCGAATGCCGTTCAAGTGACAGCCTTTGTTGTGTTTGATGGTTAACTCGTAGCCAGCAGTGAACCAACTTCGTTATGTAGGTCCATTTTTACTGTAATGACATTACAGAAGTCTCTCGTTAGCATCTTGTAGGCTACTTGTCGCAAAGTGATGCATGCACGACTCACATCTGCACTCGACTCACATCGGGCAATGACAACGGTTCTTATCGATACTCGATTCCCATACTTTGAGGGGTGGAGTTGAAACGGGTCACATGTAGGGTTGCACGATATTGACAAAATGTGATATTGCAATATCGATATTAATTTCGATATTTTTAAACATATGTAAAATTACTAAACTTATGGGAAACGCATCAAAATAGATTCATAAGTAACAAATAATATACGTTTTCTTAGAACCCAAGGGTTATTACAACTGACCAACATGTAAGGGATAATGTAGAGCGAGGCGGTTGTTACAGCGAATACAACCCCGACAGGGTGATCAGCCTGAAGGCTGATTTATTTGGTAAGTAGCCATGTAATATCCCGCTTATTACATGGCTACTTACCAAATAAATCAATAATTTGACAAATAACTTGACCAAATATTTATTTAAATGGGAGTTTATTGATTTAAATACGATTGTATTGCTTCCACTAGAGAAAATAGTCCGTTCCGTTTCTACGGTTGGAATCCTGCATCCTGGTATAAATCGCAGAATCATCTTAAATTAGACTAACAATGACATATGACATAATATTATGAATATTAGGATAAAGGACCATTTGAGTGCTAAATGCCCATGTGCTGTTACTGAGCGCTGCTGGTGATGATGTTGAGATGATGTTAAATTGCCAAATAAATTGTCTTTTCTTGTCGTTTTCTGTTGTCTGTTTTTCCCTGTATATTTTAATATGGAACTATTAGACTGCTGTCTCGGCCAGGACTCCCCTTGAAAAAGAGATTCTGAATCTCAGTGGGATTATTTCCTGGTAAAATAAAAGGTTAATTCAATTAAATTCAAATCCTAACTCGGGTGAACCTGTTGAGTCTGCAACTGTATGCTGTCTGTTGGTCTCAACGCTCCTAACGCAGCATGAACCTCCTCTGGCAGCCCGTCTAATTACCATCAACATGTGTGCAATCCTGGAGTGCCACTTTCTCCGTCCAGCTGTGCAAACACGAGACACCGCGGTGTGAGCTGCCCGGTGTAATCATTAGATGGACGACTCCATTTGTAGTCTTCTGTGTGCCTGCGCCTCTGTGTTTGCCTTTTGTGTGGCAGGTAAAGCCAGGAGAACTGTGCAGCTGTAATCTCAGCTGTGGTAATATTATGTAATAATGATAGTGGTTGAAATAGAAAGGGGGGGAGCACACGTAGCTGATGGATGTTTGCACAACACAAAGTCCTCATCTGTCTGTGGGATATGTTCCTGTTTCCCTCTTCTGTTCAGTGTTTGTCAGACAAACGGATTCTCCAGCTCTTATCAGACGGCCTTTCTCTAATGGCTAGCCAAGACCACTCAAGTTGTCATTAATAGCAGTTTCTTATATTTCCTATTGACCTACATTATAAAGAATAAAAGACTGAAAACAATGTGGTTTCTGCTAATATGAGTTAATGATGTCAGGACAAAACAGAAGAATTTACCTCAAATATTTCTCTACATTAATAACACATGTTTGTCATTCACCTTGTTGTTTTTTTTTAACGATTTTTTTTTTCCAAATCAAGAAACTTGACTCCTCACTCTCGTTCTACATGTCTGTGTTTGCATTGAGGTAACGTTAAAATGATTCACTACAGTCAATATATAAATATAAATAAATATGTCCAGTGAGAGAGAGACACCACACTGGGAGGAGAAGAAACATTTTGCTGGAGAGTGTGGAAATACGTGAGGGGCCTTTCTCGGCACTCAAGGACACCTTACAGGGTTATAAAAGACATTTAAAGCAGCAAAAAAAAAACTAATTCATTGGTGTGTTTTGGGCTTAACGTGCAATAAACCAATAAGAGTGTCATCTCCCATTCCCAGAATGCACCTGAACACACCTCCCTGTAAGACCAGCACGCCTATGGGCACAAAGATGGGCGCAGGTGCATTTGCTATTTTAACGACGCGGGCGCTGGACGGGAAATTGACAACTGGGTCGGGCTTTGCGCTGCGCTGGGTGCAAGATAGGGCCCAAGAGATCATTTTATTAAAGCTAAAAAACGGCTTCATGTAAAGAGTGTTCTTAACAGTGTTACAGACAGACAGTCATTTAGATGTGGAGATAACAACAGTCACATTAATGATTAGAGTAGATAAATGTAATGTTTGGCGGCCTCTTGTGTTTTCGGAGAGTACTGCAATGAAGAATGCGTTGAGCATAAACGTTGGACCTGGACCCTATTTTCCTATGTTTTAGTGTCTAAGTGACTGATGGGAACAACAATCTCTGACATTGGTCCAGTATTAAGAGAGATCTCTGCAGTCGGCAGTCAGAGAAACAAGCTACAATATAAGAAATGTAAGCTCGTATTTACCTTCACAAAAGTACTCATTTTAATAAGTGTCTGACAACATTATGGAAAGGATTTCTGAGGAGGTCGACCTTTCTGTTAATTTAAACATAAAAACATCTGCGAAATTTTGTTCGCTAAACCCACCACACTCGAAATAAACAGTCATTTTAGCATTGTAAAATACACTTCATTCAAAGTCGACAGAAACAAAATAAAACTATGAAAAGCAGTTTTGGGTCGTCTTTCCACTTTTCCAACAATCACAACTCTAGTTTTGGTTGAAATAAACACATAGTTTACTGATTTACATGTCAAAATATATTGGCTCTATACACGCTAAAAGTATTGCTTTTTTAAAGGGAGTCTGGTTTGCCTGTGATTTTTGTCCATTTCTTTCTTCAACTAAACATAATCTACCAAGAGTGAACTCCTCAGCCTTTTCAGACAGACAGAAGGCAGTTTTACTTTTTAAAATAAGATCTCAAAGTCAAGTCGTTCTGTCTCCATGCTAACACCCAGAGGTTACTCTCCTGTCTGCTCTTTCTCACGTCTCTCTGTCTGGATTCTGAGGTTTTGTTTAATTGCGGGTTTGTTGCACGTAAACAGCCAATCAGTGTCTCCGTGCTGAGAACATGAGACGGGGTAAATGTGATTGCTGCGTGTCTCGTAAATGTCTCCCCCTCTGGATCGATTTGGAGCTTTTTTTTCAAGTGTCTCACTTGTCACCCAGCTGGTAGTGTGCAAACAACACATCTGTCAGCACATGCCATTCCTGACGAGCACTTGGCCGAGAGATGCCTCACAGTTTGGGAGACGTCTAGATACAGTATACAGTCTGCTGCATCTCTTGTTGAACTGCTTTTTCTGTAATGGTTGTTGTCCAGGCATGTGGACTCTTCTCCGCACGTGGACCACCCTTTTTCACCAACATTTGTGCAGATGTATTTAAAGAAGCAGACTCTGCAGAGACTCTGATTCCTGTAGTTTACTGTAAGCAGGATGCCATAGTGAGAACCTTCCCCACACACCACTCCGCCCTTCGCTGGCCTTGCTTCTCCTTGAAAAGATGAAACGTTTCTGGGACACACACACAGACTTATTGCCACAACTCTCACTTTTATCTGCCTCTCTCTTTGTCTCTCTCTCTCTCTCACACTCACACTCACACATACACACACACACACACACACACACACACACACACACACACACACACACACCTGCCAAGTAACAATTACTGTTTTCAAGGAAACTGTATATGCCCGTATCTCTTTTTCCAGCACTGTGTGTGTGTGTGTGTGTGTGTGTGTGTGTGTGTGTACACTAGCATACATAGCATTGAACATCTGCACAAACAAAATGCACTCACTGACTGTCTAGCATCTTCACGTTGAAAACATAAGCAAGTGTTTCCCAAAGCCAGATAATGAAATAGCCCAATGCACACAGTCATCGTTATTTTTTTCCGTGACAAACGTTTCCGAGAGAGACGAGACAATTAGGTCAGCCAGAGCCCCAAGGTGCTCGGGGTGGAGAGGAGAGGAGCAGTGGTGGGAGAGAATCAGGAGAGAGGGGAGGAGAAATACACCTACATTATTGCCCTGCTGTCATACATTCAGTTTGTGCTCGTTCTCTGTCATTTTTAAGCTTCAGATACTGTGCATAATGCAGCAGGGACTGCCTCCAAAAGTGGTAATGCTGAAATAGAATCAATTTAATTAAAGAGTATTTTTCAACCCCTATTCTACCTTTTTTTTTTTGTGTCTAAGTGACTGATGGGAACAACAATCTTTGACATTGGTCCAGTATTAAGCGAGATTACTGCAGTTGGTAGCAGCAAAATAGGCTGCGATGTAACATAGAAGTGTTTGTCTTTCTACTGGACAGACTCAGATTAATATTCTAAGTGTCTGACAACATTACGGAAAGGATCCCTACAGAGATAGACCTTTTTGTTAAAGAGTAAGATCCTTTTTGTTTGACATGAAACAGCCCTGAGATCGCCATCACCAAACCCACCAGACGCCATTTAAAAACCAGTAACTGTATCATCGGAAAATACACTTAATTCAAAGTCGACAGAAACAAAATAAAAATTATCAACAGCCGGCTTGGTTCTTATTTCAACTGTTCCAACAATCACCACTCTCGTTTGGTTGAAACAAACCCTTAATTCACCCATTTACATTTGGAAATACGCTGGCTCCATACACGCTAAAAGTACTGATTATTTAAATGGAGTCTGGTAAGTTTGGCAATAGCCATTTTCCTGGTTAAACAAAAAGGATTTTACTCAAAAAAGGTCTATCTCTGTAGGGATCCTTTCCATAATGGTGTCAGACACTTAGAATAATAATCTGAGTCTGTCAGCGACAAAAATAGAACTTTTAGTGGACGCCAACTGACGGTGAACATTTGCCCTACAGTTTTACGTTACAGCTCGGGTCGCAGCTGACGGTTAAAGCCTTCTCACTCAACACTGGACCAACAAAGATTTTAGTTGACATTAGTCGATTAGAAACAAATGCATGGTTAAAAAAAGGGTCCAGGTTTGCAAAATACTGAAATGATTCTTTAAAGGTCCCATGACATGGTGCTCTTTGGATGCTTTTATATAGGCCTTAGTGGTCCCCTAATACTGTATCTGAAGTCTCTTTTATATAGACCTTAGTGGTCCCCTAATACTGTATCTGAAGTCTCTTTTATATAGACCTTAGTGGTCCCCCTAATACTGTATCTGAAGTCTCTTTTATATAGACCTTAGTGGTCCCCCTAATACTGTATCTGAAGTCTCTTTTATATAGGCCTTAGTGGTCCCCCTAATACTGTATCTGAAGTCTCTTTTATATAGACCTTAGTGGTCCTCTAATACTGTATCTGAAGTCTCTTTTATATAGACCTTAGTGGTCCCCTAATACTGTATCTGAAGTCTCTTTTATATAGACCTTAGTGGTCCCCTAATACTGTATCTGAAGTCTCTTTTATATAGACCTTAGTGGTCCCCTAATACTGTATCTGTAGTCTCTTTTATATAGACCTTAGTGGTCTCCTAATACTGTATCTGAAGTCTCTTTTATATAGACCTTAGTGGTCCCCTAATACTGTATCTGAAGTCTGGGGGCCACTGGGGGACCATAGGCAGGCTGGGGGAACACATATTAATGTTAAAAAAAAACTCATAAAGTGAAATTTTCATGCCATGGGACCTTTTTAATGAAGGCAACTTTTACAAAGACTTCAACTTACTTGATTCCACTTGAGGGAAACACATTTGGGTGTCTATTATTTATTAAGTAATAGTAATCTTTACATGCAGAAAGGTTTGTAAAAACAAATGCAGTAAAAACTGATTAAACGCACTTCTACGGAAATGAAAAAGATGGAAAAGATATAAACAGGCACACAACAGGTGCATTATTAGCAGCTCAGTGAACCTTGTGTTTAATGAGAACAACTCTCTGTCTGCCCTCCTCGGTGTACATTTTGTGTTTCGCTGCGCTTCAGTTTACTCTCTTTCTTTCTGCACGCGCTTTCTTCTTCTTTTTTGCAACCATGTGTCCCACGCACACTGCGGAGATGCACAGTACAATCGACCTCGCTTATCATACCCCCTCCCTTCTCTTGAATGCCCTGCTAAATGCACGCCAGCTGCAGATGACAGGAAGACTGCCCGTCGTATCTGTTTGATAAATATCAAGCCATGTCTTTAGGTTCAGAAAGCCTCTAACAGCAGAGGACATCTAGCTCAGAGTGAGGAGAGGATTCTCTCTCGTTTAATTCTCCATGGTTTCCACCAGAGACAATCTGACCTTTTTTTCCCTCCATTTGTAATCCCTTCAGGCACAGTTGTCATGGCTGGGAGTCGAGGGATTAAAGGGATAGTTCTGATTTATTTTTTTTAAGTGGGGTTATATGAAGTACCTAGTCAGTTTATACAGTAAATGACGGCTGAAATACGCTATATTTAGAATATTTCCAGTTCTTCACCTTGCTGTCAGACGGCCCTTTACGACGGGGAACTGAAGCCGTTATCTCTGCTCTCTTCAAAGCCACCAGACTCCTTTGACAAAAACAGACATTTGACCTCGAAGAACACGGGAGTTGCTGCTCTACCGCTGCCTCCGTCAGTTAGTTAGTTTGTGTTATTGTGTGACTTTGGTGTTTTAAACATTTTAGAACCATCAAAACTAACAAACTAACTAACCGATGGAGTCAGCGGTAGAGCAGAAACTCTTGTGTTCTTCGAGGTAAAATGTCTGTTTTTGTCAAAAGAGCAGGGCCGGCCCTAGACTTTTGGGGGCCCTAAGCAGGATTTGGTTTGGGGACTCTCCACATTGCAACATGTTGCCACTATACTTAGCACTAAACCAACTTGTGTATTGTAAATATTAGTTTAAGCACTCATAATGTACAAATATGCATTTAAAGACCAATGTGAGACCTATTAGCAGCAACACTATCTTTAAATAGACCGGCTCTGTTATGAGCTCTATTGTGGGACATTTTCGAGCGCTCTTGGGGGCCCCCTGGTTGCAATGGGGCCCTAAGCAGCCGCTTAGTTCGCTTATGGGTCAGGCTCTGCAAAAGAGTCTGGCAGCTTCAGTTCCCCGTCGTAAAGGGCCGTCTGACAGCAAGGTGAAGCGCTGGAAATATTCTAAATATAGAGTCCGCTTAAACTGATATAGATGTGTTTAGGTGTCTTAAATATGTTTAGCTGCCGCCCCTATACTTTTAAAATGGCATATTTTCCATCTGGGCTCACCAAAACGGACAAATTAACCATTCACTGCACATGATGTGCTAGTAAAGATATTACACTTGCTCTGCTAGTCTATCGTTCAGGACAAGAGCCTGTAGCCTGGTGGTGGGGAAAGCAGGACAGCCTCCCCAAATTGTCTGCCCTTTCAAACTCCCTCCTGTGTGTACAGACCTCTTGGACACCATCTGAGAGAGTTTTCTCCTGTGCAGGACATGCCATAAGTCAGGAGAGGTGTCGTTTATTGCCAGAGAAGGCAAATATGGTCATTTTTCTGCAAAAGAACTGCTAAAGTTTGAAGCTGGTTGGCATACCAACTCAACAACATTTATTGTATTTATTGTTACTTGTTAATATAGTGTAAGTGACACCTCAGTGAGTGTGAGGTATGCGGCTTCACAGCATAGCAGCAAAAGAAACAACCGCGGAGACATGCAGGACTGCAGATAGTTTGCCCAGTGTTTTTTTCCTCTGTATATACATGGGGGAAAAAACAGATAAATACAGTAAATATTAGTTTTGTTAGTTTAATTCTTACTCGTACACGTTTTCATCAAAATTCCTATGCGTCTATGCGTATAATCTCACATTTTTCTTTATCTTTTTGTTGCTCTTTCTGCCTCCCTGCTGCATGAGCTGAATTTCAACATGCCCCTCTTTCTCTCCTCGCAGCTGGAGTTCAGTTTGGGATAGCGTGTTGATTTTTCCAGCTGTGCAACTCATTCCTCTTCTTCATTTCATGGTGCGGGGGGGATGAAGATAAACAAGAGGGGAAAGCTCAGTCTGAATCCTTTTCAAGTGATGAAAAGCTTTATATTGATCTATTAGTCCTATAGAAGATTTTTTTTATTATATAAAAACGGTGTCTCCATTAAGACAAAGAAGCTTTCTGATCAAAGCCAAATCAACAGGATGCTACTTTTTCTGCAGTGATTGCTGTAGGCATAAACAAGAGATGCAGACAGATGCTCTTTGTTTTCCAAGACAGAGACTGGCCTTTGGAGCTGAGTGCAGGTAATAGCATCAATTTAGAAGATTTGTGAGCCTCCTCTGGTCCGAGCTAATGCTTTCTACAAAGCCTGGCACACTGGGTGGGCGTGTGTTTGTGCAGGGAGAGAAGGCTGAAGTTGGGTAATACAGGACAAACTATGTTTAAACTAATATAAACCTCGCTAACAGAGCTCAGCAGGATTTGGAAGGGGGTGGAGATGGGACGGTAAGAAGGAAAAACAGTTCCACAGATGTGTGTGAGTGTGAGTGTTAGGAATATATGTACCATGCCAAATAGAAGTTGGATAATTGAAAATGGTGGCCCTAACATACACTTATAGGGTTGTAACATTGTGTCCAGGAGACTATCGGATTCATATTTCTTATGAACATTGAAGAAAACAAAACATTTAATTCCTCCCACTTATTTCCCAATATTAGTGTTGGACATCACTCCTGCTCTTGTGGCTGAAATGCCTGCAATGGAAAGCTTTCTCAAAAATAGTGGAGGCTGCATATTAATGTGCCAATCCCATATGCATGTGAGGTTTCGGTGTCCACATACGTGTGGCCATGCAGTGTATCAAATTAGCAGCGTCTTGTAGGTAACCACTCATATAAATCCGTCTGTCTCTACTTGGTTTCTGTGTTTTTAAACGTCTGCTGCACCGACATAGTCCGACGCTGCTCGGCCATATGCTGCCTGCTAATCCTCGGCATGCTTAAGTGCATTTACGTTATGTCTTATTGAATTAAAATTATGGCAGGGATTGCCCAAGGTCAGTGTGTGAAAAGCTGTTTTTCTGCCACAGACTCTGGACAGTAAGTCAGTGTGTGGAAGTCGTGCTCTGCCATCTCTCTCGCTCTCTCTCTCTTTGCTCATATGATCAGCAGGTCAGCTGGCTTGTGATGTGTCGTGGAAGTGTTCCCCCCCCTACCCCCCGCATCTTGCCAACGGCTCTGTCAATAACCAGCCAGGTCATCCGAAAGGCAAATGTTAGGTACTTAATCCCTCACCTAATCCCTTTTTCAAGACAGACCTGTTTGCGAGCTCACAACTATACTTTAAACGCATGACGGAGGGCGCTGACTTGCAGAAGAGAAACACGGTTTGTTTTTATACAAAACTCTCAATTGATCGGAATCTTTCTAGTCAGCTGGTATTTTCCAAATAATCCCCTTCATCCATCTATTCGGTCTGAAAGTTACCGAACCAAAGACGAGGAAGCTGAGCATTTCTGCCGTGGAGTTGGACAGACCTTCCTATGTCTAGTAGGGGTGCATGATATATCGACTCATATATTGTCATGATATATATTGTTATCGCGATATCACGTTGCACAATACTATATCGCAATAAGTATGCAATATTTTGGGGGGTTTTGTGGAGCGAGGAATACCTGCATCCTGGTTTACACCTGCTTTTAAGAGGCAGAGAATTTTCACCTCAAAATAGAGGCGCGGTTTGACGGGCGGTTTTTGTACATACCGCGGAATACATAGTTAGGCACACTTTACGCTTCCCCTCCCATCTCTTTATGGGAAGCTCCCACTTTCCCCTCGACCCTACCGTGAATGCATATGCATGACACGGAAAAACGCAATTTGCCATTTTCAATTCCCGCGACAGGCAGTCTGCACTTTTACCTCAGTGCGGCCTGTTTGTACATACCTCGCCATGCTTTTACACGCACGTTGCGAAACAAATACGCGAAAGCGTTAGGACATCTGGCCCCTGGTGTCAGAAACAATGGGGAAACACCACATTTATGACATCTTGGGTTTTCAGATTCTGCTTCAGTGTCTCTCATGTTTTAGAAGGAGGCGAACAATGTGAGCAGCTGACGGACGGAGAGGTTGGCCCGAGAGAGAGAGAGAGAGAGAGAGAGAGAGAGAGAGAGAGAGGATGATGTCACACAGACGACCAGCGATGTGTGCTCTGAATGAGTTATGGACCTGAGAGTTATCATCTCTTAGGTCGTACATATGTCCGTAAATTGTGTGCAAGATTGAAATTACAGGCTAGTAAATGCACTGGTTTTTACTTCCTAGCTTTCCCAGCACCCAAATGAACCGGACCAACTGACAAAATGATCCAGTAGGGATAGACCGATTATCGGGCAGTTTTTTGGCAGTTTGCAGATGATCTGTATCTGCGTTTTAATTGCCTGAGAAGCGAAAAAGTTAATGAATTACAACGGGCGCTACTTTGGCTCGGCTACAGCTCTGCGTCTGTCCCTCTGCTTCGTTTTCACTCACCACTGAGTCTGACTTAATGTCCCCCCCCACAATAACTATCTGACTCTCTGTTACTGGGGCTTATATTCAAAGTTTCTCATTTATTACATAATTGCTTAAAGCATTAAAACAAAGCATTTTGTGTTGGAGTTTTTAACTCAGGTGTTAAAGCTACCTTAGTCAACTATCCGACTAATCAGTCGATTTGATCTTAGTCGACCAACATGTCTTTATTTGATTATTTATTTGTCATTCTTTAATGCTTCTTCAGAAACTTTGGAGCACATCTCTGGTAAACACAAGATTTAAAGTGGTCCTTTTGCATGACTCTCTGTGGAGACACAGTTTTATCAGCCCTTCCAGAAAAATGCGGAGTTTTTTTGTGATTGTTGTGGGCAAAAATCCTTGATTATGCGGCACGTTTAAAAAAAAATAAAAAATGCGATGGAATATGCTATATGATATTTATGCAATTTTATGCAATGAAATTGCGGGAACTTGCAAAAACTGCGTTTTGATAAAAAAATAGAAAAGAAAAGTGATTTCCCCCAACACCCTGCTTTTCGATGATGTTCACGTCGCATAATTACATCACTTCATAACGTTCCCATGGCAACAGGGGAAAATGGCTGCTCTTGTGTGAAGTAAACGCAACATTTTTCAACTTTCTGCTGATATATATTATGTGACTTTTTTGCAACAAAAATGCGGGGATTATGAAATCATGCAAGCCCCGCATATTTTTGCGCGGAAATCGGCAATTTATGCAGCAAAAGTGCGGCATATTTGAAAAAATGCGGCCCCAGCCCCCCCCGCATAAATATGCAGACTTTAGCTGATTGTAATATGGGTCGATTAAATCAACCAATGGATAAGACGATAACATCACATGAGATTTCTTCTGCTCTCTGTCTGTCTGCAGGTTTGAGTGCAGCGAAGCTGCTGAAAGCCAACGGACTGAGTCCTGTAGTCCTGGAGGCCAGGGATCGGGTCGGTGGTCGCACCTTCACCGTGCGGGTAAGACCAGGAGAGCAAACACTTCCGCAGATGCTTAGCGAAAGAGTTTTTTTTTAAGATTCTTTTTGGGGCATTTTCAGCCTTTATTTTGATAGGACAGATGAAGACATGAAAGGGGAGAGAGAGAGGGAATGACATCCGGTCGAACCACGAATTCCCCTCTCCAGCTATGTTACTGGTTCCACGGTAAAAAGGGTGTTACCCAGGTGGTTTAGATCCTTAATGATTCATCCAAGCCTTTTTCTTGAAGTAAATATCCTTCAGACAGGGTAGGGCACGGCCTGTTCTGTGTTCTGACCAAGGGGGTTAGCTTCGCTTCAGAACTCGAACCTCCGATGACGCCATTTTGTTGCTACAAAGCCATCACCTCCTGTTAGCATTCCACTGACCGCCGTTTTTTTTTTACGTCACTTGACTGCGAATAACTTTACATCTGAAGCGTTTAAAGACTCTATTTGTCCGTTGTTTAGTTCTAAAGAAACACCACAATGTATAAAAGGCTCCATTACCTTGTACCTCACGTTATGGCTCCGTAGCAGATATTTTTATAAAAATAGGTTGGGTCACATAGTAGAGGAATTACCGTATAGTACAGGATAAGCTTGCAGGCAGTTTCGACTTACATGAACTGTTTAAGTTTAATTACTAATGTTAACTAGCATTTTAGTGATCAATAATTAGCCTGTGCCCATGTTATCTCCTTACATATACCTACTCTCTCCGTCTCTGTAAGATTGGGAATGATTGAGATTTCTCTTAGCGCAGCCACCAGAAGACTTCACACTTTCAGACACGTTGCTCACGTCACATTCTCTCAGTTGGAGGCTGCGCAGTAAAGCTGGCCATCACCGGAAAAGTGCTTCTAATAGCCTTCACTGGT
This sequence comes from Perca schrenkii, assembly GCA_025617405.1. Classification (NCBI taxonomy): domain Eukaryota; kingdom Metazoa; phylum Chordata; class Actinopteri; order Perciformes; family Percidae; genus Perca; species Perca schrenkii. The sequence goes on from CM046797.1 coordinate 31,324,183, forward strand.
CTCCGTCCATTATATACTGTCTATGGTTCTGACGAACGAACCACTCTCCGCAGGGCCATTAAACTTCAGTGATCAACAGCGAACTCTTCAACATAATCTGTGACTTATTTGTTTCATGTTTTGATGTGTTTTTTTTTTTTTTTTTCTCTTTCAGAATAAGGAGACAAAGTGGGTCGACCTGGGCGGAGCCTACATCGGACCAACTCAGAACCGCATCCTCCGATTGGCCAAAGAGTACGGCATTCAGACCTACAAAGTCAACGAGCAGGAGAGCCTGGTGCATTATGTCAACGTGAGTGAATTCTACTCTGTGCTTTGGCTGATGTTATATCCGTCCAATTTAACTAATTTCACAGATCCAGATCATTCAGTTTGATTTCTGCAGTGACTGTAAAAAAAAAGAAAAGTCTCTCACGAGGCGGTTCACTAGCCGTGGGTCAATAATTATAACTAGGACATGCTTCAAAACAGAACTATGCAAATAACTACATACCTTCTACATAGGTAGCTTAGATACTTTCCTCTTCTTGTCACACCGGTTTTAAATCCCAGACCTCTAGGCTGTTTTTACTTTGTGGTGTCACCGGTATCCCCGGACCTCTCCAAAACTAAAGAAAACAGAGGTATATACAACAATCACAGACTTTCCCTTAGGCCGCGTTTCCATCCGTGAAGCTAATTTGATATATGGGGCCGGATCAAAATCTACGAGGGGCCGGATTTTGCCTGCGGGCCTTGAGTTTGACACATGTGCTTTACGCTCTAACTAAGAAAGGAGTTTGTCTATCAAATCAATCTCTCGTGCTCAGCGCGGTTACTCTAACTCAGTGGTTCTCAAACTTTTTTCCATAATGTACCCCTTTTTGAATTGTTTCTTTAAGCCAAGTAACCCCCTGACCAGCACTAATCAGAAAAAAAAGTCTATATAAAGAGGAACAGTACAGCGCTGTCAGCAATAGATTTAGTAAACAGCAGCCTTGGACCTGAAAAAAAAAACATGTAAATGCTAATGAGAAAAAGAGACAAAAACTGTAAAAAACGGTAGAAAGAACGAAGGAAGTAAGGCAAGAACAGGTCAAAATAGTATCAAAAACAGTGACTTAAGAAGAAAAAAGAGAGAAACTTGTAAAAAGTAGTAGGACAATAGAGGAAGGAAGGCAACATTAGGTCCAAAGAAGGCGACACTAATGTCACATTTTTGGTAGGAAAAAATAAAATTCTCCATAAAGAGGAACAGCCTCGTAACTATTAAACATGTTGTTAAATATCTTACGTACCCCCTGCAGTCCTCCCAAAGTACCCCCATTTGAGAAACACTGCTCTAACTGACTGATAGTAAATAGAATTGGCAGCTGAGTTGAATTGCAGTCGCTTGGCAGGCATGACAGATGAGCTGTACAATCTGCTTTAGACTTGAGCTGCCACTGAAAACATGCAGCGTCTCTCATAGCCTCTGATCTCCAGCTACATTTAAGCGTTGCTTAGGCAAAACCAAACATCGTTCCTTATCCCGTGACTTCGTACATGTCTGCCGAGCAGCCTCTCTCCTCTCCTGCATTGGTGACTGGAGATGCTAATCTTTGCCTGAGGGGTTTCTGTAATGCAGTTTCCATTTTCTCTGAGTGGTTGAATGGGTAGCAAGAGCAAACAAAGAAAGCAAGGAAGGAAGGAAGAGACGCTGGGGACATTGTTATTCTTGTTATTCTTTGCTCCATATCTCATTAGTGCGGGCACACCACTGTCTTTACCACAGTTGTGTTCCTCTGCCTGATTAGATTTTCCCTTGCTGCTCATGTACGCATGTACCCTGACTGTAAATCCCTCAGGTGGTGCCAGCTGCGTGTGTTTGTGTGTGTGTGTGTGTGTGTGTGTGTGTGTGTGTGTGTGTGTGTGTGTGTGTGTGTGTGTGTGTGTGTTTGTGTTTTGGTGTGTGTGTGTGTGTGTGTGTTCAAATTTGTTTATTAGGATAAACCCCTTGAGATGTATCATCTTGTTTTCGAGGGGGTCCCAATGGGTCCCGAGGGAGTCCTGAGGGGGTCCCGAGGGTGTGTGTGTATTGTTCAAATTTGTTTATTAGAATAAACCCCTTGAGATGTATCATCTTGTTTTCGAGGGGGTCCCAAGGGGGTCCCAAGGGGATTCCAAGGGGGTCCCGAGGGGGGTGTGTGTGTGTGTGTGTGTGTGTGTGTGTGTGTGTGTGTGTGTGTGTGTGTGTGTGTGTGCGCGTGCGCTTGCATGCGAGATTATAGAGCGACAGAACTAATAATAATATTAGTTAATAATAACATTAAAAGACATACATATAAACCATGATAATATCTCATGAATAATGTCGATTAAAACAGCAGTTATTGGGCTAAAAATACCAATAACTGTCACAGATTTCGAGTTAAGGTGTGTGTGTGGGGGGGGCGTTTTTTTTCTTTTGTCTGTATTTGACGGTGAGGGAATAACATGAATGTCTATCTGACGGACCCCCTCGTCGAAAAATAAAGTCAAGGGTACACCTCTTTCGTCGAAACTTGACGCCAGGGTTCCTTGACCATGCGTCATACATTTGACGAGTAGGGAATGAGACTGTATTGGGCAAAATAGAATAGGAAAAGATGTTTAAATGTCATTTTGACACAAATACTTTTAATAAATGACATGTTGATGTTTGAAAGTCTCGAGGTTTTGACATAAATGCAGATATATAAATGTAATAACAAAAACAAATTATAAATAATTATCGATTTTCAAATATTGCACCTGTCAATACAGAAGGAAATATTCTGGAGCCTATTTTGCCGTCAATACTGCCAACGTTGTCTTTGCTGTAATCAAATCAGTATATATTTATGTTTAACCTGGTATTTCATTTTATCAATGGGAAACATGTGTACAGACAAGGCTAGCAGCAGCAGCGCCGCGTCAGACACCTTTCTGGTGTGTAAAGACAAAGAAAACGGCACGCAGCCGCCACCCAACAGAAATGCCACGCTCCCGCCACACAGCCAGCATGCAGCCGGCTTGACTGCAGCTCCTCTGGGTTGTTTTTTTGTTTCCGTTCCTGTCGGATCTTTTTTGCAGCCTGCCGATTCAAATAGAAGCTTTGCGTCATTCTTCACCGGCCGAATTGGCTCTTAACTTTAAAACTTTACCCGCCAAAGTTTCAGCTTAGCTCGTAATTGAAACCACGCACACTATGCACGTAGCCAACGGTTGTACGGCGCGTTTTTTTTATTATTAGTTTATTTGTCAGGGACAATGCAGCGCACATTATTACATACATACTTATCATAGTCAAAGCCATAACAATATGTGTAGATGTGTTGCATAAAAGGTTTCTAGCCAATTGGCTAATTTGCAACCCCAGTCCCTTGTCAAGCCTTTCTAAAAAAATAATCTAAATATAATTTTTTGTAAAAGGAACTACATAGTGTGAGTTGCACAATCCTGCAGCAAATACATTGTATAATAATATATTACATCAACATTTCACAGAGTCGGGACCACATACACAGAACAGCACATCACGTAACAACACAAACGCCAAGCACCTGGACGCCCACACTCAATCACCTATACCCTAACCATAACCTTGGCAGCCATATCAGAATCAGAATCAGAAAAGCTTTATTGCCAAGTATGTTTACACACACGAGGGATGTGTCTTGGTATCGTAAGTGCACATCGCATTAAAATCATTAAAGCAACATACACAAACACACCGAGTCGCCATATGCGGCGCCATCACAACTCTCTCCTAACCCTCGCAACAGATACAGCATGACATTGGGAGAGGAGAGGGAATAAAAAAGCCGTCACAAACAGCCGTATACAAACAGCCATGGACAATACATTACAACACAACTGACTCAATTGTTACATGTTTGGTTATCTTTAAGCCAGTATTTCACCATTCTATTAAATGTTTTCAGTTCAGTTTGTGGTTTTATTTCAGTTGGTAAATCATTCCAAAAATGGGTCCCTATCACTGAAAAACTTGACTGGCCGAAAGTGGTTTTGCGCCCCTCTGCTATGCAGTTTCCACCCACTGCTCCCTTAGTGGCCACTGTCCTTGTATTTGTTTTTGTCACAAAAGGACAGAGTATGGCTGGAGCTAGATTATTTGCGCATTTGAAAGTCAGTTTAAGAAAAGAAAACTTAATAAAGCTATCAAAATTTAAAAGCTTGTATTTCTGTACTATCAAACAGTGGTGCCACATTGTTGGTTTCCGATCCATTATTTTCAGTGCCTGTTTGTATAATGATATAATGGGTTTGACTGGGAAGCTTGGCCCCATACAGTAACACAGTAGGATAAGTGAGAGAGTATCATGGCATGAAAAAACAATAAAGCTGCCTTAACAGGTACGTAATGCCTCATCATTCTAAAACAGTTCAGGTTTGTCCGGACAATCTTACAGAGTTTGTTAATGTGTTTATTGAATTTGAGTTGGGAATCCAGAGTAATACCTAAACATTAAAATTCCTCAACTTCCTCTATGGCCTCTTGGTCTATTTTGATAGTAAACTTGGCTTTCCCTCTTATAGAGAAGCACATAGATACAGTCTTATTGATGTCGAGCATCCGATGATTATCTTTAAGCCACTGGGATATACCCTCCATTTCCTTGGTCAGGGTCCCTGCTACTGCACTTGGTGTCCTGGCTGATGCATAAATCACTGTATGTCAATACATTTGACAGTTAGCTGACTGACAGCATGTTGGTTAATCGTTTATATATAAACTAAAGAGCAGAGGCCCCAAGATGGAGCCCTGTGGGATACCCATTGTGGATTGTAGTGGTGTTGAGAGTTTTTATTTTAACACGTTGCTCTCTATGCTCCAGATATGATGCAAACCAACCGATAACATGTTCAGAGAAGCTGAAGGTGGTGAGTTTATTCAAGAGTATATTGTGGTTCACGGTGTCAAAAAGCCTTTTTTAGGTCTATAAACACAGCTCCCACAACATTACCCTTGTCCAACTTACTCTTGATGTTCTCATAAGGTAGCAGTTAGCCATTTCTGTAGAGTACCCTTGTCTAAATCCGAACTGTTTGGAGTTGATAAGTTTATTACTTTCAAGATGCTCTACTAGCTGTTCTGTGATAATCTTTTCTAAAATTTTGTAAAGATCAGGTAATATTAGATAGAAATTGGCCTCTAATTGACTGCTTTGTCCTTTGCACCAGCCTTGAAAATTGGAGTAATGATGGCTTGTTTCCAACTTTGTGGGAATTTACCCATTCTTATGGAAAGGTTTACCAGGTGGGTTACCGGTTTAACCAGGGCAGAACAGTGAGTTCTAATGAAGGCAGTGTCCAACCCAAACACATCCTTTGCCTTAGACTTATTTAGTTTGTTAATTGTTTTATGTACTTTAGCCTGACTGACCTCCTTAATTTGGAAAAGCTTTGATGGCTCATACTTGTTGTTGTTTTTTTGTTGACTAGGCTTAAGTTTAGTAAGGCTGTTGAGGTGCTTCCAAAGGGATGCGCTGTTTCCTTCAGATTCCTCAATCAGTTGCATAAAATAGGCTGTCTTTACCTTACGCAATTCTCTAACTACTGCATTTCTCAATCCTTTAAAGATGAGGAGATCAGTATTTGTTTTAGAGAGCAGCGATTTTTTTCAATGCATAGTCTCTTTTTTTCATTAGCTGACGAGTGTCATTATTCAGCCATGGCAGGGAGACTTTTCGTTGCATACTTTTAAATGTCTTTGTGTATTTCCCAATCAGGTTTGTGAGGTTTTTCGTCAGGGAGTTAAAACAGTTCTCTAAATCATTCGATTGCAAAACGTTATTCCAATCTAAATTATTTAGATCATTTTCAATTTGTGTCAGCTTATTTTTGGGGATACCCGGGTTCCCTGGTTTATTTTTGTTCGTAAACGCTGTTTAGTAAGTTTTCGGACAGCCATGGTCATATTATGATCAGAGAGCCCCGTTTATACGTTCCCCCAGATTATACGTTCTAATGATTTGCTGGGTTCTGTTAGTGACTATCAGATCTATCATAGTTTTACTTGTTCGCGTGATCCTTGTTGGGCCCTTCGTCATCTGCTGAAAACTATGTTTTGACAGCAGCCTCTTTAATTTTTTTCTACGTATTTTCTCTAGCCAGTTAATATTAAAATCACCAAAAAAGATGGTTTTGGTGCAACTATTTACATATTTAAAAAGTTTATCTAGGTTATCATAATATGAAACATCATGGGATGGTGGATCATACAGCACTACAATGTTAAAATTCATCTTAACAGACAATACAACATTCAAAGCCAAACATTATAATGGTGTATCCAATTTGATTTCATTACAATTCACAGTGTCTCTAATAGAGAATAGTACTCCCCCGCCACCTTTGTCAGATGTTCTGTCCTTTCTGTGACAAGTGTAACCGGGGACATCAGTCATGCTGGTCGGGATGTTACTGTGCAGCCATGTTTCACTCAACGCCAAAAAGTCTAAATTAGAGTCAGTTAGCAGATGTTGAATCTGATCACATTTTGGCAATATACTCCGAATGTTCAAGTGTCCACCCAGAATGCCTTTAGGTTTAGACATAGGCTCCCATGTTACCCTTGCGTGATTTACAGTCTGAAAAAAATCTGAATACTCTTTGTTTTCTTACTGATTGGATACCGTTGTTACCCTGTGGAATTTCTGTTGTCTCGGCGAAGATGTCCGCCCCTCCGGAGCTCCGACGCCACCCGCGCAGTCCACCTGCCGGTGCGCCCTCCGGGGAAAGGTTAGTAATTGGACCTGGGTTTAGTTGCACGTCCCCAGACAGTAGGATCAGAATCAAGAGAACGTTGAAACCATGCCAATTGCTTCTCTGGTTGTCCTTCTTTCTCGTGCTGCGACGGGGGAACTGAAATTGTTTGGCGTTCGAGCAGATGGCAATGTTGTTTTGTTTGTTCGGCATGCTGCAACAGGGGTGATCAGATTGTTTGTTGATCGAGTAGATTGCAAGATATCCATATCCGAAAAAGTTCAAATTCGGCATTCCATTTACCGACTGGTCGTTATCAACCTGGGACATCTGTTTATTTACGCTTAGGTGTTGTATTGGTGGTGACAGCAGAAGTGCAACAGCACTCTCATCTCTTTGATTGTTGTTTGACTGGTTTCTTTGTTTTGTTCTTGAGCCAGTAACTAGTTGATTAAAAGCAAAGGCTATTCTGCAAATTAGTAGCAGAAAAATAAGTCAAAAAGGATTGGAGTGGAGGTTGACAAACCACCCAGCCCTTCAGCAGCCATCTTCCTACATGCAGTGATTGAGTTTCCCAGCCAAAGACAGACAAAACTGCCCTCGTAACTTTCAAATTGTACCCGCCAGAGTTGATATTAACCCCGCATTTGGCGGGTTGGCTGATAGGTTGAATATTTAGTTTGCATGCTTTCAAAGATATCTTATACAATATATTACATAGGTTATTATATGTGTGTGAACCTCACATGCCAACTGAAGACTGACTGTTGATGTGGGGGCCTGTGTGGTGACATTTATAGGAAACATCTGGCTATGAGACCACGACAGGATCGGGAGGCCATGAGAACTAATATTCTCCAGGTGTACTTATTATATTTTGTGCGAAGGAGAGCTGGAGAGCTGAATAAAAATGTATGTACGCTTCAACTCTGACCTTTGGAGGGGGCCTACCCGACAGCACAGAGACAATAACAGACTTTGCGGACTTTGGCTGATTATGCATTGAATTATGCAATCATAATAAATATGTGGACTTTGGCTGATCATGCATTGAATTATGCAATCATAATTAATATGTTGACTTTAGCTAATTATGCATTGAATTATGCGATCATAATTCAATGCATAATCAGCCAAAGTCCGCATATTAATGCGGGGGCCGCATTTTTGCAAATACGGCACACTTTCGCCGCATTAATTGCCGATTTCCACGCAAAATATGCGGGGCTTGCATGATTTCATAATCTCTGCATTTTCGTTGCAAAAACGACATTGAAAAATGTTGCGTTTATTTCACACAAGAGCAGCCATTTTCCCCTGTTGCCATGGGAACGTTATGAAGTGACGTAATTATGCGACGTGAACATCATCGAAAAGCAGGGTGTTGGGGGGAGGGGGGGAATCACTTTTTTTTCTCTTTTTCATCAAACTGCAGTTTTTGCAAGTTCCCGCAATTTCATCGCATAAAATTGCATAAATATCCCACATATTCCATCACATTTTTTAAGAAAATGTGCCGCATAATCAAGGATTTTTGCCCTGCAACAATCACAAAAAAACTGCACCGACTTGTCCTACTCAAAAAGCGATATTACAAAATCACATTTCAGACATTTATTCATTATTTTAATCATGTATAACCTTAACTCACTTCAAGCACCGAAACAATTCGTACAACGCATCAGAAGTTAACCCTTGTGTTGTCTTTCCGTTGACCATTAACTTTTGTCCACATTGAAAAGTAACTTTTTTGGCTCTTTTTCCCATTGTTTTTGTCACTTTTGTCAAAGTTTTTTTTGATTCATGATCAATAGACCTAATTTTTATGACATACCTATTTTTTTAGTAAAAAAAAAAAACTGTGTGGTGATGGCGCAGTGGATATGACACATGCCTGTGTGGGAGACCCGGGTTCGATTCCCACTGCGGTAGATCAACCAATGTGTCCCTGAGCAAGACACTTAACCCCTAGTTGCTCCAGAGGCGTGCGACCTCTGACATATATAGCAATTGTAAGTCGCTTTGGAAAAAAGTGTCAGCTAAGAACTCTGTACAGGATCTACTAGACCCGCTTCAATTTGCCTACAGACCAAAACGAGTGGAAGATGTAGCATGTACTCTTTTTTAACTTGATCTATACCCATCTTGAGGGTGCAAGGAGCTTTGTGCGGCTGCTTTTTATTGATTTTTCTTCAGCCTTTAATTGCATTCAACCACATATTTTGGCAGGGATTTTAAAGAATAATTTTAATATTGATCATAGTCTTATTTGTTGGCTGATGGACTTTTTAACTGACAGGTCACAACGCGTGAGATTGAATAGCATCTTATCCGATGTTCTCTTTTCCTCCACCGGTTCCCCCCAGGGCTGCGTCCTCTCCGCGATCTTATTTATTTTATATACAAATGCATGCATTCAGCAGTTAGCTTGGTGACCTGAGCTAGCAATTGTTGTTTGTTGTCCAGTAGTGAACGGATTAACTGATCATGTTGTCCTAATAGTGCTCCCTGGGACTGGATGGCGTGCTGGACGCCATCCCCCCCAGCCGTGTGTGATGTCTCCGTAGGGTTCATGGCCAGATCGTACTGTTATGGCTGTGGCTAAGACCCAGAACACGGAGTATCACACACAGACACAGAGAAAAACGTTTAGAATGTCTTTAATGAAAGTCACAAACGAAACTCAGCAGCCTGAGACAGTCAGCTGCACTGGTGGAGGAGACAGGACTGGAACGGCGTGGGCAGAGCGTGGCGTGTCCAAAAACAACTTTCGCAGGGATCCAAACGAGGAGATGACAAGGTTGAGGACCGAAAGGCTGGCGGCACAGCAGTCGTAGGCACAGGTCGAGTGGTGTAGGTCTGGATGAGAGGACAAAAACAAGGTAAGCGGAGCACGAGGAACAACACATGAGGCAAAAACTTAAGAGCACGATTACCAATGCCTTAAACACGGCAGGGGCATTAGTGAGCCCAAAAGGCATAACCAAATACTCAAAATGTCCCAAAGGCGTATTGAACGCCATCTTCCACTCGTCTCCATGTCTGATCCTAACTAGGTGATAGGCATTTCGAAGGTCCAGCTTGGTAAAGATAGTTGCTCCCTGAAGGGGTTCGAAAGCAGAGTTGATTAGCGGCAGGGGATATTTGTTTTTGACAGTTATTTTATTCAACCCCCTAAAGTCAATACAGGGACGTAGTGTCTTGTCCTTCTTGTCGACAAAAAAAACCCAGCCCCCCAAAGGGGACGATGACGGGCGGATTATGCCAGCCGCCAATGAGTCACCAATGTATTTTTCCATGGCGTTTCTTTCAGAACGAGACAGATTATACGGACGGCTGGAAGGGAACGGGGCACCACTGAGCAACTCGATGGCACAATCGTACGGCCTATGGGGAGGTAATGAGAGTGCCTTGTCCTTACTGAACACTTCAGCTAGGTCATGATAATCCACAGGAACAGATGAAAGGTCAGGGGGGTCCACCAGGGACGTGGGTTCACCCGTAGTGGGTGGCACGGCTGAACCCAAACACTTAGCGTGACAGTGACTACTCCAACCGTGAATGGCGTGGTGTGTCCAGTCGATTTGAGGGTTATGTACACTAAGCCAAGGGTAACCGAGGATGATGGGTGTGGTTGCGGGGGACATAACCTTGAGGCAGATGTGTTTATGATGGTTGCCTGACAGGGTTAACTCAACAGGCACGGTTTGATGTGTTACGGTTGCTAGGAAGCGCCCGTCTAAGGACGTGACACGGAGGGCTGACGGGAGTTGTTCTATGGGAATGTTGGCCTGGATAACTAACTCTTGGCTAATAAAACTGTCCTCGGCACCGGAGTCGATGAGAACAGAAAGTGGCAGAGACAAAGACTGGAACTGAAAAGTGGCTGGGACTAGTAGTCGGGGATTAGTGGGTACCGAATTAGAGTCAGGGCTCGCTAGCTGGCCCACGTTGACTAGCGAGCCTGGTCTTTTGGCTTCTTGGGACAACTAGCCAGAAAGTGGGAAGCGTCCCCGCAGTAAAAACACTCACCAGCCTGGAGGCGTAGCGACCGTTCAGAAGGGGTGAGCCGAGCACGACCGAGTTGCATGGGCTCCTCCGGGGGCGTAGTGACCGAGCCGGGAGGAGTGAACCGTCTCTGGGGTGGTGAGGTGCGGGGAACTAGGGGTGCAATCGCTCGTCTGGGCTTGTGTGACTGGCCGCTCCTCTCCCGGCGCCTCTCCCGTAACCTGTTATCCAATGTGATAGCCAGGGAAACAAGACGAAACAGGTTACTTGGTTCATCTCTGGTGGCTAGTTCGTCCCTTTATGGATTCATTCAAACCGTTGACAAAAAACTCCTTGTAAGGCTTCCTCGTTCCACTTTGAATCAGCAGCAAGAGTCCAAAATTCCACTGAGTACTCTGCCACACTGCCCGTGCCCTGTCTCAGATTTATCAGCCGCTGAGAGGCATTACCAGCATGGTCAGGATGGTCAAAAAACTGTTTTCAACTGAGAAGAAAAATCAGCAAAAGTTAATCCCGCTAAATGTTGATTGGTACAGACTGCCTCCGCCCACGCCAATGCTCTCCCTCTCAGCAACCCCAACGTGTAGTGTACCTTGGAAGATTCAGTAGTAAAAGACCGCGGTCTTTGTTGGAATATTAAGCCACACTGAAGCAAAAATCCCCGGCACTTATCTAGTTCTCCAGTGAAGGGCTCGGGTGAAGTTACAGGGGTCTCCCGGACAGTAGTCACATCCGCGGGGACGGGAGGAGGGTTGGAAGGCTGAGGAGAAGGGAGAGGATTATGGCAGGCAGACAAATTAGCAACTTCAGCAGTTAGCTTGGTGACCTGAGCTAGCAATTGTTGTTTGTTGTCCAGTAGTGAACGGATTAACTGATCATGTTGTCCTAATAGTGCTCCCTGGGACTGGATGGCGTGCTGGACGCCATCCCTCCCCAGCCGTGTGTGATGTCTCCGTAGGGTTCATGGCCAGATCGTACTGTTATGGCTGTGGCTAAGACCCAGAACACGGAGTATCACACACAGACACAGAGAAAAACGTTTAGAATGTCTTTAATGAAAGTCACAAACGAAACTCAGCAGCCTGAGACAGTCAGCTGCGCTGGTGGAGGAGACAGGACTGGAACGGCGTGGGCAGAGCGTGGCGTGTCCAAAAACAACTTTCGCAGGGATCCAAACGAGGAGATGAAAAGGTTGAGGACCGAAAGGCTGGCGGCACAGCAGTCGTAGGCACAGGTCGAGTGGTGTAGGTCTGGATCAGAGGACAAAAACAAGGTAAGCGGAGCACAAGGAACAACACATGAGGCAAAAAACTTAAGAGCACGATTACTGGGAGCCAAGTTACCACTTTGGTAGCTGTAACGATCTGGCGCCGAAGACAGGTTCCAACCAGGTCTAAATACTGCAGCAGTGATGAGAGAAGCAGCAACAGCTGAGTAGACAGAGATTGCAGGATAGCCAGCAGCCGTGCAGGTAGGTGGATCACCCGGCCACGCCCCTTGACCTACATACAGCCGCTCCAGCAACAGACACAGGACAAGGACGACAACACACACCCAACCGCTCCCATAACAGTACTCCCCCTCAACGGGCGCTCCAGGCGACCCGCCAGGCCTATCAGGGTGGTCACGGTGGAAGTCCTTGATCAACTGAGGGTCCAGAATAAAACGTTTGGGTATCCACGACCTCTCCTCAGGCCCGTACCCTCCCAATCCACTAAATACTGGAGACCCCTACCCCGTCGACGTACGTCCCAAGAGCTCCCGAACCGTGTAGGCAGGGTGGTCGTCAATCAGCCGAGCAGGAGGCGGGGGGATCAGCGGGGGGGGACACAGAGGACTGGTGGAGAGGGGCTTCAACTGTGAAACATGGAGGGACGGGGGAACCCTCATAGCCGGCGGCAGTTTCAGCCGGACCGCGGAAGGGTTCACAACGGCCTCAATCTCAAAAGGCCCCAGAAACCGAGGCGACATCTTGCGGGACTCAGTCCGGAGAGGGATATTCTTGGAAGAGAGCCACACCTTTTGGCCAGGCTGAAACTGGGGAGCAGGGGTCCTGTGTCTGTCCGCCACCTGCTTGTTTCGCTTCTGCGGTGCGCAGCAAGGCCTCACGGGCGTTGTTCCAGACTTCACGGCAGCGACGCAGGTTCTCTTGAACTGAAGGGACTGCCAACTCCCTCTCCTGAGCGGGAAACAGGGGGGGGCTGGTAGCCCAAAGCCGCCTCGAACGGAGAGAGGCCAGTGGCAGAGGTGGTAAGGGAGTTGTGGGCGTACTCTATCCAAGGGAGGTGTTTGGCCCAGGAGGTCGGATGCTGGGCTGCCACACAGCGAAGAGACGCTCCAGGTCCTGATTTGCTCTCTCCGTCTGTCCGTTGGATTGAGGATGAAAACCTGAGGACAGACTGACAGACGCACCCAGAGCAGCACAAAACTCTTTCCACACTCGAGAGATAAACTGTGGGCCTCTATCAGAAACGATGTCCACAGGTATTCCATGGAGACGGAATACATGTTGGACTATGAGGTCCGCTGTCTCACTGGCAGACGGTAATTTAGGTAATGCTATATAGTGAACAGATTTAGAGAATCTGTCCACGATGGTGAGTATAGTATCATTACCTTCAGACTGAGGCAGGCCAGTGACAAAATCCAGGGCAATATGGGACCAGGGACGACTGGGGACCGGAAGAGGTTGAAGCAGACCCGAGGGAGATTGATGAGAGGCCTTTCCACGAGCACAGGTTGAACATGCCGATACATACGCCCGGACGTCTGCTTCCACGGAAGGCCACCAGAAGTGTCTTCTTAACAAAGACAGAGTCCTTTGCATACCTGGGTGACAGGCGAAGCGAGAGGTGTGAACCCAGTGCAGCACCTGTGCCCGTACTGCCTCAGGGACAAAAAGACGATTTGGTGGTCCATCCCCTGGTCCCGGGTCTGTGGCTTGAGCGGCTTTGATGAGGGACTCAATCTCCCACTGGACTGCAGCCATAACGCAGGAGGGAGAAAGGACAGCTTCCGGGTCGCCCGCCTCCTCTGTATCTGTGAACTGGCGGGACAGAGAGTCAGGTTTTATGTTACGGGACCCAGGACGGAATGTCAGGGTGAAATTGAATCTGCTGAAAAACAGAGCCCAACGGGCTTGGCGGGAGTTGAGTCTCTTGGTGGTTTGGATGAATTCCAGATTCTTGTGGTCCGTCCAGACCACAAATGGCTGCTCTGTCCCGTCCAGCCAATGCCGCCACTCCTCTAAGGCCAGCTTCACCGCCAGTAGTTCACGATTACCCACATCATAGTTCTTCTCGGCTGGTGACAGCTTCTTGGAAAAAAAAGCACAAGGGTGGAGCTTCTGATCTGAGGGGGGACCGTTGGGAGAGGACAGCACCCACCCCAGAGTCCGAAGCGTCCCACCTCCACAATGAACTGCAAAGCAGGATCAGGGTTAATCAGTACCGGGGATGTGGAAAACAGTCTTTTCAAAGTACACATGGCCTGCTCTGCCTCGGGTGACCACATAAAAGGCACCTTTGGGGACGTGAGTTTAGTGAGAGGAGTGACCAATCGACTAAAATCCTTAATGAACCGTCTATAAAAAATTTGCAAAACCCAGAAAACGTTGGAGTTGCTTACGGGTCGATGGCGTGGGCCATTCTGTCACCGCCCTGATCTTCTCAGGGTCTGCCTTGACTTGTCCACTCTCGATGATGAACCCCAGAAACGGAACCGACTGTTGGTGAAACTCGCATTTCTCAGCCTTCACGTACAGTTTGTTTTCCAGGAGGCGTTGGAGAACTTGCCGAACATGTGCCACGTGCTCTGCTGGGGACTTTGAGAAAATGAGAATATCATCCAAATAAACAAAAACAAAACGGTCCAAAAAATCCCTCAGAACATCATTAACCAATGCCTGAAACACGGCAGGGGCATTAGTGAGCCCAAAAGGCATAACCAAATACTCAAAATGTCCCAAAGGCGTATTGAACGCCGTCTTCCACTCGTCTCCATGTCTGATCCCTAACTAGGTGATAGGCATTTCGAAGGTCCAGCTTGGTAAAGATAGTTGCTCCCTGAAGGGGTTCGAAAGCAGAGTTGATTAGCGGCAGGGGATATTTGTTTTTTGACAGTTATTTTATTCAACCCCCTAAAGTCAATACAGGGACGTAGTGTCTTGTCCTTCTTGGCGAGAAAAAAATCCCAGCCTCGTAAAGGGAACGATGACGGGCGGATTATGTCAGCCGCCAATGAGTCACCAATGTATTTTTTCCATGGCGTTTCTTTCAGAACGAGACAGATTATACAGACGGCTGGAAGGGAACGGGGCACCACTGAGCAACTCGATGGCACAATCGTACGGCCTATGGGGAGGTAATGAGAGTGCCTTGTCCTTACTGAACACTTCAGCTAGGTCATGATAATCCACAGGAACAGATGACAGGTCAGGGGGGTCCACCAGGGACGTGGGTTCACCCGTAGTGGGTGGCACAGCTGAACCCAAACACTTAGCGTGACAGTGACTACTCCAACCGTGAATGGCGTGGTGTGTCCAGTCGATTTGAGGGTTATGTAAACTAAGCCAAGGGTAACCGAGGATGATGGGTGTGGCTGCGGGGGGACATAACCTTGAGGCAGATGTGTTCATGATGGTTGCCTGACAGGGTTAACTCAACAGGCACGGTTTGATGTGTTACGGTTGCTAGGAGGCGCCCGTCTAAGGACGTGACACGGAGGGCTGACGGGAGTTGCTCTATGGGAATGTTGGCCTGGATAACTAACTCTTGGCTAATAAAACTGTCCTCGGCACCGGAGTCAATGAGAACAGAAAGTGGCAGAGACAAAGACTGGAACTGAAAAGTGGCTGGGACTAGTAGTCGGGGATTAGTGGGTACCGAATTAGAGTCAGGGCTCGCTAGCTGGCCCACGTTGACTAGCGAGCCTGGTCTTTTGGCTTCTTGGGACAACTAGCCAGAAAGTGGGAAGCGTCCCCGCAGTAAAAACACTCACCAGCCTGGAGGCGTAGCGACCGCTCAGAAGGGGGTGAGCCGAGCACGACCCAGTTGCATGGGCTCCTCCCGGGGCGTAGTGACCGAGCCGGGAGGAGTGAACCGTCTCTGGGGTGGTGAGGTGCGGGGAGCTAGGGGTGCAATCGCTCGTCTGGGCTTGTGTGACTGGCCGCTCCTCTCCCGGCGCCTCTCCCGTAACCTGTTATCCAATGTGATAGCCAGGGAAACAAGACGAAACAGGTTACTTGGTTCATCTCTGGTGGCTAGTTCGTCCTTTATGGATTCATTCAAACCGTTGACAAAAACTCCTTGTAAGGCTTCCTCGTTCCACTTTGAATCAGCAGCAAGAGTCCAAAATTCCACTGAGTACTCTGCCACACTGCCCGTGCCCTGTCTCAGATTTATCAGCCGCTGAGAGGCATTACCAGCATGGTCAGGATGGTCAAAAACTGTTTTCAACTGAGAAGAAAAATCAGCAAAAGTTAATCCCGCTAAATGTTGATTGGTACAGACTGCCTCCGCCCACGCCAATGCTCTCCCTCTCAGCAACCCCAACGTGTAGTGTACCTTGAAGATTCAGTAGTAAAAGAGCGCAGTCTTTGTTGGAATATTAAGCCACACTGAAGCAAAAATCCCCGGCACTTATCTAGTTCTCCAGTGAAGGGCTCGGGTGAAGTTACAGGGGTCTCCCGGACAGTAGTCACATCCGCGGGGACGGGAGGAGGGTTAGAAGGCTGAGGAGAAGGGAGAGGATTATGGGAGGCAGACAAATTAGCAACTTCAGCAGTTAGCTTGGTGACCTGAGCTAGCAATTGTTGGTTTGTTGTCCAGTAGTGAACGGATTAACTGATCATGTTGTCCTAATAGTGCTCCCTGGGACTGGATGGCGTGCTGGACGCCATCCCCCCCAGCCGTGTGTGATGTCTCCGTAGGGTTCATGGCCAGATCGTACTGTTATGGCTGTGGCTAAGACCCAGAACACGGAGTATCACACACAGACACAGAGAAAAACGTTTAGAATGTCTTTAATGAAAGTCACAAACGAAACTCAGCAGCCTGAGACAGTCAGCTGCGCTGGTGGAGGAGACAGGACTGGAACGGCGTGGGCAGAGCGTGGCGTGTCCAAAAACAACTTTCGCAGGGATCCAAACGAGGAGATGAAAAGGTTGAGGACCGAAAGGCTGGCGGCACAGCAGTCGTAGGCACAGGTCGAGTGGTGTAGGTCTGGATGAGAGGACAAAAACAAGGTAAGCGGAGCACGAGGAACAACACATGAGGCAAAAACTTAAGAGCATCGATTACCAATGCCTTAAACACGGCAGGGGCATTAGTGAGCCCAAAAGGCATAACCAAATACTCAAAATGTCCCAAAGGCGTATTGAACGCCGTCTTCCACTCGTCTCCATGTCTGATCCCTAACTAGGTGATAGGCATTTCGAAGGTCCAGCTTGGTAAAGATAGTTGCTCCCTGAAGGGGTTCGAAAGCAGAGTTGATTAGCGGGCAGGGGATATTTGTTTTTGACAGTTATTTTATTCAACCCCTAAAGTCAATACAGGGACGTAGTGTCTTGTCCTTCTTGTCGACAAAAAAAACCCAGCCCCCCAAAGGGGACGATGACGGGCGGATTATGCCAGCCGCCAATGAGTCACCAATGTATTTTTCCATGGCGTTTCTTTCAGAACGAGACAGATTATACAGACGGCTGGAAGGGAACGGGGCACCACTGAGCAACTCGATGGCACAATCGTACGGCCTATGGGGAGGTAATGAGAGTGCCTTGTCCTTACTGAACACTTCAGCTAGGTCATGATAATCCACAGGAACAGATGACAGGTCAGGAGGGTCCACCAGGGACGTGGGTTTACCCGTAGTGGGTGGCACAGCTGAACCCAAACACTTAGCGTGACAGTGACTACTCCAACCGTGAATGGCGTGGTGTGTCCAGTCGATTTGAGGGTTATGTAAACTAAGCCAAGGGTAACCGAGGATGATGGGTGTGGTTGCGGGGGGACATAACCTTGAGGCAGATGTGTTCATGATGGTTGCCTGACAGGGTTAACTCAACAGGCACGGTTTGATGTGTTACGGTTGCTAGGAGGCGCCCGTCTAAGGACGTGACACGGAGGGCTGACGGGAGTTGCTCTATGGGAATGTTGGCCTGGATAACTAACTCTTGGCTAATAAAACTGTCCTCGGCACCGGAGTCAATGAGAACAGAAAGTGGCAGAGACAAAGACTGGAACTGAAAAGTGGCTGGGACTAGTAGTCGGGGATTAGTGGGTACCGAATTAGAGTCAGGGCTCGCTAGCTGGCCCACGTTGACTAGTGAGCCTGGTCTTTTGGCTTCTTGGGACAACTAGCCAGGAAGTGGGAAGCGTCCCCGCAGTAAAAACACTCACCAGCCTGGAGGCGTAGCGACCGCTCAGAAGGGGTGAGCCGTGCACGACCCAGTTGCATGGGATCCTCCCGGGGCGTAGTGTCCGAGCCGGGAGTAGTGAACCGTCTCTGGGGTGGTGAGGTGCGGGGAGCTAGGGGGTGCAATCGCTCGTCTGGGCTTGTGTGACTGGCCGCTCCTCTCCCGGCGCCTCTCCCGTAACCTGTTATCCAATGTGATAGCCAGGGAAACAAGACGAAACAGGTTACTTGGTTCATCTCTGGTGGCTAGTTCGTCCCTTTATGGATTCATTCAAACCGTTGACAAAAAACTCCTTGCAAGGCTTCCTCGTTCCACTTTGAATCAGCAGCAAGAGTCCAAAATTCCACTGAGTACTCTGCCACACTGCCCGTGCCCTGTCTCAGATTTATCAGCCGCTGAGAGGCATTACCAGCATGGTCAGGATGGTCAAAAACTGTTTTCAACTGAGAAGAAAAAATCAGCAAAAGTTAATCCCGCTAAATGTTGATTGGTACAGACTGCCTCCGCCCACGCCAATGCTCTCCCTCTCAGCAACCCCAACGTGTAGTGTACCTTGGAAGATTCAGTAGTAAAAGACCGCGGTCTTTGTTGGAATATTAAGCCACACTGAAGCAAAAATCCCCGGCACTTATCTAGTTCTCCAGTGAAGGGCTCGGGTGAAGTTACAGGGGTCTCCCGGACAGTAGTCACATCCGCGGGGACGGGAGGAGGGTTGGAAGGCTGAGGAGAAGGGAGAGGATTATGGCAGGCAGACAAATTAGCAACTTCAGCAGTTAGCTTGGTGACCTGAGCTAGCAATTGTTGGTTGTTGTCCAGTAGTGAACGGATTAACTGATCATGTTGTCCTAATAGTGCTCCCTGGGACTGGATGGCGTGCTGGACGCCATCCCCCCCCCAGCCGTGTGTGATGTCTCCGTAGGGTTCATGGCCAGATCGTACTGTTATGGCTGTGGCTAAGACCCAGAACACGGAGTATCACACACAGACACAGAGAAAAACGTTTAGAATGTCTTTAATGAAAGTCACAAACGAAACTCAGCAGCCTGAGACAGTCAGCTGCGCTGGTGGAGGAGACAGGACTGGAACGGCGTGGGCAGAGCGTGGCGTGTCCAAAAACAACTTTCGCAGGGATCCAAACGAGGAGATGAAAAGGTTGAGGACCGAAAGGCTGGCGGCACAGCAGTCGTAGGCACAGGTCGAGTGGTGTAGGTCTGGATGAGAGGACAAAAACAAGGTAAGCGGAGCACGAGGAACAACACATGAGGCAAAAACTTAAGAGCACGATTACTGGGAGCCAAGTTACCACTTTGGTAGCTGTAACGATCTGGCGCCGAAGACAGGTTCCAACCAGGTCTAAATACTGCAGCAGTGATGAGAGAAGCAGCAACAGCTGAGTAGACAGAGATTGCAGGATAGCCAGCAGCCGTGCAGGTAGGTGGATCACCCGGCCACGCCCCTTGACCTACTTACAGCCGCTCCAGCAACAGACACAGGACAAGGACGACAACACACACCCAACCGCTCCCATAACAGTACTCCCCCTCAACGGGCGCCTCCAGGCGACCCGCCAGGCCTATCAGGGTGGTCACGGTGGAAGTCCTTGATCAACTGAGGGTCCAGAATAAAAACGTTTGGGTATCCACGATCTCTCCTCAGGCCCGTACCCTCCCAATCCACTAAATACTGGAGACCCCTACCCCGTCGACGCACGTCCAAGAGCTCCCGAACCGTGTAGGCAGGGTGGTCGTCAATCAGCCGAGCAGGAGGCGGGGGGATCAGCGGGGGGGGACACAGAGGACTGGTGGAGAGGGGCTTCAACTGTGAAACATGGAAGGTCGGGTGAACCCTCATAGCCGGCGGCAGTTTCAGCCGGACCGCGGAAGGGTTCACAACGGCCTCAATCTCAAAAGGCCCCAGAAACCGAGGCGACATCTTGCGGGACTCAGTCCGGAGAGGGATATTCTTGGAAGAGAGCCACACCTTTTGGCCAGGCTGAAACTGGGGAGCAGGGGTCCTGTGTCTGTCCGCCACCTGCTTGTTTCGCTTCTGCGGTGCGCAGCAAGGCCTCACGGGCGTTGTTCCAGACTTCACGGCAGCGACGCAGGTTCTCTTGAACTGAAGGGACTGCCAACTCCCTCTCCTGAGCGGGAAACAGGGGGGGGCTGGTAGCCCAAAGCCGCCTCGAACGGAGAGAGGCCAGTGGCAGAGGTGGTAAGGGAGTTGTGGGCGTACTCTATCCAAGGGAGGTGTTTGGCCCAGGAGGTCGGATGCTGGGCTGCCACACAGCGAAGAGACGCTCCAGGTCCTGATTTGCTCTCTCCGTCTGTCCGTTGGATTGAGGATGAAAACCTGAGGACAGACTGACAGACGCACCCAGAGCAGCACAAAACTCTTTCCACACTCGAGAGATAAACTGTGGGCCTCTATCAGAAACGATGTCCACAGGTATTCCATGGAGACGGAATACATGTTGGACTATGAGGTCCGCTGTCTCACTGGCAGACGGTAATTTAGGTAATGCTATATAGTGAACAGATTTAGAGAATCTGTCCACGATGGTGAGTATAGTATCATTACCTTCAGACTGAGGCAGGCCAGTGACAAAATCCAGGGCAATATGGGACCAGGGACGACTGGGGACCGGAAGAGGTTGAAGCAGACCCGAGGGAGATTGATGAGAGGCCTTTCCACGAGCACAGGTTGAACATGCCGATACATACGCCCGGACGTCTGCTTCCACGGAAGGCCACCAGAAGTGTCTTCTTAACAAAGACAGAGTCCTTTGCATACCTGGGTGACAGGCGAAGCGAGAGGTGTGAACCCAGTGCAGCACCTGTGCCCGTACTGCCTCAGGGACAAAAAAGACGATTTGGTGGTCCATCCCCTGGTCCCGGGTCTGTGGCTTGAGCGGCTTTGATGAGGGACTCAATCTCCCACTGGACTGCAGCCATAACGCAGGAGGGAGAAAGGACAGCTTCCGGGTCGCCCGCCTCCTCTGTATCTGTGAACTGGCGGGACAGAGAGTCAGGTTTTATGTTACGGGACCCAGGACGGAATGTCAGGGTGAAATTGAATCTGCTGAAAAACAGAGCCCAACGGGCTTGGCGGGAGTTGAGTCTCTTGGTGGTTTGGATGAATTCCAGATTCTTGTGGTCCGTCCAGACCACAAATGGCTGCTCTGTCCCGTCCAGCCAATGCCGCCACTCCTCTAAGGCCAGCTTCACCGCCAGTAGTTCACGATTACCCACATCATAGTTCTTCTCGGCTGGTGACAGCTTCTTGGAAAAAAAAGCACAAGGGTGGAGCTTCTGATCTGAGGGGGGACCGTTGGGAGAGGACAGCACCCACCCCAGAGTCCGAAGCGTCCACCTCCACAATGAACTGCAAAGCAGGATCAGGGTTAATCAGTACCGGGATGTGGAAAACAGTCTTTTCAATGTACACATGGCCTGCTCTGCCTCGGGTGACCACATAAAAGGCACCTTTGGGGACGTGAGTTTAGTGAGAGGAGTGACCACTCGACTAAAATCCTTAATGAACCGTCTATAAAAAATTTGCAAAACCCAGAAAACGTTGGAGTTGCTTACGGGTCGATGGCGTGGGCCATTCTGTCACCGCCCTGATCTTCTCAGGGTCTGCCTTGACTTGTCCACTCTCGATGATGAACCCCAGAAACGGAACCGACTGTTGGTGAAACTCGCATTTCTCAGCCTTCACGTACAGTTTGTTTTCCAGGAGGCGTTGGAGAACTTGCCGAACATGTGCCACGTGCTCTGCTGGGGACTTTGAGAAAATGAGAATATCATCCAAATAAACAAAAACAAAACGGTCCAAAAAATCCCTCAGAACATCATTAACCAATGCCTGAAACACGGCAGGGGCATTAGTGAGCCCAAAAGGCATAACCAAATACTCAAAATGTCCCAAAGGCGTATTGAACGCCGTCTTCCACTCGTCTCCATGTCTGATCCCTAACTAGGTGATAGGCATTTCGAAGGTCCAGCTTGGTAAAGATAGTTGCTCCCTGAAGGGGTTCGAAAGCAGAGTTGATTAGCGGGCAGGGGGATATTTGTTTTTTGACAGTTATTTTATTCAACCCCCTAAAGTCAATACAGGGACGTAGTGTCTTGTCCTTCTTGTCGACAAAAAAACCCAGCCCCCCAAAGGGGACGATGACGGGCGGATTATGCCAGCCGCCAATGAGTCACCAA
The DNA here is from genome assembly GCA_025617405.1 of Perca schrenkii. NCBI lineage: Eukaryota > Metazoa > Chordata > Actinopteri > Perciformes > Percidae > Perca > Perca schrenkii. The sequence goes on from CM046797.1 coordinate 31,346,524, forward strand.
TGTATTTTTTCCATGGCGTTTCTTTCAGAACGAGACAGATTATACAGACGGCTGGAAGGGAACGGGGCACCACTGAGCAACTCGATGGCACAATGGTACGGCCTATGGGGAGGTAATGAGAGTGCCTTGTCCTTACTGAACACTTCAGCTAGGTCATGATAATCCACAGGAACAGATGACAGGTCAGGAGGGTCCACCAGGGACGTGGGTTTCACCCGTAGTGGGTGGCACAGCTGAACCCAAACACTTAGCGTGACAGTGACTACTCCAACCGTGAATGGCGTGGTGTGTCCAGTCGATTTGAGGGTTATGTAAACTAAGCCAAGGGTAACCGAGGATGATGGGTGTGGTTGCGGGGGGACATAACCTTGAGGCAGATGTGTTCATGATGGTTGCCTGACAGGGTTAACTCAACAGGCACGGTTTGATGTGTTACGGTTGCTAGGAGGCGCCCGTCTAAGGACGTGACACGGAGGGCTGACGGGAGTTGCTCTATGGGAATGTTGGCCTGGATAACTAACTCTTGGCTAATAAAACTGTCCTCGGCACCGGAGTCAATGAGAACAGAAAGTGGCAGAGACAAAGACTGGAACTGAAAAGTGGCTGGGACTAGTAGTCGGGGATTAGTGGGTACCGAATTAGAGTCAGGGCTCGCTAGCTGGCCCACGTTGACTAGCGAGCCTGGTCTTTTGGCTTCTTGGGACAACTAGCCAGAAAGTGGGAAGCGTCCCTCGCAGTAAAAACACTCACCAGCCTGGAGGGCGTAGCGACCGCTCAGAAGGGGTGAGCCGAGCACGACCCAGTTGCATGGGCTCCTCCCGGGGGCGTAGTGACCGAGCCGGGAGGAGTGAACCGTCTCTGGGGTGGTGAGGTGCGGGGAGCTAGGGGTGCAATCGCTCGTCTGGGCTTGTGTGACTGGCCGCTCCTCTCCCGGCGCCTCTCCCGTAACCTGTTATCCAATGTGATAGCCAGGGAAACAAGACGAAACAGGTTACTTGGTTCATCTCTGGTGGCTAGTTCGTCCCTTTATGGATTCATTCAAACCGTTGACAAAAACTCCTTGTAAGGCTTCCTCGCTCCACTTGGAATCAGCAGCAAGAGTCCAAAATTCCACTGAGTACTCTGCCACACTGCCCGTGCCCTGTCTCAGATTTATCAGCCGCTGAGAGGCATTACCAGCATGGTCAGGATGGTCAAAAACTGTTTTCAACTGAGAAGAAAAATCAGCAAAAGTTAATCCCGCTAAATGTTGATTGGTACAGACTGCCTCCGCCCACGCCAATGCTCTCCCTCTCAGCAACCCCAACGTGTAGTGTACCTTGGAAGATTCAGTAGTAAAAGACCGCGGTCTTTGTTGGAATATTAAGCCACACTGAAGCAAAAATCCCCGGCACTTATCTAGTTCTCCAGTGAAGGGCTCGGGTGAAGTTACAGGGGTCTCCCGGACAGTAGTCACATCCGCGGGGACGGGAGGAGGGTTGGAAGGCTGAGGAGAAGGGAGAGGATTATGGCAGGCAGACAAATTAGCAACTTCAGCAGTTAGCTTGGTGACCTGAGCTAGCAATTGTTGGTTGTTGTCCAGTAGTGAACGGATTAACTGATCATGTTGTCCTAATAGTGCTCCCTGGGACTGGATGGCGTGCTGGACGCCATCCCCCCCAGCCGTGTGTGATGTCTCCGTAGGGTTCATGGCCAGATCGTACTGTTATGGCTGTGGCTAAGACCCAGAACACGGAGTATCACACACAGACACAGAGAAAAACGTTTAGAATGTCTTTAATGAAAGTCACAAACGAAACTCAGCAGCCTGAGACAGTCAGCTGCGCTGGTGGAGGAGACAGGACTGGAACGGCGTGGGCAGAGCGTGGCGTGTCCAAAAACAACTTTCGCAGGGATCCAAACGAGGAGATGAAAAGGTTGAGGACCGAAAGGCTGGCGGCACAGCAGTCGTAGGCACAGGTCGAGTGGTGTAGGTCTGGATGAGAGGACAAAAACAAGGTAAGCGGAGCACGAGGAACAACACATGAGGCAAAAAACTTAAGAGCACGATTACTGGGAGCCAAGTTACCACTTTGGTAGCTGTAACGATCTGGCGCCGAAGACAGGTTCCAACCAGGTCTAAATACTGCAGCAGTGATGAGAGAAGCAGCAACAGCTGAGTAGACAGAGATTGCAGGATAGCCAGCAGCCGTGCAGGTAGGTGGATCACCCGGCCACGCCCCTTGACCTACATACAGCCGCTCCAGCAACAGACACAGGACAAGGACGACAACACACACCCAACCGCTCCCATAACATATGGCTTATGTGTTGTTTATGTTGCACTTTATTTGCTGCAAAACGAATTGCCCCTCGGGGATAATAAAGACTCCTAACCTTGACCTTGAAATGACATGTAATGTAAATAGTAAAGATCAGAGGATGTTGAGTGGATATCACACTTTATGTCAAAGTTTAGTGAGGATATACTGTACGATTTTTCAAATGCTTTAAAATTGAATAGAACACCCAAAATTCAATTAACGTAATCATATATTTCACCTGCTCCCCATGCATCAATGTTCATTTTGGGCAATTTTGTTGAAAGAAACCCATATTTCTGATATAAAAAAAAACTTTGAAAATGGGTAAATTCATCCCGAGGACAACACAAGGGTTAAGGTTTCTTTTCTAAAAGAGATTTGAGGAATTTCAAAAAGCCAACATCAATGTTTCAGCTTTAGCGCCAAATTATTAAAAAATTGGGCGTCACGGTAAGGAAAGCTGAGTCAGAACAACACAGGGATCAGTTTTATGCAAAATACCTTAAAAAGGTGAATTTAAGAAGATATCTGAAAATGTCCTTAGACTTCAGATGGTTAAGCAAAATTGAATAGAGAGCACAGGGCCTGAAATACAGATCCACAGTGTGAATACGGAAGTAAAAATCCCATTAATTCTCTCCATAAGGATTTAGATTATCATCCATAATGTCTAAACCATCCGAGGTAGACTGAGCTGTGAGATTGTGAAACGAAGGTTTCTGCTCCTGTAGAAGCCACATGTCCGTGGCAATTTGCAGAACAAAAAAGGTAGTCTTTGTGCTGTCAGGTAGGCCCCCTCCAAAGGTCACAGTTGAAGCTTACATACGTTTTTATTCAGCTCTCCTTTGCACAAAACATAATAAGTACACCTGGAGGATATTAGTTCTCATGACCTCCCGATCCTGTCGTGGTCTCATAGCCAGATGTGTCCTATAAATGTCACCACACAGGGCCCACACATCAACAGTCAGTCAGTCTTCAGTTGGCATGTGAGGTTCACACACATATAATAACCTATGTAATATATTGT